>OW121854.1:44357927-45584883 GCA_933228895.1 Platycnemis pennipes | reverse complement strand
AAGAAGGCGATGGGTTCGGCTGGGATATCACCGCACTCCTTAGTTAGGGGCCGTAGCCACTCAAGCAAAGGATTGCAGCCTCTCGCGCCCTTTTGAAGGTGGAAGATATTTATCATTGGTAAGCCGCCCTTACTCGAATGCTCTGTGGAGAGTACCTATTGGAGTTCAGTACTCCGTCCGTCGGATGGGACATGAAACCGTGGGCCTCTTGGCGTCTTTCATATACTGCAGCTTAATACCGACGCAGAGTTTCTCTCCACCTTCCTCGTTACCATCCTTTTACCTTTCCTACCGGTATGAAACACCTATAAGTGAGGGTTCAGACTTGAAAACAAAGGAGATGAGGTGAAGATGAATAAATGGAGAACTATGAAGCAATGACATTTTCAAAAGTAAAAGAAAGGGGTGAACTAAGGTATATAACATGGGGAAGCATTAGTGAAAAGAAGCTCAGCTACTTAATGACCCTACCTTAGGCAGAACATACTCCATTCTGTTCGTTCCTCTTAGACTTAAAGGTTAAAACTCTTGACCTTCACAGAACCACCCCCATTTCCCCATTTTCCTTTACCTAACTCCACCTCCAATACTCAATCCAACTGTCCTTTACCACAGCTTTGCCCCCCTCAAGATACCACCTCACAATTTTCTTTCTAAACGGTGCTCACGAGAATGTTATTATCTGCGATTGATAATAACTTTAAGCGTTTAACATCATCGTGCCAAAAAACATTTTGTGTAGAGTTCTAGTTGCTTTATGTCCCATACCTAAGGTAACCACTTAAGTTAATTATTTACTGAGTGGGTAGGAAATCAAATGACGAGCATAAGGGATGCTGCAGAAACATAGAAAGTTGCTGGAGATAGTAGGAGGAAGGTTGGGTGAATGAAGTTCAGGCTATAAAATATTGAAATTGACATTGTATAGGCATCCTGCGTAAAATAACGATCAGGCCAACGCTTTAATAACACTTTAAAGGATGATTGGATTCTTTGCCCGAAAATCCCTGGTTTTAAACGGGCACGAAACTATATTTAAGAGTGAAGGAGTTCTGAAGATAGTTATAGAAGGAAAAATAATAGGAAGCAATGAAGAAAACAGAATGAGCATTTTATATTAATTTAAAGAGGTAGAAGGTCAGAGGATCTGAACCGGAAGGGGGAGAGAGTAGAGACGAGAGCGTACAAGTGGGGAAGAAAAGCAGCGAAAAGTCGGAATACTCCATTCAAGCCTAACCAGTAGAAAACTAAACAATAATAGAAACCATTATAGAAGATGAGAATTAATGAAGACGGGTAGAAAATTTTAGTTACTCGTGTAGTATCAGGGGCGTAAATGGCATTAACATGTTGAGGGGAAATAGCATCCATACTAGAGAGTGAATTACAACACTGAAGGAGGCACTAATAGGAGAGAAATTAAGACAAGGATTTTAGTAAAGACACTAAGATATTAACAAACAATGTGTTTGAAATAGTCATTGTGTCCAAAGGGGTTTGAAACCAGGACATAACGGTGAGAGGACAAGCATAAAGGAGTCTTTAAACGTCTTTTGGAAAAGGGTAGAGGGAATGAATAAATTAAGAGGGCAGCGAACAAAAAACGATACGCATGGTAGGAGAAGAAAGGAAGTAGCTGAAATACATCAAGAGAGACAAAGTAAGTTGATAGAGCCGATAACAAAGGGAATGTGACATGTTGAAAACCATGATAAAAAGAAAGTTAGGAGGGGTAATTAGGAGAAAGCGATATGATTTGTGAATGGGATAGAGACAGGAAGGAAGTATACGACGCAAACAAGGACATAATGTGAAGTATTTGGTTGCAACAGAACATGTAGAAGTACCATTTGTCCCTAAATATCTATTGTATTATCTATGGGAGTAGAATATTATAGACGTACCCACAAAAATACTTATGAGTATATTGGTAGAATAATAGTGGTAATGTTGAATCTCGTAGAGCTCCAATTTTCCAAGGTGAATGAATACCTGATATTGTATGATTGTTTTTTGTGGCACTGCGTGTGGCCCATTCACCCACATGGATCTCTTAGCTTTTGTCTATGAACAATTCTAAGTCGACCCATCAGAGTAAACAAAACACTCATACCCAAGGCAGGATTCGAACTCAAGTACAGAAATGGCGCGAAGGTTACGTACTTAACATAGCGTCAATAACTTTTCTCGAATATTGATGCTCATCCTGGAGTACTTATGTCAGACCGACTCATTTTCCCTACATGGCATTTCCAGCTAACAATACCACATGAAATACGAGATTTTCTACCAAATACTCCACAGTCCTTTTTTTGATTGCCCTCCCGGTTTCTCCGAAGTATCAACGTTAATAGGTTTCACAAAAAACTCTACACCTTCTATTCTCAAAACAGACTTCCCATTTTTTTTGGCATTGCGTGCCCTTTTATATCCTCAGCAAGACCATATCATCAAGGCATAAGGAAAATTTCAGTTTTCACCGACTCTCCGTACATATGTTGGGAAATAAGTACATAGTAGACGTTCATTTTTACGATATCCTCGCATAATTTAAGGGTGTAGAGCGTATTCAGCCGGCTCGAGTACACTGAGAAGGTTTTGGAAGTACTTTTCGTAGGACATGCCTCACCGGGTGATTATCATTTTCATCATCAGGTGTATATCACCTAATGATGACCTTCTTTATTATTAAACGTCGAAACCATGGGAGTAGTAGTAGTGAGAAAAAAATAATTGTGGTATTATAAAGTTTATTCTGTCATTTATAACGAATTATCAACAAATATGACAAAATTAAGTAATTAGAGGTAAAATTGCACCTGGTTGTTTTTAGCAAGCTCGCATTGTTTCTTCTCGGAATATATTACTTTTTCCCGAGTAATATACACGTACGTTCTGTCAAGTGAGCAAATCAAGTCAAGTAAGCTTGTTTACGGCATTCGACCCTACTGTCTCAGTGGATCCTGATTTCTGGTGTGCAGCCTTGAATTTAAGCACTCTGGCTTTTTTTTTGGCTACGAGTTCTGTCTTTTGCTTAAGCGGCCGTAAGTTAGCTCAGGTGGTGACACCTCTCATAATCTCTCCACGCTTAACCCAAAAAGCCCTTTATGCTCTTGAGTTGATAATACACTTCGGAGGAAACATTTGAACAAATTATGTATATCTACTATTAATGTCATTCTGAATTTGACACCTAAGAGAAAATTTTACTCCGAATACGATATTCTGAGTAAGAATTATCAAAGCACTCTATTTCAATCATGTTGCAGGCACTGCAATTAGCATCCCAAGAATTTTCTAGCTGTATTTATTCACGTTTCAAATTCAAGGATTGCGAACTAGTCGTTATAAACCTTAACGGAGTTAGCCACTGATATGCACAGTAGGTAAATACACCAATAAAAATTCATAAAGGAGAAGGATGCATTGGTACTTAACTGGTTTAAGCACCTGGGGCGAATTCGGGGTATCCAAGATCTCATCCCTGTCAAGGTGAATAATTCTTTTTTTTACCGAAAATTCTGCTGTTCACGTTTCAACATAAGGAGTTTAAAGATGAAACCCGAATGTCAGTCACAGCAATACCTTGCCTTAGAGCAAACATGATCAAATACGCTTTGATTACGCAATTAGATCAAATACGTTCTACGTAGGTATATTTATTGCAAAGGATTTTATTTCCATCTCAAAATTCTACGAGAGAGAAAAAGAAAGGACAAGCGATATGATAACATTAGTATGAAGAATCGTAATTTCAGATGAGTGTACAGAATCACTTGGGGAAAATGGCAAGCAGAAAAAAATGAATGAGAAATCCATCAATGGAAACAACCACGCGAGGTTGCCATCATATTCTCCTTCATAATAATACCGCAAAAATAGGATGTATGGATAACCGCCGCCTTCAACTCCTCATCATTGTAGAGCATCAATAGTCTTTCTTCCGAACCAACCCCTGTCCCCAAGATCCCTCTAACTCTTCATAAATCTTATCCACCAGCACTTATACCGTACAGAACTCCCCTCCCTCTATTTTTAGATTTACCCAACACTCTCCTCTCAATCATTCTCTTCAATGTCCTGTTCCCCTTTATTCGCGTTCCAGCATAAATATCATGACCACCATAAGACCACGTGCAGCAATCGGTCCTCCCCAACATGTATTCTCAACGGAGATCGCATTCACAAAAAAAGATATGTGCGTGGTGTAAGGATTGAAGGCGATCTCAGTCAATGGATAGTTTTCCTCCCTCGATGTCCCCTCATTCTTAAGATGAATTCTCATTTTTACCGGAACTTCTTTAAGTAATTCTATGAAACTTTGAAACTAAGATAACGAACCCGCTAGTCCGTCCTTTGATAAAAGTTTCCATACCTTTGATAAAAGTATTCTTCACATCCATTAGGTATTCCAGACTCTCTATCCTACGAGGCATTTGATCGTACAAGTTAAATCCTACAGTATGAAACGCTCAATTGTTTCCTCATTCAGAATCAGAGAAAAAGATATGCTCGATCCTGTATAAACTCTCAAAATGACTAACTATTCGTGGAAATGAATTTATAAATTATTTTCTCCATGCAACTTTCGTTCCTCACCAAAGTTTAGGACTTAGGTGACAGAGGCCTTACTCTCAAAAACTGAAGCTCCTCATCTATGAATACATTTTTGGCCTCAATGGCTTATGGCTTAGTCATAGAATATAAATATTGAATGGTGCACACTACGGAGATAGTAGAAATTTGAGCTACCGTCAGTGCCAAATACGCCAAACTTCAAAAATAAAAAATCTAGAAGAATGAGATACGGATCAAATACGATCGATTATATCAGGAAAAATATTAGTTCCGAAATTGAAACCACTATTTAAATCAAACTACTTTAATGATGATAGAATCAGTCATTTGGCTTTTCTACATTTTCTTTATCATCGTAAGACACGGGTTTCATAGTATCGCAAAATCATCAAGTTGCGATGATGATGCAGTTACCTGAAGATGCTACGATGCAATGAAATCCAGGGCGTACGATAATAAATAAATTGCGAAAAAACAAGTCACTGATTCTATCTTTATGAAAAAAATTGCAAAGTTAGTCCCAATATCACTAATTTTATCTAACTACTTTCTATATTAGGCAATCACTCCTGAGATAAACAATGTATCCTTGGGATGAAACAAACGAATTCAAATCGTTGTCATTAAGAATGTCACCAATTTGAAAGTCATTTGTCTCGTCAAAATCTTTTTCTTCACTCCTGTGACTTGACAAAAATGTCATAAATTTCAACTTTCTGAATAAAAATGCATGTAATTTCATACAATCCGATGATCTTGACTTAATGGACAACAAATCTTTTCCTCTGGTTATACTAGAGCGAGTAAAGTATGATTCAAGTGATAGGATAACCAAGGAAGGAAATCCTATCACTAGTATCAATTGACCATTCAAGAAAGCGTAGTTCACTATAACTGGAAAATACATAAGCTCCAATGGAAGAAATTCTACTACTGTTTAATTCCATGAGCTCCACGCCATACATTTTTCACCTTTGGCAATCAAATTAATACCTCTCTGAACGTCCATAACATTTTTTTTTCTTCCTTGGGCTCTTCTCATTCTGCAAGCAAAACTCATAATCGCAGCCTTTACCTTCTTCCTATCACTTCCTATATTATCCACTTCTTTTGATGTCGTCTTTAATGATTCATGGTTGAAATTTCGCGGCCACACTACTACTGTGAATTTAGTAATAAAATTGGCCACTGAGGTAGCGCCACAATACAGATCTAAAAGATCTATGAGCATTTAGCGCGGATAGCGGCGGCTGTATGAACTAGGACGACGAAGGGGAGCGAATTTCAAACGATGAGTTACGAAGTCAAAAATATTCTAAAATTATTAATCATCTGAATCCGAGCGTGGACATTATTTTACCACTTTTATAAACTGTTATCTGATGTTATACGTAATTATGTACTACTTGCTTAGTGGCATAATGATTACCTCATGTATATATGTATTAAGTACACTATGTCAATCTACTTTTAGGTCTAATTCACTCGCTAACCCTCTTCGACTGACCATGGCTTCACTGACCAGTATTAGGACCATTCAAGAAATATGAGAAAGCAGCTGCTCGAAACAATATGGAAACTTCGTCAATTTTGAACAACCAAAATTAACTTAAATAGTTAAGCAGTATAACCAATTATCATCTGGATATAGAACCACTCAGTACTATTGGCACTAGTTGGTAGTTCCTTCCCCAACGAACATCAATAACCAAAGACGCGCTAGCAACAAAAAATCGATACGCGAACCTATATTGCCAAGGGTCCCGTTGACCTGTGGAAAGGTATTACGATGTTAGCTACACCAGTAACTGCCAGTAGAAGGTGTTTTAGAAGTTTTATTCTTCCAATGTTTACACCAAAATCAAATAGAAATCATCAAGTTCTTTAAAACTTGGGCCTGTCCGGGATTTGAACCCGGGACCTCTCGCACCCGAAGCGAGAATCATACCCCTAGACCAACAGGCCACATCAATCCTGAGGCAATATTTGCATTTATAAATGTATTTAAACTTCACCAAAAATTTTTTACTGGTATTTCCAACCACAAAAATGGTATTTCCACGATATATCCTATTTATCTTACAGACCTACAGACCAATCAAACTTATTTCGATAAAGAGCAGCGGTTACAGATAAGCCACTTTCAATAGACGTACGCGTGAGAGATAATACCTCTCGCCAATAAGAGACAAAATACGACGTACAAGGCACTTCCAAACGTACTACTTTTGAAGAATTATGTAACGCGCATCAGGTGGTTACTTCAGTTCAACTGGGTTGAAATTCTCGCACGATAAAAAAAGTGGGCCTGTCCGGGATTTGAACCCGGGACCTCTCGCACCCAAAGCGAGAATCATACCCCTAGACCAACAGGCCACATACTAAATTTGAGGCAAGGCGTCAAAGTGTTTTCTCTTCCTTCTATTAATAGTTCATTTCTAATGACATTCCTTTGCATGAGTGAACGTCTACATCACAGGATACACAAAACGATACTCCGGACTTCGTGCACTACTTATTTATTGCATTTTTTACATTTAAGCACCGATCGGAAAAATTCGTACACTCTATTACAGCTCATAGCAAACCAAAAGGGTGATAATAATTGTACCCTTGCTGCAGGAAAAGGGCAACCCTAATATATTCTTATATGAACTAAAAATAATTACCTACCTAGTATGATTGTTAGGGATATGAAGTTGAAATGTGATTGAATTCAAACTTTTTACTTTTAAAAGTTAAGTGCTAATTCATTAAAACATACATATTCATGTTACTGAACTTTTAGGTAGTTTTCCAATGCATTGACTGAATTGCAAAAATGCCATGGTTAGCACAGTTGGCATCTCAAATCCAGTCCATGTTCAAAACCTGCCACTACTTTCTTATTATACTTATCTCAAATATTCGCCATCATCATATAAATGGCTCTACAGCCCATGAAGAGCAAGGGTCTCTGAAACTGTTTGCCTTCAGGCCTTGATCTGTTCGCGGCCTTCGAAGGATGGTCATCCTTTATCACCTAGATCAAGCTTGATCCCTATCTTCGCAGGTCATCCTCCAGATCATCTAGCCATCTTTTCCTAGTCCACCTTGTCTTCTCTTGTCGACAAGATCTTATTCAGTCCCCCAGCCGACTAGCTAAAAACTTCCTAGAGCACAGATATTTCCAGAATTCTCTGGAGGTGTCCTGCCCACCTGATTCTTCCCCTTTGTATGTCATTTACTATATTCAGCTCTCTATAACCTCTGCATCTCCTCATTCATGATTATCCTCCAAATACCTAGCTCATTTGCAGCACCATTAACACTTTTGCTGCTGTGAACGTACCTAGTACGATCGCACGGTAGGCTGCTGTGAACGTACCTTTTCATTCTGATTGTAGCACTTTCACTTTTCCACCGCATGTGACGAGTAGGTTTCCGAAGAATGAGCTGCAGTGAAAGGGTTAATCTTTCTCAAAGCCTTTCTTTCCCACCTCCTTATAGGGGCTCTTCATCGGTAGCAGTTATTGTCCATGTTCTGATCCATAAATTAGCACTATAGTTTCAAGATTGTTTGCTATTGCCATGGATCTTAGTTGTTCTGCTAATATTCATTGACTGTACTTCCTGGAAAGAGAAATAGCATCAATTTTCCATGGTGATTCTTTCCTTTATTTCTTCTAAATGGCATTATTTTTTTTTTAACCCGTGAGCCCAGGTATTTGAATTTTCTAACTCTCTTGAAATCTGGTCTGTTATGTCGCAAACTCTGTATAATAGTTCTCACACATGCATGGGAACAATTTTATACCAGGTGTTCTCAGGATATGACAAAGTTCAGCTCATCTAAGAGTGACATAAACTGAATTTTGGTAAAGTCGAATCTCATCCTAGCCTAAGTTATATTCCAATCCTAGTCCAGTATTAAAATCATAATCTAAAATATAAGCCCAGAAAAAGTGAGAGTGGAGTGTTGTAAACTCATAACATCACATGCTGAGACTATCGTAGCCCAGGGACTCGGCCAGTTCACTAATGGGGTCCGCAGTAAATTTCTCTATTTGTCTTTATATTGTGTTATCTGTCTCTTTTATTGGACTTTTAGCAACTATTCATATCTTGACTCGTACATTAGACAAATATTTAAGAAACTATTGAATTAACCAGGCCTGGTAGTTGCCATGGCAACTGCAATCCTGCAGGATTCAATTCTCTATTGTTCAGGTCCATTAATGGATTGTGTTCTTGAGAGAGTTCAATTTAGGTGGTTTCCCGTTGCCTGCCTGAATAGTGTTTTTAACGTGATATCATCACTTGAGAGCATATCCCCTGGGGTCAGACCTTCTCACAGCTGCCTCACTAAGGAGCAGATGCTGTGAGTTTGGTGTGTGGATAACCTTTTGTCAGGCTCCACCCTTCAACCTATCTGGCATGGGTAACCCTACCAGGAGTAACATTCATTGCTCCCACCAGTGCAGGTTTACTAGAGCTGGTTCCTATGACTCCTAGGGGCCATAGGAACAAACAAGCCACCACATCCCACCATGACAAGGCATATACATAGTCATATAAGGCATAGACTATAGTCTCTGACGTAGAGTCACCTACATATGTGCAGTCAAAGAATTTGATTTCATTATGCATATTTCCATTACATATGCACCTTACTGCAAGAAGTTAGGATTTTTAAATCACTATTTAATTTCCCACACAGCACAAGAATATGCTTAGCATATGCCTGGAATATTATCATGAGAATATTAGAATATTCCTGACATATTGACCTCTAGGATTGTGGACCTGCAGTAATTACTACATGTCCACAATCCTTCATTCACAATTCTGAAATTTGGAAAACTCCAAAATTTGCTAGTTATTTTTAATATGGAGTGCCAATCACTCCTGTTCAACTCACCAAAAGCTGACTCAGCTACACACCCAAACACCACGCCACTCATGAATCATACATTTTTACCGTAACATTTATGTTTGATTAGAGGGTATCAATTCAGACACAGATCCAAAATGTATTAAAGTTTCCAAAATGATATAGCAAGCATGGTAGCACATCTTCAGGTATATCCATTTTAATTCACAAAAAAGCATAATATATATAGATAAAAGTCAGTTGTTGCTAGCAACAACCAAAATTTAGGACCTCTAATTCAAAAATATCTTGAACAGAAAGGAGCTCAATATTCTTCAAAACATATCATTGAAACAAGAACCCTATAAGCCTATTGTAAGTTCATGCATTGAAATATGCTGAGTAAATGTTCTCAAACATATCATCTTTGTTACGAAAATATAGCATGTACAAAATCAACATAGATTATGGGGAGTTTATGCATTATCATTTGGTGGTTTTCATTTGAAGTGTTTTGTTTCTGTGCTAGCAGAGTTGGGGGTTCAGTTGCTTTTTTCCCATCATGTTGCTGTTCTGTGGTAAGGGTCATGGAGTCACAATAAATATGGTGAAGTTGTACCACAACGAGTGTGTCAAGTAAGTTATTTATTACCAATGGTGTACGTATTTAGAAAGATATCTTTGTAGTATATACTACATGTGAAAGTCGACCAAAATATTTTCGGTACCTACAAAATTTCAGCACATTTCTCGCTTGGGCCAACTCAAGCGTTTCTTCATGATCAAAATATGAGAGAAACATTTTCAAAACATAAAATATAGTTAATGAAACTGTGCTCAGCAAATTTTGAACATAAATTGTGCTAATTGTAAATATACCAAATATTCAGCTTATACTGATTGATACTAATGACTGATAATGATACAGAAAATTTTACAGTAGCAACTTACCCAAGTATTACAAGACAAAGATGTGATATGAAATCTTTTCCAGAATAGATTGATAACACCCACAAACTCATGCTCTCCTCTCAGGCCAAGGTACAATTCTCTGTGCACTTCTGAAAACAGCAATTGCAGGTAATTATAATGAGTTTAAAATGAATGAGACCATTTATCACTTGGCTCACATAAGCTGAATCAGTAAACAACAGCTCTCAATTGCCATGAAGTTATGGAGTAATACATTTTTTAATTGCTTTGAATAAGAATGCTACTTGAAAAATAAGGGAAAGGAATTGAATACATTTTTCCTCAGACTGTGCGTGCTCATCATAGTTCCAGAAAAGTAAATTACGATTTTTACTCAATGTATGTACATTTTCACATAATATCAAATATCCTACGCGACAATTACAGAGAAACGGATCACGGATTTTTTAAAATGGCGTCAGGAAACTATAATAATATTTCGTCTTCAGGCAGCGAATAAGACAACACTCAATAGAATCAAATTAAATGTTGGCACAATATATGTATAGTGGTCATTTAACTAATACTATATTATGTATAAATTGAAGGCTCACCACCAAATTATATCGAAGTACATTCAAGGGAACCTTCTCAAGATAATTTTACTTTCGCGCCGACTTCAAGACGAAAATTTGGATTGGTGACTTTTGATTGGACCATTGGACGCTGGTGAGGCGGGTTGGCTGGGTCAGCTGTTTTCACTATATATGACCAACATAAAATGTTTAACAAAGTGTTAAGATACTATCAATATTAATTTTTAAGCGAAAATTGAATGTTAATCTTTGACAGATAATATAAAGTTTGTTTATGTGATTAGCAATAGCTTTCGCGAAAAGGAGGATACTAAAGTTTGAGATTTAATCTTTTATACATAAGCGGCAAAACTTAAATAGTGTGGTGATCCTTTTTGACTTCTGAGCTTACTGTTCTGAGTTTACGAAAATGAATGCGAAGTAAACAAGCACGTGGAAGTAGTTTATGTAGGCAGTTATAATTCAATTTCGAAATGGGGAAAGCTAAAAAACATAAGAGGTTTTCAAAATCCAAAGTTCCCTTAGACATTCAGTTAGAAGATGATAAATTTGCTAAGCCGACGGGTCGTGTAAAGGCAAGAATACGTCAAGATGACGAAGAGAGTGTAAGTGTACTGATTTTGTGTTTATTTATTCAATTGATTGATTTATATATCACGATGATTACTGAGTTAAATAACTAAAAATCTTGTTTTCTTTCCAGTTCGTCGATGCGCAATTATCTAAGAAGATATTGCAACAAGCTCGTCAACAGCAGCTCGAGTTAGAGGAAAATGTTGGAATATCTACTGCATCGCCATTTGCCAAGCCTTCTTCGAGCTTGGGTCGCAATAACGTAGAATCTGATGATGATGAAGATGCGGAGGAAGAAGATTTCAGCGGAAATGACTGCGAAAACGCGGTAGGTAATTCATTACTTTTCAGGAAAAGTCGCAGAGACTGCGTTTGAACGTACTAACCAATGGTTGTGTTATTAGTTATCACAGATAAAGCCAGAGGACGAGAGGGCGATTGAACGATTTATGAGCAAGAACCCAGAGGCTCGAAGAACATTAGCTGATATAATTGCCGAGAAAATAACTGAAAAGCAGACTGAGCTTGCCACCCAGCTCTCCGATGCCGGAAGTATGTGTTTATTTTATCTGAATTTCCCCTTGACGAACTGAGTTTTCCATACAAATTGATGAAATTTTGTTTACTTTACGAAGTTCCAATTATTTTATGCAACTAACCCACTGAAGATCAGAGCCTGAATAGATTGCCGTTCCTATTTTACCTTTCAACATACTTTCATCTTTCAACTGACATGGAATAGGTGACCCTACCAGTAATCACTTACTTATCGCTCCCATTAGTTAAGCTCTGTGGCGCAGTTAATGTTATCCTTTCTACTTTTCAAGGTTGAAGGTCATCGTAAGTAGTGAAAGGGGTAGTTTCATTGTTTACAAATAGTTTTATTTATGAAAAAGTATGTGCTTATACTCTATTATGTAAATTCTTAGGCTTTCCTGGCATTACTAAATGTTCTGCAGAAGATTTATGTGGTTTCTCTATCAAATCTTATGTCCTTTTCTGATGAACCATGATACCCGAGTTGTTTGCCATTAATAGTACGATTTCCTGTTGGTGAAAAGGGCAAATGTCCTGATTGCTTCATCAGGAATAAAATTTTATACCATTTGACGTAAAAATAAAAAAAATACTAAGAATAAGAAGTAATCTTTTGTTGAAGAGATCTTTTTAGACATTGAAAATTATGCTTTTTAGTCAGTGAATTATCTGAATGTTGGATAATGTGTTTCATTTCTTCTTTTCCTTGCAACATTTTACTACTGTGCTCTACATTTTCCACAAAAAATTTAATTTACATTAAAATAGTAGATTTTGTGACTCACACTATTGAAATTTAAGAAAAAAATGAGTCGTAAAATCATTGAATTAGAAGCTTTGTTTTGAACGAGTGGTATAAGGAGCCAAATGCTGATTAATTGGGTTAGATTTCCATTGGTAACACAAGACATTTCCTGGAGTAGTAATCAGGTCCTTGGGGGATAACTCTTTTATTGATACCCTTAGAGATATTCTATTATACTAAGCTTTCATATTTTTATTTAGATTTGGAGCTTGAAGATATTGACCCTAGGGTCAAAGAAATGTATGAAGGTGTTGGGGAAGTACTTTCAAAGTACAGGACCGGCAAATTACCAAAAGCATTTAAGATCATACCACGCCTGCGGAACTGGGAGCAGATTTTGTACATTACAGGTAGTACTCCAAGTTTTACTGGAATACATTTATCAATTTTTAAGTCCTTTTTTCACTATGCTTTATTATTTATTTACATTTAACTAAGATTATGAATTTTGAATTATTTTAATTCTTTGTCATTATTTGGGAAAAGGTATTTGCCTTGAAGCTATTTATTTTTAATGATTATAGTTTTTCATGTGCTCCTTTAAAAGGAAAAACAAATGTTGAAAACTTTAGTCCTGGTAAATATTCTGTGAGGTCTTTAACCTTTATCAGACGAAAGGGAACTTTAGTTCCTGGCAAGGAGTGGGTCCCGCTGGCCGAATGGGAACTTTTGTTCCCACTTCATTTGGGTTATTTCTCGCTCCTTTTATGATGATGGTTGGAGTGCATTTTTGTGTCAGGACTATTTATCTCTCAACAAATGTCCCTTTTGACCTGCTAGCCCGCCCCCCTTTTTCTGGGCAGTATCCATAACAACAAACGTTTTCTTGGAACTCCTCTCCTCGCTTAACACCTCCCCCTTTTGTCACTACACTGGCACTTCCTTACGAGTACATATCTGACAACGAACCTTTGGCCTTGGATTCCCCTCACTCAACACAGGCCCCTTTCGACGTGCAAGCTTGCCCTTACTTATTTGAGGACGATTCATCAACAATCTTAGGCCTTGGATTCCCCTCGCTGTTGCTATCTCTTCTGGGCTAAGATTTTTTGTTCCCCTGCTACTTCGATGGTGAACAGTTCCCTCAAAGTTGTCTGAGTGTCATAAGCATTTATTCAAACTCTCCTGATTCTTTAGCTGGCTTTTTATCGGCTGCTCCATTTATTTTGGTATGTATTACTTGCATTTTGTTATTGAAAATTTTCTATATGAAGCAATCCTCACCTGGATAAAAATCTTTTTGTGCATATATTTTTGTATTTATTCGCTGCATTTTTATTCAGGAAAAAACCATTCTAATATCACCATGAATTGCAAAAGAAAATGACAAGAGAGTGAAATTTCGGAGGAAATTTTCGCAGACAGCGGTTCCGATGCACATATTATAGACGACAATGACAGCTCCGAGGAAGAGGACGGCAGCATCGACCAAGACTTCGCTCAAACTCAGGCAAAGGAGTGGGTGAAAAAGTCAAGAAGCTACGTATTTCAACATCCATTCATTTTTTCCGGTGGTGAAAAGGGTTTGAATGCAAATGAAGCTCCTAATATCACGGCAAATTCCTCACCCTTGACAGTATTTTTCCTCTATTTTCAAGAATTTATTCCTCTGCTATTGCTTGAAACAAACAGATATTACTCCCAGTTTCTACAGAGAATGGAATTTGGGTCATGTCCGGAACCCGACATAAAAGACTCCGAAATGTTTACTCTTTTGGCAATTGTGATTCAAATGGGACATGATATCCGAGATTCTCTAAAAGACTATTGGGCGTGATTGGAACAGTTTTGTATACTTTTCTATGGTAATGCAATGGCACGCGATAGGTTCTTACATATCATTAGATTTTTACATTTCACAAACAATGAGAAATAACCGAACAGGAATGATGAAAGTTATGATAGACTCTGGAAGATCATGAAAAATATTCTAAACTTTACAGGCCTTGAGAGTACCTAGCAGTGGATGAAGTCATTGTTCTTTTCAAAGGTAGAGTGATTTTCAAGCAATATATTCCAAAATATCATAAAAGGTTCAGAATAAAAATCTATAAGTTGTGTGACTCAGCGGGATATACGGTAGATATGACTGTTTACTTGGGGAAGGACAGGCAAAATGCAGCAAAACACATAACAGCTACTCATGCGACAGTGAAAACATTGATGAAAAGAGTGGAAGGAAGCATAAGCTTATGATGGATAATTTTTTTTCTTCTCCTGAACTTTTCAATTATCTAAGGAAAATAATTATAAATTGCTGTGGGACAGTTAGAGCAAATCGAATTGGTTTGCGGAAAGAATTCAAAAACAAGACATTGAAAATGAAATGTGGAGATGTGAAGGTGAGATGAAGACGAAATCTAACGGCAATGATTTGGAGAGATAAAAGAAATGTCCATATGTTGACAAGTATGCATGTGCCACCTGAAGATGGGAATTTCTGTGATAGCCAGGGGAAAGCTCTGAAACCTGGAGTCATAAAAGACTACAACAAACATATGGGTCACATTGATAAATCCAACAGAATGGCTAATCATTACTCCATTAGCAGAAGAACTTGGAAGTGGGGAAAAGGTTATTCTTTCACCTCCTTGATCTGACTTCTAAATTCATGGATTGCCTTTGTTTCTGTAGGGAGCAAGATGACCCATTGAGATTTTCGTTTGTCACTCGTGAGAAATCTTTTGGAGGTCGCTAGGGATGAGAATCAACCTACTTATTGCCTGCTAGGCCGGCCTGCTGCTGCATCAACAAGCGTCGTTCGCCTCAATGCGAGAGATAACGAGCACTGGATAGAGAGAGGAAAGAAAGCCAGATGCTGCTTATGCTCACTTCGAGGCAAGGAAAGTCACACGGTTTTTCGTTGCTCAAAGTGCAACGTAGGCCTGTGTGTAGACTACTGTTTCAAATTATGTCACACAAAAACTAATTTAGAATAAAAAGAACTTTTTGAAGGCCATATCCAAGAGTGAAGTGCTAAGAAAATGTAATAATAAAAACTGAAATGTTTATTTTTTGTATTGTAAAAATGTAATTTAAATTGTAAATGTAATTTGTATATTTTTTAACATCAGTAACGTATATTAAAAGATAACTTTAATGATAAGCAAAACCTTTTCTTTGTAATTGTTTTAACTTTTCATTGATAACAAAAAATAATTGAGATAGAGGGGAAAATGTAAATGCCTGCAGAGCTGAATTTAAATGCCCAAAAAACCTCCGGCTGCGAGACCCCACTATGGGAATTTAAATGCAGTCTTTTAAAGGTTAATTAGCTCAATCATATTTTGCTTAGAAGTAAGCCATTCGGTGGATAACACACACCTCATCTATACAAAAAAGGCTAAATTCACAAATAAATGAGCCTGTGTGGTATTCAACAGAAATTTGTGAGAGGTAAAAAAATTGAACAATCAAACTTCTTTACTGTACATAAAACTATTCAAACCCAACAACCTCATTCAACTTTATTCTTACTTCATCATCATCATGGGTCAACAATCCTAGGATTGGTTTGACGCAGCCATCCAGTCGATTCTTCTATCGGCCAACCTCTTCATATTGACGTAGCTCCTCTCTTTTACATCCTTCTCAACTTGCTCCATATACTTCATACTGCCTTTTCCATGCTTTCCGTTCACTTTTCCCTGGACGATTGTCTTCATCAGGCCATCGTGTTTCAAGATGTGGCCCATTAAGTTGTCCAGTCTTCTTTTTACTGTTTTAAGTAGACATCTCTTCCCTCCCACTCTTCTTAACACTTCTTCGTTTGTCATTCAATCAATCCATTTTATCTTCATCATTCTTCGGTAGCACCAAATTTCAAATGCTTCCAGCGTGGACTTCTGTACTTCTGTTATTGTCCATGCTTCGTTGCCATATGTTATAACAGAAGTATGTCCTAATGAAATGTTTCCTCACTTCCACGCTTGTATTTGCAGCTGTAAGCAGAATCTTCTTCTGGTAAAATGCCCTTTTTGCTTTTGCAATTCTACTGGCAATTTCTCTTTTACTTCATCCATCTCTGGTTACTCGGCTTCTCAGGTAGCAGAACTCTTCCACCTCCTCGATTTTATGCTTTCCTAGTTTAACATTGGTCCTGGCTTCCTTTTTCGTACTGCATACCAATACCTTTGTTTTCTTTTTTTGATCTTCGGATGATATCTGGTCATTGTTCTTTCCATATTTCCTTGTGTCTTCTTTAAATCTCCTTGTTTCTGCCATGACTGCTATGTCATTGGTGAATTGTAGCATGCTGATTTTCTCTCCATGGATATTCACTCCCGGAGACTTTTCTTTGACTTCTTGGATGGCTTTCTCAATGTAGACATTGAATAATACTGGGGACAGTGCACATCCTTGCCTTACTCCTTTCTTTATGCTTGCTTCTATACTGCTGGGTTCTGATATGATTATTGCCACCTGTTTTTTATACAAGATGTAGATAACTCTTCGGTCATTGTATGATACTCCAATTTCTTTCAGAACCGTTAGCATCATATTCCAATCCATGTTGTCAAATGCCTTCTCCAAATCTACAAAAGCAACAAACGTCAGTAGATTCTTCTCTATTCTCTTCTCTATAAGTAGCCTGAGGGCCAAAATAGCTTCTCTTGTGCGCATGTTTCTTCTGAACCCGAATTGGTCCTCATCCAGGAACTCCCACACTTTTCGCTCTATTCTTCTGTAGATGATTCTCGTCAATATCTTTCAGGCATGTGTCGTCAGACTTATGGTCCTAAAAGGTTCACAATTCTCAGCTCTATGCTGGCAAAAATAGTTTTGCTGAAGCAATTTTTCACCGAGGTTCACAAAAACTAATTCCATTTATTCCTGGAGATCAGGCCCCAATTCGTGATTTCAAAAAATTCCTATTTTCGTAACTTAGTGTCTTCGAGTATAGCCGGTGTATTTCTTATAGGCTTTTTATCGGAACCGGTAGTTTTGCTTCATATAATTGAAACTTTGTATTTTCGAGCTTCTTATTATCAAGAGTGTGCTGTATTTGTTTTTTTTGGATATCACAGTGTAAATTCTTTCAGGCTCCACATCAATTTAAGAAAAGTATGTCAAGTGTCATTGAAAAATTTTGCTTGGCAGAGTTTGGTACAACATGACAACACAATCTGCTTTATTTGATAGTTTGTCACCAGGTGCCTCAATGAATTTTAATTAGTTATGGGGGGAATCCAAAATTTGATCGAATCCGAATCCTGTTTTTTTATCGGATCCGAATCTCGAATCCTAATCTTAAATCCTAACCCTCCTCAATTTCATTAAATCCAATCAAAGCTGAATCTTATTTCTTAAAGTAAATACCTAATAAATGAATAATGGTCACATAGAGCCCACTCACTGAAATTAAGGTAACGTTGAAGGGCAAATATAAAGAATGTGTAATTTCAAAAGTAAATCGAAGTTTTATTTTTCTTAAATGAAATTGAAAATTCAATGAAAGCAGATTACAAGTTTTTGTTTAGAAAATTCAGCATTTTCACTCTGTCAAGATCTAATCAATTTCTTTTTTTATCAACTAAATTTCCAGCATTACTGAAGGCTCTTTCTGCAAATACTGTTGCTGGAAGAATGCAGAGGAACTTTTTTGTTAGAATTTTCAAATTTGGGAATTTCAAAGAATTCATATGTGGGCAAGAATTATTAGTTTACAATGTGCTGTACAAACATTTACTACCATGGTATTTACGATTTAAATGCTAAAAACGAGCAATTACAGCAAGTCCTTCACTTACGCGGACTCGAGTTACATGGATCCGGAGTTACGCGGGTGTTCAGTTAGGCCGGTGACATGTTTGCATTTCTCTGCATTTCCGTATGGGTGTTCAGAACGCCAACTCTAGAGTAAGACATTGCATAGTTCGATAGGTGATATTTGATCATCGAGATGGTCAAAAAGTCTGATGTGATCAGGCATCTACGTCTTTTTTTGACATAGTTTGACCTTCCAAAATAAGTCGATGTGTAGTTAATTATCTACTCCATAGATGATGCCTGTTGTCCATTAGAGCAAAAAAGAAGTAGAGTCAAACTATGCCGAAAAAAGACGTTAATGCCTGATCACATCAGACTTTTTTTCATCATCACGATGATCAAATATCACCTATCAAACTATGAATTGTCTTAAACCAGAGTTGGCATTCCAAACACCCATAGTATGGCATCAACTCTTGTGCCCATGCCAATGAGTCGTGGGTCATCACGCGGTTGAATGTCACGGCAACAGAAACACGGGGAAACTCAAGAATGTCACCGGCCTAACAACCAGGGATGCAACAACGGTGGGGGGACAAGGGGTGCATTGCCTCCCCAAACACGATTGTGGGGGAGGGGGGGCTAGCCCCCCCAGAAATCAGAGGTTGTGGCTCACACTTTAATGGATACCCGATCTGTAAAATACTGCCAACTGTAAAATACTGTAAATTATTACTAGCGACTTCACTCTGATTTTGAACGCTGCACATATGTGGTACTGTCTATAGTGAACTCTCGTTAGGACGTTCCTTGATAGCATGTTTTCTCTGTTAGCACATTCGTTGGTTATTCAGGGGAGGCGACCGACAGCTGAGGTCATTTGCACCATTTTAGAATAGGTGGGTAATTGGGTAATGGTAGGAATTATTTTGGGAACGGAGGAAGGGTGGAGAGAAACCCATCATCGGCATTCTCTTAACGAAAGGCGCCAAGGGGACCACGGCTTAACGTCCCATTCGACGAACGGAGTACTGAACTTGAAATGTCCTCCACTAGGCACTCAAGAGGGGACCGGGTTTTCCACTGAAATCTGCCACTGCCGGGAATCGAACCTGGGCCCTCGGGATGGGAGGCCAGTACTCTAGCCACCACACCAACCCGATCCCCTAGTAAGTTCGTCTCCTCAGGTCCACGTCACAGGCAATGTAAATAATAATGGTTAACACGTTTTGGTTACCTCTTTAGCATGTTGAAAGGAGGACCAAATCAAATTAGTCCCAGGAAAATAATCACCTTATAAGTTGATTTGACATTGGATATCTCGCAAAAGGGTTAAATTTTACATTAAAATGATTGTTAAAGCTTACAAAAATATTTAAATAGGGACAATATGGTAAAAAATGTTTATGAAGAATTAAAAGAGCACTGAAAAGCCCCACATTTTATCCTAATCCTATTCTAATTGCTTGTTTTACAAGTTTCGGCTTGATGTAAAGCCGTTTTAATATACAGGCCTGACACTCTCTCATATGACATCATGAGAGCAATCCGACGAGAACTCATAGCGTGGAGAAATTCGAGTAATGTTTTGAATACGTTGACGCATTTAACATGGTTACTCAATGTAGTTCTAATGACACTAATAATATTCCATCGCTTACCTGTCATACACTCACCGCCCTCATTTCAATTTTAATAAAACAACCTAAATATGATAATAATAAAGGCGTTTGCGGGACAACATTTCCTAGATTTTGTAACTTTTATCTGTTTTATTGCATCACTTTTATTTTTACATTAATTAGTCACAAGAATTTTGCTCATTGTTCCAATATTTGTATTATCAGCATTGTAAGTGACACTGAAATACGAACTGCTGCGACTCAAAAACATACAGCACACAGCGCTTTTCCCCCATCTGAAAAACGTAAGAATACTTTTTACTCCCCTATTATTATTTTTAAAGCATACAATAGAGTAAATAATTTTTTTTTGACATGCGAAACTAATAATTTGCTTAACTAGTCCATAAAAATTACTTTTGATATACCCAAATTTTGCAGTGTAAGCTTGTTCTGCTAAAATGCATAATGTTATACAATAGGTATAACTTATTCATACACTTGCTTGGATAGATAACTTTCTTACTAGGGCAGCTTTCACTGACCCTTTTGCCAACTTCTTCATGTAAAACTCTAGTGCTTCATCAAATTTTATCAGTGTTATCGAAAAGTAGAGCAAGCATGAAAAATGAAATTTGTCGTCAGTAAAAGTTATGTATTCCATTAAGTCGGAAACTTAATTTAGTTCTAAGCGAGTAGAACGGCAGAACAATGATATGAAACTTCCATAAATGAACAGCAGTGATCGATCTACAGAATGAACTAACTTGACGGATGCTATATTGTTCCCTTGGAAGTAATGCAACCCTACTCATACAGATTTTTCAAGGAGTTTGCCCCCCACCCTCCCTCCCCACGATTCGGGGTGTTGTTGTGCCCCTGAACTGAACATCTGTGTAAGTCGAGGACTAATTGTAGTTCTCCGCCACTAGTACATAGAATCCGCATGACTGGTATTCAAATATTTGGATTCCTTCTAATCTTTTAACCATGGATTCGATATTCGATCGAAGGATAGAGGATTCGACCAAATCTTAGAATCTCTGCCCCAACCCTAATTTTAATCATTTAGTACTTTTTTGATATTTCGTATTCCAGTGTCCATGGATAATGTGAAATTGGCTTTAAGCATGTTGACTTATTGTATGTAGTCTTATTTTTAGTTTTCTGTTGAACTCCTGTTACTTGTATTTTTGATTTGTAACATGGTTATTAGTGTGTTTGTTTATTATCATTGATTTTCCTTGTATTTGTTGCATACTTTGTAGATCCTACGTCATGGAGTGCAGCAGCCTTGTACATGGCAACTCGAATCTTTGCCTCAAATTTAAAAGAGAAAATGGCCCAGAGATTTTACAATCTTGTGCTTTTACCACGTATTCGAGATGACATTGCAGAGTACAAAAGAGTCAATTTTCACTTATTCCAAGCTATGCGAAAGGCTCTGTACAAACCTGGTGCCTTTATGAAAGGATTTCTTTTACCATTGTGTGAGGTAAGTCAACAATTATCTCCTGTGCATATTATTTTAACTAGTTTTAAGAAGCTATCAACAAAATGTCAGCTGGAAACCCCATGGATTTGGTCGTCATTTCATTGGGAATTCCCCCAAACCTTAAAATGGGTTGAGAGTGAAAGAAAATTTGAAATAATGTAGTGTTTGTTTACAGCTTTAGTTTCTTGTTTGATCTTATATGTCTTTGAATTGAAACATTAGAAAAATGTCATCTCCCATATTTTATTTTTTGAAAATCTAGAGCCCTTTTACATATACATACGTATTGAGGGTTATTGGGGATTGGTTGGATGTGTGCACCCTGCTTAGGGGACAAGAATATAGGAAGAAAGAAGTGACCAACCATGTGGACCAGCAATTTTTAGAGGAAAGCTGCTACCTCTTTTGGACATTTTCTTACCTTATGCATGTACTCTTCTGCTTCCATGCTCATTTTCCTCTGACCTTACCATTAATTAAAGTCAGTCATATTAGCAGAAATTCCACAGAGAAAAAAATCATTTGCCTTGACCGGGATTCGAACCCGGGTCCCCTGATTTCCGGCCAGGTGCTTTCACCAGTTAAGCTACCGAGGGCTCAGCGGGTAACGCCGGTTAGGTTCTCACAGCCAGTTCACGATCCTTCAGTCTATTTACAGTAAGCACCTTGGTGTTTAGTTCGGCCTTAACCTCATGGACAGTGGCGCCATGCACACAACATCGACTGTTTTGTGGCATAATATGTCTAGCAGTTCGAGAACATCTAGTTTCTTTAAGACCTCTAATATTCCTCAGGGAAATGGCTCTTTGGTAGCTTAACTGGTTAAAGCACCTGGCCGGAAATCAGAGGATCTGGGTTCGAATCCCGGTCAAGGCGAATGATTTTTTTCTCTGTGAAATTTCTGCTTTTGTGCATTTCAGCGGGTAACACCATTAAGGTTCTCGCAACCAGTTCGCGATCCTTCAACGGTCATATTGTGTTTTGTAGGTATTTAATTACCTATTTATACTTCAGTGCAGTTACCAACTGTAAATATTTTCCATGAAAGACTATGGCTTACTTTAAAGTAGTGTTCACCATTCATTGCCTAGCAGTGATGTTTCATTTTTGGATCTGAAATAATGTTGAGTTTTTAGAGGCTGTTTATTCTGTATTTTGATGGATGTGATTTCCTTGAAATACTTTATTTCTTGTGTTTGTTTTTTAGAGTGGAAACTGTACATTGCGTGAAGCTATTATTGTGGGAGCTGTTATTGCACGGAATTCAATACCAATGCTTCACTCATCAGCAGCCATCCTTAAAATCGCAGAAATGGATTATAATGGAGCAAATTCTATATTCCTGCGAATTTTCTTTGACAAAAAATATGCTCTTCCATATCGAGTTGTTGATGCTGTTGTATTTCATTTTCTTAGGTAAGTTACATGATATTGTTCAGTTATGTTGCGGATTGTTAAATTTGAATGTTTGCTATGTAACATATTAAATTGTCACTCTATGGGGAAATAGAAACTCCCAATGCAGCATGAAAATAGGGAAAGGGGAAGTAATTGCAAAAGTACGATAGTTATGTAATTGATAATGGCTTGTAGAAACCAAATTTCCAAGTGTTTATTTTGTGAAAAATTGCTACCAAATTTATGTGTTTTCAATTGTTTTATGCTTCTAAGCAGTTTCTAGCGCATGCATCAATTGTTCAGAAGGTATTCATTACGATTAGAGATGAGTTGAATCCAGTTTTTCTTGAATCTTGAATGGAATCCCATTCCATAATTAGTGATGGGACATTCAAAGATTTGAATGTCCCATTCCTAACTATTTTAGTTGTATAATTGTCATAATTTATTTTTGATGGTAAAAGAAACAACTGAGTGCTATTCCCAATTCCTAATATTTTTATAGTAGAAATACTTTCTTTATCAGGTTGTAATATACATTTTTTTCTGAAAAATTTTAGGCTGCAGTTGGGAATGTTGGAACTTGATCTAATATCTACATTTTTTTTTCAGTCACAATGTCTTTTTTTCTCTCTTATCATTTGTTTTTGATGGGCTACTATTATGTATTAATTATAACTGCAGATACTACCCATGGATACTTGAATATCAGAAAGTATTTAATATTAGAGATCTCAAATAATTATGCTAAAAGATAAAGTTCGAATACCCCAAATATCATGCCATACACCATTGGGTGCCCATACAGCACTCTATTTTCGCATGTTGATGAACTAAATCATATGTTCTGTGAGGAAATGGAGGAGATACAAGCCTGTTGATGGGTTTAACCACATAAGTTAGACAGAAAACAGTTTCGATGAATGGAATTCCAGTGAAGCTATTGTGATTTCAGCATTAATAACATGGCAAACCTATCACTGCTTCTCTCATTGAAAATTGAAAAATATTCGTAAACATCGATGTCAGTGGTTGCCGCTTAATATGAGCATTGCATTTACTTTGTAACATTTTCATCATTAATTTTAAATAGGTCTCATAATGTGTCTCTTCTTCCATACTTTCACAAATAGTTATGAATATTATGTGAGAGTTACTGAAAACTCTTGCCTCCACTCTGCTGTCTTAACCTTTAAGTGCCCAGCATACTCGTACGGGTACACTAAAAAGCTCCACTTGCTGCCCAGTGTACCCATTTTAAAGTCTCCCTTGTTTATTCTCTATTCTGTCCCTCTTCCTTACGTATGCAATGAAAATATTCGTAGCTTCTAAATAGGAATGCAGCAAAAATGTTGAACCCCGTGACCCTCAAACCCTCTTAGGGTTTGGTGTGGAGTTCCAGGAAAACTTCAACCTTCTCTATCAGTCCCATGGCCCCTATCAATAAAAGCCTCAGCATCTTCAAAGCTGGGATAGGATAATATTTTCACTCTCCATTTTGCAACACAACAATGAGATGCCACATATTCTTGCACATACTACGATTTCTCCATTTCATGTCAATAGCAGCGTAAATCATCTAGAGTTGCTGTAGAATATTAGAACTGTCTTGATAAGTTCAATGATAGTAGGGTAGTTTCCTGTTATTTTTTTATCATTTGGATCAAAATTTTATAACCTCTGGAATATGTACTTTTAAGCCGTTCGATTTTGACATGACGTTAAGTATTTTTCTTCATCTATGAAAAAGTGAAAAAAGTCAATGGCGTGAAAATGCCACGGCAAACTGTTGCATGCCAGTAAATCATACGTGCAAGGTGACACTCTTTCCTCTACCTGCCACTAGGTGGTGCTGCGGATGCTTCAAAGCAGATGATGTGCTCTGTTATAGCTTATTAACTAGTATCGAAGTTATATTTATTCAGTTTATTTATTACGATTGACACAAAGAAGAAAAAACTCTGTATTTCCACATGAAAACTTTTTAATAAAGACATGACCAGTTTCACCCGCTAGGGGATCATCAGGTGCATAAAATACAGACAACCACAAGTATATATACCCTCACATGGGGTTAGGGGAGTGGGGAGGGGAAGGGGAGGAATGGGAATGGATGAGGTACGGGGGGGGTGACACTTTTGTGTGGTGTTGAATCCGGTGGGGCAAAAGGTGCAACCACTTCTAAGATGGGGGAGTGGAAGGGGAGCACTTCATTCGTCAAGTTGTGTCTTTTTCCGTGGAGGAGGATTTCTAAGTGTTCAAGGGCATCTAACTTTTGCCCTTTTCTTTGGAAGTGGAGTGAAGTGACTTGGAAATCACTCCCATGCCCAGCGTCAATTAAATGTTTAGCAAAGTGTGACCTGTTGGGCTGGTTGTGTGAGTAGGCACGGATATGTTCCTTTTTTCTTATATTAAAACTCATACCCATTTGCCCCGATGTAGATCGTACTGCAATCTCCACACTGCAGTTTGTACACACCTGAACTTTTTTCGGGGTCTTGGTCACAATTATGGTAGTTAAAAATGGAATCTAGATTTTTCTTCATATAAAAAGCTATTCTATACTTTGACTTCGGGAGAAACTTCGTCATTTTTTGAGTTGTTCCGTTTAAAACCTGTATTCTCACCCAGCGGGTTTCATTAACATCATTGGGCATGGTTAAGATATATGGTTTTATAGATAAGCCTACCAGCCATATCCTCTCGTTTTTTACGAAGGAGTTTACTATGGAGGTAGAATAGCCATTTGCTGTGGCCATGTGTTTGATGATGTTGACCTCCTTATTAAAATTGTCTATTGAGAGTG
This sequence comes from Platycnemis pennipes, assembly GCA_933228895.1. Classification (NCBI taxonomy): domain Eukaryota; kingdom Metazoa; phylum Arthropoda; class Insecta; order Odonata; family Platycnemididae; genus Platycnemis; species Platycnemis pennipes. Next base: position 45,559,000 of record OW121854.1, on the reverse strand, counting down.
GTATGGCCCCCCACTCCCCTAACCCTACGCGAGGGTATATATACTTGTGGTTGTCTGTATTTTATGCACCTGATGATGCCCTAGCAGGTGAAACTGGTCGTGTCTTTATTCAAAAGTTTTCATGTGGAAATACAGAGTTTTTTCTTCTTTGTGAAAGATGAATTTCCACCAAGTTACCGCCAATACTGTCAATTTTATTATGATAAAGTTTATTTCATCATCATCATGGGTCAACAATCCTAGGATTGGTTTGACGCAGCCCTCCACTCGATTCTTCTATCGGCCAACCTCTTCGTATTGACGTAGCTCCTCTCTTTTACATCCTTCACAACTTGCTCCATATACCTCATACTGCCTTTTCCATTCTTCTCGTTCACTTTTCCCTCGACGATTGTCTTCATTTATTTAATTAAAATTATTTATGCAGTTGATTCAATTAGAATCGGTTAGTATTCATTTTACTAAGCATACCATGAAGTTTGCTCGGCAATGGGTGAACTTCACACCATGCTTAGCAGTAGCAGAGGACTCCATGAGTAGAATGCCCTGGAGTCTATAAAATGACTATTAATACATGTACATTAGAGCTGAGCTCTGAAATACAATGGTAAGCTCAGGAGACGAATATTTCCTATGCCTTGCAACGTAAACTATATACCTGTTACATCAGCAAGAAGGCCGTGCACCCCACCATTTCTGAGCTTTTTCAATTGGTCTTAAAATTAACATTTAATACTCTAGTAAACTGGGATTATTTAATCCAAACTTTCTGTGTGAAGTGAATATGTTTATGGTATGGAGTGAATTGTAATTAATGAATTCTTTTTTCTTTGATGAAGGAAACTAACCCTGTTATGCCAAGTTATATAGCAGATCTTTTGATCATTTACAAAATCATAGTGCTTTTCAAAGACAGTTATGTTTTGGCAATACATACTAAAGGAACTTTAATGTTTTGGGATAAAAATACACTGAGTGTGTGAAAAGACTAGTTATACATATGGAATGATGGTTTACTTGGGAAAAGACAGACTGCGACAAAAGACATGTCAGCTACGCATGCAACAGTGAGAGCATTGATGAGAGTATAAAGGGTTGGCCATAAATTATGTATGGATAACTTATTCTCCTCCCCTGCTCTTAAAACCGAAATGCAAAAAATTCTCTGTTGTGGCACTGTAATACCTAACCACAAAGGAATACCATCAGATTTTGAATGCAAAAGAAAATAAAATGAAAAAAGGTGACGGTTGGCGGGAATGGGTAAGACATGACTTGACAGCCCTGGTGTGGAAGGATAAAAAACGTATTCACCCTGACAGACATACATGATCCATTGGGAGAGGGTGATTTCAGCAATGAGTGGTGAAATGCTCTGAGACAGGTTGCTGTGGAGGACTATAACAGGCATATGGGCTACGCTGATTTGCGTGATAGAATGGGTACGAGCTACGACACAACTCCCTGTATCTAGAAGTGGATGAAAAAGCTAATCGCCCATATTATCAATGCCGCTGTCATCAACAGCTGCGTGGTACTCAGCTCCTTGGGTAGATAAATGGCTCATCGCGATTTTGGACTAGCCTTGGTGAGAGGTCTTATTGAGGCTGGGACATCAGCATTCCCCCTCTTCCCCATATCTTCAAAGGGAAAGACAGGCCCAGAAGTACAAGTGAGACAAAGCTAAGGCTCTTGAGGGCAAAAGAAAACAAACACTGGCCGCTAAGAGAAGAGAAATGTATTCAGACTGTGACAGTGTGTCCAATGTGCAATGTAGGTCTCTATGCATATAATTCTTTTGCGGATTATCACAAAATGCTTTGAGAAGTGTGTAAAATATAAGAGCAAGAAGTTTACATCATTTACATAAACATGTATGTACATTGATCCTCCCTCTGGATCTGACCCTGTAGCCCAGTTGATTGAGCATTGAGCTACTAACTGAAGATCCTGGGATCTAATCTGGTAGAGGCCTCTTTGCAAACATATGTCTAGCTAAACCCAAGCTGGCTGATCTTTGAAACTAACCAATTTTCTGGGAAAAGAACTATCCCCCTTACTTATGTGATTTGCATATCATGTTGGGCTCATTACTCTGTGAGCTCTACCCTCATCGACCTTGAAAACTGTGAATTAAGTCACAATGAGTGGGAAGTTATTTATTTCTTTGCATTTTGCCTGTATGTGAAACTTAGCTTATGTTAGCAAAGCTAAAGGGGAGAAAATAAATAGATTATATTGTTTGTAAGATCTGGTGTTTTCCCGGCGAATAATATGTGTGAAGATTTCTCGGGTTTCACACCGGGCCAGGTTCTCCATATCTTCCTCCGACGTTTCGATGTGCAACTCGCCCATCGTCTTCAGGGATCCAGGAATCCAAGTGACATTCCTTCCAAACCTGACCCGGTGTGAAACCCGAGAAATCTTCACACAGATTATATTGTTCTCTAGTTGGAGGATAGAATGTGGATGGTCCTGTTGTTATTCCTCAAAGGTGGTGACTTTGTTAGTTTGACTAATTAACCAGTCATTTGTCTCATAACAAAAATAAAGGATGTGATATATTTTTTAGCCATTAGCTTGATAAAGTATCACTTAAATCCTATACCACAGATGTGGTAGGTAATGCATTTATGCTGATGACCAGTGAGTTACAGTTGCATGCATGTATCACTAATTATCATGACTCATGTTTTCTCTCACGAGTATTTATTAAGTATAAATAGTAATCTTTTAATGAGTCATGGTTTTTATCCTTTGTGTAACATTAGTCAAAAGGTAGGTGCTGTTTATTGCCTTTTAAGTGTTAAGTTCAAAATAATAAGAGAACTTACTCTTTCTTTTCTAACAGATTTCAAAGGGACCGTCGAGAATTACCTGTATTGTGGCATCAGGCTCTTTTGACTTTTGTTCAACGTTACAAAGGAGATGTCAGCTCAGAGCAGCGGGAAGCACTTTTAGGCTTGCTCCGGTCTCAGAATCATCCAAAAATAACTCCTGAAGTGAGGCGAGAACTTCAAAGTGCAAAGTGCAGGGATGAAGAGACCGCAGAACCAGAACCTCCTCTTGACGAGCAAATGTCAGCCCTTGATTGATGTAAATAAATTTGTTTATGTATTAAATACTTTTTAATTAATCCTGCCTACCATTTATTTATTTGATTGCTCTCCAAAGGGATTATTGATTGTGTTTATCGAAATGTGTTGAAAAGAAAATGCTACATGCACAGATGTCGATTAACTAAATACCTCCTAATCAGACTTGTTTCACCTTTGGTAGTGATAGATACCTTTCGTTTCTGGATATTTCAACAGAATCACATTAACAGAGTGACTGCTTGGAAAAAACTATGTGGAAGTCATGGTACTTTGGGAAATGCATGGGTGATAGACAGTCCCAGTCATGTGGTGATTTACTAGGGGCGGTTCACACTAAAAGCGGTTACTTAATATTATGTTGGATTTTGGTTTTAGGGGTTCCGTTGATTCAGTTCATTTCACCTTATTAAGGCCCACAGTCTAACGTTATATCACATTCCTGAGACAACACATCCATTCCCTGGCTGGAATTCGAACCTGTGACTTTTAAGTTGTCAGGCAGTTGCACTACTGAATAGAGGCCTGCAAACGGGTGCGAAATCCAGGCGACCATTGCCCACCCGTGTTCGCCTCCGACCGTGTGACGTAGACGTCCAACCGTGCCCGGGTGCCCGCAGCCTAGGTGGGTGCCTGGGTTGCTCGCCCAAACTGAGGGGAGGGGAGGAGTGTTAAAAGAGTGAGCAAAACATATAGCGAACAGCAAAAACTCTTGAGAAAGATATGTGGTGGTGACGATCTTAGGGTGGTCACCTGGCCTGGAGGCGGGTACCCGCTCAGCCGATGGGTGACCACCTCTTCTCGGCAAGTCTCCGTTAGGCCACATTCGTGACACTTCGGAAAAGTCCATCAAATGTCTTCGGGTTGTGCCTCTCTCTTTATCTCTCGCACACTGGCGGGTGACCCTCGCCCGTATTTCGCGACTGTGTGCAGGCCTCTACTACTGACCTGGTTACCAGGGTTGGTGTGACTGAAAGATGGTGATGAAATAAGATGTTATTGTGCATGCAGAAATAAAAAGTCATCAATTCTAGTAATTTAAGTGTTTGTTAACCCTCTTAGTGCCGCGGGCCGATGTATCGGCTTTTGCTCCACGACCGAAAAGTGCCACGAGCCGATATATCGGCTCGAGAGGCAAATTAATGTTTAAGCTATTTTTGTTGTAATAATTACTTTAATCCTCTATGCAATGTATCAGAATACCATAATAAACAATTTATCCATTTTTTGTTAAATAAAAAAATATTACATTCATATCTAAAAAGTAACTTCATATTGTTTATAATTTTCAAAAGTAGTTACAAAACTCTCATAATCATGCTGGCACTTTTCACTAGTACTACCAAAATTCAGTGGCACTAAGAGGGTTAACTAACAAATATTACTTTTCAAGTAAAATTGTTTTAATTTCATTTTTTTTAATATTTACATTTTCAATATACCTATTTTATTTTAACTTCCTGGAGTTACTATTTTTCAAGTGAATTCCCTTGGCTCTTGGTCTGAAAGAAGTTTTACCTGTGTACACATGGAATATGCAGATTATTCCTCCGTTTAATAGAATAGCTATGTAAGCTTGTTCAAACGCATCAATATTGGATTGATTTTACAAAATATATATACCTGGTGCAGTGGCAGGAGCATTTGCTGATAACCTTACCACTTTCATTGGGAGTTTTAAAATTATAGGATTGGAGAAAAAACCACAGAATACAGGGAGAGTAAATTTCTCCATAATACAAAGAAAGCAATACTTCAATAGGAACTGTAGGTCTCATGAAACACTTGGAAATGGCTAGTTCAGAAATGTGATGTTCTTTGGATACTCATGTGTGAGTTTAGATTAATTCCAAGAAAATAAATCTTGGCAACAATTCCGGGATCTGAATTGTGTCAATTTGCATATATTAATACCCATATTTTTGCAACTAAAAATTTTTTATACCACTACAATTATTTTATTGCATCCCAGGATCCACCTTTAGAAGCACCTACTTATTTCACCTCAAGTTATTGCGATTGTTCATACATGTAATGTAAGAACAAAAGTTAGTTTACTCAGGCCTAGGGTTATGGAAATAAAACTTCATTGACTAATGGAAATTAAAGTTACTAGTGATTTTCATTTTTCAAGAAGAATCCTTTGTTTAAAAAATGAATATCTCAAGTGTTGACTTCCTCAGTGAAAGGAATAGCCAATAATGCTGTTGTATCCACATAATATCATCCTCTCATAATATAAAAATCTCTCAGATGCTGCTGGTCTACTGGACAGCAATCTAGAAACAGCCACAGAATGGTTCAAAACTAATGGTTTTTTACTAAATATTGACAAAACAAAACACCTCATCTGTAGCTTAAAATCTCAAAGACAAGAGGTGAACTCAGTTAAACTATTATTCTTCCACTTAGCCTCAAAATTAAGCTGGACCACACACGTTTCAGAGGTCACCAAAAAACTCAACATCTCTGTTCATACTCAGAAAGCTAAGCTTTGTACTTATACTGCTTACTAAATATTGACAAAACAAAACACCTCATCTGTAGCTTAAAATTTCAAAGACGAGGTGAACTCAGATAAACTATTATTCTTCCACTTACCCTCAAAATTAAGCTGGACCACACACGTTTCAGAGGTCACCAAAAATCTCAACATCACTGTTCATACTCAGAAAGCTTAGTTTTGTAATCCCTTCAGAACATCTAAAATCCATTTATTATGTTCAGTTTAATAGTCACCTGAACTATGGTATTGAAATTTGGGGGAATGCACCGGACGTGAAATCACTTCCATATATATAAAGTAGGTACTTGTTCACGTGAAAGCCAACCTCCAGTCCGTTACAACAAGATCTGAATTGCATGATCATGACACAAGACAAAACAATTATTTGTCTGCCAAAACAGGTTAAAAAGAACAGATTTAAAGCATGGGCAATAGGCTGTATAATCATCTCCCCGAGTCTGCAAGAGGATGGAGCCCTACTAAAATCAAATCAGTGGTATACTCATTGCTGGTATCTAAATCTTTATATTCTTTAAATGAGTTTTTTACTCATTCAGCAACAAATATGGTTTTCTAATGAAACCTATATTGGTATCTGTTTTAAATTGTGATGTTTTATTGTTCATATTGGTCTATAGTATTCTTTTCTGGGGTTCTTCACCAAAGGCTAGTGTTATATTTAAAATATAGAAAAGAATTGTTCGACTTATGTGTAATGTACCCTTCAATGCACCATGTCACCCTCTTTTCAAAAAACTTTGAATCCTGCCTCTTCCATGTGTCTATATATATGCTGCAATCACCTGTGCTAAACAGAATCTCTGTAGTTATAGCCGAAACGACTTTTATCACAGTTATAACACCAGGAGTGCTGCAAACCTGCACCAAACTTATGTCAGGACTAGACATGCTGCACTAGGACCGAAAAATATGGGCCTTTACTATTTAACAAGTTACCAATTGAAATAAAGAACTGCGAATCATTCAGAGCATTCAAATTCGCACTCAATCAATACTTAAAAATAAATATCTTCCACTCAGTTGACGAATATATGCAGCAATTATAACAATTGTAACTTGTATTAATATATTTGTCTTGACTTGGCCTATTATAGTTGTATATAAAAACATATCGCTGGTCAGTTTAATGTAGTATTTGTATTAAAATATGCATATTTTATTTTTTGTATTGGATAAATTATTTTTTGTATTTGTAAATGACGGATCCTATACCTACACATGTTTGTATGGTCGTTGGAGAATAAATTCTATTCTATTCATCTTTGTCCTGTAGGTACTAACTGACAAGGTCAATTGTAACCACTTACTTAATGACCAATAAAATCATTACAGTCAAGCCCACTTCTATAAAACCCATTTATAATGAAGTAAAGGCTATTTCCCATCAAAGAGAGGCTGGGAAAAACTGGTCTACATATAACGAAGTTTGGTTATTACGAAGTAAATATTCGGCCCCCTCAACTTCGTTATAAATGGGCTTGACTGTATTATTATTATCCATTTCTGCTGTTGTCCATGGCTTCATGATCCTCCTGGCATTTACTCTTCCTAGTGTTTTTTTTTAGCTGCTCTGTATATCCCCATCTTTATTATCTCCCACCCTTCAACTATTCCTCTTTGCCCCTCTTCCCTCATGCATCTGTCCAACAGCTCTTGATATTCCCTCCAATAAGGGCCCCTACACCTCACTTATTTATTTTCCTTCCTCTATTTAATATCATCTTCCATCATTACCAGGTTATGGTCAGGGACTGCATTTGCCCCTGGAAAATTGAGTTCTTCATGCCATTCCTGTATCTTTTTTTAACCATTGTTATGTATTTCATGTCTGTGTCACCTAGCATTTTATAAGTGTACCTACCCCTGTGACTGTATAAACCATGTGCTGGTGTGCTAAGTTATTCTTCCTTCACAACTCAACTTCTTTCTCTCCATGGTAATATCTTACACCTAGCCTGTGCTCCCCTGCCTCACTGTTCATCAGGGAATTTAAACCGAAGTTAAACCTTAGTGAGAATCATGATTACCTCACAAGAAGACCCGAGTATGCAGTGAGACAGTGCAATCTTACTCTCTACCGTACTGGGCCTATCACTATGAATAGTATAATTTATAATAAACTACCTAGGTCACAAAAGGACTTAAAGGTATCAGGCAAGTTACTTGCTATGTTAAAACAATATTTCCTTGATCAATTTTTATTCTATTAATGAATACCTTATTCATGCTATATAATTCTGCAATTTTTGTAATGTTATTTGTGATTGATACCTCTATAACTTTCCCACTAATTTTTTTGGTCCTATATATGTATATCCTTAGTGACCAATAAAAAATTATTGCTATTATTACTTCTGTCCCTCCCTGACTACATTATTCTTATCTCCCATCACAATTAGATTCGTCAACTCTCCCTTCACTTTCCTGATTTCTCCTTACAGGTATTCACACATTTAATTTTTCTACTTCCTCTTTATGTTCATCTTGTATACTTGAATGGCGATGAGGTTCGTTGCCACCAGTTTTATTTCTATTACTCACCTGCTCTAAATTCACAAGCCTTCTCCCTAATGTTCTGTTCCAATCTTTTCTCAGTGTGTATCACTTCATAAGGTCCCCTGGATCCTCCCATCTTATTTCATTAATCCCAACCAATTAATATTTACCCTTGCTATTTCACGCTTCATATATTCCAGTTTCAATCTCCTTAACCATCTGATTCTAATGTTCTCTGCTCTCACTTCTTTACTGCTGCTGCTATTGCCTCTTTTTCCATGCAAGGATTTCATTAGGTGACAACTGCACTTGCAACACAACTGGCTTCCTTTACTGTCAGGCACAAACCCCACCACACACAACTGGGACTGAAGCCCCATTGCTGCCAGGATTCAAATCTTGAATCATGACTCCAGAGAAAGGATATGCCACATTTACCAATCTTCTTTGTTCTTTCCTACTTGTGTCCAAGAAGTCTATGAATGCAAACTTTTTGTATAAGTTCACTGTGGCTTAAGAGCTAAGGAAGATTTAAGCCTGTAGGAGCTGTATCTTTTTTCATTTTCAATAATTACTTAGGAACAGATGTTCAAGCTGAATCCAATTATATTTCTTCTGCATGTATTCAGTAGCTGAAAAATGTGTATTCATATCAGTTTCCTGCATAAAAACCTAGCCTTATTATCATGCCTCTTCCTGAATATGCAAATATGTATTAATTTTTTTCTAATAAAAACTGCTATAACATACCAAGAAAGACCTTACAAGTCCAATAACTGAAAAGAATTAGTTTTCATTCCAAAGTTTGAATGACTAACCAATTATTAATTACTTCATCCTTTTTCTCCATAATTAACATCTTTTTGAGTTACTTCTAAATGACACCACAATTATAAAAAATATTATTTTCCTTTAGTGTGTTAAAAAGTCACTTCTTCCACTTTCATCATTAGCGTTCTACCTCTTTCTCTTCTTGCTACATGGCAAAGTGTTAATTAAATCATACAAGTGGAATTGGAAAAGGATCAGCTTAAGGAACTGAATGCAGTATAATGATTTCAGGTTGTGTGTGGAAGAGGAGAGCTGATTAATCGAGTTCGCTTTGTGTAAGGCCAAGGGCAGGTTTACTATTTTTCAAAGCAACTGCAAGGGACAGTATCAGAAATAAAAGATGAAGATTGAATACAGCAAAACAAAAGTAGTGAATTTTCTTCAAGAAAACAAAGTCTAAGCACAAATAGATGATGAGATTTTAATCAATTTCGAAACATAATGGATGAAACATTTAAAAAAAAATGGTTTTGAGATGAGGGTATGGAGGAAATGATGAAAAAGAAGACACAACAAAGAAGCACAGGAAGTCCTCCTCCAGGATAAATATTTAATACTTGCTAATGTTTCGGAGCTTAACTCAAACATCAATTTCATTCAATTGCCTTGAGGATGGAGAAAGTCAGGCTCCTAAGTGTTGGCAACTATTAAATATTTTTCCTGGTGGAAGAACCAAGAAGACTTCCTGTGTATTATTCACAAGGTTGGCATTTTTCTGAATTATTTATTCATTAAATAACAGCTCTTTAATGAGTTTTTGATGTACTGAGTCATAGCGAAACCTCCTTAAGCAGCTATCCACTTCTTTCCATCTTTCTGAATCTGCAGCCATGGGAGGTCATGAGGACAACAACCATAAGTTTAGGTAAAAGTTTTAATAGGCAAACAAGCATTTAACTCCCAATAACGATGCCAAAATTATTACCTTTCATCTTGAGCACTACCTCCTACAACAAAAACCTCACATGATAAGTACCAATAAAAACTCGGGTTATAAAAAAGCATTCCTTTAATATTATCCCTTTGAAAAATTTTCTGAAATTTACAAACACTTCACTAAAATGCATGAGCTGACTTGTTTTAGCTCAATAATGGCCAGCTTTACAACCAATGTATATGTAATTGGCATTCTTGATGATTGTAAAGTGAATATCCATTACTTGGCTAAACAAAGGGGTGTTGCATAAAAACTCCAATATGTACTAGGCTAAAAAATTCTACTTTTAATGATGAACATGATGGATTGAGGTTAGTAGAAAGGAAATGGTTTAACATGATTGCAAAACAGGCTCAGTCAAAGATAGGGAGAAACACAAGTACAGGAACAAAAAAAGGATAAATATAGTGTACACATCAGTTGTCTTAAATTACACCCAGTCTCACAGCATGAAAAACCTTTCAAATTTGAAGGAGAAATTATCCCTGAGAAAATGGTCATTATTCATTAAACTCAGGGTGAAACAATCTCATTTGTTCATACCTGTCAAAAATGACAAACAATCTTTCATTTTTCTCTTTCTCTTCATCAACCACAGTTACAACCTTAGCCACAGGTCATTGGTTGCTCTAAAACCACCCCTTTCTAAGGTCTCTCTGATCATTTTAACTGAGCCTCTCAAAGCCAACATTTGATTCACATGATCAAAAATTTTAATGGTTAGAATGTCATAATGCATAGGCTGTTTAAGTCACAATTAAAAACCCCATATTTTCATTATATTAAATTAAGTGAGAGCATCTCTAAGTTGTATTTACTTAACATATTAAATATAAAGAATAAGCAAATTACGCATTTGCAGTTCACAGTAAGAAATCAACCATAGAAATTAGGTAGACATGCATTTTCAGCAAGTGCATCAGCATTCATTATTCATATCAAATTAAATTAGATATTACACAATTAAACTCTTTCAGTAGAATAATTTTTCCACTCACCAAATGTCGAAGTTTCCCTCCATTTCTCCAAATTACATCACAGAAAAATTTATTTTGGCATTGAAAATGAGACATGAGGAAATTCAACAACATACATGATGCAAAGGTGTTGGAAGTAAAAGAAAAAAATAACATTACTAACATGACAAAATATGTATATGTATATATTTACATTGCAAGAGGAAAATTACAACAGCAACAGTCTTTCTACAGTGTATTACCACACACATAAAACACAATACTGCCCACTAACTCTTCACTTGAGTGCACTTTTCAGGTCGTAATATCTTGGCAGTCAGATTTACAACTGGTAAAGAGCTTTATGGGCATTACTGCTATTATATTATAACAAAGCTTAAGAGCCAACTCTTCATGTTGATCGATAAAGCCAAAAGAGGGCCTTGATAACAAAGTATGCTACCCCAATAGAGCGCAATATAGTTTCTCGTTGTTGCCTCTGCTGATTGTCAAGTTCTATGCTCATTACACGTCGATGAAGTTTTGCCACCTGCCGTCGGAGATGAAAAACTTCTTCATTAACTGAAAGACCCTCAGAAGGTCCGGGTGTGAGCTCCCTACAATAGGTATTAAACATTCAACATTAAAGAAGAATAACATGATATTTTTCATAGCAAAAAATAGTATTTTAATATCTAAGTACATATAACAAAGGATATACTTACGGACATATACAACACAATATATTAGATCCCTACTCTATTTATCAGGGCTTAACTAAAGGACTTCCTAAACTGCTGTGAGGTCACCATCATTACAAACACCAGAAAAATATTTTTTGCAGATGAGATGATAAATGCCTTCAGAAATCCTAGCCAATCCTAGTCAATATTTGTTAATGAAAAGAAAAGCATCTTATATGATATTACTATCACTGTACTAACTATTGTTGCAAATTATATGGTGATATGGCAGTAATAAGCTGAGATACAAGTAAAAGTTATTACTTATTGACATTTCTTGAAGTGCATGTAATGATCACAAAGGCATTGGGACGGATACCACTGACAATGAAAGAAAGTGGAGAGCTAATAGAGTCAGTTAGCTTATTGGATGGTCAATCATTCGTGAGTAATGAGGGAGTTATAGGCTCAACATAACAGCTTACAGCTTATGATCAACCATATGAGGACAAATGTAACGAGATTCTTGTAAAGCAGGAATGTTAGAATAAATGTAAAATGGGAAGCATTTACAAGAGCTGAAAGACCAATCCTCTCGAAATAGTAACACCTTAGGTATAAAATTTGACTCACTACCCTGCTCCTACAGGAGAATGCCTATAACATAGAGAATGAAAGAAATCACCCTTGCCATCAGGAGGGGGACATTTTCTTGGCAATGCCAAACACAAAGGTTTCTAAAGGGAGAAAGATGTTCAACAGACAAGTATTTTGGAGCAAATAAAGAACCCTTCAAATATTGATTCTTAGGTCTATGTAGTTTTGGTGTGGAGAATTTCTTTCCATGGCTCTTTGGGTCATCAAGGCATGTATTGGTTTGTGGTGGAAAGTTTCCTGTGTATTTCAACTAGCAGCTTGGGCCAGAAGACAGATTGGAAAACCAGTGAAACTGCCAAATGCCAAAGCACACAGTGAAGACCTGAAGAGCCATGGAGAGAAATTCTACAACCTAATTAATAACTCCCTTAAGACTTTCCACCACACTAGGGAAATAGCTTCTGCTGATTTTTCAATGGTTGACACTTTCGAGTCTATGCCCGTACGTGATACGTGCCCAGTCACTTATCCATGCCGACTATGCCTGTATCTGTTACGTTCATCCTTTTTTTCTGTCGTGTACAATGTTTTCGCATGGGATTATCTTTCATTCTCAACTAATATGTTTAATTGTATCATATAGTAACTTCAGAGTTTCCGAATCTCACTATGACAACTATGTCCGACTTTTATCAGCAGTCATTTTCTAATGCTCCCTCCCGTATTTTACCGGAACATGCTGTGGGACGTCTCTTTTTCACACGTTTATTACTCGTGTTGCTTTCTTCCACTGCTTTTTTGTCACATATTATTATTATCTATGGACTGCACTATCGATGTAACATGTTTCTTTTTCTCGTATACCAACTTCAGAATTTCGATCCTTCCTACTAAATTTTGTCCAATTTTTAGTACTGAAACTATGTATACAACTCACTCGACCCGCCACCAACCATACGATCGGAGATTTTCCAGCTGTTCTTTCTTTACGTAGAGATTGTTTCTCTAATTGTTTCTATTTCTATCACAAAATGTTTTATATAATTCGTGGGTAATACAGCAGGAACTAAGATTGACCAATCGGAAAATAAGGATATTTTAGCTGAAGATTCAGGAAGTGATTTTGATGATTCCAATGACGACATGGAATAGGATGATTTGTGAATATTCATTATATATTATTATCCTGCCGGAGTAAAAATAGAAATGGAATGCAAATGTTTTGATTGTTCATAAATGCATGTACCTTTTCTTCAGACGATGCAAATATTGTTCCAGCTGGGGATGCGGTTGTTGGAAGCAGCAGGGATTCAGGTGAGAGAAAATTACACTTACAAACGGAAATATTATATTTTCTGAGTTTTACCTTTCTGTATTTGAACTTGTGCACAATTAGACTTGATGTGTTTATTGAATGAAGATCCATATTACTTTTTTAGATACGCAACATGCACCGCCAATCGAAATCAACTCTTCCTGGTCAGAGAGGCGTGCAACTTTTTCTACCAACGTGTGAAAAAAGCAGTGAAGTTTTGGCTGAAATTGACAGCACCAAAAATGAATGGGACTTCTTATTACTCTTCACCACGGACACCATCAAGGCAATAGAGATAGAGGCAAACCGGTACTCACTATCTTCCACTGACCTTCTAAGACGATGACAGAAACTCAAACCAGATGTAATTGTTGGCTGAAACCAGAAAGAGACCGGAGTTGATCTAGCATCAGTAAATGAGTCACTATACTTTTCATAGAAAATAAACCAAATGGCGGGAAAAGATTTTTTCATGGATTTATGATTATGGTCGTAAATTCATTCATAATTTGCAAAATAAGTTGCACTGAAACCACCTCAGTGCAGCTGGATAGGTGCATTGACAAGTTAGTGAAAAAGTTTGCCGAGAAATGAGAGATGGGAATTGAATCTTCATCCTCTTCATTCACTTCCCCAGGGATTCACTTATCTGGGCACATTTTCCTAAAAAATTCCTCAACAGTGAACAAAACCAATGCCACCAGTGTGCATATTCTGCTCAAAGAGATAGAAATATACGACCGTCAAGAAGCTATGGCAGGAAACACGGTGGTTTTGCGAAAAGTGCAATGTAGGACTGTGTGAGCTGGATTGTCTTCCACAGCATAACACAAAAGGCAATTATGTAAAACAATCAATACCTGAATTATAATGGATATGGTTACATGAAGGTGGTGTATATTAGTGACTTGTTGATACGGAACGAATTTGTATCCATTTCAACGCTTATCGAAGAAAATTATCCCTTTGTGCAGTGCGGGTTGCATTGTCATAGTTGTAAAATATGTATACAGTTGAGCATCTTTAATTCGGCTGAGTCGGGACCAAGGTGATGCCGGAATTGGGATTTTGCCAGACTATGGGTCATGCATGTCAACTGGTCTATTTCTGACGTCGGGGATGTTTTCATTGAAAGGAGTTAATTATTTATAACAAAATATATTCGTTTGCCAATTACTGAACATTATTTTAAAAAGAGCTACTGAGAATAATCAGAAAGAAATGGTTTCTTAATGCACAAAGTTATTATTTAAAATTATCAAAGTTGCGCAGTGAGTGAAAACAATGGAATCTAAGCATTGTGCATATTGCTGCACATGTAAAGTTTCATATTGTTATTGGAAAAGGGTATAAAATTTGATATTTCTTATGCTGTGCTTTGCGTAACATAATTTCCTACAGCACTCGATTTGTTATCAGCTGATTCAGCGCGATGTCAACGCGTGGGTGTCGTGTGTACGGCCGCCCATCACTATGTCGCCGCGGGCAACCGGACTGGATTATTCTTTAAAGACCATCATCAATAGTAGTCTTCCTTCAACAATTTCAGGCTGATCACCTTCATCCCCATTCGGATTTATTGTTATTAATTACCATTTCAATGATTTCATCATCTATGATATGTTGTGTGGTGAGAATATCGTGGCCACTAACTATCCTTTCGTCTAAATTTACCAATTCCATTTCCTATAATTCAGGGTTATGGATGATGTTTGCAAACTCCATCATCATATTTTTATCCTCAGAAACATGAATTTTTTTAAATCCCCACTTATTTCGTCTATATCAAACCTTAAAGCAGGCCACCATTTAAACCACGCGTGTTTTAGAAGGGATGGTGAAATGCTATTGCCTGCACGTGAAATTTCCAGAATCACGTCTTTTGGAATGATCACGTCTATTTCTGAAATAGTTTATCCTGCTCCATTAGCATTTGGTCAGAAATACTAACTAAGCCCTTCACTTCGACGCATTCGAAACCAGGCTATCTAAATCAGCACTTAAATCTTCTTTCATAGTTTTTCTCTTATCTACTTCTTCGTGTCACTTTAACAGTAAAACTTTGATGATTTTTCTCTGTCAGCTTCTTAATGTGCTATATTGTTGAAGATCTCACATAGTATGTTTCACTCAAACGCTTTACTGATGCAACGGCGTCGAGCTTTTTCACAACTTGCACAATTTCTGCGATGGTTAACGTTTTGTGCTGTTGCCACAACTGAATGGATGACACATGTTTTGGGTGAAACAAGAATATAACCAATAATTTTATCAAATTACGTCTAGTGGTCAATCAAAAATACGCACGCCATTGAAAGTGGCCGATCTGTAAATTAGTCGTAGTCCGTCTCGGCGATGTCTTCAAATTTAAACGTTTACTTTAAGTTCTGGAATAATTCCTGTGCACACGAAGTACCAGAAATTAATATGTTTAAATTATTCTCATTCTCGAAATGGGAAAATTAACGTTAAGAATGGTATCTCGATATTAATATAAGAATAATATCTCGGCAGGTTATGAAGCAATGTTCCGGTTAAAAATGTTTCGACATTTTCCACTAAGCACTAAGTAGTTGGTCATGGCAAAATAGCCGGATTATGGGTGCTCCCGGATTAGGGGTTCCCGGATTAAGGGTGCTCAACCGTATATGAAAAATGTGATGTTATGGTAAATTGTAAACCAATATAAATAGCCTAAAATTATGATGAAAATTAATCTATAATACAATTCTCATTATTGTTATTGAAAGTAACCGTTTCCATGGCGAAATTGCGCTACAAAACATGTAACGAGTAGGTAGGAATTTTTTCTGAGACACAAAACAATCAAATGTTTAAAAATAAATATAAAAAAAACTATAACATGCAATGACTTGAAATTTGTTTCATCTCAAAGAAAAAAGTAGAAACTATAATACACATTAAAAAAAACGACTGGTTTTACATATTTTTAATCTGTTTACCCGGGATACATTTTAACTATTGAACGTACTAATTACGTAATTCGCCAACATTATGTAATTAGCACGTAAAATAGTTAATTACGTTATTTACCTAAATCACGTAATTGGTACGTGGCAGAAATACGTCCGCACGCCCTGTCGTTTTTTGTGTACGAAATTAACGGAAGAGCAGAAGTGTGATCGTAATTCTTAATTTCCGTATCTTTGGCCACGCAGTCCCGACGCAAGTACAACATTTGTTCTAATTTGCCTGGTGCTGTGATTTTCCAGCGCTGTGCTTTCTTGGAAAAACTAATCACAAGAGAAAAAAGAACTTAAGCTCTGCAATCATATAATTGTAAGTATCTACCGAAATGTCTGGGTGATTCTAACATGCTCCTGAAAATGTGCAATACATTAATTCTTCAAAATTATTTGTTACCGCTGGTATTTTATCAGTTTCCAAACGATGTCCCTGGTTACAAACTCTCTCCCACCCGAACATTTCACCCGATCACCCGCCCGATCACTTCGTCAAAAAACTCATTTTTTGATGAAGTTACTGGATATATAACCCTATATGGGGGTGATTCATAAATAACTAATCAACTACCTGCCTGGCAAATTTCGTCAAAATCCTAGACCCGAAACTTGGACACTCCCAGGTAATTGCATTATGGCATAAGAACTTCAAGCTAATTCAATTAGCAGCACATTTGTGCATGCTCTATTTGCTCTTTAAATCTTTTTTAAATGGCTATACTTCAACTAGAATATAACAAGCTACTAACCCTCTTTACGCATGATAGGTAAAGCATGTTTGTTGTAGATGCACCCCCTGCCACCCACCTTAATGGTGGCTTGCCAGTATTATGTAGATTAGATTTTCTTGAACGCAGGTTGCCAGGAATTCCTTTGGACGTATCATGTGTCATAGTTGAAGTTTTTCTCCTTGCTCCATCAGATATTAGGAAAGAGTCACTTATCCCCTAAATCATTTCAAGAGTTGTCGATCAAGCCAGAGGACACCACCCAGAGGAATGATTTCTGGCCCCAGAAAGGATTTTTGAGGAAAGAAAAAAACTCACAGCTAACGCCTGGCTCCCTTACACCTCTATGATTGTGGGAAAAATCTTGCAGTCTTTTAAAAACACACAACATAGATACAATCCATAAGCAGCCAACTCATCAGAGTCAAGGATAACTTGGGCCCTAAAAACTACCGGCACTTACAGCATTCCCTTTAAGTTCACGTAAGTTTACAGAGAAGAGATGGGCTGCAATATCGTAACCTGATCAAGGAGTATAGAAAACACACCAGATCGAGCTACTCCGAAAAATGTGTCACTGAGCATAGCCTCAGTAGGGACCATGAAATCACCTTTGACGATGCTAAATTGCTCAGCACATCCTTTGGATACTGAGACTGGCAGACCAAGGAGATGATCAAAACATGACTAAAAAAGAAAAACTCAAGAAACTCAAAAGAAAAACAGCACGTTATAAATCCTAAGTAATGCTTGGAAACCTGTGCACAAGAAAATTTGAGAAACAATGATGTCAAATTCAGGAGTCCTGAGCCAGAGAGAACCATATATATTCCTGAAAATTTTAGTATCGACACTCATTGCCTTGAGGACAATGGCAGTTGCCCATGGACACATTAGCAGAAGCAAAGAATTAGTAAAATATAGACGGCTCACTGCATAGGGCAAAACTGTTATGCGTTTTGGACATAGTACTGGAAGATTTTCATAGATGGCGTGGTAAGAATTTTTCCCGTTAGGTCACAAATGATCCATTGCTTTCAAGTCACTTCCATTGCTTTCATTTTTCTAATTGACTTAAGTGGCACAAAACATATGCTATTGTTGTAGTTTTGTTATTTTATTATAATGGTGTGATATGCCTTTACCTTACATCAACAGTTTTATGGATAAGTTAACATTTCCCTCACTATTAAAGCAAACATATCTTGGCACAAGATATTCCTTGTTGTTTAATTAAAAACACATAATCCTCCGCTGCAAGGAGCAGACTACAAGATACTTCTCGATGACACTACTTAAGTCGATTAGAAGAACAAAAGCAATGGAAGCAATACATTGTTTGTGACGTAACACAAAAAATACTTCCCTCGCCATTTGTGGCAACCTTCTAGTACTATATCCAAAACATATAACAGCCCTATGCGGTGAGCCCTCTACATTATACTTTACCCTATGTCATCGTTTCCTTGTCCCTGTGGAAAGCCAGATAAGAATTCACCAATAGCATTCGCCAGGAAAAAAATAAATCCTTCATCTTGTCATGAGCAGCTTCCAGCATTAAGAATTGCAAAGCGCGATAGGGGACACATTGCACTGCTTTTAACCCGTTAACGCCTAGCGTACCATATATGGTACGTAATGCAGGGTAAAGTTTCGGCAGCACTAATATATGCTTACACTGTTACATTTGCATCTAAATCGCGTCGCTAGCACGATGAATCCTTGCTCAATGCATAGTAGTTTGCCTGGTTTATTTATGTTAGAATCAATATTCACTGTGCATAGTTGGAGGAAGGAGTGTGATAGACTACAAGCTGAAGTAGGGAATTATGGCGTTGTCCTCGAGGTTAGTGCTCCATTTCTTCTTTGATAACAGCTTTTTTGCACATATTATTAATCTCATTCAAAGTTAACATATACTTTTACCAGTATGTCGATCACTAATGACTCTTATGCTATTTTTGTGGTAATTTGGTGTGAAAACAATTTGGTGTACCTTATATGGTACGCTAGGCGCCTACGTGGTCTTTTAGGATCCTCGAGATTTTTTCTAATTTTTTTGTGTAATACTGCAGCTATAGCTGTACAAACTTGATCTCTTCGTTTGAAATACTATTTTTCCTATGATGCAGATTGTTTTGTGCAGTAATTTGCTAAGTTGTAAATTATCCTTCTGAGATTTATTTCCGAAAATCCTACAAAACATATCTTTACTCGAGAGACCGCTCTCGGATAATAAATGCCAGAGTCTCATATCTTTGAACCGAATTTTATGTTTTATATTGTTTAATTTATTGTTGACAAATACTTAATTGTTATAGCTATTCCAGATATTTTCATGGTTTTACGACCCTAACACATGAAGTTCTTGTAGTATTGGAGGAAGAAGAGACGTTAGATGTGAGAGAGATATTTGTTGAACCCACAGAGACAAATATCAATTCAGACGAGAATTCATCTGACGAAGATAGTGGCGGTCTAATAGACAATTTGTCCGGGAGGCAGTTACTCAGTCCAGCTGAAGTGGTATTTCACAGCGATCTTGTTCTGGGCACTGACAGTGACGCTGATTTTCGCGACGCCCTTCCCCGCCCTTTTCAGATACCCTTCCCAGCCTTTTGTATGATCATGTAGCTCGTCTGCATACTACAGATACTAATCTGGATCGCCAAAAACCAAGAATCTCTCTGTACGTAAATTTAATCCAGGGGCCAAGTCGAAGGTAGCCGAGGTATCATGGACTGATGGGAATTTTGAGCAGCGGGAATTTGGTCCTTTTCCTGAGCCCAACTTTACCATAGAGCGAGATATGTCCTCGGTAGATATTTTTGAAAGCATTTTTGATGCTGATATCATTGATTTCCTTTGCAAAGGAACTTCTAAATATGCGCTGTTCAAAAACTGTTCAGATACTAATGTTTCAGATGATGAAATTCAAGGTTTTGTACCAATTCTGGTACTCTCAGGGTATATTGTAGTGCCAAGTAAGCGAAGTTACTGGAAGAACGAAAAAGATCTTCGAAATGATCTCATCCTAAATGCCATGCGAAGGGATCGTCTCCTTCAAATATGCCGATTTATACACTGTGCAGATAATAACCGCATGGATAGTAATGATTAGATGTGGACAATGAGACATTTCTCTAACATGCCTCAGAATAAGTACCTGATGAAATTTCGGCCGGAGAGACACATCGACTATGATGAGTGCAAGGTTCCCTATTACGGCCGCAATAGCTGTAAGCAATTCATCAAGGGTAAGCCCATTCGATTTGGCTACAAAATATGGTGCTTGAGTACACCAGATGGCTATTTGATCTCTTTTGACTATTACCAGGGAAAATCTTTTAAGCCAAATACGGACTATGAGGCTAAATTTTGTAAAGCGGCAACTCCTATGATCAAAATGCTTGAAATTTTTCCTCCATCGATAAAGAACTTATCACATCATTTGTATTTTGACAATCTATTTACGGGGATCAACCTTCTTCAGCATCTAAAGCAAAGGGGAATGGGTGGCACGGGCGCAGTGCGCGAAAATAGGATTCCGAAAAATAGCCATCTCATGCCCTCACTGTCTATGAAAAAAATGTCCCGAGGAAGCATGGAAAGTAAAGTATCATGTGATGGTATATGCTTGATTCGTTGGATGGATAATTCATTGGTTACAGTGGCATCAACTACTTACGGGGTAAATCCAGTCTCACCGGTAGGACGGTATTGTCGATCGAAAAGGAAACGAGTAGCTATTCCCCGACCATATGCGATTAGCCAGTATAATTAGCACTGATCGTATAGATGAAAATGTAGGAAATTACCGCATCGGTTTCCAGAGTAAGAAATGGTGGTGGCCATTGTTTACCTGGTTGATCGATACAGTGATTCATAATGCGTGGATTCGTATGAGAAAGGCAGGGAAATCTATACCACAATTAGAATTTAGAAGGCAGATTGTATTGACCTATCTTACTCGTTACGAGTCTCTTCCAAGGGGGCCAGGAAGATCACCAATGAGGCAAAGTAGCAAAAATAGCCAGGTTAGTGACACTATCCACAAAGATGACTACAATCATTTCGTAGCAAGTATTGCTGAAAAAAAGAGAAGGTGTGGACTGTATGGAGGTAAATCTAGATATGAGTGCATAAAGTGCAATGTGGGTTGCTGTATTGACTGTTGTATCAAGTTCCATACGTCATAAAGATTTAACCCATAAATCATAAAGATTTTATAGATTTACACAGTAACGCTTCGAAAAATGTAATTCACATTATTTCAACTGGATAAGAATTATCCTATTTGAAAAAAGTTATGTTTCTGAGAATACATATCTTATCCATTTCCTGTGTATCCATTTTCAGGCTGAAAAATATATATGCATAATCTCTGTCTTTTCCCTTTATTTGCACAATACGTTTAAAATAACTTGAACAGTAATTTTATTTTGAAATAAACTGCAGGGATGTATAAAGGAGCAGATAACTCTGTATTACAACAGACACCCTACAAGTGCCTAGCGTACCATATATGGTACACCCTATATCTCAGAAATTATAATGAATATTACCATGATATTTTAGATTATGAATTAGAAGAAGGCAATAAGAAAAAATATTAATTATAAAGCAAATCAGAAGAAAATATTAATTCAGGCGTTAAAGGGTTAAGCAGCTACAGCTAACATTATACTGTTTAACCCTTTTGCTGCGGCACACTCTCCGGAAACCTACTCGTCGTACGCGGCGGAAAAGTGAAAGTGCTACAGAGAGAACAAAAATGTACGTTCACAGCAGCCTACCATGCCATCGTACTAGGTATGTTCACAGCAGCTAAAGTGTTAAAACAAGAGATCCTATGTAAATTCTGACAGCGCAGTACCCCTGTGGGTGGATAATTGGGCTACTGATAGGAGGTTCCACGTTTGAATTTGGTCTAGGTCTTAGGGCACTACCAGCTCAATCTGAGAAAAGTGATTTCCTCTGACTGATCTTTCCAGAAAACTGCAAGAAGTTTGGGGAAGGTATTGATCCCCTACCTTGATATGTGAATTTTACACACCATTAAGCTAAGTGATAGCCGAGCTCTTGTCTTTACCAAACACAGAAACCTTTGGATTGAATATTGTGGTTGATGAGGACATTGTGTAAAGCATCAGACTACCAATTGGGTAGAGGACTAATTTATCATTTATGAAGATATCTCAGGGAAGACTTATGAAATGAACATTAGGAAGATAATCTGACACCACCTATGTGAAGGAAAAGTGACCTATTCAAAGCATTTACTGTCATTCACGGTTCCTGTTTCATTTGGAATGTTACATAGAACATGGATGCTTAGGGCAAAGATAAAGGAGCAAGAGCTGAAGGGAACCTCTAGCAGAACTGAGTACAAATTGGTTATTATTGTGGTTAGGAGCAGGCTAATATGAATGTGGAGTTTCCAACTACCCTTTTTCTTACATTCTTAACTCCTAAGTCCATTCCTTTGAGGTATGAATGGACACAGGCATGATTTCAATCCCATTTATCTCAATACCTAAATACTCACCAACTAAAATCTTTCCCATAGCTTAATGCCTGACGAGCTAGCACATTATCCAAATATTTATTTAAACGAATAAACGAAGACATCCATCACTTTGAACATAATTGGTTAGAAAAACTAATACAGTGAAGTCCATTACAGTGACTATGACTTATAGCGTGAGAACCACCATAGTGAGTGATACTTTTGCATGGGGTTTCATCAGTTATTACAAGGGGTTATTTCTGTGTATATGGCCATAAGGAGTTGATTCTGCTATGACTGTCATCCAAGTCATATAACTCATCAAACTCAGCACCCCATAAAAAACAAAGTTATCACTGTGAAAGAGAAACAAAATTCACTCAGACCACCAATTATTGTAACCCTGCTCATATATGGCATTGTAATTACATGTCATCAATTTGGCTGTGATTGTTGTCCTAGTTACATAACTTTCAGACCAGCAGATGATATTGCATTGCATTCTAAATTTTAATACATATTTCTTTATGAAGCGTATGATTTTCAGCATTACAATGGATTGTTACCGATACTCAATGGTTCATCCTCACTGTAACTAGTTTCCATTAACTAACTACATGATGATAGGAAAGTATAAAAATTGTTTGTTGTCACAAATGTGCCCTATAACAAACAAATTGACAACTTTAATCAGCACTCATTGTAGCGAAATTCTGTAAATTTTTTTCAGGGCTTGCCGACAATTGATTTTTTATGATTACACAGATACAAATATTACTCATACATTTGGAATTGGATGATATAAAATACTGATTAATAAATTGCAATGAAAGTTCCATTATTTACCTGACACCAATCCTGAAGTTTCGAGGAGTCTTGTTCAGTGGGCGCCCAGGAGTGACAACTATTTCCTGGTCCTCATGCATAGTATAACCATTGTAATAAGCCTCCTGTCCACTCCTATATTGATGATTAATAAGTGAAGGATGAATTTCATCAGCAGGAGGGAAGTAATGCTCATCTAACGTTATGGACCGAGGAGGAGTCTGAAAATGACAGGACAACCATTAAGTGGCATCTAACCTGGCCAAATACATTAACAATTGAAAGCTTAATTATTAAGTACACTATACACTCCCTTCATGAAATGAACATTCTCTTCTAAAGGTATTCAAAATGAAATTATTCCATATCCTGGAAATTGTACAAATTCCGTACAAAAGACCTGACTTCAAGCTTACATGATACACGTAAACAGAAACTAGTATTATACTGAAAATCATTCAAATATGACATAAATTACTCGACACAAGGAAATACTCAAAGAGTAGTGGGGTTTTATATCCTCTTCTTCTATACACAACAGAGAAAATCTTTGAAATATCATCTTAGCCCTTGAAGGGCAGTGGTGGCTCGTCAGTGGAAGTGAGTGAAGTGCCAATCCACCTCAATTTGAAAGAGAATATAATAATTCCAATAAACACAGCATTTGGAAAATTCAAGAATTTACATCAAGTTTCAAATGTACAATGTTGAGATCAAGATTCGAAATTGGCCATGCAGCACTCCTGCAGGGCACTGATGCATCTGTCAATCAGCATTCTCTGTATCGTGTCGGTGGGTGAAGTGCTCTCTCAGGCCCTCTAGGGGTGCATGGCAGGAGGGGGAAGGAGTGCACAAGGTGGGGAAGCATCAGTGGTTGCCATGGTAACCACTTTCTGGGTGAAGTATTTTTCTCAACATGTCACTTGCACAATTATTGTTAGTACATTCATACCCACTGCTGTTGACATTAGGTGGACCTCAAACTTGAGGGTTATGAGTGCCACTGATGATAACTGGGTGGGACTTAGAGAAGATTTTCAAAATATTTTTGCATGCAAAGAATCAGATGCATCTTCCATCCGTCAGGTATTGGTTATTTAAATAACATGAATGGTTTTGAATTAACATTTTAATCACAGGTGTTTTATGATAATTGTTTCCACAACGGACATTTTATTTGACATATTTCAAAAGAAGTCATTGGATATTATATAATATTATGCAAGAGCACGTGTCAACAAAGTAAGAACATATGTGTCTTGATTCAAGGAAAAGGAGTGTAAACATACGTAAAAACATATTTCATGATGCTATAATCAAAACTGATGTGAATAAGTATCAAAAAAAGGGCAACGAAAACATGTCTGAAGATGGCCTTTTTTCAACATTAAAAGGCTTTTTTTAAATCACTGACAACATATTAATGTTATTAATACAAGATTTGAAGACACACAAACTTGAGTTTTTCTCTTTAGTCGACACTACAAAATTTGTGGATCACATTAAATGTTCCCCTTCTGATCTTTTCACTAGTTTATTTCAGTCGTACTCTAATTTTGTTTCAAAACCAGCAGCACTTGAAAAATGAGCTGGAACTTCTGTATCAAGACTCGAACTAAATAATCAAAGCATTGAAGCTTCTTCTAGAAGGAAATGCGCATAATGAAATACTTCAAGAAGTGTATAAACTGATTAAGTTGGCAGTTACATTGCAACCAACGAGTGCCCCGGCAGAGAGAACTTTTTTGCTCCTAAAGAGGATAAAGACTTACTTAAGAAACAATTTCCCACAACAGATTGTCGTCATTAGTAAATAGCGACAGTGAAATATTTATGAGTGGATTTTGAAGATTTGCTGCCCTAAAGGACTACATGATAGATTTGATCTACAAACGGAAGATAAAGGTAGGTTCAGAGTTAAAAATGAGGCAATGCTTGTTTTATCATATTTTTATGATTTTGTGTCATTTTATGCACTTTTTTGTGGTAGCTTTCGTGTAATAATGTATTCATGCATTGAAACTTATAAGTTTTCTAGTAATCATACAATTTCAAATCTTATGGTTAAAATCTTTGTGATGAAAAACAAGCCTCATCATTCTTTTAACCAGAAAGTGTATCATATTTTATTAGTTTTAATTTACCATTTCAAACTAGGTTGATATGCCACAGGACACTTAAAATTGGCAATAATTATTAAAAAAAAGGCTGTTTATTTATTTAGCTGCTCTCTTGGGGGGGAGTCAATCTCTGAACTGGGAAAACAGAAAAATTTCTCATTCCAGCACTTCCCCTACTTCATAGGTCATGAGCCACAAGCTTACAAGCTTAGGTATTATCATTTAATGCAAATTAATTTCACATTATACCTTAGAAAAATCTATTTTTTATGAGTTCATTCTACTTTAATTGCCAGTGTCAAAATCACAACAAAATCAAGCCTTCAAAATATAAAATAGTAATTAATATACAGATGATCCGATCCAATACTACTCAAACCTAGGAGAAGGCATAAGCTTAGACATAATAATTAGGATTTTAGGTCGTAAGTAAGCATTCATCATAAAGGAATCTCTGATATTAAGGTGCAGAGTTACCACAACAAACCATAGGCCACTTTCCCAACCTCTCAATAACGCCACTCAGTTTGACTACAGTCAAATGTTTCGACCGACTTTCCCCACACATTGAGCAACTCGAAACAGCAAACATCAGTGAATGCAATGCACAATTCACATGCTCGCAGATGCAAAAGTTGAGTCTATACAACACCCAAGAGTTTTCCTCATGTATGGCTATTTTTGCCAGATCCAAGTGACTCTTAACATAAGGAGGGTGGCGTTATAGAAACGAAGCAGAAATGGTAGTACGTAACAGGAGGTATATGAGCCAAATGGGCTCAACAAACCGCCAATACTGAAAGCAATACCTTTATTTTCACCATTGCTGGGTCGGGAGGCATGACAGCATTCTCCAATTTCATTTCTCTTAATGGCTCTTTGACACCTATGTGTTTTTCCTCGCCTGCCACGTTAACGGACGAGGAGGAAGAATGACATGAAATGCAATTTTGGTTCATGGTAAATAAAAAATTTACAAGTTCTTCGTAAGAGTAAACAAATGCTGCATCCCAGGCAACAAAATAATATGAGGCACAAAGACATTTTAAAGTTTGGAGAGCTCACCAACAACTATTATTCTGTCTGGAACATGCATGTTAAGACTTTCATTGCCTAAGTTTTGATCCCAATGTGCATCAGATCTGAAGTTGTTAGCCTCCTCAGCAGCTCCTGAATAGTAAATTTAGCTGTCACCGTTGTTACCATGTATATGTACTTAGAGACTACCAAACAACTAACAATTATTATTCAAGGGTACCTGCGACTGTTATTCTTTTCGGTACTCGCATACTGTAGCTGACGTCCTCTGCCTTGTTCGAGTCATAGAAATGGTCCCCATCAGCAGAAAATCGACTAGGGGATGAGACATCAGCCATCTATAATCCACATGTAAAACAAGTAAAAATAATGAGAATTAAAGAAATTGTTCAGGCAGGACAACAGTACATAACGGAACAGCTGAGAGAGGAGCTCAATTACTACGTTGGCTGCCAATCAATCTGCGCCTGTTCACCAATTATTTACACTCCTTGTCATGCACTACTTACCTTCGGAGACAAAACTACTTTTTCTTCACCACTGATGTCATGAGTATTTGGAATGTGATGTTAAAAACGATAACCGTCCAAAGTTATCGTTGAATTTCTTGAAAATCTATCGAACTAGCAAAAACCTATCGTTATCGTTCGTATATTCAATATATCGATATGTGTAGTCGACCCACCGTGCCTTTCGATCCTATCGATATACCAATGATCTGACCGGAAGTTGATAAAATTCTTTCGATTGGCGGCTCTCAGCAAGGACGTGGTGCTTGTTCTCGTACGAGCTAAGGCCTAATCGGCGACTTGCACCTTTAGATCTTTGCATCAGTGTTCATTGATCAGTTTTATTTCAAAATGACTTCCAAAGCTGAATTGGCCTGTGTGTACTCGGCTCTGATTTTAGTCGATGATGATGTGGCGGTGACTGTAAGTAATAGTGGCTATGGGACATGTGGTCTCGAATGGTTGTCACCGTAATTTCTCTTTCATTCGTTTTTTTTATATTTGCAGGGAGAAAAGATACAAACAATATTGAAGGCTGCAGGAGTTGACGTTGAACCTTACTGGCCTGGCCTTTTCGCGAAAGCCGTGGAGGGAATCAACGTTAAAGACTTGATCACCAACGTTGGGTCTGGTGTTGGATCTGCTCCTTCGGGAGGAGCTGGTAAGAATTAGTCAATTATTTATTTTATGTCGGTGTGTCTACAGTTGTGAACGTCTGTAACGAGTTTGATCCTTTTAGCACCTGCTGCTGCTGGTGGTGGTGAAGCTGCTGCTCCTGCAGAGAAGAAGAAGGAAGAAGCCAAAAAGGAGGAGCCTGAGGAAGAATCCGACGATGACATGGGCTTCGGTAAGTTCCGCTTCTTTTTCATATATATTATACATATGCTGAGTACCCTCCAAGCTACCTCTAGGGTGCGTGGCAGGGGCCACGTATTTAACTGTTCACGATTCCAATGATTACTTGTATTAGCTACTGACCTCTGATGTATGTTCTAAATGAGGATTTTAACATAGAAGGTTATTTATATTACCTCCATTTTGCTTTCAAATTCGCTAATCTCGCTTTCGTTATTTTTCAGGTCTGTTTGACTAATTCCCATCGTACCTGATTATTTCTTTTGTAAAGGAGCAATAAATGATTTTATAAAATAACACATCTCTAATTCGGTCTACTTTCAATTCTGATTCCTTATTGCTATGGTTGGGATTTTTCGTCGCTATAAATGCGTTATCTTTGGATAAACCGTAAGTAATTGCATTGTGTGAATTAACGACCATATTTATTACCCAGTAGTTATCGTAAGTAATAGATGTATGGAAAGTTTTCATTAAGGATGACGCCGTCGAAAAAACGCAACATTCCTCCACTGATGGACTTTCCTACATACTATGGGAACGAATAAGCTTGTCCCTCGTGATATCATTGCTTGAATTGTTTTCTTTTCTGTCGTAAATCCATTCTCATTCGTACATGGTTACATCAAGCTGCCTAGGTATCAGAAGAATGGGTAATTATAATTCTCTTGGACCCGTTCACAAAAGGAAAGCCGCTACGTAGGCCATGGTTAACACTCTTAATAGGCGAGGACACCTTGGAGCTATCAATGGTTACCTTTTCATAGGACTGTGTGAGCATTTATCTATATTACTATGTGTTGATGCGTTTGCAAAGACGTTCAGCGGAATGCTTTAGCTACAGTAATTGGTGCCGATTTTTTATCAGGAGCATCCTTATTGGCGGTGATTATAGCATTTCCTTAAGTAAAGATTACTAAGTTTTACAATTAGTTTGTTCTAAGAGTGAACTATTCAAAAGTGGGGGCATCATAGTACTTTCTTCTGATGAGTCCACTATATATAAATGCCTATAATTTTATCTGAACGGAAATTGTCAATATCCTCTAACCCTCTTCAACCCGCATATCTGCCGGCGCTGATAGATAGATAGAACCATTTCCAATTTAACATCTAAGCTACCAGGTTTCTCGTTCTTAATGCCCTTAGGTGCGCAATGTTTCCTGGTAATTCTTTCATGTTTTCCCTCATGGAAATAACCATTTCTAATGCCTTAGTTAATTAAGTCATCTCTCTCTTCAGAATGGATCCTGATTACATAGGGAACATTTGAATTATTTCCAAAAGATGGAATGATTTAGTCATACATATTTGCAGAGCACAAGAATCAGACCGAAATCAGGGAAAGTGTCCTTATGCTTGTTGTGGGTATATAATATGTATTTACCGATTTCTTATGCTTGTACGTGGCTACTGGACACCAAAATAAGAAATAAAACTATTTATTCCTTTTCAATTGTATGTAGCTTTTCTAAATTCATGTATTTTGGTAGAGTTGTCTTGGTGGAGATGCTACTAGGTTAATGGAATGCTTTTTTTTTAAATCGCCGAGGACTACTACGTATTAGTGTTACTCCACTGAAAATCAATATTTAAATAGTTGAAAGTGTGGAATACTTAGTGTACCAGTAGTTACATACTTGTATTTTGAAAGAATCTACTGCATAATTTGGGTAATACTGGTGAGGTACAGTTTCAATCCATATGCCAAAATAATATCAAATTTAATGTTTACGATAAAAAATTACTTTTAATGGTGGATAGGAATTCATGGTTTTACCAGCTACTGACACCAATGGCACAAGAGAAGAAAAGGTAAGTAATGTAGAATAAAAGTTAAATTTGGTGAGTACATATAATGAAACTGGGTCCTTCGTAGATCTTGTCAGTGAATTGCTTCCCAATGTCAAATTATGACTGCCACATGACAAATAGTTAATTAAGGTGAGGAAGGCAGAGTTTATTGCAAATGTACATGAAATAACTAGTGGATTGCCAAAATCATTACTATTTTGAAGAGAATTGCATTTTCATCACATTAATGCATCCACTTGGACAATAAATTGTTTGAGAGCCCAAATTAGAAGCTTTATGTGTAGTGCCATTGGAAACTTTCATTGGTGCAATTAATTAGGAAATGCAGAAGGGCATTCCAGCCTGTATGGACTTTGAATGTCTAATATCTCTAACATTTTTGCACCAGCCACTGTTGTAAAAGTGTAAAAGAAAACATTGAATTGTAAAACATTTTGCACTCAAAAATTACGATTACCCCTCCCGGAAAGCTCAAAGCTAGATCTTGAAGAGGTATTGCAGCAAAACCTTTGCTTGGCTGAAAAATTAAGATTTTTACCAGTCTTTGCTTACTCCCTTCTTTTTTTGGGATATATTGACATTTTCTACTGTTAGGTTTTGATGGTGTCCCTGATCTCCTTCGCATTTAATTCATCTATTGGCTACATAACTTTGCTATTTCTTGCATCAAAGCAGCATATTCCTACCCTTCTTCATACTATTCATGAAACCTTCACTCTGTCATCTCCCCCAGCATCCTACCTTGTGCAGCGAAGATCGGCAAGATTTGTAAAGGAATGGTATGGTAACTATATTAGCATAACCAGTCTATTAAATGCATTAAAATGGCAATCATTTTGAGATCGCAGGTTGAAATTTATACAATCTCTTAAATAAATTCGGAGAGAAAATTTGCAGTGATGACATTAAAATATTTTGCGAACCCCAACTTTGGTAGACTGGACCATAATCACAAAAGTAGAGAAATTGATTGACAGATTCAAAGTGTCCCTTTTTTTCTCGTACAATTGGGGATATGAATAGCGGTAAATATGGCCAATATGAGTTGTGTCAATGTGTAACGTTGGTAGCTGCAGCTATACCGACATGCATGCATGTTGGTATAAGGACTTGAAACTAACCCAACTAACAGCATGTTTTTGCATGCTTGCTCTGCTATTTTTATCTCTTTTAAATAGTGAATTTTAGACTAGTATATTAGTACTAATCCTTTTTTATGCATGATATGTAGTGCATGTTTGGTGAGAATTCACCCCCTGCCACACAACTTTATGGTGGCTTGCAGGGTATGATGTAGATTGTCTGCCTTTTCCTCCACCAAGGGTAACCGATTCTCCTCCACATCCATATTTTCGAGGCTCCCTATCTTCTCTTATCATCCTTGCATAGTGTCCAGGTCTCAGATCCGCACTGCATATCAACCTTTTTTACTAACATTTTCTTTATGTCCCTGCTCAAGGTCTCATCATGTCTTTAATCGGTAAATGCCTACTCCACCAGAACAATTCTTCTCTCATCTCTAGTATATTATAGTATACCCACCTTTGTTCAATATGCAATAAAAGTGGCAAACCTGTTCAAGCCATTGCACTCTAATTCTAATATTAAGTTTTGTCTTATTTTTTTCACCATCTTGTGAGTTGCTTTATTGTGATTAATCTTCAACCCTTATTGATCACCTATAAAGTGTCTAGCATAGTTTGCAATCCTTTCGCTGTCACAATTATTAAAATAATGGTCGTCGACAAACCTCAGATTTAATTACCTCACCCCCCATTTTTATACCCTCGTTATTTTTAAGCCCATGTATAAAAAAGTTCTGGAGATGATGGGCAACCCTAACTAATTCCTTGCCCTATTCTTACACATCTATAGATGAGCAAGAATACTCAGTAACCTATAGGTTCCCAATCGGCTATTCTTACCTTAGAACTTTATGTATAATACAAGTCAGTCCACAAAACCTTTGTCTTTCTCTTAACTCTACTGGGATGTTATTTATTTACAGTTAAGCCTGCTTATATCAAACCTGTTTATAATGAATTTTCGGTTATAACGAAGTGGCGGCTATTCCATGTTGAAGAGATCCACATATACTGAAGTTCGGTTATTACGAAGTTAATATTCGTACCCCTCAACTTGTTATAAACGGACTTGACTGTATTCTGCTTTTTTTTATCTAATTCTATAATTTCTCTATAGTTTTCTGTATGTAGTCATCTAGGTTTAAATTACACATATCATATAGTTCCTCTTCATATTCTTTCCACCAGGCCTCACACTCTTTTGGATTTAATAATAATTTTCTTCCCTTATCCTAAATGAAATGGAGTGCTTTCCCTGCCTTACCATCAGAAAGCATTTAGCTTTTCATGCAGTGTACCTATTTCTCTTTTCTAGACCATTTCTTCATTTATTAACGGCTTCTTAATTATTCTCCCAGTAGATTCTGCATGCTGCCTCTGTTATCCCTACAGAGTACATTGTTGTAATGTGTTGAAAAATGTGCATAACAATCGTCTTACTCATTTTCATATAAAGTATTAATGATATATTGCTAGTTACATCTTGCTAGGGTGGGTTTGATCATACTCATAAAATTGGGGAGATGGATTGCAAAAGGGACAGGTTCAAGAAGACATTATTTCCAAGCACAATTCATAACTGGTGGTAGCAATCCAGTGGATCAGCAGAGGATGGGTAGAATAAAGAGTAGTTTTTTTTTCTAGCACAGTTGAATCATTGTGTTATATGTAAATATGTCAGTTATCTTTGTCCACATATTTCTTCTTTTGCATACTTGAAACCTTTGACAGTAATATGTAGTAGTCTTAATGGCATGTTTTCGTTGTGAGTTTTGAGAAAATTGCACTAAATTGGTATACATTTTTATTGAAGGACTGAAAAAGCCATTATTTTTATTGCTGAGGATGAAATCACATACCTTTACGATACTTACGATTCAAAATTTATTAAGATTAATGGAGACCCTTTTTGTGATGATGGCATTAATTGTTAACCATGTTTTTGGCTGAAAAATGTTGCAGGGTCAATGTTTAAGAATTTTTTTAAGGCTAAAAAGAAAAGTCAAGGGCTCATATTATTTTTTTCCAAATTCCTCATAACCTTGTGGTCATAGCTGAAAAATTTCATTGGAAACAATTCAGAAATGGGTGAGATAGCATTTTTTGAGTAAAACAGTGCACCTAGAGACTAGCATATTGTAACTGGAAGAAATTCATAAGTCTCCTCAAGTTTGTGAGACTGTAACTGAAAAACTACTTGGACTAGGTTAAAAAAATTTGGGCTTTTTTCTTACATTGGAGAAGGGATTATATGTACCAAGTTTCGTCAAAATCCAAGTCGGTGGGTGGCATGGTGTGGTTGAACTGACATGGAATGACCCCTCTGTCTGTCAAAATGCAACAGTTCAACCATATATCTTACCTGAAACTTCATCATTCATGGCATTCAAAAAATCACTACTTTTATAGTCTATCCATCCACTGCTGTTCTTCTCATTTTTCTCTAACCCCTCCTTCTCTCCTCCCAAACCAACAAATTGTCCTGATTTGTCTTCCTTCCATTTCATCATACCTTCTTGAAAATTATGCAAGGCCTTGCATAATTGTCAAACATCATCAAGCACTTCATATCCTCTTTCGTTTAGGTCCACATTTTATGACTATCCAACACAATGCTCTAGATCTAACCTTTCCTTAGCATCTTCACAAAAGTTTCCAGGTTGAACATTCTCAACTACTTGATAAAATATTTCATCAAAGATTAGATTCTTCGGGTGTACTTTCAGTACTAATCCCTTCTTTATCAAAATGTTATCTGATTGTGAATTCATTATCCTTATATATCCACAATACTGAAGTATGTCTTGATGTGGAGGAGTGTGTACGAGAAAGAGAAACATCTCTTTTTCTCATTAATAATAATTAGTTTTCGTAGATGTACTTTACTAGTCCTCTAATGTTCTGACAAATGGCTAATGCTTAAAAGGGCTTTTGTGAAGGCATTATCTATATTCATTACCACACCAAATTCTTTCTATCACAATTAATTATCAGTGATATGATGCAATTTTGCACTATTGATTTCCAATATTGAATTTTTACTATGCGTGACCTAGGTAAATCATTTACATCTCATCATTTGGTGTTGATTATATCCCTTAGGAATATACTTAATTCGTGCTCTCTTACACCTTTAGAATCTCAGTTCTCTGAGGACTTCTCCCCTAAGATATCACTCCCTGCATCTAACTTATTTTCAGCCTGATCATGACAGTGAGATGCAGTATATAGACCAAAAGTAATGATTGCCTAGAGACAGCTACTTCACACCCGTTTCTACAGTCTTAAGAATAAATATACAATGATGTTAATGAGAACGAAAATTTATTCCATTTGCACTGCCTACACTTTTTTTCTCAATGGTAGCAAAATTCAATTATAATCATTCACATACCACATGGTGATTGAGGCACTGTAAATACTTACAATTACATAGTAATCACAAAACAGTGAACCTGAACTTTCCATGCAGTTAATTAAGACAATTTCACACAAATCGCACTTACATCATGTAACTATGGAATTGACTTTGCTTCAAATCAAGAGAAAAAATTCCAATGATCACCACATAGCCCTTTGAACTCCAGAAAGCTTATTATAATCTGCTAAATGACGAAAAACTATTCGACTGAGGCGCCACTTGTACACAGTTCCACGAGGGCGAGAGGTAAGGGCACATCTCATAACAAGTCGGCCTTCAGCTGCATCTCTTGGCTGAGCTGCAATCTCTTTATCAGCAATTGCCTAAATAGAGACAAATATGAGATTTTAATTTCACCACAAGAAAAAGAAATATCACCAAAAACAATTACATATGAGCACAAAAATTGACCTGTAAATATCTATGGCTATAGCCTATAGGCATAATATTTGGAATAGAGAAATTGATTGCTGAACTGAAAGACTCAAAAATGTTCTTTCCTCATACAATTAGGGATATGAATAGCTGTAAGCATATCCAATAGTTGTAAATACAACCCTGAAAACACAAAATGCTACTGATGCACGGCAGCAGTGCAACGTCGAAGCGCTGCAATAGCTATGGACTGCAGCATGCCTGACACAGTCAAATTTCTTACATTTTCATGTCAGCAGCGCTACAGATGAGTTGCAGTTGCATTATTGAAGCGCTTCCACAGCGCTGCAGCAACGCATTTGCCGCACTGCAGAAGCGTATCAAATTGCGTCCACAGTGCTGCCTGCCAGGGCCCCAGCAGCACGTTATCAGGTTAATAACATTAGGGTTAATAATAATAGGGACCTTCATAACAATGAATAAAAATGCCTAATAAAATTCCATGTAACTTAATTGTTATCGACCTAGGTTTGTTCCGACGCACGTCATTATCAGGGTGATATTTTGTCGAAACCTAGGCCGGAAGCAATATATTCGTGAAATTATGACCAATGAAAAATTAATTATGACCATTACACTACTCCTCTAAAGGCCGCTTTACACGATACAATTTTTTGTACAAACTCTTGCATGAGGAAATTGTACCGTGTAAAGCGGCAAATTGTACGAAAACTTGTGCGATTGTCTGAATGACTGAATGGGAAATAGAACGTGTTCTAATTCCATTCAGACAAACATACAATTTCGTTCAGTCTATACAAGAAATTGTGCAAAAAATTGTATCGTGTAAAGCGGCCTTAAGTGATGCCTTGCTGTGGAGTAACTAAAAAGAACGCTCAACAGAAAACCTAATCAATATATGTAACTGCGGCAGTCTTTCATGCTCTCATCTGCCTACCACGAGTATGCATATCACGGCATGTATTGAAGGTTTACCGTATATAATGCAGCAAATAATTGTTTTGACGATCAGACCTGAGTCCTCCCACCGAAAATATCGCATTGACCAGGCAGCCTGAATAATTACCGAAGTGATTGGTGACTGAAGTCATCCTCCTATGGCAGTTACAAGTTTAAATACATTAATAAGTGCCTTATTTACAAACTGTAGGCGAACATCTCACTACATCTAATGCACTCCGGCCCCACAAACACGAAACTTGGTCAGTGTTGCCCTGTTGGCCAAACCTAACCACCCACTCCAGAGAAATTTCTCTGTAAGCTAACTTCAATGTAAAAAAGTCCAAAAGAAAATGACAGCAAAGCTACTCACTCGCCCAAGATGCAAGAAGTCCTTTGTCAGAATAATTCAGCGTTAATATTTGCAAATACACTATTGGCCATCCAACAAAACTACAACTGAGCTCATTCAATGCCTCTCGTCTCGAGAGTTTTATTTAAAATTCGATCCTTGTGCATCTAAGTACAGGAACTGCGTAATCATTCCAATACACTCACTATAATGAATCAAAAAGGATCTCAACCAATTTCTTCCTCAATTTAAATATATAGCGGCTAAGACATCCTCTTTGTAAACTTCATGATAATGACTTGCATATAGTATTGTACTACACCATAGGTACATAAAATAAATGAAATATGAATATTCAAACACGAGCATAGATTTTGATTCATTATATGATATCTACAGCTAAAGGGAGTAATGATGCATGATACAAAACAAAAATTTCCTGCCAATGTGGTCCTAAACATGCTTCTCGGTGAATATTGTGAATAACATGAAAGTAAAAATCCTCCCAGTATTTAACTAATATGTACAGGTTGATGAGATCAGTCAGTCACTATAAATGTCACGTAAATGTCCCGGTTAACTTTACGACTCACATCTCCATATCGTACTTTATCGTGTTTTTTTCAGCAGGGCAATTAAATAACTGAACGAACCTATAGTAAGATGCTTAGCCACAGCTTTAAAATGCAAGCAGTCCTTTGTCGGAATAATTCAACGTTAATATTTGCAAATACACTATTGAACATCCAACCAAACTACAACAGGGATCTCAATTGAGAACACAGGGTTGCAATAAATAACTTTATTGCTCAATAATAATGATGAACACATTTTCATTAATGAGCATGGAAATACAAAAATATACATATAATATCTTGAATAGTCTTGGATTCAAATAAGAAGTTTAGCTACATTGTCTACTGAGATAAACATTAAATAAATACCAACGATACGTTTTGGTAACATTTACTCGCAGGCTTCAGGGTAGCTGGCTAAATAAGAATTCACCACGCTGCGAAAACAAGTTAACTTCTTCCACTTACTTCACTTTTCAAATCACCTGAGCACATTCAAAACAAGCAATACTGGCCGATTCTGCGATCGTCAACTCGCTGCTTACTCTCATACTTGCAGGCTTCAGATATATCAGGCCAAATAAATACCAACGATACGTTTTGGTAACATTTACTCGCAGGCTTCAGGGTAGCTGGCTAAATAAGAATTCACCACGCTGTGAAAACAAGTTAACTTCTTCCACTTACTTCACTTTTCAAATCACCTGAGCACATTCAAAACAAGCAATACTGGCCGATTCTGCGATCGTCAACTCGCTGCTTACTCGCATACTTGCAGGCTTCAGGGTAGCAGGCTAGCTAAGAATTCACCAGGCTGCGAAAACCAGTTAACTTCTTCCACTTACTTCACTTTTCAAATCACCTGAGCACATACAACCAGAGATACTATTTACACACTCCATGAACACAACTCACAAGCAATAATGGCCGATTTTGCAGTTCTTCAAACCTTAAGGATTTTTGTCACCACGTAGCGCCACTAGTATGACGCGCCTTATTCAAAAGACTACCCGCAACGCTGTGGCAGCGCGTCCGCAACTTGCGGCTGCAGCGCCTCAAACACTAGCTGCGAATGCGTTTCTCAATAACTCGCTCTATGAGAGCGCTACTGAGATGCTGCTGTCGCGCTTCAGTTGACATGAGTTTCACTTGCTACGCTGACATCCCTGTGTCCCGCTACAGCAGCTATTTGTGTTTACTGGGAAGTGTATCAATGGATATCATAGGTAGCTGCATGTTGTTATAAGGACTTTAAGCCAACCCAACTAGCAGCATGTTTTTGCATGCTTGCTTTGCTACTTTCATCTTTTTTTTAAATAGTAAAGTTTAGACTATAATATTATTACTAATCTTTTTCATGAATGATACATGTATGTAATGCATTTTTGGCGTAAAATCACCCCCTGCCACACAAATTCAAGGTGGCTTGCAGGGAATCAGGCATATTAGGAAATTATTAACAAGTAATAAAAATTAAGGGGATGGAGTTTCTTGAGGTCAAGAGGAACTTCCTGCCATCATCAGCACTTTTGGTGCTCACCATGATCACCTAATATGTGCAAAAAATGATAGTTTTTTCCAATGGAAATGCATGTTACCAGGTTTAATTTATAAAAAAAACTAATATTAATACTCTGGAATCAAATTCCTTTATTCATACTACACTCTTATGATATGGGACAAGTAAAAATGTTCAATTATGCTATTTTCTCATCATTATAATATAGCATGATTTATTTAATAAAAGGAAAAAATGCCTAGTGCTGATAAATCACCGGCACTCATTTGTTGCCCA
Organism: Platycnemis pennipes; assembly: GCA_933228895.1. Lineage (NCBI taxonomy): Eukaryota > Metazoa > Arthropoda > Insecta > Odonata > Platycnemididae > Platycnemis > Platycnemis pennipes. Next base: position 45,520,617 of record OW121854.1, on the reverse strand, counting down.
CACCTGAGAATCTACAGATCAGCCAGCTGGCACTATGTATAAAGGGTTTAGAGGGTTATCTGGTTATCTTTCCCCCTTTAGATTACAAACAAAAGACATTCACATCATAACCCCGCCACATTTCATGCAGCATGTGGTGTTAGGCCAAGTGCTTTTAATGGTTTAAGAGTGTTTATATGAGAAACTAAAGAGGCACTAAAGAACATTGATAAATTATACTCTTAATTTGATAAACAATAATGGATGTGAGAGTCTTGACTTGATAGGTGAGCATAGATGAAAATAGCCTAGTGTTTAGCATGAGTATAAATAGATCATTAATCTATTGACTAACGTAACTATACTATCTATGCCATCAGTAATAAATACCATAGCAAATGCAAATTGACCTATAGCATGGTGACAGTTCATTCCTTCAATATTTTTAATTATTTAGCTACATGTACATGCTAATGCTCGCGGCTGAGCTTTAAGCCACCGGGTTGCGGATGGCGGGTCGACCTCTAGATATAGAAGTTAGCTGTGAGATAAGCGAGTTTACTCGTCGAATAAGCAGTCGTGGACAAAAAGCAACGGCATTCTGAGGGGGTATTTGGTCTATCCCTGGGTAAGGTAGGCCACGGAGGCTGCCAACAATTACACTTCCCATCACCCGGAGGAGAGGGCAGCAGCTTTTCTTCACATGAGTGAAGGTGGAGACCACTAAGGTCGGTACAGCGACACTCATTTCACTACAGGTGTGGTAACGTTTACTTTAATGGTTGTAGTACTGCGATGTGGAAGGCAAGGGGAAACCACCACATTATTATCCCGAGGAGTTGCAAGTACTCCACTTTTTTTTCTTATCAAGACGTGATGGAACCCTCTCGAGTAAGATAGTCCCCCATTAAGATCTCTGGGCGGGGACTACCTGAGAGAGTACATCAGTCAAATATGATAGCCATTTTAGGGTAGGAACGTGAGATCACTTCGGACCTATTAGGAATCAGTGAAATGAGATGGCCCGAAGAAGGAGACTTTTGGAGTGGAAGTTATAGAATTATTCACACTGGAAAATTGAATTCAAAATTGAAACAGCCTACAGATACCATTGTGGTGCAAGTTTACATGCCTACGTTGGACTAAGAAGATGAAGAAGTGGAAGACGTCTACGAAGATATCACGGAGGTAATAAAACAGGTAAAAGGTAAGAAAACCTAATTATTTTAGGAGATTGGAATGCTATCGTCGGCGGAGGTCAAGATGAAAGAATAACTGGAAAATACGAATTGGGAAACTGAAATGAAAGAGGAGAATGCTGGAGTTCTGCACACAGCATAAGTTAGTGGTTACTAACACAATGTTTAACAATCACTACCGAAGAAGATACACATGGAGATTGCCAGGAGACAGGAAGATTTCATATAGACTACATTTTAGTGAAGCAGAGGTTCAGGAATCAGGTGAAGGACTGCGAAAACTACCTGGGTGCAGACATCGACAGCGACCATAATTTAGTGATGATGAAATGCCATCTAAAATTCAAGAAAGTTGAAGAAAACAGTAAAGAACATTTGGCAAGTAGAAAATGAAGGAGGCTCAACATCAGCTGGCATTTCAGAAGGCAGTAGGAAACTACATCTGAGAGGACCTGACTGAGAAACCAGTAAAGAGCAATGGGAAAACCTTATATGTGGACTACAGGAAGCCGCAAAAGAAGTTCTTGGAAGAAAGAAGAAAATACAAGAATGAGAAAACTGAAGAAGGGCAGCTTTGCTATAAAAGAATAAGTAACAGAGTAAGTCGCAAAGCTAGGAAAGCTAGAGAAATGTGGATGAAGAATTTATGCGAACATGTACAAAACAACCCTGCACTTGGAAAGGTGGAAGCTGCCTATAGGATAGTGAGTAACCACTTCAAGGAACGGAGCGCAAGATGCAATGCCATTAGAGACAAGAATGGAGAACTTTTGGTTGAAAATGAAGACAAAGTGAAGAGATGGAAAGAATATCTGGAGGAGTTATACAACGGAAACAATCTCAATACGAAAGTGAATGAAGAGGAAAGCGAGGTCGAAAATGATGACATGGGAGCATCAATATTAAGATCTGAAGTCGACGCAGCAGTAAGGGACCTTCGGATGAATAAGACCTCTGGAATTGATGATATCCCAGCAGAATTAATAAAAAATGCAGGAGAGAAGACATTAACCCATCTCTACAAAACCATCTGCGACATGTATTCAACATGAGAAATACCTAGGGACTTTGAGAAAAACGTCATAATTCCTATTCCCAAAAAGAAGAGAGCTGAGAATTGTGAAAATTTTAGGACTATAAGCCTGACTACACATGCATCGAATATACTAACCCCAGGATTATCTACAAATAGAACAAAAAGCAGAGGAGTTCCTGGATGGAAGATCAATTCAGATTCAGAAAAAGTAAGGGTACAAGAGAAGCAATGTTGGCCCTTAGGCTGCTAATAGAGAAGAGAATGGAGAAGAATAAATCGACCTACGTTGCATTTGTGGATTTAGAAAAGGCTTTTGACAGCATTGATTGGAAATTAATGCTTGGAATTCTGAAAGGTATTGGAGTGTTGTACAATGACCGAAGAATTATCCTCAGTTTGTATGGAAACCAAGTAGCAATGATAAAATCTGGACCCAGCTCTGAAGAAGCAAGAATAAGGAAAGGAGAAAGACAAGGCTGTGCACTGTCTCCCATAATTTTTAATATTTACATCGAAATAGCCATCAATGAAATCAAGGAAAAGTGTTCTGGAGTGAACATCCACGATTCGCTGATGACATAGCTCTCATAGCAGAGACAGAGAAGTATGAGAAAAAGATGCTGACAACCATGGAAAGGGCAATGGCCAGACATCAGCTGATGATCAATAATAAGAAGATTAAGATATTGGTGTGCAGCAAGGAAAAAAGAGGCCAAACCCAACGTTATACTAGGAAAATAGAAACTGGAAGAGGTGACAGAGTTCTGTTACCTGGGAAGCAGAGTAACCAGTGATGGACGAAGCAAGAAAGAAATAGTCAGTAGAATAGCCCAGGCAGAGAGGGCATTCTATCAAAAGAAGAATCTACCTACTTACAGCTGTAAATACAAGCTTAGAAGTAAGAAAGCAATTCATGAGAACGTATATCTGCAGCATGTTTCTTTATGGCAGTGATGCATGGGCGATGACAGCAGCAGAGAAGAAAAGGGTGGAAGCATTCGAAATATGGTGCAACCGAAGAATGATGAAGATAAAATGGATCGACCGAGTGACAAATGAAGAAGTCTTAGTAAGAGTGGGAGGACAGAGAAGTCTGCTGAAAACTATAAAACGAAGACAGGACGACCTAATCGGCCATATCTTAAGACACGATGGCCTGATGAAGACAATTGTTGAAGGTAAAGTGAACGGGAAGAATGGAAAAGGCAGGCCTCGTATGAGTTATATACAAAAGGTCATAAAGGACGTGAAAGAGAAGAACTACGTCAATATGAAGAGGTTGGCAGATAGAATAATTGATCCTAGAATTGTTGATCCATGATGATGACAGGCTAATAAATAGATAGTTTATTCCAGGGATAGATTTCTTTCTTTCCAGCAAATGATTACAGATAATAATACACAACAATGTTATATAGGATCTTGTTTTTTACCAGTGAATGATACTTGTTATGCCTTCTCGGCTTTCTACCAGGCCAGGTAAATGTCTGCAGCCAATTCTATAATGCTGTATTTTGATGGATAACCAGAGCATTGATAAATTGGCAGCAGCCATTTACCGAACCTGGTGGGGAGCCTTAGAAGACTTCACAAACGTAATAATCAGATAGGTAAAAATGTTTTGGGAAAAAGAAATGAGATGGGAGAAAGGCTGGTAGAGTTCTGTAAAGAAAAGAACATGGTAATAGCAAACACCCTCTTTGAGCAACAACGGCGAAGAAGATACACATGGGGGACAGAGGAAGATACCTGATAGACTACATCCTTGTCAGAATGAGATATAAGAACCAAGTTAAGCAGTGCAAGAGCTACCCTGGAGCAGATATAAATAGTGACCATAACCTGGTGATCATGGACAGCTGCCTGAGATACAAGAAGATAAAGAGAATTACAAAGGAACCAAGATGAGGCACTGGAGGAAAGGTTCACCTCATCCATCGATGCAAAACTAGAAGTGAAGGAGACACGCGGTACAGGAAGATGGAATGAAATAGCATAGAATAGAATTTATTCTCCAACTACCATACAAACGTGTAGGTATAGGATCCGTCATTTACAAATACAAAAAATAATTTATCCAATACAAAAAATAAAATATATATACATATTTTAATACAAAAACTACATTAAACTGACCAACGATTTGTTTTTATATACAAATATAGGCCAAGTCAAGACAATGTTAATACAAGTTATAATTGTTATCATTGCTGCATATATTCGTCAACTGAGTAGAAGATATTTATTTTTAAGTATTGATTGAGTGCGGATTTGAATGCTCTGAACGATTCGCAGTTCATTATTTCAATTGGTAACTTGTTAAATAGCATAAGGCCCATATTTTTCGGTCCTAGTGCAGCATGTCTAGTCCTGACATAAGTTTGGTGCAGGTTTGCACACTCCTGGTGATATAACTGTGATAAAAGTCGTTTCGGCTATAACTACAGAGATTGTTTAGCACATGTGATTGCAGCACACATGGAAGAGGCAGGATGCAAAGTGTTTTAAAAAGAGGGCGACATGGTGCATTGAAGGGTACATTACACATAAGTCGAACAATTCTTTTCTGTATTTTAAATATAACACTAGCCTTTGGTGATGAACCCCAGAAAAGAATACTATAGATTACATGGGAGTAAAATTCTCCAAAATAGACTGACAATAACACATCAATGTTAACCGTATGCTGAATAGATCTTATAAGGTAACAGGCAGAACTCAATTTATTCCTTAAGTTGTGAATATGACTGTCCCAGGATAATCTGCTGTCAATGTTGATTCCTAAGAAACGAGAAATTGTATTCTGTGGTATTGGTTTACCATCAAATGTAATAGTAATATTTGCCTGAGGCTTGATTTTGTTTGCAAAGTAAATTAGATTTATCAACCTTCAATCTAAGGGAATTGTGAACACACCACTCATGCAGAAGAGTAGCAGCACTAGTCGACTTTGATACTAGGTTGTCAATGGAGGTAGCGGATACTAAAGAAGGTAATAACAGAAGTAGCAGATGAGCAACTTGAGAGTAAAGAGATTGAAACAAAACAAGTATAGATAACGACCCAAATAAGAGACCTTATAGTGGAAAGAATATAATACAAGAATCCAAGAAATGAAACTGAGGAGGCCCAATATAAGAAGTTGAGAAACTAAGTAAATAGAGAGTGCAAGAAAGCTAAACAGGAATGGATAGAAAACTGCTGCGAAGAAATAAATAACAACACAATGAAAGTAAATGCTGGAATGCCTTATAAACTGGTGAATAGACAATTCGGAGAAAGGAAAACAAGATCCCACAACATAAGAGACTCGAATGGAAAGCTACTCATAGAACAGGAGGTCATAGGGAAGAGATGGAAGCAATACATCGAAGAGCTCTATCATGCACCCAAACCACTGGAAGCCGACTTAATGGAAGAAGAAATCAGGGAGGTTGAAAATGAATGGGGCCCCAATATACTGAGAAGCGAATTTGACAAAGCCGTGAAAGACCTAAGGAACAACAAGGCACCAGGAGTGGACAAAATAAAATGGAAAAATCATCAAGGCACTCAGGGTCAAAGTTAAAGATACCCTCTTTGAACTAATCCAAGATAGTTATGACAGTGGAAGACTACCAGAGGACTTCCATAAGAGTGAAATGATCGCAATCCTGAAGAAGCCAAGGACAGAGAAATGCGAAGAGCTCAGAACATTGAGCCTGGTGTCACACACATCAAAAATACTTACTAGGAGCATTAGCAGAAGAATGGAAGGAAAGATCGAAGGGAATATTTCGGAAAATCAATACAGATTCAGGTAAAACCGATGAGCTAGGGAATCAATACTCAGCTTAAGGATACTGGCCGAAAAAATGATACAGGTAAACAAGCCGTTGTATGTGATATTCGTGGACTTGGAAAAGGCCTTTGACAACGTTGAATGGAACAAGATGTTCAAGATACTGGAAGCAAATGGAATAGACTACAAGGATATAAGAATAATCCATAGCCTCTACAAGAACCAGGTTACCACAATGCGAATGAAAGACGGAAGGAAGATAGAAGCCAAAATAAATAAATGAGTCAGACAAGGATGCAAGCTCTCCCCAGTGTTATTAAATATATTCCTGGAAGAAGCAATAAGAGACGCAGAGGCAATGGGTATCAAGGGCATCAAGGTGAACGGCGAAGAAATAAATGTGCTCTGGTTTGCTGATGACATCACAGTTGTTGCAGAAAGTCAAGAAGACTTACAAGCATCCCTGACCACAATGGACCAAGTACTTCAAGAATATAATATGAGCATCAACAAGAAGAAAACTAAAATCGTAGTTTGCGGAAGAGCTAAATCCGATCAAAGTGCATACCGCAGTAATTTACAACATCAGTGCCATTGCTCTGCCTAGAATCTTTGGATTTTGGATCATTTAGACAAGTTACTTGAATATGTACGTGAAAAATCTATTTGGATCAACAAAATACCAACCAACGACCAACGAAATATCTTTACATTTTAAAAGAATTTTCTGGTTAATTTTTATAAAAGCATCCTCTTTTTGCATGCTAATAAATGCGGTAAACACAAAAAAAGTTGCGGAATCCGCTAAAAGTGCATATGAAGGCAGTAGAATATGCATCAGAAGGGAAAAGGCAAGCTGGATACAAGTGAAATTTAATTTTTATTAATGAAGACTCATTTCTCAAGGGCCCTGGGCAAATTCTGCAGGACCCAAACAAAATAATTAGACTGAATAAAACAGACGAGATTCCTTTTTTGTAATATTGCAATTGTGCACACTAAAATCCCAATGGATTGGACATACCTTGAGGCACAATGAATTAGTTAGAAATATAATAGAAGGGAGATTGAAGGGATAGTCCCACGAAGAAGCTTAAGGCAAATATCACAACGAGTGAAATTGGAACAAATGGAGAACTTAACCTACCTCAGCAGCACTATTACTTGGAATGGAAGAAGCACGACAGACATCAAGTGAAGAATAGCACAAGCTAAGGAGGCGTTCAAGAAGAAGAGACAACTACTGTGCTCAAAGAACCTACGGCTGCAAACAGGGAAGCAGTTCATCAAAACTTTCGTATGGAGCGTGGCACTCTAAGGATCAGAGACATGGAACATCGGGAAAGCAGACCATCGAAGAATTAAAGCCTTCGAAACAAGGTGCTGGAGGAGAATGTTGAAGAATAACTGGACATAAAGTGAGGAACGAAGAGGTGTGTAGAAGAGAAGATGAAGAAAGGACAATATGAAAAACCCTACAGCAGAGAAGAGCCCAATGGATTGGACATACCTTGAGGCACAATGAATTAGTTAGAAATATAATAGAAGGGAGATTGAAGGGATAGTCCCACGAAGAAGACCAAGGGACAAATAGATATAGGACAAATAAAGAAAGACATGAAAAAGAAAACATACGAGGGCATGAGGAAATTAACACAGAATAGAGCAAAATGGAGGGCTGCAGTAAACTGATCCTAGGATTGAAACAGGGGCGTCGGAACTATTTTCGCTGGGAGGGGCCAACCTTGAAAAGGGCACACATTTTTTGCAGATAGGAGGGGGTAGAGACTAGAATTCCGCTAAAAGTGCATATGAAGGCAGTAGAATATGCATCAGAAGGGAAAAGGCAAGCTGGATACAAGTGAAATTTAATTTTTATTAATGAAGACTCATTTCTCAAGGGCCCTGGGCAAATTCTGCAGGACCCAAACAAAATAATTAGACTGAATAAAACAGACGAGATTCCTTTTTTGTAATATTGCAATTGTGCACACTAAAAACTAACTGGTTTGTATGTATTGAAGCAACGATGATTAAGATACTAAATACTATACTAATGACTTTCTATTTATTTTCTGCATGCATTATATTTATTTCACGTGTATGAGTGTCTGTACCAAAAGATACTATTTAGGCCTCACCTAGGATATGCAGCCAGTGTATGGGATCTGAATGATTTAGGTTTGATCAGAAAACTAGAGAGTGTGCAGCATAGAGACGCTCGGTTTGTTTAAAGTTGTTACGATAGGTTCTGTGGTGCATGAACATTAACAGAAAAATTAGGTCAGGAATCATTATCAGATATTGGATGCACTGATTACATCTCTAGCAGAAATTTAAAAAAGATACATTTACTTAAGATGTTAGGTATATATTAACACGTTCAACACTGACTGATGTCTAAAGGGTACGCTATTTGTAGCTGTATATTTTTAATGATCATTTAGCACTTTCTATGAGTATGTTCATTAAAATTAAAATTTATAATATTTAAGTGAATCCTGACATACTTCATACATTATTACAGATGTTTTAAGCTGACTTAGATTGCAATGCAGTTTTACCCCTTCCCTTCCTTAAAAAGTGCATCAGAATGCATTTTTTTTATTTCCACTTTTTCTGAAAAGGCTTTTGTTTCTCTTGAAATGAAAACTGTATTAATTTTTTTTCAATTACTATATGGAGGACTTCCCCCCCTACCCTCCTCTCCAATTTTCATAAACTACAATTAATTTCCTTTTTCTTATATCTTAAATATGTTTTTAGTATTTTGGAAGAGTTTTCAATTCAATACATAGCTATGTACTATTATTACGTTGCTAATAATTGAAAATTTTACGTACTTCAGTTGTTATCAGTAGAATCTATTTTTTATATTCATGTTTATTTGAATTAGTTGCCATTTTACATGTGTTTTCTTTCTTACATATATTCTACAAGTAACTACCTTGGTATTTATCATCATTGGAGATTTCAGTCCACATTAACAATAAGTATATGGTTATTTTGCCAAAATTATGCTATTACTTCCTGTGAAGATTCATCTATTTACATTTTTCATATAGCAGCAAGAAAAAAAACATAATTATCACCTTAAACAGCGGGTGGACTGTGTGCTCTTGTCCTGTACGTACTGTGTGTTGTCCTATTATTTATCGGAATCTTTTTCATCATTTATGTATAAATGTACCTAGTAGCTAGATAAAATTTTATATTCTTTGATTACATTCACCGTCATCATGGTGAAAACTTATAGCATTACAAAAGACATGGTGAAGGCTTTTGACTATGTGGATTGGAATTCAATGCTTGGACTTCTGAAAGGAACTGTCCTACAATGATCGACGAATTATCCACAGTTTGTATAAAAAACAAGGAGCTGTGATTAAATCTGGACCCAGCTGTGAAGAAGCAAGAATAAGGAAAGGAGAAAGACAAGGCTGTGCACAGTCTCCAGTAATTTTTACATCGAGAGAGCCATCAATATAATCAAAGAGAAGTCTTCTTGGGTGAATATCCATGGAGAAAAAAATAGCATGCTGAGATTCCTTGATGACATAGCACTCATAGCAGAGACAGAGGGATCTTAATAAGATGCTGATGAAGATAAGATATGAAGATAACCATGGAAAGAACAATGGCCAGATATCAGCTGAAGATCAATAAGAAGAAGACTAAGATACTGGTGGGCAGCAAGAGAGAAGAAGCCAAAATCAACGTTATACTAGGAAAATAGAAACTGGAAGAGGTGAAAGAGTTCTGTTACCTGGGAAGCAGAGGAACCAGTGATGGACGAAGCAAGAAAGAAATAGTCAGTAGAATAGCCCAGGCAGAGAGGGCATTCTATCAAAAGAAGAATCTACCTACTTACAGCTGTAAATACAAGCTTAGAAGTAAGAAAGCAATTCATGAGAACGTATATCTGCAGCATGTTTCTTTATGGCAGTGATGCATGGGCGATGACAGCAGCAGAGAAGAAAAGGGTGGAAGCATTCGAAATATGGTGCAACCGAAGAATGATGAAGATAAAATGGATCGACCGAGTGACAAATGAAGAAGTCTTAGTAAGAGTGGGAGGACAGAGAAGTCTGCTGAAAACTATAAAACGAAGACAGGACGACCTAATCGGCCATATCTTAAGACACGATGGCCTGATGAAGACAATTGTTGAAGGTAAAGTGAACGGGAAGAATGGAAAAGGCAGGCCTCGTATGAGTTATATACAAAAGGTCATAAAGGACGTGAAAGAGAAGAACTTACCGCTGGAAACATAAGTGTAGAAGTAAGGAAACAATTCGTCAGAATGTACATCTGGAGCGTGTTTCTTTATGGCAGCGAGGCATGGACAATGACAGTAGCTGAAAAGAAAAGGGTGGAAGCATTCGAAATGTGGTGCTGCAGAAGAATGATGAAGATTAAATGAAATGACAGAGTAAGTAACGAAGAAGTTCTAAGAAGAGTGGGAGACAATAGAAGCCTTCTCAATACCCTAAGAAGACGAGACAACTTAATCGGCCACATCATGAGACATGATGGCCTGATGAAGGCAATCATTGAGGGACAAGTGGAAGGGAAGAATGACAAAGGAAGGCCTCGAGCAAGATATATGGAACAAGTGATAAATGATGTGAAAGAGAAGAATTTCGTAAATATGAAGAGATTAGCCAATAGAAGAACTCAGTGGAGAGCTGCACCAAACCAATCTGAGGATTGATGACTTAAATGATGATGATGAGAGTATGTATCATCGCAGTTTCCTAAGGGAAGGTAATTTGCCCCACGCCCTCATTATTCAATTCTAATATTGATTGACTGCAGTACTTCCCTATCTACTCCTTGTTCCCACACTCCTTTTGTGAAATTCACATGAATCAGGGATCATTACAGGATGAGCTCTAACATCTAGGATTATACGAACATCTAGGCTGACCAATGATTGCAATACTTTTCTGTTTCTCGCTGAGATAAGCTGTGACACACCGGTATATATTGGCTCAGAATTCTCCATTTTTTTCTATTCCATGTCAAAATAATAAAATATTTTTGATCATTTTTATAAAATTTTCTAAGATTTAGGGTTCTTCTTCCATTATGCATTAATTTCTCCTCCTACTTGGCCCTCTAAAAATGAAAAGCATAAAAAGTGGAAGCAAATGGGTTATAAATAGGATATCGTTACCACTTAAAACAAAAGAAATTTTATTTTACGAAGCCAATCACAATGCTGAACGTAATAATTCTGAACGTGAATTTGTATTCCTTCACTCAGTGTTGACATCCCAAAGGTAGGTTTGATGAATGAATGAATTTGTATGAAATCACCAATTTTTTTTTATTTTCAACATAAACGACAGCCAAAGAAAGAATTAGGAGAGCTGTACGGAAACAAGAAGTGGGTATGCAACCACGGATATCACAATGGAGTCTCAATCCAGTGGCGTCGGAAGTTGAACGACGTCAAAAAGTTAAATTGCGATTTTGCATTAAATAATTTTTTCCTGAATTTTTTAACATTCACCTATTCAATGTGGAATTGAATTAATGAAGACAATCGTCGAGGGACAAGTGGAAGGGAAGAATGGTTAAGGAAGGCCTCGTGCAAGATATATGGAACAAGTGATAAAGGATGTGAATGAGAAGAATTACGTAAATGTGAAGAGATAAGCCAATAGAAGAACCCAGTGGAGAGCTGCGTCAAACCAATCTGAGGATTGATGACTTATGATGATGATTGAAATATGGCTATGGATACAATTAATAACAAGAAAAAAAGAATTCAGTCACTGGATAAAATTAAAAATTTTATTGCCACGTTGAAAGTGTTAATAACCACCACTTATTATGCTATATAGATGACCATGGTCATGTCATCTGCAGATAAATAAGATTAGAGAAATAGATTATCATGCTGATAGATTTAAAATGTCATTATTCTTGCATACAATTAGAGAACATAATAGGCCGCATGGCAAAGAGTTAGGTACGTAAAATGTAGCCTTTAGTGATAGGTCTCAGGGCCAGATTCCTAAATAGGCTGAAAAGGCTGCAGCCTATAGCGGCAAAAATTAAAGGGGCGGCACTTTGACAATTTACTAAACATTGAAAATATACATTTTGATTATTTTAATAACAGAAACTTCTTTAGACGTATCTTTGATATGTAGCGTATTAATTTACGAAAAGTAAATATGTTTATTCTTTTCATAGCATAATACGAATGTACTCCACTTAATGTTGCAGCACATTTTTCATGTAGTGTAATTTAGTTTGACAACTCTGCAAGGCGCAAGCACCGTGATTCGATCTGAAAACACTGTAAGTCTAGTCAGTGTCACTACTCTGTTACAACAAACCTTCCCAACCTCTCTTGTTTACGTTTCGGTAAAACAGTGTGTCAATTGGTGATGAGCAACGGTAATTTTTTTGTGGTCTGCTCCTCCTGTGTAGTTATGATTGTCTTGTGATTACTGGCTTAAATTATTCAATGAGAGAAGATACAGTTCATAAAAGTATACTACTATGAGTGACAATAGAAAGAGACTCAGTGGTGCTGAGTACAAAAAACGAACAAAATTGAAACTTCAAGAACAAGAACGTGTTCTGAAACAAACGAAAAACTAGATTTGTTTTTTTAAAATTAATGTTTTGCCAGTGGAGGAAAAGAATGATAATGAAAAAAAGGGAAATCAGAATGTTCTAGTGGCAGTGCTGATGTTTGTGGTGATTCTGTAGGGAACGACTATGCTTTCACTGGACCAAGTTGTTCCAAAACAGCGTGTTACCAGAACCTACTGCAATAGAAGTAAGTTCGCAAACAGTTAACAAATTACATAAGGATCCAGCTTCGTGGATCTTTAACAATGTTACTAGAGATTTAATAGCCAAAAATAGCTTGGACCAAAACATAAATTTAGATTTCACTAACAGCGTAAGAGTGTACAAAGATCAAAAGAGATAGAAGAGAGAAAAAATGGAGAAGTTCGTGTAAGGAAATGGATGATTTTCTCCAAAAGTAAGGGATCAGTTTTTTGTGGACCTTGTTTAGTGTTTAACAGCAAAGAAAGATCACAATTTGAAGATAAAGATGGTTTCAAAGACTGGAAAAATGGAGAATATCGGGCATGTCACCACGAAAATTCACCAATACAAAAATCTGCAATAATTACTCTAAAATCAAGAGGAATTTCTCTTAACCGTGTTGACAGTATGCTTACACAACAACTATACAAAGAAAGACACTATTGCAGAAATGTTTTAACAAGAATTGTAGCGGCCGTTAAGGCCCTGACATCAAGAGGTCTCGCTTTGAGAGGTGACAATGAGGTAATTGGTTCTAATAGGAATGGAAATTTTTAATGGCTTTAGAGCTGATATCCAAGTTTGATCCATTCTTAGCAACTCACATCGTAAAATACGGTAATTGTGGTAGTGGCAATACAAATTATCTCTCTTCCAACACTTGCGAAGCGGTAATTGAGTTAATGGCTCAAAATATTAGGCAAGTAATTTGTGAAGAGTTGAATAAATCTAAATACTTTGCTCTCATCATAGACTCGACCCCAGACATGTCACATGTAGACCAGTTAGTCCTTGCTGTTAGATACGTTATAGGTGACGGTGCGCTGTGTGAAAGATTTCTTACTTTCATTCCATCAGCAGGTCATAAATCAGAAGAAATGTTCTAGAGTGTGATGAATGAGCTCAAAAATCTGAAAATAAACATTGATGATTGCAGAGGACAATCGTTTGATAAAACTTCAAATATAACCGGTGTTTACAATGGTCTGCAAGCAAAGATAAAGGAAAAAGCTCCTTTAGCTTTATTCATCCCATGTGCGGCATATTCCCTAAACCTTGTTGTATCGTCTGCTGCAGAATCTTGTGGAGAGGCGTGAAAATGTTTCATGTTGCTTCAGGAAATATATGTATTTTTTACGTGCTCTACAAAGCGATGGGAATGTTCAACAAGCGTTATGGATACATCGTATCAGAAGAAGACAATTAAAAGTGTGTCCTACTCGATGGTCAGCTAGATATGATGCATGCCAAAGTTTACGAGGTTCTTGGGAAGAAGTAAACATTGCTTTGACAGAAATTTCCAATGACTCAACAGAAAAAGCAACAACTAGATGTGAATCCCAAGGAATTCTTCGAAGATAAGAAAGGTTTGAAACCGCTTTTATGGTATGTTTCTGGAGCCCCGTACTTCATAGAATTCATAAAGTTAGGAAAGCCATGCAGAGTGAAACTGTAGATGTTTTATCGGCGACAGATTTGTATGGTTTTCTTGAAGAATACTTCATGGAACAGAGAAACCACTTTGATTACTTCGAGAAATTGGCTTTGGATATAAATAAACCTACATCTTATGAAAAAGACAACAAAAGATAACTAAAAAGAAAAGTTTGGGCTGACGAAGACCGAAGTGGTGAAGTAAACTTTACCGGCAGGGATGATCTTAAAACAAATACGTTTTACCAGTGATAGACTCTTTCGTTTGTGAATTTAAGAAAAGATAAGTGGCCTATAACGTGTTTCAAGACGGATTTTATGTCTTAACTGAGTGGTGTGATAACAAGACTGATCAGAGAGACATGGAAGAGAAATTGAGAAAGAAGGCGACCAATCTTTACAACATCTACACAAATGATTTGGATTCTGATTTTACTGAAGACTGCATCCACTTCCAAAAGCACTGTACTGTGGGGATTGATCAACCACCTGGAAAGTCGTTGCAAGAAATTGTGTAATTTCAAAGATTTTATTCCCTATAAGATGTGTACCCATATTTGGACATTGCTTTAAGGGTAAGTTTGTGCATACCTGCTACGAATTGCGCTGGAGAACGTAGTTTTTCCTGCCTTAGAAGAGTTAAGAATTGCCTACGAACTAGTACTTCTGAAAGAAGGTTAAACTCACTTTCTTTACTGTGTATTGAGGCAAATACAACAAAAACACTTTCATTTGAGGACATTATTAACGAGTTTTCCATTAAGAAATCTCGTAAGAAAACTATGTTGTTTTGAACATATACCAAAGTATAGAATGTACTTGCCAAAAGCCACAAGTCTACTTAAAGCCAAAACATTCAACTATATTGTGTTTTTACAGTTATTCATGTTTTTATTATGGTAACCTGTATAACATCTATCTTTTTAATGTCAACAAATAAACCAGTAAGAAAGTATTTTTTGTGTGGTTTTAGTTTTACTCTTCAGCACAATGTCATTTGAATAACTGAATCTATCATTTGTTGTATAAAACTAATGTATAATATGTATAACATATGAGTCTATTAACTGTGAGTCTCTAAAAAGAGGGGGGCGGCAAATGGATTTAGCCTACAGGTGGCATACTCCTAAATCCGGCCCTGATAGGTCTTAGATTTTTAGCTCTTAGTTACATAGTTAAATGACAGTTACATCAAGTAGGTTTTGGTTTCTCTTACTTGTATGTATACATACAACTAAGAGAAACAACCAGTTATAACTGGTGCATATTTGGTAATATTCACCGTCTGCCACACACCCTCGTAGTGGCTCGCAGGGTATTACGTAGATGTATCCACATAGTAATAAAGGGATTATTGGTTATAACAGCATTTATGTAAATACAGTAGACCCCCACTTTACGATGGGTTCGACTTACGATCTGAGCTGATTTTGCGCGCGCTTTTTAAAATTTCAAATTCGCCGATTTTGTTTCCACTCACACAATACGTCATCCATTCGTGATTCTAAGCCTTATTTGTCAACGAAACACATTTTTTAGCATAGTAACACTTATATAGTTAGTGACTAGTGATTAAAAGCTGCCGGCGAGGTTAGAACAAATGTTGCTATGCGCTACCGCAAATCATCTCTTGACGAGATATCGCAACATTCATTACGTAGTCAGTATCAAATGTATTAGGAAGAAAAATACGGCTTATTCAGTCATTATGCATATAAAATTTTACCGCTGTGAAATTCTATGAAAAGAATACTTAACCCGAAGAATAACTAGAGTAACTTCATGTTAGAGTGTCTTACCTACCAACGAAGTGATACGATACCGTAATGGATATAGCTGTAACAAGGTAATGAATCAGGCGAATGAAACGAGTTAAATAATAACTTAACACTAAGATGAATGATAGGGCAATGTGATGGCTAATATGTGTGAATATGCTTCGAAATTTAAGTACGTTATGACTTCTTTCCATCCACTACCAAAAGATGCTGTGTCGCCCTGTCATCCGGGTCGCCGATTGCGCTCTACCGTATTGTCAGGGTCAGTGTCTTCCGTGCGAAGTGACGTGGGTGAAGAATCGCGTAATTCGTAGTTTGAATCTCTCTTTTCGAATCGCATTTACTCTTCCAGATTGTGAAAAGTTGGTGGTTTATTGTGAGAAACTTTTGATTTATTGCGTTGAGTTTTTGTAGTGACTATGCCCCCCAAGGTGCATCCCAAGCAGAAAATTAAAATTAAAACAAAGCAATATTGTGAAAAAAATACGATGAAGATGCTCGGGTTAGACTTTATCACGTGAGTACGGTTTTTCGCAGTCAACGATATCAATGATAATTAAACAGAAAAAGCGTCGGAGAGAAATTAAACTAATAGATGAATTCACTTCTTTTCAAAACGGAAGAGAGTTGATTTCTGAAATGGAGAGACTTAACGGTTACAGTGGATCAGAGAGAAGGAACTGAAAGGTGACACTGTGCCTGGGAAATTTATATGTGAGAAGGCCAAACAAAATTCTGAATATCTTCGATGCAAAACACCTTCACCGAGTGCTACACGGATCGAAGATTTTCGGCGAGCAAAGGCTGGTTCGAGCAACCTCAAGGAAGAACTGGCATTAAAAGTGTCGTAACGCATGGCAAAACCGCGAGTGCAGATTCAGAAGCAGCAGAAAAATATGTAGTGCACTTCAATGAAATTATTGAAAACGAAGGTTATTGCCTACAGCAAGTGTTCAACACGGGCAAGCGCAATTTGGGTGTCTTTTGGCGTTGCAACAAAAAAGGTTGGGTGACGCGCCATATTTTTTATAAGTGGGTGTTATAGGAGTTCTGCTCATCCTTAAAATGCTACCTTAAGAGTAGATACCTGCCTCTTAAAGCATTGTTGGTGCTGGGTATTGCCCTAGGTCATGACCATGATTGATGGTCATGGATGGAATGGTCATGAAAGTATCATCTACGAAGATGACAAGGATGAGCTAGCAAGGCAGGTCAGCGGTTCCGAAAAGTGCGGTATGAGTGTGTGCCCTCAGATATTGCTTATCACCATTGTTGTTCGCCAATTCAATTTACAAGCCTTTGACAGCGATGTCAATGCCACCGGCTTGACACAAGAAGGGAGATCAGAAGCAGAAGACCGGCAATTGACGAAAGCAATTCGCACGTAAATTACTTATGGAATGGTTTCGGCTGATGTAATTGTGATGCACGGATGATTGCATGGGACCAAAAGGAAGTTGCTTCATTGCCAAAGTTGGGTACTTTTTAATCCACGTCATCTTCCCATTGCTTCAAAATGTGATAAAATATGAAGTCGCTGAAATTGACTAGTAGGTGGGGGCATGCCATCCCCGTCATCGGTGCGGCGATGACGGGGGTGAGGATGCACGTCTTGCAATTGTACTCATGTAGGGAAATTCAACATGAGAATTTACTGCGTATTTAATGTTAATTTTAAATATTAGTTTCATAATATTTTTAATCATTTTATTCCAGTGTATTTCTTATGCATTGGCTCTTTCGCGTACACTGAATGGATTGGCGCTGATGCTCTTTAAAGCGATCCCTCGTCCGGAAATAATGCCGATTCAACATACGATGGAATTCGATTTACCATCGGTCCTCCGGAACGGATTAATATCGTAAAGCGAGAGTCTACTACAATATGTATCTGTATTTTTTCTATCATGCATGAGTTGCAAACGTTAACACATGCATCAGCACTGCAAACTAGTCTAACTATATTTCACTTACCTATCCATTTTCTATGATGAGTATTATGCTCTCTAATGGTACGTGGGAAAAATGACATTTTGAATCTTTTGGTAGGACAATCTATTTCTCTAATCTTATTTAGCATAATGCACAAATTAGCAGCTTAGATTAGCAGTTAAAGGCTGTTATGATAATTGTATTAGCATTACTATTTTAATAGAACTAGGATGGGAATTACTATCAGAACGTAAAATTTAGGTTCAACTTTTTACATAAATTCGAAACTGAGACGTTTACAGATGACGTTAGATATATATTAAGGACCCCTGCGTATCATGCTAGGTTTGATCAGATAATCAATAATAGAGGGATAGATTCTGGTACCGATAGATTTAAAATTTCATTTTACCCTCGTACCATAATAGAGATTAAAATAAGTAATAATAAATACAAAATAAGTAATAATGAATTAACAAACGTGGAATCCATTAAATATCTTGGAATAAGACTGACAAATGATCTTTCCTGGGGTAAACACATTCGGTCAATAATGGGTCAAGCGAATCGTAAACTGGGATTCGTCAAAAGAGTACTGGGTAAATGTGACGATCATGTACGAGAAATCAGCTACTTTTCCCTTGTAAGACCTCATTTGGAATATGCTGCCAGTGTATGGGATCCCTACGAAATCGGTCTAAATAACGAGCTTGAACGTGTGCAGCGAAGATCGGCAAGATTTGTAAAGGGACGGTATGATAACCTTATTAGCGTAACCAGTCTATTAAATTAATTAAATTGGGAATCATTGTCAGATCGCAGGTTGCAATTCAGACTTAATCTCTTAAACAAATTCCAAGACCATATTTTCAGTGATGATGTTAAAAATATTTTACGAACCCCAACTTACTATGGCAGACTGGACCGTAATCACAAAATTAGAGAAATAGATTGCCGAACTGACAGATTCAAAATGTCCTTTTTTCCTCGTACTATTAGGGATATGAATAACGGTAAATATATCCAGTACGAGTGTAGCAATGGATAACACTGGTAACATCTTTGGTGATCTTCGCCCCCCTGCCACATACCCTCGTTGTGCCTCGCAGGGTATTATGTAGATGCAGATGCACAGGGGTTTTAATATGTATCTACCATCTTCAGCAATGCTATCCCTTTTAAATTTCTGCAGGAGACCCTTGAGGAGGATTACAGGATACTCTGTAAATGTATAGATATAGGCTCGTAGTGTAGTAAGAAAGTGCAGATGTATATCTTACATATTTTATTTCTAGGAGGCAATAACTTTACCTTTTAGTGCCTAGTATGTGCTTTTAGTGTATGCAGTGTAAGTATGTGCTATTGATTCTCTCCCTGACACCCACTACCGCAGTGGCTTGCAGGTTGTAGATACAATTTCCTGCAAAAATGTAATCCTGATCGACTTATATTTGATTATTATTCACAAATTGAAATATATCCTTCAATTAAAAATGTTTTAAAATTCAACTTCTCCATAACTATCCATGGACCAATCAAATGTAACAATTTTACCACAAGCGATAACTACTTGTACAGAAAACCCATTGATCAAGGTTGGGGACTAGGGTAAATCACCACTTGACGTGCATGAAGTCATATAAATATTGGAAACTTTAGCCGCAATTACCAAAATTTTCTTAATTATTAGCCCTAAAATGGACAAATTAGTGAGTTTGTAACCCTAAATACGAGCGGATGGCACACCTGCCACCGGCGCGATCTTTGCTATTATATCTTCCAATGACTTAATGACCCGCCGGAATTAGTATTCCACGGTTCCCAACCACAGAAATAAAAATATGATACCCCCAGCACCGCTAAAGCTGTCTGTCACTGAGGATTTAATGAGATAAAGTTTCAAATTAATCGTGGATGCACGTTCGTATGTTGCATCGGCAGCTGTGGAGTCTTCCCTTAGGGTATAACTAAGACGAACTTTCATACGCAACGTGAGTATATCAAATAAAACTATTCCGCGAGCGAGATGAATTCCTCCGCCCACCACCGAGCTATAATCAATGAAATTAAACCTTCTCGAGCGATGGAACACGTAATTCGTCACGAATTAAATCCAAAATCAGACATGTATCACGACCAAGGAAGGATTTAGGAATGCCTACAATAAACCATTATTTTAGCTTTAGACCTCATTTGAAATATGTTGCCAGTGTATGGGATCCCTGCGAAATCGATCTAAATGACGCACTTGAACGTGTGCAGCGAAGATCGGCAAGATTTGTAAAGGGATAGTATGATAACTATGTTAGCGTAACCAGTCTATTAAATGAATTAAAATGTGAATCATTGTCAGATCGCAGGTTGAAATTTATACTTAATCTCTTAAATAACTTCCAAGACCATATTTTCAGTGATGATGTTAAAAATATTTTGCGAACCTCCCAACTTACTGTGGTAGACTGGACCATAATTACAAAATTAGAAAAATTGATTGCCGAACTGACAGATTCAAAATGTTCTTTTTTCCTCGTACAATTAGGGATATGAGCAGCGGTAAATATGTCCAGTACATCTACATCTACATAATACCCTGCAAGCCACCACAAGGGTGTGTGGCAGGGGGGACGAGTGAATCAATCCATAGCATGGGTAGTTGCATGTTGGTATAGCGACTTGAAGGTGACCCAACTAACAGCACATTTTTGCATGCTTAGTTTGCTATTTTTATCTTTTTAAATAGTGCAGTTTAGACAAATATATTAATACTAGTCCTTTTGAATGCATGATGTGTGGTGCGTGTTTGGTGAGAGTTCACTCCCTGCTGTACACCTTTATGGCGGTTTGCGGGGTATTATGTAGATGTAGATTATCCCGCGTCACCATGATGGGGTTTTCAAGCGATGTCTCTCAATCACCAAGCCCATTTCCTTAAGCACCCTGCAAAATTGCCTCTTGCATTAAGACCTTGGGGAAAAAAGGCTTATGGTCATTATGCGAACCACGTTAACGGTTCCATCTTTCTTTCTTTGCATATCGGTTAAAAGAGGTTGGCGACTCATAATACCCGGTTTATCTCCGGTCAATGGGAAGGGAAAAGGTACAAAACCCTTGCCACCTCATCGTCGAAGCACTTGCAGGCCAAGGAGACAGTAAGGTCACTCGGAGAGGGAGGTAAGAAGAATTGGGGAGGGGGGATTTAGTTCCTCCCTGGTGTCGCACGCAGCCCAGACGAGCCCGGGAGGGGGGGAGAGCAAGGCGATTCCGCTGCAACCATGGATCTGTAACCGTGACACCGACCTCGCACCCACAACCTACACCCACGTATAAATCCATTCACCCATCCCCCACCAACGCATTTCCCTCCCACGCCTAGCACCCCGAAACGTTCCGCCCGCGTGATCCCAGCGGCAGGCAGGTAGTGGGGCAGACTCCCAGACGAACCTCCCTCCCTTTTCACCCGTTCCCTCCCACATCTCCCAACCCACTTTCATTTCGAAGAGGAGAGTCTCGCGCCTACCTGCACGGGAGAATTTCGCAACGCGAGCTAAGGGAGGAAACTGGAAGCCGGTGCACAGTAGGGGGGAGGGAGGGACCAGCGTAGCGTGTGTGTTTCACGACCACAGCCACCCTTCCACATTTCCTGTCCCCTCACCCCCCTCAGGTGCCCTCCCAACCCACTCTCGCGCGGGCATACCTCTCGCGGATCTTGACCCCGACCTTCGTCCAGTCCCGTTCTCCGCGCTCACGCTCTGCGCGGAGAGGGAGAGCGAGCCCGTCTCTGATCTCGCTCTTGGGGGGAGCGCTGGATCGAACTTGGGTCCTTCCCGCCGGGGTTTTTAATGTCGGCCGACGAACTTCCCCGCCATCCTCCGCTCTCCTTGCCGACGGCGCGGCTATTACGTGTCACGCTGCGGAGGAACGCCAACTAGGGGTGCGGGGTAGCCTACACACGCAATATTCAAGATACGGAATTAGTAAACGTGGAATCAGTTAAGTATTTAGGGGTAACAATTAGTTCTCAGGGTACTCAGGATCTATCATGGGGAAAACATATCAGGGAAATATGCAGTCAAGCAAAGGGAAAGTTCATCTACATCTACACGATACCTTGCAAGCCACCGCGAGGGTGTGTGGCAGGAGGTGAAGATCACCAATAGTTAGTCTTTAGCAAAGTATTTAGATGCGATTGATGATTGGTGTGTTAATTGGCAGCTAGAATGGAATATGGCAGCTTTGTGATACATGGCAGTACGGATTAAATTTTTAAAAATGCATAGTACATCTACATCTACATAATACCCTGCAAGCCACCACAAGGGTGTGTGGCAGGGGGTGATTGCTCACCAAACATGCACTACATATCATGCATAAAAAAGGAATAGTATTAATATAGTAGTCAGAACTACACTATTTAAAAAAGAAGGAAATTGCAAAGAAAATATGCAAAAACATTCTGTTAGTAGGGTTAGCTTTAAGTACTCATACCAACATGCAGCTACCAATGCTATTCATTGCTACTCTCCGATAGGACATATTTACCGTTATTCGTATCTCTTATTGTGCGAGGGAAAAAGGACATTTTGAATCGGTCAGTTCGGCAATCAATTTCTCTAACTTTATGATTATGGTCCAGTCTGCCATAGTAAGTTGGGGTTCGTAAAATATTTTTAACATCATCACTGAAAATATTGCCTTGGAATTTGTGGAAGAGATTAAGTCTAAATTTCAACCTGCGATCTGACAATGATTCCCATTCAATTCATTTAATAGGCTTAATAGTATTGAGTTTTTGGAAAAAGAATAGTTCTCCTCCTAGCACTTACAAAATAAGTAATAATAAATTAACAAACATGGAATCCATTAAATATCTTGGAATAAGTCTAACATGCTCTTTCTGGGGTAAACACATCTGTGAAATAATCTACATCTATATGATACCCTTCAAACCACCATAATGGTGTGTGGCAGGGGGTGAATTCTAACCAAACATGCACTACATATCATGCATTAAAAAGGATAAGAATAATATACGTCTAAAATTCAATTTTTTAAAAAGATAAAAATAGCAAAGCAAGCATGCAATATAATGCAGTTAGTTGAGTTAGCTTCAAGTCCTTATACCAGCATGCAGCTACCTATTCTATTCATTGATACACTCGTATTGGACATATTTACTGCTATTGATATCCCTGACTGTACGAGGAAAAAAGGACATTTTGAATCTGCCAGTTTGGCAATCAATTTATCTAATTTTGTAATTATGGTATAGTCTACCATAGTAAGTTGGGGTTCGAAAAATATTTTTAACGTAATAAGTGAAAGTATTATCTTGGAATTTATTTAAGAGATTTAGTCTAAATTTCAACCTTCGATCCGACAATGATTCCCATTTTAATTCATTCAATAGACTGGTTACGTTAATATAGTTATCATACCATCCCTTTACAAATCCTGCCGATCTATGCTGCACGCGTTCAAGTCCATTATTTAGGCCCATGGATCCCATATACTGGCAGCGTATTCCAAATGAGGTCTAACAAGGAAAGGGAGAATAATGGGTTAAGCTAATCGTAAACTGGGAGTCATCAAAAGAGTACTGGGTAACTGTGACGATCAAGTACGAGAAATCAGTTATTTTCCCCTTTGCTATACCTCATTTGGAATACGCTGTCAGTATATGGGATCCATGTTAAATAGGCCTAAATAATGAACTCGAACGTGCCTTTGTATTACTATTAGAGAACACAATAGGAAGCATAGCAAATGGACAGGTAGGCGAAATATTGTTGCGTAGTCTGTAGTGCATGGTGCATCGCAGGGTATTACGTACGTACATGCATCAATCCCTTTATTACCAATCCTATTATTACCATGTATATACTAACCATCTACTTAGCTGCTACATGTGACTCTGTTATGTAGTATGTTTCTAAATTATTATAAATTAATTTGAAACTATTATATTTATATTCATCATCATATTTATATTATTATAAATTAAATCCAAATAAATAGATAAAATTCAGAGGAGATCAGCTAGAAATGTGAAGGAATGTTATAATAAGAGGGTAAGGATACATTCGTTGATAGAGACAATGGGGTGAAAGAAGCATTAAACATGATGACATCAAGCTAGACTACAGCTTTTATTTAAATTCAGGGCCTATTAGTTTACCTTCGACACAGAGTTAATTTGAGAAGTACTAGGAATCGCAGTTAGAATTAAACTTTAAGAAATGTCTTGTAATGAATTTTTGGAAAAAGAATAGCTCTCCTCCTACCACTTACAAAATAAGTAATAATGAATTAACAAACATGGAATCCATTAAATATCTTGGAATAAGACTGACAAATGATCTTTCCTGGGGTAAACACATTCGTGAAATAATGGGTCAAGCGAATCGCAAACTGGGTTTCATTAAAAGAGTATTGGGTAAATGTGACGATCATGTACGAGAAATCAGCTACTTTTCCCTTGTTAGACCTCATTTGGAATATGCTGCCAGTGTATGGGATCCCTACGAAATCGGTCTAAGTAATGAACTTGAACGTGTGCAGCGAAGATCGGCAAGATTTGTAAAGGGACGATACGATAATTATATTAGCGTAACCAGTCTATTAAATGAATTGAAATGGGAATCATTGTCAGATCGCAGGTTGAAATTTAGACTTAATCTGTTCCACAAATTCCAAGGCAATATTTTCAGTGATGATGTTAAAAATATTTTACGAACACCAACTTACTATGGCAGACTGGACCACAATCATAAAGTTAGAGAAATTGATTGCCGAACTGACCGATTCAAAATGTCCTTTTTCCCTCGCACAATAAGAGATACGAATAACGGTAAATATGTCCTATCGGAGAGTAGCAATGAATAGCATTGGTAGCTGCATGTTGGTATGAGTACTTAAAGCTAACCCTACTAACAGAATGTTTTTGCATGTTTTCTTTGCAATTTCTATCTTTTTTAAATAGTGTAGTTCTGACTACTATATTAATACTATTCCTTTTTTATGCATGATATGTAGTGCATGTTTGGTGAGCAATCACCCCCTGCCACACACCCTTGTGGTGACTTGCAGGGTATTATGTAGATGTAGATGTAGGAACTAGTATCAGGACTAGTAATTCGCAAGGTATCACGTAGATGTAGGAACAGGCATTATGATATAGGTACTTCATGCGGACAGACTTAGATCCTCTGTAAAGTAATACAACGTAACGCGACATATATGTGTATGCCTATAGGCACTATAGTAGACCATAAGTAGCATTGTCACCAACTAGATGAAGCCGATAAGGATCCTTTCCGTCCGTACATTCCACGAGGATTTTTTTGATTTTTTTATCGATCCACTCGTTTTATTGTTCAGTAATAATAACACTATAAACGGGAAAGAATCGATCCTTGTCAATGCACCATCTACATCTACATCTACATAATACCCTGCAAGCCACCACAAGGGTGTGTGGCAGGGGGTGATTGCTCACCAAACATGCACTACATATCATGCATAAAAAAGGAATAGTATTAATATAGTAGTCAGAACTACACTATTTAAAAAAGATAGAAATTGCAAAGAAAACATGCAAAAACATTCTGTTAGTAGGGTTAGCTTTAAGTACTCATACCAACATGCAGCTACCAATGCTATTCATTGCTACTCTCCGATAGGACATATTTACCGTTATTCGTATCTCTTATTGTGCGAGGGAAAAAGGACATTTTGAATCGGTCAGTTCGGCAATCAATTTCTCTAACTTTATGATTATGGTCCAGTCTGCCATAGTAAGTTGGGGTTCGTAAAATATTTTTAACATCATCACTGAAAATATTGCCTTGGAATTTGTGGAAGAGATTAAGTCTAAATTTCAACCTGCGATCTGACAATGATTCCCATTTCAATTAATTTAATAGACCGCTAATATAATTATCGTATCGTCCCTTTACACATCTTGCCGATCTTCGCTGCACACGTTCAAGTTCATTACTTAGACCGATTTCGTAGGGATCCCATACACTGGCAGCATATTCCAAATGAGGTCTAACAAGGGAAAAGTAGCTGATTTCTCGTACATGATCGTCACATTTACCCAATACTCTTTTAATGAAACCCAGTTTGCGATTCGCTTGACCCATTATTTCACGTATGTGTTTACCCCAGGAAAGATCATTTGTCAGTCTTATTCCAAGATATTTAATGGATTCCACGTTTGTTAATTCATTATTACTTATTTTGTAAGTGCTAGGGGGAGAGCTATTCTTTTTCCAAAAATTCATTACAAGACATTTCTTAAAGTTTAATTCTAACTGCCATGTATCACACCAAGTTTCAATTGCTTGTAGGTCAATATTTAAATATTCTTTATCATTCGGGCATAGAATTTCCCTGTACACTACTGCGTCATCGGCAAATAGACGAAGCTTACTTTTTACCACCTTTTGGATATCATTAATATACAAAAGGAATAGGAGTGGACCTATCACACTTCCTTGTGGGACACCCGAAGTGACTTTAATTGCCGGTGAGGAAACACCGTCCAAAACAACCCTTTGAACCCGATCATGCAGAAAATCATTAACCCATGATATAATGCTGTCTAACCCAAAAGATTTTAACTTCAAAATTAGTTTGCTGTGAGAAACCTTGTCAAAAGCCTTCTTGAAGTCGAGAAATATAGCATCCACTGGAATATTATTTTCGCCAGAAACTAAAATATCGTGGGAAAAGAGAGCAAGTTGAGTTTCACACGATCTGCTCTTTCGGAAGCCATGCTGGACATTGGACAATAAATTCTGGCTATCTAGGTGTCCCATGACTGAACTGACAATTATATGTTCTAGGACCTTGCATGAAATGGATGTGAGGGATATAGGTCTGTAGTTAGATGGCTGCTCCCTATCGCCACTTTTAAAAATGGGTGTTACATCGGCTGCTTTCCAGTCCATCGGTACGACGTGTTCGGTCAGGGATTTATTAAATACTATTTCAAGGTAGGGGGAAATTTCGGATGCTAACTCTCTATATACGCGGGAGGGAATTTGATCAGGGCCAGGAGATTTGTTGGGACCATCGACCCTCTTGTGGTCAATATCGGAAACATGGGGTGCCTCTGACCTAGATCCATGTAATTATTTCGTTCGATTGTTTGTTACAGCGAGCAAAATACCTCACACTACAATCCATATTGATCATTCGGAATCGCCCTTGCAAGATGAATGCCCAATTGCATTTACTCGTTCTATTACGCACGCACTCCATGACGAAATCCCTTTCCTATGGAGGAAGCAATCAGCGGAAGCGCTGACGCATTCGGTGCGATACGTCATCTTCGCGGAAACACGAGAAACCCCAAGAAAACTTTCTAATTCACGGCGATCTCGCCGTTCCCGAGGGTGGAGATCCAGCGTATGCTCCGCTGGCTGCGACAAAAGAGAAAAATAAGAATAAGGCGGGAAAAGCCGAACGAGTTGCGTGGAGAGGCATAGATGCATTTCCGTATTTAGCTAACTTGCATCAACATCATGATGGATCAACATTCCTAGGATTCGTTTGACGCAGCCCTCCAATCGATTCTTCTATCGGTCAACCTCTTCATATTAAAGTAGTTACTCTCTTTCACGTCCTTTACGATCTGTTCTATATAACTCATCGGTCTAAATAACGAACTCGAACGTGTGCAGCGAAGATCGGCAAGATTTGTCAAGGGCCGGTATGATAACCTTATTAGCGTAACCAGTCTATTAAATGAATTAAATTGGGAATCATTGTCAGATCGCAGGTTGAAATTTAGACTTAATCTCTTAAATAAATTCAAAGACCATATTTTCAGTGATGATGTTAAAAATATTTTGCGGACCCCAACTTCATCTACATCTACATAATACCCTGCAAGCCACCACAAGGGTGTGTGGCAGGGGGTGATTGCTCACCAAACATGCACTACATATCATGCATAAAAAAGGAATAGTATTAATATAGTAGTCAGAACTACACTATTTAAAAAGATAGAAATTGCAAAGAAAACATGCAAAAACATTCTGTTAGTAGGGTTAGCTTTAAGTACTCATACCAACATGCAGCTACCAATGCTATTCATTGCTACTCTCCGATAGGACATATTTACCGTTATTCGTATCTCTTATTGTGCGAGGGAAAAAGGACATTTTGAATCGGTCAGTTCGGCAATCAATTTCTCTAACTTTATGATTATGGTCCAGTCTGCCATAGTAAGTTGGGGTTCGTAAAATATTTTTAACATCATCACTGAAAATATTGCCTTGGAATTTACTTGGAAACTTACTATGGTAGACTGGACCATAATCACAAAATTAGAGAAATTGATTGCCGAACTGACAGATTCAAAATGTTCTTTTTTCCTCGTATAATTAGGGATATGAATAACGGTGAATGTATCCAGTACGAGTGTAGCAATAGATAACATTGGTAGCAGCATGTTTGTATAAGGACTTAAAGCTAACCCAACTAACAGCATGGTTTTGTATGTATGCTTTGCTATTTTAATTTTTAATTACAAATTTTATGCATGATATGTAGTGCATGTTTGGTGAGAGTTCACCCCCTGCCACACACCTTAATGGTGGCTTGCAGGGTATTATGTAGATATAGATGAACTCATAGGACGCCTGCCTTTTCCATTCTTCCCGTTAACTTTACCTTCGACGTAAATGGTGAATGTTTGCGGTCTTAGCCCCCTGCCACACACCCTGGGTGGTTATTACATAGATGTAGATTTCTTTTTCAGCGGATTTCATGGCTGGTAACCTACCACCCCCACAGCATATGCCCGACCACCGGCTTGCAGGATGAAATGTAGATGCACGCAGAGCATGGTTGGTGACTCTTCACCCTTTCCCACACACCCTCTCAGTGGAGTGCAGAGTACAGAGTGGCTATGTACCTATCAGGTATTATGTAGCCTATTATGATACCTTATTTTTGGCTGTAATAAATGCATTATGAATCTATACAACAATACCTATCTGTATCTGACCTTATTTTCGCGATCGAGTTTATGTTATAGCAGGATATTACGACGCAGAATAAATACAAAGAAATGCCTTGAGAAAAATCTCCAAATTAGCTATTCTCTCAGCAGAAAAATATAACTGAAAATAATTATGTCTATCCACATGTCCTTAAATGTGAAAACACCTAGTTGAACAGGCGTTTCGAACAAAGGAAGTTTTATTTTCCTCCTATTCCCTCTATTTTCTTCTCGAAAAAATCTGTATTACTTGGTTAACAACAAAGCGGATTATACTATATGGGTCTCTACCAGATGTTTACGTCATAAATAAGGGGATTAACCCTGAACTAGACTGTGAGTTGCCGCTCAAAAATGACTGACGTCGTGAGGTACGTTGACTGAATTAAACAGATACAATTAGAGCCACAGAGGGAAGGACAGTATAGTCCAAACGTGGAATCCATTAAATATCTTGGAATAAGACTGACAAATGATCTTTCCCGGGGTAAACACATTCGTGAAATAATGGGTCAAGCGAATCGCAAACTGGGTTTCATTAAAAGAGTATTGGGTAAATGTGACGATCATGTACGAGAAATCAGCTACTTTTCCCTTGTTAGACCTCATTTGGAATATGCTGCCAGTGTATGGGATCCCTACGAAATCGGTCTAAGTAATGAACTTGAACGTGTGCAGCGAAGATCGGCAAGATTTGTAAAGGGACGATACGATAATTATATTAGCGTAACCAGTCTATTAAATGAATTGAAATGGGAATCATTGTCAGATCGCAGGTTGAAATTTAGACTTAATCTCTTCCACAAATTCCAAGGCAATATTTTCAGTGATGACGTTAAAAATATTTTACGAACCCCAACTTACTATGGCAGACTGGACCATAATCATAAAGTTAGAGAAATTGATTGCCGAACTGACCGATTCAAAATGTCCTTTTTCCCTCGCACAATTAGAGATGCGAATTCGGTAATTATGTCTTATCGGAGAGTAGCAATGAATAGCATTGGTAGCTGCATGTTGGTATGAGTACTTAAAGCTAACCCTACTAACAGAATGTTTTTGCATGTTTTCTCTGCAATTTCTATCTTTTTTAAATAGTGTAGTTCTGACTACTATATTAATACTATTCCTTTTTTATGCATGATATGTAGTGCATGTTTGGTGAGCAATCACCCCCTGCCACACACCCTTGTGGTGGCTTGCAGGGTATTATGTAGATGTAGATGACAGGTGACTTTACGTGTCTCATCGAACTAAAGCACAAATTTGGTAAAAGTTTGAATGCAACTTCTGTTCGATAATACAATTACCAGCGTTTTCACTACCAAGATACAGATGCATCATTTAAAGCTTAAGCGTTATAGAAAGTAAAACGGAGAAGTTCAAGAATTCATTTTTTGCTCGAACAATTAGGGACAGAATAGATTATAGCAAAGGTACATGGGGAAATCAGAATAGGTACAGTAGGTTTGGATATGGAAATTAGAAAGCAGTGATATCTTTTTTTAACGAGTCTATGAAATAGTAGCACAGCATAACATAGTTGAATATAAGAAGCGTATGTTTGGTGATCGTCACCCCCTGCCACACACCCTCGCGGTGGCTCGCAGGATATTACATCTACATAATACCCTGCAATCCACCACAAAGGTATGTGGCAGGGGGTGAATTCTCACCAAACATGCACTATATATCATGCATTTAAAAGGATTAGTATTATTACATTAGTCTGATTAATTAAGATTAATATTATATAAACTGCACTATGTAAAAGATTAAAATTGCAAACTAAGCATGTAAAAACGAGCTGTTAGTTGGGTTGAAGTCCTTGAAGTCCTAACACCAACATGCAACTACCGATGCTATGGAATGATTCACTCGTATTGGACATATTTACCGCAATTATAATCCCTAATTGTACGAGGAAAAAAGGACATTTTGAATCTGTCAGTTCGGCAATCAATTTTTCTAATTTTATAATTATAGTCCATTCTACTATAGTAAGTTGGGGTTCGCAAAATATTTTTAACGTCATCACTGAAAATTTTATCTTGGAATTTATTCAGGAGATAAAGTCTAAATTTCAACCTGCGATATGACAATGATTCCCATTTTAATTCATTTAATAGACTGGTTACGCTAATACAGTTATCGTACCGT
The DNA here is from genome assembly GCA_933228895.1 of Platycnemis pennipes. Lineage (NCBI taxonomy): Eukaryota > Metazoa > Arthropoda > Insecta > Odonata > Platycnemididae > Platycnemis > Platycnemis pennipes. The sequence goes on along the minus strand of OW121854.1, from coordinate 45,489,506 downwards.
CCCTTTACAAATCTTGCCGATCTTCGCTGCACACGTTCAAGTTCGTTATTTAGACCGATTTCGTAAGGATCCCATACACTGGCAGCATATTCCAAATGAGGTCTATCAAGGGAAAAGAAAAAAATTGAAAGGTCACGAACTTGTCACAAAAACTTTAACGGCATTACCCATTGAAATTGTACAATAGCTTAAATTTCACAGAGAAAAAATCATTTGCCTTGACTGGGATTCGAGCCCGGATCCCGTGAATCCCAGCCAGGTGATCTACATCTACATAATACCCTGCAAGCCACCATAAAGGTTTGTGGCAGGGGAAAAAGGGCAGGTGTGATTTAACCAGTTAAGCTACCAAGATGTCCTATTTACGTGGATGCAGATTAATTAAGGACCGGTATACTGCCGGAATTGAAATATTGTTGGAGTAGTCTGTATTTCATGATATATACAATACAGACTACTACAATCAAATTACTAACCCATGCACTGTAGGTAAATACAGATACAAATATTTAGAAAAATGCCATTATAACCAAATAATCCCTTTATTACTATGTAGATAATAACCACCTAGCTACTTGTGACCATATCATCTAATATGTTTTCATATAGTAGCCTAGTTGCATGTCAATAGTGCATGTTTGGTGATCTTTATCCCCTGCCTCACACCCTCTCGGTGGCTCGCAGGGTATTGCGTAGATGTAGATGAAGAATATGCCTTCATTACCGCGAACAATTAGGGATCATAATAGGCATCCTTGTGTAGGCTTCCGCGGGTTGTCTTACTTGAAGATGCTTGTCTTTCGGGATTCCCTCCGCGTTGGTCCATGGTTGCGGACCAACGCGGACCATGTCCGCAACCATGGACGAACGCGGAGGGAATCCCGAAAGACAAGCATCTTCATCATAATAGGCAATATAATGAGCAATTACGTAGGTATAATGTCGGTTGCGTCGATTGAATTGGATGGTGATAGTTCTACTAACTCATACTAACCACCATTTTTAAGTGTAAAAGAAGCGTAAATTATTGCAACACTTGCTGATGCTTAACCAAATAACAAGAAATATATTACATCGTAGATTCTAATGACTTGGCCGAACCCATGCAAAAATAGGTAATATGCATCTACATCTACATCTACACGATACCCTGCAAGCCACCGCGAGGGTGTGTGGCAGGGGGTGAAGATCACCAAGCATGCACTACTAACATGCAACCAAGCAACTAAAGGGTCTCATGCAACTAGATTTGATCCTTTGAATATGTTTTCATTATTAAGTTTTATAATGTACCTTAGTGCATATAGGAAGACGATATTGATACAGTGCTGATTGGTGATGGTCAATCCGCTGCAACAATCTTTTAAGGTGGCACGCTGGGTAATCAGTATTTGTAGATGATCATCATCAAGGGTCAACAATCTTAGGATTGGTTTGACGCAGCCCTACACTCGATTCTTCTATCGGCCAACCTCTTCATATTGACGTAGTTCCTCTCTTTCACGTCCTTTACGACCTATTCTACGTCACTCATACGAGGCCTGGCTTTTCCATTCCTCCCGTTCACCTTACCCTCGACGATTGTCTTCATTTGTAGATGATGAGAAATCTAAAGACTGGCTTCCCCCTTGTTCAGGTCCACAACCAGACTCGAGGTCTCAAAGTTTTACACCCTGCCACACACCTTTGTGGTGGCTTGCCGGGTATTACGCAGATGTAGATGAGATTTCTTGCGAGTTTCACAACAGATTCCTTCCACGAACTCATTCGCCGGCTGGCCAAACGGGACACTACAGATACAATGACCTGGGTACATAACCAATACGCCATCAACGGAAATCTAAATCCACATAGTACATCGGCAAGATTTGACAAGGGACGGTACGATAACCTAATTAGCGTAACCAGTCTATTAAATGAATTAAATTGGGAATCAATGACAGATCGCAGGTTGAAATTTAGACTTAATCTCCTAAATAAATTCCAAGACCATATTTTCAGTGATGATGTTAAAAATATTTTGCGAATACCAACTTACTATGGTATACTGGACCATAAACACAAAATTAGAGAAATTGATTGCCAAACTGACAGATTCAAAATGTCCTTTTTCCTCGTATGATTAGGGATATGAATAACGGTAAATATATCCAGTACGAGTGTAGCAATGGATAACATTGGTAGCTGCATGTTGGTATAAGCACTTGAAGCTAACCCAACTAACAGCGTATTTTTGCATGTTTGCTTTGCTATTTTTATCTTTTTTTAATGGTGTAGTTTGGAACAGTATATAAATACTAATCCTTTTTTTGCATGATATGTAGTCCATGTTTGGTGAGAATTCACCCCCTGCCACACACCTTTATAGTGGCTTGCAGGGTATTATGTAGATGTAGATGAACACCCTGCGAGTCACCACGAGGGTGAGTGGCAGGGGGTGAAGATCACCAAACATGCACTATTTATATGCAACTAGGATATTTATATCTGTATATCTATATCTACGGCATACACTGCATGCCACCTCGAGGGTGTGTGGCAGGGGGTGCATCCACACCAGGAACAATCACATAACAAACACCACACCTTTAACCATTTTAGCTGCATGTTGGTATGAGTACTTAAAGCTAACCCTACTAACAGAATGTTTTTGCATGTTTTCTTTGCAATTTCTATCTTTTTTAAATAGTGTAGTTCTGACTACTATATTAATACTATTCCTTTTTTATGCATGATATGCAGTGCATGCTTGGTGAGCAATCACCCCCTGCCACACACCCTTGTGGTGGCTTGCAGGGTATTATGTTGATGTAGATAGATAACTGGAGACACGCTGGATAATAGGGGGTCACATGCAGCTAGTTGGTTAGTATCTACATAATAAGAAGAGGATTATTGGTTGTTATTACATGCATCATGCACTACAGACAACTCTGACTTTATTTCACCTACCTATCCCTTTGCTACGCTGCCTATTGTTCTCTCTTATGGTACGCGGGAAAAATGACATTTTAAATCTATCGGTACGATAATCTACCACTCTAATCTTGTTAATCTGATCAAACTTAGCATAATACGCAGGGGTTTTTAATATATTTCCAACATCATGTGAACAAATCGGTCTCGAATTTACCTAAAAGGTTTAACCTAAATTTTAACCTGAGTTCTAATAGTAATTCCCATCCTAGTTCTTCTATTAAACTCGTAAAACTTATACAATCATCATAACGGCCTTTAACAAATCTAGCGAATCTCCTTTGCACACGCTAATTCTTTTATCATACCTTCCTTCAAAGGATCCCATATACTAGCAGCATATTCTAAATGAGGCCTGACAAGTGTAAAATAGCTTCTTTCTCGTACTCTCTCATCGCATTTGCCTAGAACCCTTTTTACGAATCCTCATCTAGGGTTTGCTACACTAGTTATTTCCCTGATGTGCTTCCCCCATGACATGTCTTCAGTGATGGTGAGGCCTAAGTATTTAATACATTCTACTTTAGATATTTTCTTTTACTTTATGCAATAATTATTCTAGGGAAAGCTATTCCTTTTCCAAAAGTTCATTACGGCTTAATTCTTCTACTTTAATTCTAGCTGCCAACTATCACACCAATCATCAATCGCGTCTAAATCCTTAGCTAATGACTGACTATCCTCTTCATTTCTAATTTCTTTATACCCTACTGCATCACCGGCAAAACGACGGAGCTCGCTGTTTTTAACTACTGTATTCAAATCATTTACATAGAGAAGAAAAAAAATTGGGCCTATCACGCTTCCCTGGGGAACACCCGATGTAACTTTTACTTCGCCTGAGCTGACACCATCTAATACCACCCTTTCATCTACATCTACACGATACCCTGCAAGCCACCGCGAGGGTGTGTGGCAGGGGGTGAAAATCACCAAGCATGCACTACTAACATGCAACCAAGCAACTAAAGGGTCTCATGCAACTAGATTTGATCCTTTGAACCTTTGATCGCGTTCATGTAAAAAGTCTCCTATCCAGCCTACTATATTACTGTCTATCCCGTATGACGCTAACTTCGCGAGTAGTTTACAGTGGGGAACCTTGTCAAACGCTTTTCTTAAGTCTAGAAACGCTGCGTCTACCTGTAAGTTACCTCCCGGTAACGGGAAATCGGTTCCCAAATGCTAAAATTCTTCTACATCTACGTAATACCCTGCGAGCCACCGCGAGGGTGTGCGGCAGTTGAACCAAGTCATGGTTGATTTTTATTGTGAAAAAATTAATGCACAATATTAAGCCTGGAATCAAGAGGGAATACATATACGTAGACACCTTGCTCTGATAACCACCACAAGGGTGAGTGGTTGAAATCAAGCATTCAAATCTAATTTCATTTACTACATTACGGGGTCTTTCGTTCGTCTAAGTCTCTAAGACACTAAAATGAATGGAATTCAACTGAGAAATAATGTATCTCCACATGCATTACTACTACTACTGAAAAAACATCACCCTCTGGAGCAGACGCCGTACATACGCAAATATGTACGGCGTACGTATACCCGTACATATGGGAAAGAAATATCACCGTACACTCCTGGTGACGGTTTACCCATTGCCACACACCCTTACAACTAAGTAGTAAGACGCTACCTACAGCTTAGATATGAAGTCACGAGTGGACCTCTATCCGTGTCACTCAATACTGTTTCACTGCAGCACATTCACTTACTGATTCCACGTGTTGGTGGAATAGAAAACCAAACTTTTACCTGGATTTTAACAAACATCAATTCCCGGGAATGTGCCACACAACTTCGGAGGCACACGAAGAATTTAGATGAGGAGTTAAAACTGCATCTTTCCACTAATAATTTATTCTTTCGAGGTGAAACTAGTTTCAACGCTTCTACGTCATCATCACGTGCCAGGAACCAATCACTCTCACATTTCCTTATCCATACATATCTTATATACACCTTCATGCTGACCTCATAGATATAATTTTTTCATGCATAGTTTTCTCCAACATAACATTTGTTTTCTCTAGTACTCTCTTTCCTACCCTTTTCAAAATATTCTATTCTCCATTACTTCTTATTCCTCCATCAGCCTTCTTTTCCACTTTCTTAGAATAACCCCCAACTTTGCTCTGCCAGTAATCAATTCGCTCGTATTCCTCCATACCAAGCATATTTTCTCCCTTCTGCTGCATACCAATTTCTCAATAGCTTCCGCGCCAATCGACACGCATCCTTTAATGCCAAGTTTCGCAACCTCAAAACAACTGCGTTGAGCGGTACGACCCGCCTCGAGAAAAGTAGCATTTCTAATTGAATTTTAACTACTGTGCACATTTCACCCGTCATTCTTTAAACTACTGGAAGTAAATCGCCCTTTAAAAATTATAAAAAGTGACTCTATATGCATTTGGTTTAATGGATCAAACAATTCAGGCAAAAAGCAATCTTTAGTACAAAAGAAATGTGAAATATTGTAACCTGCAACGGCATGCTTTGCCGGTAGCACCCTGTAAGCCACTTCAAGTGTGTGGCAAGGGCTGATTCTACACCAGACGTACATTAGTATCGTGTACATAATCCTACTGTTACGTACGACGACACCATTTTCACATTTATCTTCGATACTTTGGTGAAACCTGCCATTTAAAGACTAGCAATAATGTTTTACTGGCTCCGACCAAAACGCATTCCTCCATAAATATTTCCTTTCATACTGGGTGGAAGTAAGATTTGCACTGCATGACCGGCATGATATTCATACATCTACATCTACATAATATCCTGCAAGCCACCACGAGGGTGTGTGGCAGGGGGTGATTTCTCACCAAACATGCACTACATATCATGCATTAAAAAGGAATAGTATTAATATAGTAGTCAGAACAACACTATTTAAAAAAAGATACAAATTGCTAAGCAAACATGCAAAAACATTCTGTTAGTAGGGTTAGCTTTAAGTACTCATACCAACATGCAGCTACCAATGCTATTCATTGCTACTCTCTGATAGGACATATTTACCGTTATTCGTATCTCTAATTGTTCGAGGGAAAAAGGACATTTTGAATCGGTCAGTTCGGCAATCAATTTCTCTAATTTTATGAATATGGTCCAGTCTGCCATAGTAAGTTGGGGTTCGTAAAATATTTTTAACATCATCACTGAAAATATTGCCTTGGAATTTGTTTAAGAGATTAAGTCTAAATTTCAGCCTGCGATCTGACAATGATTCCCATTTCAATTCATTTACTAGACTGGTTACGCTAACATAATTATCGTATCGTCCCTTTACACATCTTGCCGATCTTCGCTGCACACGTTCAAGTTCATTACTTAGACCGATTTGATCATAGTACTATCTTATCCAGTAGTTTTTTAAATATTAGTGCATTATTGGTGGTAACTCACCCCCTGCCACACACCCTCGAAGTGGCTTTCAGGGTAATCAGTAGATGCTATAAAGGGACGCGAGGTAGTGTGAGCAAGATTGAAGTGGTACACTTCGGTGCAAATAACAGAAACAAACACGACCGCGTCGGGCAACGTGAATGATAAAGAATGTTTCAGGATTGTATGAAGAGCTCTCGGGATCTCCACCGGGTCAGGAACAAATCCTCTTCAATGCTTGAGGATCATGCAAAACAAGATGAAAGGCACTCGTTTATTCGCTACACCCTTCTATAACGCTTACAGGTGGCACTTTGTTTTGGTTCCACTATCGTCGTTTTCAGGGCAATAGGTGAGATGGATTGCGAGATAAGATTTCTTCACGATTTCCGTACACGCAACCCTATGAATGAACGGCGGGAAAGGCGTCGGAATTTATGATACCTGCTTGGCATTTAAACTTCCGTTTCCTCAACGGTATACGTCAAAAGTCCATAACGAGATGATGTTAAGCCTGCAACCCCGATTTTTTCAGCAGCGTTATAAGTACAAGCACCAACACTTCAAAATGACATAATCACGAACGGATTTTTCCAATTTTCATGTGACAAAAAGGCGACACAATTACCTAAGGTAAAATTAATAGGCAAATCATCTAAAAACCTAACAGCAAAGTAGCACATAAGAATATTCATTTTGCACACGTATCAAAATAACAAATTAAATAATTAAGGAGGAAATAAATGAAATCTGTTTCTTCTAACGAAATATTTTCATTGATTTTCTCCACAAAATGAACAAGATACTTGATCAAGGTTATGAATATTTTGAGTTCTTCCCATTCTTCATTCATTCTCTATATAACTCAAGGTAAAACATAACTTAGATCACCTCGAATGCAGGAGTTTATAGCACTTTCAACCTCTACTTCACCCCTCGGAAAAAGTCTTATCCTTGAATTTCTTTCAACGACACTATTAATTTAAGCGTAACGTTAATACGGTAAAAAAAGATGGTTCCTTCTGATTAATCCACTTCCAATGATTAACCTATCTCATGGATTAGCAAGCAGCGATACCAGACGACTACACACTGCAGGAGATGAAACTACGAATTGAAAATTTCGCGTTATCTACTACACTTCAACCAGTTATTCATGTTGAAACCTAGGTTCTAGTCGCTTTGATACTTCCTGCGGAGGGCACTGAACGACCAATCAAAAAATCGATTGAGAGAGAGGAAGTACGCCCTTCCATAGCTTCGAGCCACTTCCTTGAAGGACCGTGGCATACGTTAAAAATGTGTGGAAAAAAATGGAAGGTGTTTTATTGATTGAATTACACTCATTTTGTGACCTTTTCGTGAAAAGTGATTACTACTTAAAGAAATACGTTCGCCTAGCCATATCATGACGTTTGCCAACTTCCCCTAAGTTTTTTTTAGGAAAAAGTATAAGCTATGTCCGATTATTTCCATGACGAATTGCATGCAAATTCAAACATGAAACACATTTAAAAATATTTGACCCAAATAAATGTAATGAATATAGGGTTCGACTGTGGTAAAGAGAAGCTCAGTTGACGGTATTGATGAAACTGGCACGATCCAATCTTCCACGATTCATCCAACCAAGAAATTACGTACGCTCGTATTACCATCAAATGGGGCGTCTACTTTAGCCACATTTGTTCCCCACTCGCGCTAATTCCAAAAATGAAAAACGGCTGCAAAATACGACCATTTCTGAGTAGTCTCACGTACATAATGAATTAGCTATCTCCCTGAGGAAAGCAAGCAGCTGTGTTTAACTCGAGGGTCTGCTTGGTTGGAGTTCCCCAAGTATTAAGCCCAAAGACGTGCGAATTTCACGTATCAGGGTACGGGGTAATTTTTTTCCTGGATAAATGTGCCACCCAGAGTACTCGGATTGGGTTTTCGCGTAACTTGTTCGCAGAGGCATCTTCCAGATCTAAAGAGACCAATGTTTACCATGCTACCGAATGAGAGATTACTGAGAATATCATGCGGAACAGACACTGCAAATTTCACTTCTCACCCAACATGTAAGAAAATATTCAAGAAACACTACACAAATGCATTATGTATATTCTGATGGTTTATTCAGACATGCGTCCAAAATTTACTTTCTCCCTACTAATCTTATCCCTGATATCCTTCGGTTAATCTAAATTAATCCGTTATGTGTCATATGAAGGGAAGGTCTTTTTATGAATTCTAGAGATGTCATGTCTTGATGTAGATAAAGCCACGATTTGCGTCTCGGAGTGATGCCTTTATGTTGCTACGGTCGCGATTCGCGAATTACTGAGCTTAAAGGACGAGGGCTCCTAGCACATACCCTTACACGAAGTAATCACAGGCGCGTTTAGATTAACGGAAAGTCACTTAAATAGTCTGATAAAGCAACAAACCGCACGCAGAATGCGTAAACGCGCAATTGCCCGTGCCAATGATACCACATATGAATACGAAATTCATTCCATCGAGTGATGAGGCGATACGGTTCAATCGCTATCAATACTGTGGATCTTAACATTTCAAGAGACTCATACTCGGGTTTCGGCGTCACTGGGTGGAAATCCTCCACGCTCAGGGTGTCTACCAAAGAAATACCACTGCAATTTCCGGAAATATTTTAATATTATCATGTATGACTTCGCTGCAAAGCAGCCACGGGCGAGGAGGATGAAAAGACAGAGCAAATTGCAGTGTTGTTACGTCGACAAAAATCCGGAGCGTTATCTTCAAACCTTGCAAGCAGCGAGCCGTAATATTGATGCGGATTGGAAGTTGCTGATGATTCACGGTAATATAGAACAGGGAATTTATAGGCGCGAGAAACCATTTCAATTATGTATTTTTGGCGAACGTCACTTGTATTCTTGAATAAATTACCGATTTGCATGGGTTCAAGAACATATTAGAAGTTTGTAGGAGTGTGGAGTTTAAAAAGAGGTGAACCAATGAACTACAAGAATGTGAACACAGAGCATTAATACGACTTTTCTTCCAACGTGTTGCACAAAATAGTGTAGGTATTAGAAAGAGAAGTAATTTTTATGGGAGTGTTTTGATGATATATGGTCCTTATGAAAAGGTGTAGTCACAAGTAACACACCACAACGCCACTTTGAAGCTTGTGCTGGCTTTAAAACATCAAGAAAGTGGAGGTGAAAATCCTGCCATTAGGCGAAATTCAGGACGAAGCAGGAAGGATCGAACGCGTACGTTCATAAAACAACTGCATTCCCGTAAAAAAATAACCACCACCCTTATTTTTAAGCCTATTAATAATAAAATCTTTGAGTACTGCATATCGTTGCTCACTCTCCTTCTCACATAATGGCACTGGCTTCCAAGACCCGGAGGCATGAGAATAACGCATTACGTCACGGAAGATAGCCTTAAAAAACAGGAAGTATCCCGGGAGTTATGCTAATACAATTCCTGTAAAGGGGTTAAAAGAGGGATGACGCACTCAGTTCACAAAATCAATAGGTGAAATATAAATTTCGGTCAAACAATGACGAAGCGTTTACAAATTATACGTTTACTTCAGATTCCATTCGTTAAATTGAATAAAAATATAACAGCATGTAACATTGTCCCCCTGCCACACACTCTCGTGGTGGCTCGCAGATTATTATGTAGATGTAGACGAACATTGCATTACACGATCGAAAGATCAACACAGCCATGACGGACCGCAAAAAAGTCCTTCATTAAAAAAAACAACAATGAAAAAGAAGAGGTAGAACGAACCGATTTTTAATTCCTAGCACGAAAGGGAATATCCGGGGAGTATAAAGATTTCCGATACCAGCGGAATAGAGACCATTAATTTACTGGCGTTGTGATGTGTCTGTCTCAAATCTCCGCCCCATTTTGAAGGTTTCTTATATCTCTAATAAGAAATTCCTCATTAGTTCGTAGCAGACAAGAAATGAGCCTGTAGTCCCCATTGCGACAATATACGCAGTGTGTACACGTTCTGTGTATACGTTATGCATTCCCGATTCTTAGAAGGTCGCTCTACACCGGGCAGTGGCGAAAAACGAGAAAAAATCTTTTGAGGGGTGCAGGGTAGTACGTGTTGATCCTCAAGTGCAACGCCCAAATGATGTTCTCTCAGATTTCGCACTTTAGCAGGACACCATTTACGCCGAGTGCGTAACGAAGATCCGCGCTGTGTGAACAGCAACACGCAACCACGCTGAGGTTACTAGCACGCAGCCATCAGCGCTGATTTTTCCGAGAGCTCGTGGCTTTGCGAGTATAGGAATTGATCTCTTGTCAAACAAGAAAAATGCAACCCTCGACCCCAGTGGCGTACCTACGGAGGGGCTAGGGTTTAAACCCCCCGAAAACATTCCCGTTATATACCATCTTTTGTATATTTTGCACTAGTGTTCAGAATTTTGCTTATTGAGCTGAAAATACAGTTGCATAGTCTTCACGAAAAGAATGTTCATTCAATTATTGTTTTAGTGAATAATAATGTAAATATCATTTTGCGATGATGCACATAAATATGTAGTAATGAAACCCCCCAGAAGGAAATCCTGCGTACGCCACTGCTCGTCCCCCCACGAAGGACGCTATTGAGATACAGGCGGCTCGATCAAGGTATGCGACACAACCTCGACGTCCCATTTTGCAGCGCTAACATCGTCCCACTGGGAGTGCAAGGGTGAGAGGGTTTGATGACCCTTGCAACAAGGTTCCAGGGTCCCTCCCGTTACCTCATTCTCCCACCCATATCCCCCGCCCTGTCAACTCCCGTTCCTGCGAAAGGCTTTGGTTCCTTACCGCAGCCGGGACCTATGGCGACGGGATCAATAAATGCCGTCTGCGCCGCCACGCCCGACGCGAAATCTCACCCGTTCCCGATGCTCACGTCCGATGCGCTTGGCGGCGAAATGAAAGGACGCCCCCCCCCCTCTCTCTCTCCCTCAGCCCACTCGAAACCTGTCCCACCTCCAATCACCCACACCCGGCGACGTGGCCTCTCGACACCCTAGGCACATCACTCAACACTGCACAAGGGGAGCACGCTAAGCACATTATAAGGTTTACGCAAACGGCCGCGCGTGGAAACGAAATGACGTAAGAGGTTTCGCGGCCCCCTTTGCCAGCGGACGAATGCTACACCCAAGATCCCCCCCAAGCATCTCGTACTTCGAGTGAACCTTATGATTATGCTGGCAGGGTGTTCCGCACCTGAGGTTTTAAGCAACCTAAAATCTAAATACACAATTGGAATGGAATGATTCGAAAATTCGGAATTGCTCCAACTAACAAAAAATAACAGGTGTTTCATCTGCAGAGATGATCGCCACTTGCATCATTGTTAAAAAATATGAACCCCTCAAGCAACTAGTGGGGTTAAGAGCATATTCTACAAACGATAGAGTTCTTATTGTAACATTTTAATCAATCACAAAAAAATTATCATTTGTAAACAGACATTATCAAGATACAATGGCTAAATGTTCCTCCCTCTTTTCACTTTCTTAGAAAAACCTGAACTTGGATCCATAGTTCTCTAGTATCTGTATGGAGAAGTAGCAGATGGAGATGGAGATAAATTTCTCATTTAGAATCTTATAAAGTGGTAATTTGAAGGTTGATATTCTGAATTTCATCTTTCATGCATGAGCAACTACAAGCAATGAGTTTCCAAAAATGTCACTAAAAAGGAAACCGAGTTGGATTTTCTGGATTTAGGATTAATCTTAATTTACTTTCAGGGAAAATATCAATCCTAAGTTCACAATAATTGAGGTAATTTATAAGTGATGAATTACCTCAAGACACATTAATTTCACAATGTTTGTTTTAGCAGCATGCACAGCACAGCAACTAAGTTTTTCTAACTCCTAACATCAACTACAAAATCAGCCACAATAATACACAACGAAGCACCACATAAATGTTTTCCTTAGCCATACTATTAGTAATGAATTGTGAATGATGTAATAAAGACCTTTACATAAACAATCACACTTGACCCTATACATTTGACATTTGCATTACTAAAAATAATCAATGATAATTACTCTCACTGATCAAACAAAACTTCAGGCTGAAGATTGGTTGGGTTTTTCTAGAATTTTAGAAACACTATGCATAACTGGAAATTAATACTGAATATTTGAAACAGGAGAAAATTTGGGGTCTGTTAGCTGTAGTTTCCTATGGGCAAACTTTTAGAGACAGGAATAATAAAATAATCACTTTGCACGGTCCACTAGAGAAATTTGTTGGGTACAACCTGGGTTTCTTTACAGAATAACATAATCAGGTTATTATGTAACGAAACCTGGGTCGTACCCAATAAATTTCTATAGTGGACAGTAGAAAGTGAACTTTTTATCATTTCCAATATGGAGAGGTTCCACATAGTTAAGCTTGAAACCAGTAGCCACATTTACTATCATCCATTTCAAATATCTTGGGGACTGAGAGGCAGGCCTTAAATTTGTGGGGGCTGGTGCCTTTCGGGATGGCTTGGTACAGTTTAAAAGCCTTCCCTGCCGGGGGATGCAGAATTGCCTCCAAAAGGGGGGTCCGAGCTCGACATTGCTGAGATTATTGTCCCAAACTCCTTCAGATGAAAAAACTGTGAGAACCTCATTGAAAGCGACCCTATGGATGTTGTATCAACCGTCATCGAAATGGGAAAAACCTGCATGGCAGGCCTTCGCCTGGGTGAGAAGCAAAACCAAAGGTGATCAATGCATTATTGTCATGGGTTTCCTACCATGGGCTGTCAAGGAAAATAATAGAACTAAGGAACAAACAGGTTGATTCATCGGTGGAATTTTGAGAGCAAAAAGCATGTCTGAATGCAAAAAAGAAAACGTTTTGCCCCCCCAAAAACGGAAGCAGCTGAATAGGTTTAAAACAGGAATAGGTCAACCAACATGATCCTCCGTCGATATTGTTCTTGCCATTCAATGCATAATTTTCATTTTCAAAAATGGCAACATGATTGTTCTATTAGTAGCCTTTTTAATTTTAATAAAAAGTGTTAACAATCTTAAGTACGAAAAATTAGGGGCATTCCTAGTGTCATTCTCCTGTCTAATGGAGTGGCCAAAGCAACTTCTGTACTGCTGTCACCCAAATTGTCATCCTTGCTATCAATCTCATGTAACCCATTTAACTAACTGAATTTTCAACACGGCATGCAGAACCACTAAGTGAACTCCACGGAGGTCTGAGCGCGACTGAATTTCAAAACTCTAGACCATGCCTACTGCATCCTAGTTTGCTCTGAGAAAGTAATGTGACCAGAGACTTTCTCTCTACTCACCCCCAAAAATTTACCCAAAAGGCCTACCTCTCAGCCCCCAAGATATTTGAAACGGATAATGGACAGGATGCAAAAGTTAGATTGCAAAACGTTTTTGACCACTAATTGGCCATGGAGTTTTCATGTAATTCTAATACCAGTGAGAAATAACCTTAGCAGTCAACATATTAAATAACTTATACAGTTACTCATATCAAAATAAACATTAGCGAAATGAGTAATTAACAAACTACATACATGGCAAATGCCCATATGAATTATCTATGGATATTCCTATGAAGGAATGTGAGCCAAAAATGCACTTAAAAAAATTGAATGGCCTAGCAACATTGGTAGCAATTTAAAGTGCAATGATAAGCACCAAGGGCAAATATAAAATACTTCGAGATTCAGGGAACCTCACTCCATGGGTAAAGTAGCAGCATCGTGAGCAATGGAAATTCTGACAGCCACAAAGGAGGATTACAAAGTAGTTTGCAAGAGCAAGTTTAGAATGTTTCACACTATGTACACAATTGACTCTCCTGGTGACCACTTCAAGAAGTTACAAAGTGGCAGATTATGAACATATACCCTCGTGACATCTTACACTCATTACACATACAAGAACATAAAGATAAAACCTTCTGCATGGTTTCAGATACCCCTCAGAATGTGGAATGTTACAAAGTTTTTCATTGTTTTGCCAAAAGTAGGACAAATTATTTACTCCATAAAATACTGGGAGGACTTGACCTGACTTAATTAGAAGCAGAATATTCTTAATTAGGATATATCACCAGGGAGAACCAGATTCTTATTGAACAATATATTTGTGGTTGAGTATGAAAACCCAATGACAGAAAAGAAACCTTTGAACTTTTTAGAAAAAACCACCTAGGCCTGAAAGATGGAACATTTTAGTGCCAGCTAAGACATGACAAGAGGATACTATAAATTAAACACCTATAATGCTTATGTAAAGAAATTCAGTGCATGAGGCTCTAGTGCAATGCAGGGCATGAAAACTGGACACACAAGACTGCAAACAACATGCCATAAACTTTTTTCTCTACAACAGTACAATATAATATGTAAATGAATTACTTTAGCAAGTACTCTGTTCAAAAAGTTAACCTTACTTCCGGGTAAAAAAAATTAACTCTGCTTCAGAGATACTTTCCAATGATATCAATAAGTTTTAAATTAATCCATTCTACTATAATGCTTAATACAGTCAAGCCCACTTATATCAAACCCGTTTATAACGTAGTTCCAGTTATAAAGAAGTGAAGGCTATTCCCCGTCACAGAGAGGATCGGAAAAACTGGTCCACATATAACGAAGTTCGGTTATTACGAAATACTTGGCCCCCTCAACTTCATTATAAACAGGCTCGACTGTTTTTCAAAAACTGGATTTTATAATTTAAATCCCAAAAACATAAAAGCTAGTCCAATTATTTTAATGATAAATAAAAAACCCGTTGATTATATCACCACAGTTTTAACAAAAAAGAAAATGCTGGTGATTCACCAGCTCTTTACCTGAAATGGTTTATAAAAAAAAATATTCAGAGTAGAATTATTGATAGCTATAAAGTTAAATCTGTGATAAAAATAAAGTCTCTCAATGATGTCAAAAGCCAGCTAAAACTTTAGCAATTGAGTCTTTATGTGAAATAAAATTTTGCACTCCCTATACCTTCTTTATTTATTTCACTATTTTATGTCAAACACCACTATCTGGACAGTATTAAAAAAATATTTTAACAGAAATCGAGTCAAGGATAACGTAGACTACCAGTGAGTACAGGACCCAAGTACCTTTAAAAGCAATTTTTTATGATTGATGAAGATCTTTGGGTCTTTAACTCAGATATAGTAAAGGATAAAATTAAATTCCCACTTGGACACAATGGCACAAAAACTGGATATCATGTTACATTGGTAGAAGAGACATTTATCAGTAGTAAATCCTGATTATATTTAATCTTTCTTTTAAAGAAGACATGAACTAATGGGAGTGGACAAATCAATTATTGATCCAATAAAGAGGAATCGTCTACAATGGTATGGACACCCCAAGAAAGAAGAAAACATGGGTGACCAGCAAGAACTTGGGAAGTAGGAGTAGCTGAAGCAATAATAATAATAATAAGACTACAAGAAGGGTACTGGATTGATAGATACAAATGGAAACCAGGAAGTGAGATACCGGAGACAATACCCATGGAATACAGCCACAAAAATCCAACTTTAAGACATTTAAATTTTAGCAACGTGCACAAACTTAATGACCTGAGAAGGATAAAATGGGTCAAAGAATCCAGACCAGAAAGCTAAAAATTAACTAAGGAATTTTCGGAACCATCTAAAGGTTATGTCAGGTTAAGAAGTAACACCACTGATGATCATTTAAATGAGTGCTACCAGAAGTTGCTGGAGGCCATGCAGGAAATTTCATGACCTACTCTGCAGCAGTATCATGTACTGGTTTTTGTTATTAGGGAAGGCAGCCAACAACAAATGAGACAATTTACATCATCAAGGATGGTGAGGTGGCTGAGTGGAATTTTTGAGAGAGAAGATGAGTAGATAATAACTTTGCCACAGTTTTAGACCGCTCTTAGTGTGGGGAGCCAAGTTTTTAACAGAAATGTATTTATATGGAGTTGTTTGGTCATTTTTGATAAACGCCAATTTGCGCCAACGTTTCGCCTCTTTATTTCGGCTTCTTCAGAACTTTGGTGACAATTTATTTAAAACAACAACAACAATGTACTTAACTACCTGGGAACATTGTTGTTGTTGTTGTTTTAAAAAATTGTCACCAAAGCCCTGAAGAAGCTGAAATAAAGAGGCAAAATGTTGGCGCAAATTGGCGTTTATCAAAAATGACCAAACAACTCCATATAAACACATTTCTATTACTGCATAAATAAAGTGGTCAATAATAATACTTCATTATAAGCATTTTTAACTGCTTTACATCCTATTTAAGGAAAAACTACTGCACTCGAAATGCCCTAAACACAGAATTCTCAAAGAGACCAGAAGTCTATCTAAAAGAAAGAATCTATGCCACTGCTGGGACTCCATTGGCACTGGGATCTGGCCAGAACTCTAGCTAATATTATTTGTTATAATGGCTACTACATTCCTATGTACTTGCAAATACTTACTGGAAAAAAAATCACGCACAGAATAGCTTTTGGTGCACTCTGGTGCCATAAGTATTAGTTATGCTCCAAAGTCTGTTCGAAATAGCTGATTTTAATTATAAACAAATCACCTGTGGCATTTTTAGGCATGCATATCAAGACCATGGTACATGATGGAATTTAGTAAGCCAATGAACTCCCCCATCTTCCTACATTACCACCATTTTTAATTTTTCATGTCGCCTTAAGCCCCTATTGTTTTCTTCCTATACCTGGACTTGCACAGCATTGTCTTCTATACTATCTTTTTTAACATTTAAAAACCTGAGGATACTTTATTCAATTTGCCTCCACGGTTCCTCATAAATAATATTTTTGCTCTAACAGAATCCAGAATCATGAAATGTTTTAATAAAAAACAGCTTAGAACATTAGTTATTATACAGCAGTTACCCAAAGAACTTTGGATTAAATACATGTAAAAGCCCAAGTGAAAATGCAGTTGGCAAATGATTATAATGCATAAGGGAAATAGGCAGTTTAGATAACTGATGGTAATGAAGAGAAATGCTTGCAAAACAAGAGCATCAGGTACAACTAATGGTACACACGTTGCCTTTACAGTTGGTATTCATTCAACCTAACTATTAAAAGAAGAATAAAAATACTGAGGCATCCACTGAATTGATTTCACCTTAATTGTGAGGTGATGGGTAACTAGGAAAAAAGAGTTATATAATCAGAGATCAAAAGATAATATTTTGGCTGGTAAGTGACCCACAACATTAGCCCAACAATTGTAATATTACTCCTAGTAGCATATTTAATAGAATTTGTAACTGACTAGGTCTTTGCTGAACATAAGGCAGGTACTGTGAGATTCAATGTGTACCTTATGAAGAGACTAGCATATAAATAATCATGTCACTGCTGCTAAATTCTGCAGAAGTCAAGTTTTGGTTAACTTAATGCTCATTACTATTTATACTAACGCACATTACAGTGCCACAACCAAAACCATTGGTTAACTAGGAAACCCGAGTTAAATGATCAGAGATAAAATATTGCATGATGAACAGGATAGAATATACATAAAGGATAGCATTTGGATGTGTAATACTCTTTATCGACCGAGTAAGTAACGAGAAAGTCCTAAGAAGAGTGGGAGAAAAGAGAAGTCTTCTGAATACCCTGAGAAGAAGACGGAACAAATTAATCGGCAACATCATGAGACATGATGGCCTGATAAAGACAATCGTCGAGGGACATGTGGAAGGAAGAATGGCAAAGGAAGGCCTCGTCGAGATATATGGTACAAGTGAATCTTAACTTAATCGCCCACATCATGAGACATGATGGCCAGACAAGGACAATCGTTGAGGGACAAGTGGAAGGGAAGAATGGCAAAGGAAGGCCTCATGTGAGATAGATGGAACAAGTGATGAAGGATATGCAAGAGAAGAAATACGTAAATATGAAGAGATTAGCTGATAAGTAGAAGGACCCAGTGCTGAGCTGCGTCAAACCAATCTGAGGATTGATGACCAATGATGAAGATGAATACTCTTTATACTAGAAATTCAATGGCAATAGCACATATGATCAATGAACCAACGATTAGTAAACTGAAAGTGAAACAGTAAGAAGAATGGCAAGAAATAAGAATAAATTTTCCTGAAAGACAAAGGATGCATCCAGTCTGCAAGGGCTGATTGAAAACACATCTTATACGAAACAGAAATCTTAGGACTACCAAGAGATATATGTCGTATTTAATATAAGACCGAAAACTAGAAGCTAAGGCTCAACACCAATGATAAAAAACACACTAAAACTTAACTTACTTAATAAACATTGATGTAAATTGCTCTAAGAATTACAGCATATAATTAATGTAAAATGCACATCTAAGAGAGTTAAAACGCTTATATATACGTGAGCAATCATTAGAATGAAAACTCAAATGATTCTTAAGAAAACCAACACCACATAGTACATATAAGATATAACGAGTGAAGATTATTCACTCTAAGGAGTCACCATTTTCCGATGAAATACCATACATATCAACGAAGTGAGAAGTTTTAAATATACAAAATAAAGTTTCTAGTAACAAGGCATACTGATTTGTGTGAACTGAAGGTAAATTAAACGGCGCACTTACTTTAATTTCTGGAGGTAAAACGTCACACTTTCTCATCACATTTATTCGTAATCTTTCTTCGGCATACTGCGCAACTATTTTTCTTCTTTTTGCATCCTTTATCATTCTCCAATCTGCCCATTTATTCCTGACTTGCTGAAACTAATTGAACATATTTACCTTAATGATATAGAGCAAACTAGGATCACAACCAGTATGTATTTATATCATTTTAAATTCATGACTAAACTCTAACGATCAACAACAACCATGCACACACAAAAAGTATTAAAATTTACCCCAAATCCAATAATTGAATGTGAATTATTAAGTGTCACACTAAAATTACTTAATTTCAGTGCCATAGCAGACTTAACTGAGATGCCAAAATAAACCATGAAAGGGACAATTGAAAAACGTTATTCCTTTATAACTTCAGCGATTAAAAAACTAACAAAATTACAATCATTTTGCATATATTTATTTATTAAAAATATTTATACCAATTTTAAGACCTAAGCTTATTGAAATTAATCATTGCATAGCATTAAAATTGTAAAAAGGGGTGTGCTCTATGGATGGATCAGCCATCAATTCGCTGACCCCCCTAGGCCCTCATCCGAGCCCCCTACAACGCATGTCACTTCTGCCATCCCTCTCTTTCTGTCGTGGCATCGGGAGGTGAGTAGCTCTGTCCTGTCCCTGGTTGTAATCTAGGAATATTCGGTAGCATTCGTGGCCATCCGAACTTTAAATCTATCCTCGCGATTTAATCATCATTTCTGCTCGTTTTTTAGAGGTATAGTTTTCCTAGGATTTCAATAGTTTGTTTGATCTAACGTATAATACCTGACCCGGCATCGCCGGTTGCCATAACAGCGTACAACTCATTTACCTGTAAGGTTTTCTTTGGAGTAGCCTTAGGTTGAAATAGTTTGTCGATTCAGTGCATTTTCCGCGATTTGGTAATCACAACTGGGGCATTTTTTTGATTTTTGAAAAAGCTTGGTAAATTAGCTTGACAACGTGGTTGTGGTTTTGCTTCGTCGGCCATTGCAACTAGTGCCTTGTGTTAAGAGGTGATGTTATTAATTCTCATTTCTCGTTATTTGGTTTCTTTGCTGAGCGAGTGTTTCCACTAATTCCCCTGTGTTATTATCTAATTAATTCGTATCTTCAGAATTTGGCGTCCTTTAGTTGTGAAATTTTTGCTGTTACATATCACCTGGAAATTAAAAATATAATTAGGTTGCACTTAAATTTGCATTGGTAAACTTATATTCATTAACTATTAGGATTGTTCATTTTCTTTTGTGTTATTTGGTATTGTGACTCAACAAGATGGCGTCATGGGTGACGGAAGTAGGAGTAATGAATAAGGCAGACCACGTGGACTAACGTATGGAATGTCTCTTTTTTTCGACAGTTATCCGTCTTGAATAACCCAAGCTACCTAAACCAAAATGGGAAAGGAAAAGGTTCATATCAACATTGTGGTCATCGGCCACGTCGACTCTGGAAAGTCAACTACCACCGGTCATCTAATTTACAAATGCGGTGGTATCGACAAGAGAACGATTGAGAAATTCGAGAAGGAAGCCCAGGAGGTGAGTTTCTGAGTTATGATCAAAATTGTGAAGTTATATTTATTAGCAGTGGCACTAAGATTTTGGTCTCTTAACAGATGGGTAAAGGTTCCTTCAAGTATGCTTGGGTTTTGGACAAGTTGAAAGCCGAACGTGAGCGTGGTATCACCATTGACATCGCCCTGTGGAAGTTCGAAACCGCCAAGTATTACATTACCATTATTGACGCACCCGGACACAGAGATTTCATCAAGAACATGATTACTGGGACCTCGCAGGTTGGTCATATATTTTGCTTATAATAGTGACCTAAAACTGTCTTTGAGTATAGTTAGTTATCCATAATAAGCATATATAATGCACGTTTGGTGTGAATTATCACCCTGCCACAGTGGCTGGAAGGGTATTATGTAGAAGCAGTGGAAATTAATTCCTTACCCGTCGCTCTTTTGGAATGATATTAACTGACCTCATCTTTTCCAGGCCGATTGTGCAGTGCTTATCGTTGCTGCGGGTACCGGAGAATTTGAAGCTGGTATCTCTAAGAATGGACAAACTAGGGAGCATGCTCTTCTTGCTTTCACCCTTGGGGTGAAGCAGCTCATCGTTGGTGTTAATAAAATGGACTCCACTGAGCCTCCCTACAGCGAAGCCCGTTTTGAAGAAATCAAGAAGGAAGTCGGGAACTATATTAAGAAAATTGGATACAACCCTGCAGCGGTTGCTTTCGTACCCATCTCCGGCTGGCACGGAGACAATATGCTTGAACCGTCCGACAAGATGCCATGGTTCAAGGGGTGGAAGGTGGAGCGCAAGGATGGCAATGCTGATGGGAAATGTCTCATTGAGGCCCTGGACGCAATTCTGCCACCCAGCCGACCTACTGAGAAACCCCTTAGGCTTCCTCTTCAGGTGTGTACTGGATAATTAATGCATATGTTATAAATGAAATTAGCTGCTGCCATTCCGGTATTAATGTGCCCCTTTGTTACAGGACGTCTACAAAATTGGTGGTATCGGTACAGTGCCAGTTGGTCGTGTGGAGACTGGTGTCATGAAGCCGGGGATGTTGGTCACTTTCGCCCCCGCTAACCTTACTACTGAAGTGAAGTCAGTGGAGATGCACCACGAAGCTTTGCAGGAGGCCCTTCCAGGCGACAATGTCGGTTTCAACGTGAAGAACGTGTCTGTGAAGGAATTGCGTCGTGGCTATGTTTGCGGCGACAGCAAAACGAACCCGCCCAAGGCAGCATCAGACTTCACGGCTCAGGTACTTCCCTCTCAGCGTATGTTTCCTTACTCTCTATCCTCGAATTTTTTTTCGCTAACCCATATCGCATATTGTATTTTGCAGGTCATCGTGCTCAACCACCCTGGCCAGATTGCGAATGGTTACACGCCCGTGCTTGATTGCCACACTGCTCACATCGCTTGTAAGTTCGCCGAGATCAAGGAGAAGTGCGACCGTCGTACTGGAAAGACCACCGAAGAGAACCCCAAGTCCATCAAGTCAGGCGATGCGGCTATCGTCAACTTGGTTCCCAGCAAGCCCATGTGCGTGGAGTCCTTCCAGGAATTCCCTCCCCTCGGTCGCTTTGCTGTTCGTGACATGAGGCAGACTGTTGCTGTTGGAGTCATTAAGGTGAGGAACATAATCATGCTCGGAAAGTATTATGGATGGTTTTTATTTGGTCATGCAATTAAATTCGTCATTTTGTCTTTCAGAGCGTCAATCACAAGGAGGTGACGACAGGTAAGGTCACCAAGGCTGCAGAGAAGGCCCAAAAGAAGAAATAACTAGCTGTGTTCCTGGGTGCTGGTGTGCAGTGTGTCCATTGCTGTTCCATTAAACATCAGAAATTAGCCTTGGACGCGCTGGGATATGGCCCTGCTAAGGGGCGTGGCAGGTGCCCGCACCTGCCCGGGGAGATGGATAATATGGCCCAACGACATGGAGGAGAGGTCCTCAAGGGTCTACACCGACTTTTGCTTTTGTTTCTTTCCAAGTGGCTGCTGAAGCATTGTTGCCACCGCAAGGAATTCCGAAGGAAAAAGGCAGGAATGTTCCTAGCCCAGCTGTTTTAATTTTATTACGTTAACTTGTGGATAGTGGAGGCAGAATTTTCAAAATGTTTCAGGGGAACGAACTTTTATTTTAATTTTCATTCCTTTTGTTCGATGTGGCATAACGTTTAATATCTACAGTGCAACAGCTTCTGTACATAACTTATGGTATGAAAAAGGGCCAATAAAGAAGCTTTGAACCATGGAATATACTTCTTTTCAATTGCTCCAGCAAGTCTAGTGTTGAGCTAACTTTTCTAAGTGTTGGTTGACATTGATCATTTGTATTAAACTTAAGTAAGTTTATGTTC
The DNA here is from genome assembly GCA_933228895.1 of Platycnemis pennipes. Taxonomy (NCBI): domain Eukaryota; kingdom Metazoa; phylum Arthropoda; class Insecta; order Odonata; family Platycnemididae; genus Platycnemis; species Platycnemis pennipes. Next base: position 45,466,534 of record OW121854.1, on the reverse strand, counting down.
CACACGAGTGCCATTTTTAATTTAAGTCTGTCTGGGATTTTGTTACTACTAGAAGTATTATTGCCTAATGAGCCGAAGATGCAAGAACTGTAGAAGGAGCAACTTCATAAGCATTTAGTGGAAACGTTTAGGCAACAATGTCAGGCTTAATGGTTGCTCGATCTTGTCACAAATAACTGGTTTGTTTTGGGAGTTAAGGTGTGGGAAAGATTAGTCTAACTTGCCTGTTATAGTGCCGTCACGGTTCAATCATTGCTCGGTAACAGTTTTGTAGGTTGTAAATTCCCTCATCTGTAAATGCAAGGTTGTAATATTAATATCAAGACTTAAACACTGGTTAATTTCAATTGGCTAGATTACAGGGCTTCCGAAGGTAATTAAGTTATTACATTTTTGTGAAGGCTCATAGGTTGTGTGAATTTGCACAAAATGCCAATTTATTAGCTCCTGAGGAGTTGAATACTAAACCAATATGGCTAATTTATTATTTTCAAAATGAAGCTGAGCTGTTCAACCTTGCACTTATCATATGGTTGCAAAGTTAATATTTTCATGAGCAGTGGGAGGGAAATTCACATATTTTGTGAAAGGGTTGAGTTGTGGGGTAAATGGACAAGTAGATGGCTTGCATTATCGTGGCCTACTGCAATTTTACAGTGGCTCACTAAAGGTTTTAGATGACAAGTATTCTGAGACAACATAGGAGATTGCAGTATTTCTGGTGGGAATTTTGCCTCGGTTCTGAAGTTAAACAATAGTCAGCAGCCCAACCATTCCAGTTTTTTTGCACGATTTCAATTAGCAGGTACGTGCACATAAATGGGGAAGCTTAGGAAAAATGTGTGGCATAAAGAGAAGTGAGGGGGGGTAAGTTACTTATTTACTTACTAATGCCAACTATGGTCGTGCATTTACAGCAAATGCCATGAAAGTTCCACTTAAAACTTTCCTCACTCAGTTTTATTCAATGGAATTTATTTTTTCATTTATTGTAATGAATACAGAATTTTTTTGTTACCCCCTAGTTCAGGCTTCAAGTAATCAGTGACAATATTTGCCATCTGGAAAACTTGAAGTACTGGTGTCTCTGATTGAAGATTGACACTACCAAATGTACTGACTGATTATGTTCTATAAAAAAATTGTTCATTCTTACCAATTTATTTCATCCTCTGTGTAATCCTCAAATTCTTCATTTAAATATTCTTGTTCAAGAGCCAACTCATCTGATAATTTTTTTTCATCCTCTATAGGAGAAATTTCCTTATCCTTTACTTCCATTTTTTGTAATTCCTTTGGAGCTCTTACTGTTGACTGACTCCTTTTCATGATCCACAAGGTTTGACTCTTAGGTAATTTTACATCGGCAACGTTTACAGATTGTATTGTGCTTCTTCTGACTTGTGTTTTGGATTCTGGAATGTCTCGCTTGCATTTCTTTTGTCTACAATTCATTGTTGTACAAAGCCAGCCCTCTTTGCGTTTGCTCTCGCCTATTACTTTTCCTGACAGCTCCCATGTACTATAATCTACATCAGAGAAGTCTGGAGAATTCACTGTGAATGTTGCATTTGAAAATACAGATTCTCTATCTGAATCATAGTCCTCTGATGATATTTCTGTACTTCCAGTATCATATTCCTCGTTTTCTACTTTTTTCCACTGGATACTTAATATAAATCTTTCTTTTCTTGGCTTCTTTCGCAAAATATGTCTTTTCTCTACTCCCACGGCAGGTTCATTGGTTTCATCTTTGGAATGGTTACCCGTTTTATCATCATGCACAACTTCAGAGGTCCATTCATGCCTTTCGGTCCCAGCACTTGGCTTCTCACTCTTGTATACTGTTACTGCCGTTTCATGCACAACCTTAGAGGTGCATTCATGCCCTTTGGTCCCATCAATTGGCCTCTCACTCTTGTACACTGTTACTGCTGTTTCATGCACAACTTTAGAGGTGCATTCATGCCTTTTACTCCCATCACTTGGCCTCTTGCGCATGTATTTTGTTACTGCAATTTCATTATTTTGGTGTTGATTTGATAGGACTGCTGTTTCATTATTTTGGTGTTGAATTGATAGGACTGCAGTTTCATTATTTTGGTGTTGATTTGATTGGACTGCTTTTTCATTATTTTGGTGTTGTTTTGATAGGACTGCCGTTTCATTATTTTGTTGGTGATTTGATTGGACTACCGGTAGTAATTTTTGTTGTCTTGGAATGGTATTGTCAGAAACTCGTCGAGAAATCTGGAATACACATGCAATAGAAATTAATGTCTCCATTGGGTCAAGTTAAAATCTAAAAAGAATTATACTACTTGCTGTGTTTCAGTTCCACCTTCAATAGGTCATGCTGTTGGAAGTAATCCACTATTAAGGTTTTGACACATTGCGTCCAACCTACTAAATATCTATTTTTGCTGGGTCTAATTAGTTCTCTAAAATACTCAAATATAGTCTGGGCTAGGGCAAATAGCCTCATCAGTGCTCTGGTAATGAGGTGTCCACCCCTTATTCAGCCTATTGTCTATGTTAAGATTCAGTGTCAATTGAGGAATGGTAGATTATCATGAATGAAAGAACTGGATAGTTCAAGCAAGGATAATAATAACAGTAGCTGGTAGTAAAGATTGATTCTTCCCCAATGGCAATTTACTTGGGCTGTTTTTGAACAAATCAGGGGGAAAATTTTGATTTTTAGTCTTACTGTACTAAGTGTATGCCAGCATCCCACTTTTCTGAGCATCATCATTGGTCATCAATCATCAAATTGGTTTGACACCTCTCCAGTTTTCACTTTGTACTTTGTGTTATTTTTTATTAAGGAATAGCAAGAATCAATCCCTTGCTCATTTCTGTTATTGTCTCTCTTTTGGCTATGAGGATAGTCTATCTTCAAACATTCATCCACATCAGTATCTTATTTTATCTAATTCACTTTCACAAAACTAATTTTCTAATGCTACCTTCCTGTCTTCTCATCAGTTTGAAAGATCTTATTCCATAAATTCCCTCCATTTCCTGCTCACGCCCATAATTTGGAACCATTTAATCCTTCATGATTCTATCCATCATCCATTAGCCTTTTATAAAAGAATAACTGTCAATGTATATATTATTACAAAATCAATCCATTTTTGATGAGCTGCTTATCAAATTTCTGCCACAGTCATGTTCTCTAAATGGTCCCATATTGTAAAGTAGTAAAATCTTGACGAATAGTCCACACCTTATTTAGTGAAGTACTTATTTCTCCAATTAAATTAATTAAACTTTCTATTGCATCACATGGTGGAATGACTGCATATTGGATAAAGTAAACAACAGTTACTTCATACTTAACAAAGTAACGTGTTTATTTTATCCATATCCTATGCAAATTAGATGAGAGATATTCACAATGTTATTGGGGCAGCCAAACAGCATTAGGATCAATGCAATCTCTTGACGTGCTCTTAGGTCTGCTAGAAATTTCCATTGTTCTGCAAAATATGTTGTTTAGCACCCAGTGCATTGCATTCATATTCGACTTTGGAATTATGCTACTTAGAGGACATGGATGGAAACTGATGTTGATCGAAGTGTTTTTGATGTAATTCTAACCCTCATGAATTTAGGAAAACAATGTGTAAGGGATCAGATTGGTGTGGTGGCTTGAGTACTGCCATCTCAACGAGAGGCCTGGGTTTGAATCACAGATATGGCAGAGATTTTTCATTGGTACTCCAGTCCCCTTCTCAAGTGCTTTGTGGTGAGTACTTTAAATTTAGTACTCCCATCTATCAAATGAGATATTTAGCTGTGGACACATTGGCAACTTTTATTAAGAGTAGGCTAATGCTGATGCCTGGTTTGTCTCCTTACCCCAAATTCTTAACTCTTCTAAACTACTCACCTATCCTAAATAATGCATGACGTACGCTATCTGTCTCTTCCCATGAATTATTAAAACTAAAGGTACATGTAGTAATTCAACGTTTTAGTGAATTTTAATATTTCAGTTCGTTCAGAGCTAAGGATTTTTGGTGCACCGATGCATCACTGCAGTTTTAGCAGCCATATGCCTTTATTTTCTTACATTCATTCTGGAGGAGGGGTAGGAGTCATTCTGCCTTTTAAGGACCCATTTATATTTTGGTGTTTTAGATTGAGAAAATGATAAGAGAGGAAAATGTCATGTACTGTGAATTTTATAACCATAATAATTAGACAGTAAGAGTTATCTTGCATTGAGAATAAGATGCACTCAATCAAATATAATTTCAGTAAGCCAGATGTTCACTTTATACTTTCAAAGGATAACTCATTAGTGAGCGTTAAAAAATATGATCTTACATGTGTTGATCTGCATGCAGGAAATACATAAGAATGAAATTTCTTCCTTAGTTTGAACTGTGGCCTAAGTCTAAGTCAAATATCGTTACAGCAAGCCCTAGTTGTTCACTTAACCCTTAGGCTCCCAAGCACTTTTCTGTATAGGTGTCCAAAAATACCAGCCCTATTTAAAGAAATTTTCTGTTATTTTAAAAATTCTGTTGCCTTCCTTCTACAACATATTTACATGGAAAAAGGCACACTTATGAAGAAATGTTGGTTGTTTTTATATGTACAATTTTATTTCTCCTCATTCATGTTTAGCTTTGTTATAAAAAAATTAAAAGGAACTGAAATATCTTCTGAAAAGAGCAGCCGATATATCGGTCGTTTGGGAGTATAAGGGTTAATACTTTCAAAGAATAAAATTATTAGTGAGGGTAAAAATATATGATGAACTTACATGCCTTGATCTGCATGCAGGAAATACATAAGAATGAAATTTCTTCCTCAGTTTGAACAGTGGCCTACGCTTTTTCCTATCAGGAGCATGTGGGGCTGGGGCTTTGGAACATTTCCTTCTTTTCATTCTCCCTAGCTTTGTATCATCCTTTGGTATAATCTCATTTTCTTTCTCTGGATTGCTTTTGAGCAATGGACCATTGTGACCTGTGGAAAAATTGCTCTTGCCTTCCTCTTTCTTAGTACTATCCTTTGACACAATTGGCTCTTTCTCACTTTGTTGAGATTTCCCACCTTTCCTTGGAGATCTGCAGCGTGAAATGCAACATTTTGTATTTGTTCCACTGCTGTTTTCTGGAAAGGTTTTGGCTTGTATGCTCGAATCATATTTTTTTGGTACTTGGATTTCTGGTGTTTGTGTGGCCATATCTCTGGTGAGCATGCATGTTTCTTTTGTCATTTGGATACAATAATTTCTTTTGGCATTAACTTCCACATTGTTAGCAAAACTTCCTTCGGGTGGTGGCAATAGTTGTTTTATGGCAGTTGTCCTTGTATTATCATTTGATTTCTCACTATTGTAAGGAGATTTCTCTCTGGTATGAGTTCGGTTTGCATTTCCCTGCGATATTTTTGCATTTGGGGGACTCTCTACCTCAGCTGAATAGCATGTGTATTCAATCTGGTTGGTCATAACAGCATCCGTTGAATAAATATGTTTTTGCATCATTTCAATGTCCAGGTCCTTGAGCTCATGGTTTCCACAATATGAAGGCAAAGACTTAACAAGGTGACTGCAATGAAATAAATTGTTTGCTCAAATCTCACCCAAAAATGAATGTCTTGGTAAACTTAAAGAGGGAAAAAAATATAAGTTTTTATATTAGTGATGCAAATTGATAGGCAGATCAGTTAGTAGTTTGGTTCTGAGTGTAGTCTGTTGTCTTAGCTGGGCCTTAATGAATGTAAGGAATGTGTCCAAATGAATCCTATTTACAGGATAATTTAAGGCTTACTATCCATAAATATTTTAATTTTAGGCCTTGGGTGAGTTACATGCTGAATTAGCATGCTTATTTTGAGCTAAATAACTTTATTATGCAATAACTTCAATACTACCATATTGAATTCTTTTCCAAGCAACAAGCAAATGGTACTCCGTCAGGACTCCTGTATGGCACATCGATGAACTTTTCTGTTTTCCCAACTGCAACATAGGCTCTCCCATTTTTGAGATTATATGGGGTACACACTTCTTCTCCACATCTTGTGTAGAACCTTGAATGTTTTCAGAAGTTCAAAAAAATATCAGAGATCAGTCTAGATTCATTTCAACATCTTTTATTCTCTCTTTAGCTATCGTGAGGGTTTGGGTGGAGTCTCATGAAGCTGTATGTTTAATGGGAAGATGACATGACTTACGCTTTAATTGGATGTATGTTGAGTCTTCGTGCTATCATTTGAATTGTGGGACCCCACCATATATGGCTCTTTCGATCCTTTTCACTCAACACTAGGCGGAGTGGACGGCCAAATGAATCGCCATTTCGATGGACGAAAATAACCATTGTGCCCTTCCTCCTCCTCTCTGCATCGATCCAATATCTAGGTGTGGCCTTTGAGTAATCTGGATGAGTTGCACTTGCATCCCCTTCAGTGTATTGCTAAACATGGGGGTGAAAGATGCATTAAAAAAATTGTCACCTGATTAAACCCATCACTCAGGCAGGATCAAATTTTGTATACTATAGTTCCTGTATAATATATACAGCTCCATTGACATCAGTTTTATCTTATATGTTCCTTTTGATGGGTAGAGGCTGAGTTTTATGATTTGAGAACATTTTTTCTCAAGCAAATATTGTAACTAGCAAATATCAGCTGGTATTATACTCATGCAAATAATGCATTCAAAGATTGAAATAGAATTTGATGAATGGCTTTAACCGGTCCCAAAACTTAGAACCTGGTGAGAGATGATGAAAATAGATGATTTTGAGAAAAATAGGGAAGTAAAAATGAGATTATGGTTCTCAACATTTGAACCTTAAGAGTTTTTGGCTAGTCACACTGCTTCATCATCTTCATCCCAGTCATAACTTTGTTTGATGCTGTTCTACTCTGGGTTCTCCTATTAGCTAACCTCTTTTCATTTCAATTATTCTTCCTTTTACATCCTTCACTACCTGCTCAAAATGTTCATTTGAGCATTTCCATTGCCATTCATCCCATTCACTATTCCCTCAATGATTATCTTCGTCACACCCTCCTGTCTCAAGATTGACTGACTATATAGTTCCATCTTATTTACGAAGTTTTTAGCAGACTTCTCTTTTCTTTGACTCTTCTCAGGACTTCTTCCTTTGTACTCACTCTTATCTTCATCATCCTTCTCTAGGTCCCCATTTTGAGTGTTTCATTCCTGGCTTTTCTGTGGCTGTTATCATCCATGTCTCATTGCCATAAAGAATTATGCTCTAAAAGTAAGTTCTAGTTAATTGTCTCCTTACTCGCCTGTATTTCCTGATAGAAGTGCATATGTACCTACTTCTTTTGGTTGAATGTCCTCTGCCTGGGTTATTCTACTTACTATTTCCTTCCATCTTTGTCCATTTCTTGTCATTCGGCATCCCATATTGTTTTTAATAAAACAAGATAGTACTTTTTTCAACAATTTCAACCGTTAGGTCATCATCAGGTACATACCCCACCCCCCACTTTCCCCTCTGAATGGTATATATATGGCTCACAGACCTTTTACAGATGTATGTACCTGATGATGGTTGAAAGGCATCGTACCTACATAAAAATTGTAGAAAAAAGTGCTATCTTGTTTTATTACAAACATGTATACTTTCCTCTACATCTCGTCTGACTCAGTTAATTTTATCCCAGATTGTAATACTCTTTCAACTCTTCAAGCTTTTATTTCCTTAGCTTAACATTGTTCTTTGTCTCATCTCCTCTATACTGTATACCATCACCCTAGTTTTATTTTTATTGACATTTGTGTGATACCTGGTCACTATCTTGTACATTCTAACTAGGGTCTTCTTTAAATCTCTTCCATGACCACTATGACATCTACTAACCACAGCATGGTAATTTTTTCCCTTTGGGTATTTGATCCTATGGCTTTCTCTTTGACTTCTTTAATGACTTTCTTATTGTTGATATTAAAACTTACATGACTAGTCTGTATGCATGACTCTTTGTTCATGGTAAGATAGTCCTATTTTCTTTAGAGTTACAAGTATTGAATTCTAATTCATGTTATCAATTGCTTTCTCCAAATTCACAAGTTCATCGAAAGCTTGTTTGTTTTTCTCCTTACTTTTGTCTAAGAGGAGTCCCAAAGAGGAGGAGGCCCCAAATTAATCCTCTTGTGCCCTTGCTTTTTCTGGAGCCAAATTGGTCTCAATCCAGGAGCTCCTGCTTTTCACTCTATTTTTTCCTAGATGATCCTCATCAATATCTTTGAGGCATGTGGTGTCAGACTAATAGCTTTAAAATTTCCGCTTCAGTGTCTTCACTCCTGTTTTTTTAATTAGCTTGGTGGAAGCATCATCCATTCTGGGAGCTTTATTTATCTACAAGTCACTCACTGCTGCGTCGTATCCTGATCTCAACTCCCGAGTCTCCCAACCTTATCAACTTAATTTTCTTCTTCTATGGGTCTGACATTGTATATATTGTATAATGGCTCCAAATATTCCTTCCATCTCTTCACTTCATCTTAATGTTCAATAAAAAGTTCTCTGTTATTGTCCCTCATGCCATAACAGCTTACACATTGCTCCCTGTAGTGGTTGCTCACTTTCCTATAGCCTGGTTCCTTTTTTTTCCTTGTGTGAGGTTTTTTTGAAGGTCTTAGGGTAGATCTTTCGTTCTCAATTCTCTAACTTTTCTCACCTGTTGACTTATTGCATTCCTTATTCTTTTGTAGCAGAGTTATCCTTCTTTAGTTTCGTCTGCTTGACATTTTTTTCTAATCTCATCTCTAATAGCATGATTTCTTCTGTGAACCAGGGCCTTCTAGTTGATAACTTTCACAGGCAGCTTCCTTTAGCTGATGTTTAATATTTTCCCATATCTCTTTCTCTGAGTTCCTAGTTGCTTGCTCTCCTAAATTTTTTTCCAATGCGGTCTGAAAGGCTAGCTGATCTTGGTTCCCTTTCAGTATTTTTTACTAGTTCTCATATAACCTAATGATTTTCTTCAGTTTCTTAAAACCTAGCTGGAATTTTATTATTATTAACTTGCCAACTAAAATTCTATGAAGTAAATTAGGTATTTTAAAAAAATCGAGGGAAACATTCAATGACACTCCCATTGTATCATCATTGAGGTGCATTGAAATCATTTACTCTTTCAAAAAATGTTTTCGCCATAGAAGTTGAAATTAAACATGAGTGGGATTTGAGGACACAATATACAAATGAAGCAGTGGTACACTAAATAGGCGGGCAAAAAGCTTTGTTTAGTTAAGTGTGAAAAGAGAGGCAAAAACAAAATTGGGAAAGTGCTTTTAGGTAGGAAGACTATTTCCTGAACCTTTGCATACCTCTTGACTACTTTGGTGGTGCATGATGTTTAAAGAAGGGTTTTTAGTACTCAAGGGTCATTGCGTACTTAAAAATTGTAAGGAAAAAATATAATAATCTATTTTTAGCTGGAACTCATCATGCAATTATGACGAATCTTCTTAAATAATGGAATTTTTTTCATTCCAACCAAGCCAGGCAAGTTGGCTACTCCAAGGTCATGAGTTTTAATCCAACCTCAGACTAGGATTTATGTTTTTACGAGGTTCATGCAAGACAGTACATTATATCCTTATTAGTTTGAGTACATTGAGTCATATTCTATTTCTACTTTTTTTCATGCCAGTGATAATCACCATTGACAGTAATTCAAGCCCAATTGGTCAATTTCAATGTGGCATTAAAATATTTATTTTATCAGTGCCAATATAATTTTAAACCTTGTAGAATCATGGTCTTCTTTCATGATTGAGAGAGATAGATGGTATTTAGTTACTGCAAGATCATATAATAGCACAGAATTACCTGTCGTTTCATGCTGTGTTTGGAGCCTCTGAATCTTCTTTCCTCCTCAGTGAGGTATCTGCCTTCCAAAAGTAATTTGATTATTGCAGTATCAAAATAGGCAAATAGCTAAGATGAAATATCTCATGTCAATAAAGCATGTGGGCTTATATTATCTTAACGTATTAATTCTAATATGAAACAATTATGGCTTTTCTAGAGTTACCCAAAAGGCATTTTTCGTAGCTTCTCTCTCCCAGCGACAACATATTTGTGATTTGGTTTCAAATCCCTTAAACACCTCACTGATGATCCAGAATTTGGAGAATAAACCTTGGAAATAGAAAAAAAAACTAGCTCACATATGAAGCCTTTATAAAGAGAACTTAAAACATTCATTGTAGGTAGTACTTGTTTTACTTAATTCAAGGATTCAGGAAATTCTGCTGATATTGCTTAAAGCTAACTACAGCCTAAATCTTTCCAATCATTATGAAGAGAAAACTATATTAAACTTGTATCGTGAAACTCTGTAATATAATATGCAATGCTTAATCGATGTTGAAGACAGGACTCTTGTGATCCATGTAGTTAATTAAATTTGTAGCTATGTCTAGGCCCCTATCTAGTGTTGAAAGATTATCTTTGTGTCTCTCTCTTTTTCTCTGTTGATGTTAATCCTGATCATATTCAATGTTAATATCACTAATGATGACGTTAACTAATGAACATTACTAACTACCTAAATTTTGAGTTGACTTTCCAGGGATGGGTCAGCTACAAAAAAAATTTAAAACAATCTTAGTAACTACTTTCTCAAAAAAGTAGCAGCTGCACTCATAGCTACTCATTAAAAGTATGTGTCGGCTACTTTTTATTTAGTCTTTAAATAGTAGGGTTTAAATACTTAGTAATGAGTATAAGTTGAGCGGTACAGATCTCAATTTCAGGAAAACAAATTTAATCTAAATTTTATAGAACCAATTACATGATAATTATTTTAGTTTTTAACTCGTGAAGCTATCTGTCATAACAATGGTAGGTGAACAGCCTTCCTCAGACCAATTGGTATCTGATAAACAGTACCATGCAATAAAAAAATATGGTAAACGACCCCATTGCTGCTGAAAATGAATAAGATAGTATTAAAGCATACTATTGGTTCTCATTTATTCTATAACCTTTTTGAAATTCTTCCCCTAGATGCTTCTCATGTTATCACTTTACATTGGCAATCATTACACTATCTTTCCACTAAAAATAATACAATGTTTGGATTTGACATTTTATCTTTGCTTTATGCTTTGATTCAGCAGATATGTTAATGTGTTGGTTCCTATTCTTTGAGTGGATGGCATTTAGATGCCATAGGTACTGTTTATCAGATACCAATTGGTCTGAGGAAGTCTGTTCACCTACCATTGTTATGAGAGATAGCTTCATGAGTTAAACAAGGAAACTAATTACATGATAATTATTTTAGCTACTACAATTACAGCTACTTTCTTCTGTGGTGCACTACAAAAAAATTGTAGTGCTTACTTTCTTTCATATTTGCTCTTAGACACTTAGTTGGAGCTAGGATGCGGCTGGATGATAAATGATACAACAGCAGGTTCATTGAATATGTCTATATTCTCCATAGGAGAGCCATACCTTACAGTCGTGGGAGGAGTCATTGTTATAACAGGCATGCTAAACTAAAATAATTATCATGTAATTGGTTCTATAAAATTTAGATTAAATTTGTTTTCCTGAAATTGAGATCTGTACCGCTCAACTTATACTCATTACTAAGTATTTAAACCCTACTATTTAAAGACTAAATAAAAAGTAGCCGACACATACTTTTAATGAGTAGCTATGAGTGCAGCTGTTACTTGTAGCTGAGGAGGCATTGTTATAACAGTTGAGGGGGGTTAGCCCAAATGAATATGGTGGCAACTTCAAAATACATCACATTCTCTCCCTGCCAAAAAAAATCTTTACTTGCAGGAAAAAAAAAAGAATTCTGACATTTAAAACAATCAAAATTACACAGAGATAGATATGCTCTTAAGGTAACACAATAAAAGAACCCAAGATCCCACTTTGTGGCTAACAAAATATTTAGCAGCCTGTTGATTCACGGCATCTGCATCTGGTAGAGCCGTTTTTAGAGCTGGTCTGGCAAGTGGGTCTTCCGGCTCGTCATTATTGTTTTGAACTGCCCCATAATTGTTTAACATCAGTGAGGCCTTGTATCTATCGATTCAGCATTCGATATCTTCAGTTTTATGTAAATTATGTCCAACGTGGGAGCTCATGATGAAACCCGTGTATGTATGAAGTCACTAAGTCAATTCACAAAGTTTACCATGAAAAAAAATCTCTTCCTCGTCGCCACTTTCATATTTGCTCTTAGACACTTAGTTGGAGCTAGGATGTGGCCGGATGATAAATGATACAACAGCAGGTTCATTGAACATGTCTATATTCTCCATAGGTGAGCCATACCTCCGGAAGTTACAGTCGTGGGAGGAGGGGACAGTGGAACAAAACAGTTAAGGGGGGTTAGCTCAAATGAATATGGTGGCAACTTCAAAATACATCTCACAAACAGCTACTGAAAAAATTGTAGCCACTTCAGTAGTGTTCTAATACCCATCTGTAATACTTTCTTTAGTTATTGGGGGTAAGAGGTTAGTGATCCTATGATGGGACACAGGGCAGAACCCATGGACCATCCAGACCGTCATGCATGGTGAAGAGCCACATCCTCCATACCCTTGGTTTTTGCTGAACATGATGGATCTAGACTTGGCAGGTCGATAAATAGCTCCCTTCACCATGGTGCTTCTTTGTGCCAAGGGTGGTCTATGTGGTGGAGGGTAAGAAGTCACAAACGGGTAGACTACAGATAGAGGGTGACCTCCAGTTTTATGCAGCCTTACTCTAGCATGCATGGGTCTGCATAAGGAGACTGCATTTTCCTAGCTATTCATGGGACCAAACATGAAATCCTTACATTAAGTTACAATGGAGTGCACTGAGAGGTAGACTCTTGTAGTCCGGGTTCCTTGGGGGAGGTGATACTGTTGGAGAGTCTCTATGGTGCTTCCAATGAGGATGCCCCCTCTACTACCTTATCCTTGCCCATGGGAGTCCCAGACTACCTGGTTGCCCCTCCAATCCTTTGATGAGAGAGGAGGACAAGATCCTTTCCAACTTATCCGAGTCTACCATTGAAGAGACACTGAGCCTGGGCTATCTGAAATAAAGTAAGGCCACCTCAGAGGTTCTCCAATGGATCTTCTCCGAAGGCGAGGTCAAAATTCAAGTCTGATTCAGGAACCATGGCTTAACACCAAATGGGGTCATTTTGACCCCCAGTAATTAATAAGTTAATTTTTCACAAAGCATTTATATGTTTACATTTTTAGTGTATTTTCATTAAATAATGCCCTAGTTCTTCACATATATTGATTTTATCAGTTCATTACAGCAATGTTTTTCTCAATATAACTATTTATTGAAATATCAACTTTGAGAGTTGGAATCATTTTCTCGTTTTTCTTCAATTTCATTTTTTCTTGCCTAAAATGATGACACTCAGTAAAAAACAAACGTCACCTACTTTATTTAAACGTATTTATTTGTTGTTTTTGCAATGTGCACTGTTTTATGATGAATGGTCTGTCCTTCCAAAATTAAAAATACCATCTGAAAAAATGTAAAAAAATTGAGTAGCCTAATGAAATTAGTTTTCATCATCGTCAGTATTTCAATCCTATGATTGGTTTACTGCAGCCCTCCATTACGCCGTATTTAGTGTTAATTGCCTAACGCCCTCGTATGTTTTCTCTTTCACGTCCTGCTTTATTTGCTCTAGATACTTGCCCCTTGGTCTTCTTTGTGGGACCTTCCCTTCAATCTTCCCCTCTATTATATTTCTAACTAATTCATTGTGCCTCAAGGTATGTCCATCATCCTCTGCTCTTCTGCACATCTCTTCATTCCTCACTATATCAGTCAATTTAATCTTCAACATTCTCCTCCAACACCATGTTTCGAAGGGTTCAATTCTTTCTTCTGGTCTGCTTTCCCGATTTTCCATGTCTCTGATCCATAGATTACCACGCTCCATACGATAAAGTGTTTCCTTGTTTGCAGCCGTAGGTTCTTTGAGCACAGTAGCTGTCTCTTCTACATAAACGCCTCCTTATCTTGTGCTATTCTGCGCTTGATCTCCGTTGAGCTTTTTCCATCCCAAGTGATAGTGCTACCGAGGTACGTGAAGTACTTCACTTGTTCCAAAGTCACTCCTCCAATTGTGGTATTTGCCTTTGATTCTCTCTTCCGCACACTAGGGTTTTAGTTTCCTATTAGTATTGCTCTTATTATATTATTGGAAGTACTTAGTGCATAGTCGTCAGGGATGCTTGCAAGTTCCCTCGACTTTCTGCTACAACTGCGATGTCATCAGCAAACCAGAGCATGTTTATTTCTTCGCCATTCACCTTGTTGCCCTTGATACCAATTTCCTCTGCGTCTCTTATTGCTTCTCCCAGGTATAATTATATTGCATAACACTGGGGAGAGGTTTGAATCATTCTCTGACTCCTTCATTTATTTTGGCTTCTATCTTCCTTCCGTCTTTTATTTGCATTGTGGTGACCTGGTTCTTGCAGAGCCAGTAGATTTTTCTTCTATCCTTGTAATTCATTCCAATGGCTTCCAGTATCTTGAAGATCTTGTTCTATTCCACGTTGTCAAAGGCCTATTCGAAGTCCACGAATGCCACATACAACAGCTTGTTTACGTGTATCATTTTCTCAGCCTCCTTCAGCTGAGTATTGCCTCCCTAGCTCCTTGGTTTTTCCTGAAATCGAATTGATTTTCCGAAAGATTCCCTTCGATATTTCCTTCCATTCTTCTGCTAATAATCATAGTAAGTATGAGTGTAACACCAGGCTAAAGGTTCTGTGTTCTTCGCATTTCCTGCTAATTTCACTCTTCTGGAAATTCCCTGGTAGCCTTCCACTGTCATAGCTATCTCTGATTATTCCAAGGAGGGTATCTTTTGCTTTGACCCCGAGTGCCTTGAAAATAGTGAATGAATATTATATCAAATATTGAGCTTACTTTTAGATCCACCCTTCCTAGTGTCTCTACTGAGTTCATCAAATGGGTACTTATCGTCACATTCTGAGGATTCTGTTTATTCTTCACAAGTTTCATATGTCAGCTTGCCGTCGGATTTGTCAAATGAACACTCTCCACCATTGACTCATCTTATTGAATCTTATGCAGCTCATCAAGAATGTCAGTAGAACATTATGCTGGTCTTTGAGACATTTTTGATCACAGCTATCTTCAAAATACCGATCACACCGCAAATTCATACCGCGAAGCCACGAACAATGGACTACAAATACACAAACTTCACTTGCTGTCACTGTGAGAACGAGTTCAAAGTTTGAGGCTTTACTTTGTGGAATCACTCGATTGGAAAAGAAAAATCACTTTTTACATTCCAGACAAAGGTTTTATTGGTTTCTACAATATATGTCATTATCGATTTTGATAATGACATATATTGTCTAAACTATGGTAGAAATCAATAAAACCTTTGTGTGGAATGTGCAAAGTGGTTTTTCTTTTCCAATGTAAGAATGAGTTTTATTCTCCACTCGTCATCCGAAGAGAAATAATTAGATTTGGAGTCAACTAAGTTGATAAATTCGTGCAAAACGGGTCAACAAAATTGCATTCTCCTCACCCCACAGAGATTGACGATGTATGATGATATCAGCTAAGTAATTACTAAATATTCCACATGTAAGCAAAAAGAAAAGGGAGGACGTGATGGGGAAAGGAAATAAAACTTTTTTGGAAACTGATACGAACTTGGAAGATAAGTAACCGAATAAAATCAACTGATTCAGGCGATGTAGTGGAAGTTTGACATATTAGAATCAAATATCGGTGCACTTTTCCACAAGTAATTTATTAATGCGTACGACGCGTTTCGGCTCACAGAGCCATCATCTGGTACAAGAACGCGTCGTACGCATTAATAAATTACTTGTGGAAAAGTGCACCGATATTTGATTCTGATAAGTAACCGAATGAAAAAGATAAGACGAGAGAGCAGTGAACACATATGCAGCAGAATTGTAAAAAAATGCAAATAAAAAAGGACCTTTAGCAGAGATAAAGCGCTCAAATGAAACCTTGGGTCAAAATGACCCCACTTGGGCGTTCAAGGTAAAATATGATTTAACTCCTCAATGGATTATTTTAGGAAGGTAAAAATTTATGCAATTGAACACCTAATAAAAATATTAAAAGTCACGAGAAGAAATTCTGTTCTCTTAAAAAATGAGATCAAAAAATAAATTTAAAAACACGATGGGGTCAAAATGACCCCTGTGGGCGTTCTAGTGTTAAAAGAGAAGAGCCAGGGGCCTGAGTATGACAATAGGTAAAATATTTTATCGTACCACTGTTGATAGACCTTGAATTTGTATGTATGTGAATTTGATAAGAGCTATGCATTTGAAAAAATGAAAAAACACAAGAGATAGCACTTATTCCAGTTTTAATGGTGGTACTTCACGTTTCAGCCACTATGCCATCATCAGGTATAAAGAATATTCAGTCAAGAGAGCAGTATACATATATATACAACTAGGAGGGGTGGGGAAAGGAGGTGTTGGGCAAGGGGAGGGAGGTGAGAGGGGGGGGGGGGGGGGCATTGGTGGCGAGTCAATGCGTGGTTTAGGGAATGGAATGGCTAGGAGTGGGGAGTGACATTTTAACAGCTGATCATTCATGAGGGATTCTTCCCCTTCCTGAACAATGTCAAATTGTTCCAGAGCGTCCATTCTCCTGCCTTTTATCTCCACGTGGAGTATCTCCAGGTCAAACAGGCTGTGGTGTGCTGTGTCCAAGAGGTGTTTGACCACGAGGGAAGATGAGTCCCCTTTCTCCCAACATTTCCGGTGCTCAGTCATACAGAGGGCAAATTTCCTACCCGTGTGCCCAATATAGCACTTCCTGCCATACTGCACCTTATCTTGTACACTCCCGACTGGAGGGTGGGATGAATTAGGTCCTTCAACTATGCATCTATCACAGTTAACTACTAGGAATCAGACAGTAGTTCTGCTGACCCTAGGGGAGGGTAAGAACAGGTGGAAGGTGGTCATCTGCTCCTCATATGTGTCATACGATATGCCAGACCCTCCACCATCAGCCAAGATGGAGAGGCTGGTGAGTCGTAAGATCAATAAAAGAGATCTTGTCAGCTGTAATTCCAACTTGCATCACATTGTGTGGTGGATGGAAGGACCAAGGGCATGAGAGAGGACATTTGGAATATCTTATGTCTGCGGAGTTGCATATACTTAACAAAGGATCACAACTTACCTTTGCAAAGAGCAATAGGGAGGAATTGATAGAAATTACACTTTGCACCAGTTCTCTTGAGATGAAATGAAATGGCTTGATCCACCCACTATCCAATTGGAACAGAGCCAATCATGCCTATCGCTACCTCAGTAGGTATGGCAGAAATCAGACTGTGGGGCTTATCACTGCATTCTGAGATCTGGTAAATCATACAGAGACAATGCCAGGCCTAATAACCTATTGGAGGAACTAGGCCTGGGCTGGCAAAAATATTCCTTTTACTTTCAATTAGGGGTTCATTAAGAATGGTAATGGGACTCTGTATGGAGCACTTTCAAGTAATGCGGCACCTACACTTCTTAGGAATCTCAGATTCACTTAGATGCAGGTAGTATGAAGAAGAGGATGAAATCACATATTATGCGAGTTTCCTGCAGTGATGAGAATACCTTGGGCTCACCTCCATTCATGGAGATTAGGGAAATCCTCATAGGGAACCTGTTGGCTTATAGTGAAGTAATTGGCATCTAAGAGTGTTTCACCAGAAGGGTGGTCAGCACCATGGATATTACAATAATAATATAATATATTATTATATCCATGGTAATTATATACACTCCATGGTCAGCACAATGGACTAATAGGTCTTAGAGCCTCTGGGCCTCATTGGGAGGATCTCCACCGAAAATATAATCTATCTATCGAAAGTTATTTGAAAGGTGAAAAAGTCGTAATTATGATGTGCAAATCCTGATTAATATTTGTCATTCAAATCTTCGTGAACAAACAAATGTCATATCTGTGATCATCCAAGAGTCATTCTCCTGATGATCTGCATAATATCCTATGTCCTATTCCCATTGCTCGACTTTAATGGTCATTCCTTTTTAGGATTAATCTCACATCTCCCTCAAGCTTATAATTAATGACTGCTTCACTGATTATGGCTGATTACACTGATTAATGACATTACGACTAATCGGTCTTCACGTTGAGACTGTTAATTAAATCAGATCAGATGCTCCCTACTTATAGGTTACTAGGCCTGCCTCCTTATTGTCAGGATCCAAATATGACTCTTGTATTAGCCTATGTAGTTTTGTCAAGTGTTTGTAGGATTGCAGCAAAATTATTATTACTGAAAGTCTAATCAGAGACAGAAATTTAGGTGATGTTTGGAGTTAGGGGCCTCATGGGAATTTAAAGGAAGCAAGAGGAGTGAGAAATAGAAGGTCTAAAGGCCGCTTTACACAATACAATTTTTTGTACAAACGCTAGTGTAAACTGAACTAAATTGTATGTTTTTCTGAATGGAATTAGAACAGGTTCTATTTCCCGTTCAGACATTAAGACAATCGTTCGTACATTGTACCATGTAAAGCAGCAAGCTTTACATGGTACAATTTTCTCATACAAGCATTTGCACAAAAAATTGTATCATGTAAAGCAGCCTTAAGTCAGTAGATAATTTGCCAATCAAACATCACAATGTATATGCAAGTATCTGCTTAAAATAAAATAATAGGCTATCAGAATGCAAGTAAGCTACAGTATTCTATGCACAAGGAAACCTCAGGAACTTAGTATGCATTCAAAAACTGTAAAAGATCGCTACAAACTAAAGGAGAATCATCCAACTCATTTGACTAGAATTTTTGAATGAGAAATACTATTGTGCATTTTTTCATTAAAGCAATTATATTGGTAAATAAGTATAGGTATATTACTAGTCTTACTGTATAAAAATATATGCATATGAAATTACCTGTCTTACTGCTCCAAATTTTGGGTCCAGGCGTTTAGTTAGGGATTCCAGCAGGTTGTTGAAGTTTTTTTGATGGGTTGGACTCACTAACACACGAGTGCCACTATGAAATTCGTCACCATTACGGAAAGCAACAATCCATAAGGGATTCAAAGTACCTTCACCATAACTACATGATGTACAATTTAGATAATTCGGTTGATACTTGCATTTCTCATGCTGTTCTTGAGGATGCCACATTGCAATTCATTCAGAGTGTAACTACAAATTTTTAGGTAAGTTCATCATAACATGTGCAACGTCTAGTAGGTTCAATACTTGGAACAACCAGTTTGAAGTTCAAAACACCATAAATTCATATATTATGCTGGGTAATAAGATGACTAGCCAGACTATCTAGTTTTGAAACACTAGTAGTTGAGATTGAGTGCAGAAACTCCTGAATCTAAAAGGATTTTCTATAAGAATTGGTGGCATTGGTGCCATTAAAAAAGTAATTTCCTTTAAAGGGAGATTAGATAAATAGTTGTGGCTGAAATTAAGTGGCACATGCATGAGCATTAAGAATCTACCTGATAAAAAATTGACTCTCCAGATGTAGCAAATATAGTGATGAATATACCACTTTCACTGGCAAATATATACAATTAGATTTTACTTATACTTGTTAAATTTAGCTGCCTCAATCTCAGTTTCTACCCAAAAATTTTATTCTTCACTGTAATTTTAAGTGTAGTCTACTTTGATTTTGAGCCAATTGAAGAGTGTTTTTCAGTTGCTAGGAAACTTAGTTATCTTTACTGATGTTTACATAATACAAGAATACATTTTTTATCATGAATTCAATGCATAGCAGGATCCAAAAGAATGTGTATATTGGCAATTCTGACATTGTAAAACTCTTCATTCATCTTTTTATCAGAATTAGCATATTGATGGGACAAAAGTTTTCTCATGAGCTAAACTATCAATGGTAAGCTAAGAAACACAACCTATTACAAATATAATTACACCATAACATCCCACTCACTTTAGATTTCCTTATCTCATAGCACATTATATAACTGCCTCAATTTATGCACAGGGAGAGCAAGTTTCTGAATTAATTGATATATGGAGAAGTTAAATTATCATTACCTGTGCAAGCCTTATGAATGACTTTGATCAATTAGTTGTCCTACTTGAATGAGAACTTTTAGAGGATGAAATATAAAATGAAAGGGAACTTAACATACTTAGGTGATTTTCAGTCATATTTTTAGTAGTGCAATAGTCTCACTTCCAGTAATTAACTCCAAAATGTCTTCCGAAAGGTAAAAGATAAATGTGGATGTGAATTGTAAAAGTTTCATGATGAGGTCTAAGTGAATGTATGCCAATAAGTTAAAACATTATAAATAAGAAAATGAAGACGGCTTCATAACTACCAAAGATGCTTGAGCAGTTTGATAGCAAATTGATCTGTTTGCAAAGGAGTCAATGCAAAATGGTCTCATATTATTGAGACTTCATCGAATCATACCTTGATACCTATAATTTATCAGCAAGCCATAATCTTGAAGTAATAAGTCTGAGGGCTAGTAATTTAAATCGTTAATCCCAACTATGCCTAACACATATATTCTCAGCCATAAGCTACATAATACATACTTCATAGAAAGTATATAGTGATCACCACAAGAAGAATGTATGAAAAAGCAAAGGAGTTACTTGATAAACAAAAAACATAAGCTAGGATAAGTAGGAACACACAAGAAGTAATTCCCTTTACGCTGATGAGACTTAGGCTAATAAAGAAGTTAATCTTCAAGAACCTACATTGAATATATCTACGGACAGTGTTTGTTAATGTCTACTGGAATAAAATCTTCCATTATGAGGTGGTGATATATATATGACTGACACAATGACAAGGCCTCTAGGGTGAGTAAAATTATCGTGCTATGTTATGATAATGACTGCTATTGTGGAAAAAAAACAGAAAAATCCTAAAAATATGCCAATTAATCTAGAGAAAATAGTATCTCCAGAAGATAGACAAAAAAACAAAGATTAACATTTATAGCACATGGGCAGAGAGTAACGTGGAAATTAAATGGGAAAAACCAAATCATACAGAAGAGTGATTATTTTAGAATTAGAAAATTATTAGCAGTATAGGACAAATGGAGAGAAATCATTTAATTAAAAATCTCAGGCCAAGAAGGCATTTGACCAGTGTAAAATCCCTCTAACAGCTGGAACAGAAACCTGAAAGTAAGGATGGTTTGGGTGCATCCTCTGTGGCAGAGAGGGGATGGACAGTAAGAAACAAAGAAGGGATTATCTACAGCATCGTGTACATTGAACTATATAGGACTCACGAGGGTACTTGTATTGGCTGAGTAATTAATGAAGAGGTTCTGAGAAGAGAGGTAGGCTAAAAAAAGCCTCAACATTCTAAAAACAAGAATACATAATCTCGTCAGGTACCATCGATACTTTCTGATCTGATAAAGACAGTAAAAAAACTGAAACGCAAATATATGATTCGGAAAATAAGATATGAAAGATATAAGAGAAACATATGAATATGAAGAAATTAGCTCAAAGAAGAAATGAGAGGAGAGCAACACCAAACAAAATTGGAAATGAGGGCCAGATATGATGACTATATTCACATGCAATTCAAGACATTTAAAAGTGATACATAACTAGTCACCCACGATGTACATATATCTAGAATTAAAGCACTAACTTTAATACCAATGTACTGAGGCAACATTAGTCATAGGCTGACACCTCATGTGAAACACTCTGAGCCCAAGGATGCAGGCTATTCAGATGGCTACACACATGTAGATACGTTTATAAAGGATGTGCGGTCATCCCTATGGGTACTATCTTGTGGCTAAGGTTCATATGTTTTACCATAAGTGAAATGTATGTGGTAACAAAAACACCTTATTTTATAACAACAAAAATGCACAAACCATTTATTCATATTTCATACACAAAAGGCAGTTATTTTCTTCACACTTTGAGAATATTGATCAATTCCAGTTTTGTAAATAGAGTATACTCCATGTTGACATAAATAACACAAATGCTTACTCAGGTAATCACCATAAAAAAACGTAGCTGGAACAAATTTCATCTTGTTGTCAAAATGATAAAAGTCGACTCAGGAAAGCAAGAAAAAATCATTAACAAATACCTCAAAGTTTAAAGGTGATATGAAGGCGAACCAACTCATTAAAATGTTATTCATGATGGCAATGGTTGGCTGATCAAAATTCTGAAGTGTGCAAATTCATGTAGAAGGTAGTAATAGTTCAATCATTCATACGCAAGTGCACCATACATAGTATGTAAACTTGAAAATGCAACCATCACTTCATAAGACCAGCTCTTTGTGACGGTCTTTACAAGTATAACTGCAGTACACAACTTAGTCTCCTTTGCAGTCAATAAATTATGCTAGAGAGTTCTTCCAGTCATAGCTCGGTATGTTCATGTCTATGTTTTGGGTTAAAATCAGTTGGGTGGATGAAGAGTCCTTCAACAGCTTGCCAGCGACTGCTCGTTGTTGGTGAACTTATGCCTACAACCTCCACTTGGCCATTTATAGGTCGTCCATATGAACGCCCAGAAACTGATAAGTACCTGAAAATATAAAACAGAATTACTTTCAAAATTAGCCACATTAAATAAACTTGCTACTTCTCTCACAGAGAAAAAGCAACTGGGATACTTGTGTACTGGACTCCCATTGGGGATGAAACATTCTCCAAGAGGGTTGAGGGGGCAGTGAAGATGAATCTATCCCCAGAAAGTAACTTATAGATATCAATTAGAAACTGTAACATAGTGCCATGAGGCAAGGTATCCTGGGTTCACATTAATACCCAACTCGAAAAAAGTAAGTTAACATTTCATATAAAAATATGCATTCTCATAAATGCTGCTCAACGTGATAACTTTATAAAACAGTACCACATATATGGATGAATAATATGGCACATAAAGAACAGAGGTGAAGAGACAACTTCCTAATGCTATTTGTGGGAGGTGAACAATGGCAAAGCCCATTCTGAATCTGCTCCCAAACTTTTACTGAAGACTAGCAAATGACCTTAGCTGTTGAGAGTCTTCAGTGCAATTTTAGGAGCATATTCATAGTCTCATTTAATTTGTCAGTTGATGCACATATTATTAATTACTTGAAAATACCTGCTGAAATTAAAAAATTAAAATTATGAATATAGAGTGGTATGGTGCCAGCTCAGAATTGCCCTCACCATATTCTTTGTTTTAAAATGATACCTCTCCATTGCTCCTCACCTTTCTTTAACATCATCATTTAATCATTCATGGCCTCACTCTTCAGTCGTTGAGCCTTCTAATACACATTAACTGAAATTATTCCCTTATCTATCATTGCTAATGCTATGATCCTAAAAGTTAACTAAAGGTTTTGTTTTATGATCAGGTTGGTGTTTGGCATGAGTACTGATTTCCTACCTCAATGACCTTAGTTTGACTCGGAACAGTGGCAGAGAGTTTTCATGACTATACCAGTGCCTGCTTGAGTGCTGTGTTGAGAACTCTTCCAGTTCACTACTCCATCCATCTGATAGGATGTTTTATAGTGGGCTCCTTGTCTCCACCTTCTGTTATATGCAGACTAAGGTTGATGCCAAGTTTCTCACCATCATCCCCCGAAAAACTCCTAGCTCTACCTCATTGCCCACTTATCCTACATGGTGCAAATCAACAAAGCAGTTGGTATTCCCTCAACAACTACTACTACTACCACCACTCCTCTTTGTAATCTGTCTTAATGCCTCACCATTGCAGATCATCTATAAACCTACTTCCTAAGCCATTAATGTTTTACATACTTCCAAGCATGCTATGAAGGTACACAGGAATACTTTGAATTTGGTATTTTAAGTGACATTTCCTGCGAAAAAGACAAACCCAAGATTCACAAAATAAGCTGGGAGTAACTGAGATAATAGGCAATTAAAATAAACATCTAAAGATGTAAATAGTTGAGGGTTTTATATATAGTATCATATAAAACTTTCTCTTAAACACATTTAAAGTGGTTCATTTAGAAACTCCCCAAAAATCTGATCAATTTTATTTCAATACCCAACTCGAATAATGATAATGTCAACTGATGTGTTCTGTAGCTGTGCTTGGCATGGAGGATGTCAATTGACATGGTCTGCACTTAATGTGTTCCAAAGTGATGAGAGAACCCAGTTCACACGACACTGAGAGAGCAAGGTCAGAGATGAAATAATCAATCATGGTACTTTAAATCAATGGGAGTGACTCTGGTCATTAATTACACAGAGACCAAAGGAAGATATGAAACAGAGTAAGTAAGATTTGACAGTAGTTTCACTCATCAGCCAATATTAACATCATCAGGGAGAAGAATGCTCTTGTTGCTTTTACTGCTGAAATACTGCAGAAAATCTATTAGGCCATGAAAGAAGTCAGATATCTGGCACTAAGAGCAATACACAACAAGAAAAGCACACATGTTATTTAAATTAATCAGCAATACCAAGCACTGAAATGCTTTATCACAGCAGTTATATAGCTGAGAAGTTTTTACTCATGGAGTAGATCAGCTTGAAAGATATTCCAGAGTAAAACATAAGTCGTTCTGTTGGAAAACTCAAATCTTTCCCTCAACACTTCTAGATACCTGTCACAATTCAAAGCTGGACTAGTGTTGACTGATGCAAAATTATTTCTTGATAAAGCATAAGTACGGTGTTTCTATTGCTGTTTGCATCCTGTACATTTTTGTAAGCAGATAAACATCTATTTTCATAGCTATTGTTACTGCCATATTTTACCAGCCAAAAGTTACCAAAGCTAAAAAGTAGACTCTGGCCAATAGCGAGTATCAGCCATTTTCCTGATACTTCTGAGCATTCATTTTTTTCAGATACTTTTATTCGAAAGTATTCATTTGGTGAAAATCATCTAAAAACAAAATTTTGAAATCTCGCCTTCGTCAACTGACTTACCAACGTGTCGCATATTTGTTTACTTAGAGCTGATCATTGAGACAGTAAAAGTGAGACAAGTGCTTAGAATTGGCTATGGTTAAGCCTGAGGCGAAAGCTCTACCTCTTTCGAAAAGTAGACTAAAATCAACATACGAAGAAAGTTTTCTGAAATAGCGGCAAAAATTAAAGTACTGCCATCAACTCAAGTTCGTTCTGCTCAACACATAGTTTGTTTGGCATTTCCGCCTACATTCCAAGCTCATTTTCCAAAAATATAAAATTCAAATATTGTGGCATGGTCAAGTGTTATGACGTTAATGGATTTGCATTAAAAATTTTAAAATGAAGACGAAGGTGCTCGCGTGCCTCCGATGTTCCATACTTACGGAGAAAACCCGGTTTTGTAATCTGACAAGAAAAACTTTAATGGATATAAGTAAATATGTACTTAAAACTTAAAGGTCATTGTGGCAAAAGTACAATTCATATTCTATCAAAATTTCCTTTCATTTGTGCATTTCATATTGTTATGACAATCTCCAAAGTGATGCTGGCCTCTGTGACTCTAAGAAATGTGCCATCCTCACTAGTAATTATTAAAAAAAAGTCTGGTACCTGCATTTAATGAAAGGCTAAATTATCTACACACTGATATGCTCTCTATGAATTTCACTTCTTTCTTTT
This sequence comes from Platycnemis pennipes, assembly GCA_933228895.1. Lineage (NCBI taxonomy): Eukaryota > Metazoa > Arthropoda > Insecta > Odonata > Platycnemididae > Platycnemis > Platycnemis pennipes. The sequence goes on along the minus strand of OW121854.1, from coordinate 45,440,846 downwards.
TTGGGATATCAAGGCTCAAAGTCGAGTCTATCTATACTTTTTGCGTGTATACTATACACAAAACGTGCTATTTGGTCATATAGGTAGTCGTCATTAATTGAGTGCGCATCAACACAAGGTATCGTACGTATTTTTTGGGAGGCATAATAATTGAAAATGAAACTTTGTTACAATAAATGAACGCCAGCAATGAACTAACTTGATGGCAGCGTACTGGTTCCCAGGGAGATATGCAACCCGAGAATACGTCTTCAACATAACCCGAGAAGGCCTAACTTGTTCAGCAAGTTTTCCTCGTTACCATGTTCAGGATTTCGGGTCCCTACAAAAACGTGCTAATGAGTGTCCACTGTATTTGGGTGTACCTGCAGGTTTAGAGTTTCCTGAGCAAATGTTTTCATAAACTAGTGCTATGGTCGAGATAGAAGAACTCTCTTAACTTCTGAGCGTGGTCAGCAGCCATGTCAATAATATGTCAATGAACAATACATTCAAATATGAGCTGTTGAGCATGTTCAGCAGCTCTTCTTTCTTAAAAAGAATTTTCAGTATTTACAAATTCAAGAGGGCTTAAGAGTCTGAAATCTAATTCCAGTGATAATTGTTAGAGTAGCAAAATAAAACAGTAGTCACAGTGTCATTTCACTCAATAATTAGGTGCTCTTTTATAAAAACTTTTGATTATTGAGTTGACTTCTTGAAAAGGAAAGCACTTATCAAATTTTTTAGAAAAATAAGTAAGGTATCAGCAAAAAATACTATCGGTATCGGCCACTGGTATCAAGGTATCGGTTTGGTATTGGAAGAAGTGGTATCGGTACAAGTCTATAAAAAAGCACTTTTATAAATCTAAATAATACTCAGATATGTATTCTAACTCTTAATATTTTAACTGTTTCGCATTATTATTCATAGTTACTCTTAGACCATCATACCAAGTTTGGCTTGAGAATCATAACCAAGGAGATTACTTTGATATTTTAAAGCTAAATTACGAGCAACTGATTTGGAGCAACAGTGCAATTGTCCTTATTAACGCTCATGAAATAAAAGAATTCACATTCATTTTCCAGAATAATAATCATAACTCAGCTTAATTTTACACATTGACATCAAACGTAGAACTTTCCTAAGAATATCTATCACTGCCTCAGAGAGATACGTTGATCTGTAGAGTAGCTTCTGAGATTAGCATGTTCAAAGAAAGAACACTTATTCTTTCTTGGTCAACATCACGGGTAAAACTATTTTTTTTCTCAGTTACTTAAAATATAAAAAAAGTTCAATTTTAGAACCTTACCCTTGTATAAGTCTACAATACTACCTATTTCCAATTAAAATTATAAATGAGTTGCAGAGATATTTGCAAACAAACAGAAACCCTCAAATATTTATTAGTATAGATAATTTTGCCTGCTGACATTTATGATTTCATGCAACACAAGAGATTCAGGTTACTGATGTGTACTTCAAGTACTACACTTCTAGAGCACATCCAAGGTAGTCAAAATACAACAGCACAATATGTAGATGACAATGGACAGTACAACGTGTGCATTTTAATTTCAATCCTAGTCAAAATAGTATGAAAATTATTAATCTGACATTTAACTGAACCTTAGTGAAGCACAAAATAAAAATAATCATGTGGTTTATTTCACAAGACACTTGCAATTACAGCAGCACTTTCTATCACACATATGGCAGAAATTGGTATGGTTAACCAGGTGAAATTACAAGCATTAGACAAAGCAAGAATGGTTTATTTATTAGAAAAATAGAAAGACTAAAAACAAATTAGGCTTTATTTAAAGCTAGGCTTTCAAACACTCAGTCTATATTTATAAGGTGATATCCACGAAATAGAAAAGGTAATTTTTCACAGGGAAAAGTTTAAAACCAGTATAACTAATGGAAGATATGGCCTTTACCATTAATTTCTCATCAATTTTACCCCACTGCCCTAATCCCTTGGAGTTATTATAGAGGGTACATAGTTTAGATTATAGTTTTCTAGAATGTACAGTCTTCACTAAGATAATGGGCACTATTCATGAAACAGTGAGGATTATCGAGAAGTCTTGAATGCAAGTTCTTGCAAAATGATGAGGTATTGCAATAAAATGTGATGTCCGTTTAATTCTTGTATGGAGCATGGTATTGCATGCTGCTGTAACAGTGACAACCAAAAAAAGGGGATGGAAATAGAATGATGCTGTTCAGATAGAAGTGTGCAGGATGGAAGAAGTAAAGGCGAATGGAAAGGGAGATAAACTAGGAAATGGCGGTATTACTATTTTTTTATGACCTTATGAAGGCATTTGATAGTGTAGACCATGAGATTCTACTGAGAAACTGCATTATTATTGTATATCTGCAAAAGCAAATGACTGGTTGAGATCCTTTCTGTAAGACAGAAGCCAATTTGTTTGTGTTAAAGGACTTAGAATGAACATTTCATCCCATAGAATCAATATTGGTAGAGATGTACCACAGGGCCCTATATTGGGGCCTCTGCTCTTTTAGCTGTGCGTTAACGATCTCTCATCCCAAATCAGTAATGGTGAAACCATAATGTGTGCTGATGACACCAACCATCTGATCTCTAGAGATAATGATGTATCTGTTGTGGCTCAACAAGAAATCAACAATGTGATATCTTGGTGAAGTAATAACAGAGTTATCCTGAATAACAAAAAGTCCAATGCTGTGGTTTTTTCCCTTAGAATATCCTCTTGTTAGAAAAAAATTCTCTCTTCCCCATTGCTGAGGTTAGAAGGCAAATCAAATCTATTTCCTCAGTTTCAAATTTTTTATGTTTTTACAATGATGAGACCCTAGACTGGGAATATGTTGCCTCTGGTTGTTATCTTTTACGAAGGATTCTGCCTATTGCCAATGTAAATGCAGCATTATCCATGTACTATGCGTATTTTTAGTAGGTTGAAGCATGGTGTTGTTGCATGGGGACACAGCAATCTAATATCTAGATTGTTCAAACTGCAAAATTGGGCAGTGAGGATCCTGGTTGGCATCAATAGATGGACTAGTTGCCAGCATTTTTAGAGACTTTAAGACAATGACACTTCGTTGTATATATATGTTTTATGCAATACTTTATGCAAGAGAACAGCACCCAAATCTGGGTTTGTTACTTAACAAAGATGTTCATAACTACAACACCAGTAGAAATGAAGATTTGAGAGAATCACCTCATAACCTGGCAACTTTTGCCAGAGGTCCATCCTATGCAGGATGAATGCTATATTATCATCTGCCCAGTGAAATTAAGCTTTGTAGTTTTATAGTATATAAAGGAAGTTGAAGCATTTTTTTAATGTCAAATTCCTTCTACTCTTTAGATGAGTTTTTAAGACAATGATACCTATATTTTTTTGTACCTTTGACTTGTCCAATACTTGTATTTACTACCATCCTAGGATCAATAAAATTATTATTATTATTATTATTATTACTAAGACAATAAAGGAGGTTGTGAGAAGACAGTGGGAGTAGATGGAACATGCAATGCAGGGAATGTTGTATTGAAGGATGTAATAGCTGGAAGAATGTTAGGTAATCAAGCATCAATATCAAACCCGTTTATAACGAAGTCCCGGTTAAAACAAAGTAAAGGCTACTCCCCATCAAAGAGATTCTGGGAAACCTGGTCCGCACATAACGAAGTAAATATTTGGCCCCCTCAACTTCGTTATAAACAGGCTTTACTGTAATTCTTTTTCTTGACATTTCTTATGACAGCTGATGAGGCATTGCATTTTAAATCCTAAATGAAGAGTGAAAATGATCATGGGACTGATAAATGATAGGTTAAAAATTTATTTCACAGAAACTCCTTTTCATGAAGACTTCATAGAAAAAAGGGAAACTTATTTTGAACAGTTTTACTCTGCTCTGCAATTTTCTACACCATAAAAAAAGATAATACAAATAAACTCACATGTTAGTATCCACATGCCTAAGCATGACCTCTTCATCTCTCTCCCAGTAATCTCCATCACAGACAACCACCCAGTGGTCCCCAGTATCACCAAGACCTAAATAAAGCATATATATAATCGTCATCATAAGAAAAAAAATGCAGGCTAAAACTTCACAAACTAAATATGTTTCCTTGATCATTGAGCCAAAATAATGAGAATATTTAATGCATCATTACCATTTTCACCATAGGCAGAAATTTCCTGATTTCCTGAGAGAGGAGAGGCAAAAATATGCGAATGGAGATTCTTTTGTGTAGTGGTATGCTCCAAACGAATCTGATCACCACATTTTATTGGTTCACTAAAAGAGGATAAAATTTTATATCAGTAATTTAGAGACTGAAATATTGCAACATGTATTATCCTACCAATCTATGAGCACCATATCCACATATACATAGTCCCCTGCACAATATCCATTACATGGTATGGATTGCTATGTGACTATTTATGAAAAAAAAAGAAATGAGGAACATGGAATGAAAGAAAAAACATGAAAAGGGATATGCTACTTTACAGAAAGGAAAAATGTCATATTGTATCCACTGGCATGATAGAAACCAAAATAAATTCTTTGGCTTTACATATCAATTCTAAATATTTAATACACAGATATTCACATTCAGTGATAAACTTTTAACATTGATAGGTTTGTGTATCAGGTCCAGTCAAAGTTGGGAAAGTTACCAAAAAAACTTAACTGATAAAAGTTGATATCTGTAAAAAGTAACTATTAAACATTAAAAGTTACTTTTCTGAAAAAGTAACTGATTAAAGTTAAAATAAAAAAAGTAGCTTTTACGTTAAAAGTTACTTTGGCAAATTGTGCCATTGATGTGGTTTCTTCCATCTATATCCATTTGTCTAGGGTTTATTGTCTTGAAGGGACTACTGCATAGAGTACATCAGTCAAGTGTGATTATCAATTTAGGGTAGGAACATGGAGACACCTCAGAACTGCAGAAGATAAGAGAACCTGCAGGTGGAAATGCAGAGAAAGGACTTCAACATATAAGGAATCAATGAAATCAGGTGGTGTGAAGACTTATGGAGAGAAAGTTACAAAATTATTCACACCAGATCACTGTAATGCTGGAGTAGGGGTAATGCTAAGGAACAGTTTTGGGATGTATGCGAAAATTTTCCTGCAGTACAGTGAAAGGATAATAACTGTGAAGATCAAGACCAAGCCTATAGATACTGTTGTGGCACAAGTTTACATTGATACATCAGACTACACAGATGAAGAAGTGGAAGACATCTATGATGATATCATGGAAGTGATAAAGCCAGTAAGAGGATAATAAAACTTAATTAATTTTAGGAGATTGGAATGCTACCGTTGGCAAAGGTCAAGAAGGAAGAATAACTGGAAAATATGGATCGGAAAATTGTAATGAGTGAGAAAAAAGACTTATAGAATTCTACACACAATACAAGTTGGTGGTGGCAAAAATACTTTTTAAAACCACCACCGGAGAAGATATATCTGGAGACAGAAGAAGATGTTAAATCTACTAGATTTTAGTGAAGCAGAGATTTAGAAACCAGGTGAGGGACAGCAAAAACTACCTGGGAGCAGACATCAACAGTTACCACAACACAGTGATGATGAAATTCAAGGAGCTGAGGAAAACAATGAAGAATGTGTGGCAAGTAGAAAACCAGAGATAGAAGAGGACCTGACTGTGAAATCAGTGGAAGAGAAGGGGATAATATTGAAATCGGGCAAAAGTAAGCTGCAAGAGAAGTTCTGGGGAGAGGGATGATATAGGAACTTCCATCTTAAAATGAGAATTCAATGCAGCTGTAAGGTACCTGTGGCTTTAAACAAAAAAAATATGGAGGGGGTGGGCAGGGGTCTTCTGGAGCCCCCCTGGCACTTAAGACCTCTTTAGATCCATTGTGCCAACCCACATTTAACCTGCCCACCACCCGCAAACATGGGACAAGGGCAGTGCAGTAGAGGTATGGAGGAGGGTCACCCATCCAACATCTGTCCGAGCCCAACGTTGCTTAACTTCGGTGATCTCACAGGAACCGGAGTGTCAATGTGGCTAGGCTCTTGCTCAAGCTGTGGCTAAAAAAAGATTTTGGAATTGATGATGTTCCTCCCGAGCTAATTAAAAATGCAGCAGAGAAGACAGTTACCCAGCTGTACAAAACTATCTGCAACATGTACTCTACAAGAGAAACACACATAGACTTTAGATAAATATTATCATCCCTATTCCCAAAAAGAATAACACCAAGAACTGTGAAAATTTTAGGACCATAAGCCTGATGACACATGCTTTGAAGATATTGACAAGAACACCCATAGAAGAATAAAGATCTGAGGAGTTCATGGATGAGGACCTATTTAAGTTCAGAAAAACTAGGGGCAACAGAGAAGTAATTTTGGCCCTCAGGCTGTTTATAGAAAAGAAAATAAAGACGACCCTACCGACATTTGTTGTGTTTGTAAATTTTGAGAAGGCATTTGACAACGTAGATTGAAACTTGAGTCTGAAGATTCTGAAAGAACTATCATATAATGACTGAAGAGTTACCCACTGCTTGGGCCCCCTAATTGCCAGGGCTCATTTTAATATTTAACAATATAGTAGGTATATATATTCGCAAGGAAGTAACTGACGTGTTAACTCATATATGCATACAATGGTAGGAAATGACATTCAGGATGGCATTAAGGCAGGGAGAAGATATGATGATTTAAAGAGAGGTTAAGCGCAGGAAACATGAATTAATTAGTAAGGATGGTTAGAGAAGGTGATTACATGAGTGGGAAGCAGTATGCAGGGACTACCCTAAACCTAATAATTCTCATAGAATACCTATCACCACCAACAGAAAAATACATGCATTATACTTGCAGACTTACCCCCGAGTACAATGCTTTCCTGTCGTTGATTTGATCGCCCAATGTGAATTGACATCTTCTTTAAGCTCGGTACCAGTAACAGACTGCTGTCCACTGCCCGTGCCGTATTTCACATCATGGGAATGTAAGCGAACTTTGTGGGCTGTATTCATTAGTTTTACCACGGAGCCACAGGTAACATATTGATTGCCTCTACCTGCAAGCAAGTGAAAAACATAAAACCATAGTTGAAAACAAAATGGGAAAAAAATAACAAAATAAAAAGGTTGTAGGACAAGTGCCAAAATCTAAACGGCCCTAATCTCATCTGAATGGAAGGAAGAACAGCAAACATAGCTAAACAAAATCTTGTAAGCCGACTATTGCAAAAAGAGGGTAGGGGCACCATTATTTTTTGTGAGCAGTTGTACAATCGACGCTGAATGATAGAGGGTAAAATTATGAACAACCACTCCCGAGGGGCAAGGTACCGGTAACCAAGGACTCATTGACAGTTTAAAACTCAGCTGAGGTTGCTGTTACATTCAACTAATAGCATATAAAATTAATGATTATATGAGAGAAGTGGAAACTCCACGAGAAGCTCCTAGTGGCGATCAGAATAACGAAACAAAATCTAGAAGTTGCGAGAGGTCTGTTTTCCAAGAATTACACAGGATTTTCGTAATAATATACGACTATATTCCCTCTACACCCACGAAATATGAATGGTTATCTCATTGCGATAAAACTTACCCGTTACGGCTCGAGAAATCATCAACAAACACCACAAAACGATTGCTAGTTTCCACCTCATCTCTCGCAGACTGAGCGCAACCATTGTACGAATACGTAGGCGTTTCTGATTGGACAGCAGATGATAACAAATGAAATAAGATATATTCGAGAATATAGCTGTAGTTGCACGGTTGACAACTAGATGTCACGTAAGCTTATTTTCCACGGAAATATTCAACACTTATAATTGAAATAGCGTTTTCTGGAAAAGGTGGTTTTAGCTTCCCGTACTGTGTGGAATGTGACGTAAGACAAGTGACCTTTTCTTGTTTGTAAACACATACACGTTGTGCAACAACGAGTAGTGTTTTACCTAGGAAATCCTGCATTATCTGTTTTGGATGAATAGCGTCGACAATATGGATGTCGAAGAGTCTGGTGCCGTTTCTCGTGAGAGTGAAGAAATGGTAAGACATAGGCCTAGAAGAAAGGCTAAGGGTGGAAAAAACGTGAGTACTTCACCATCTTTTAAAATGGTGGAAGAATGTTGCAAGGGATTTCGTGTGTTGATTACGAACCTAGTAGTATGCAGCCCTTGGTTCGTTTTTAGGAATTGCTTTTGTTTTTGCCTGAATAGAGGTAGGTCATATTTGAGTTCAATTTTTGGCATCTGAAGTTTGCGTATTTTATTTGTTAATGATTTATTCTCATGCTTATTCTTTTGGATGTGATGTTCAGTACATTTTGGATCAAATGATTCCTTCTAATGTGTCGTAAATCTCTGCATCGTATCACCGTTTATATTATTTAATTACTTCGTCCATTTGTTGATTTGTAGATGTCAGACGTGTTAGAGTAGTGTTAATGAGTTGTCATCTTTCTTTTAATTAAGGGGGGAATGAAATGGAACTTTAAAGATGATGCATGTGATCTGAAGAGCATGATTTTGCTAAATTAATTAATGATTTAGTTTGTCATTTTAAAGTTCAAACATTAACGCGAAGTAGTTTATGTAAGAACACGTTTTAAAGAAGTGTGATTACTCATTCATCAGCTGATCTAAAGTTATTATTACTTCTTGCTGAATGTGTGACGTCTTTGCAGAAGGATCTTTTTTCATATCCGCCATCTACTGGTTTGTGGAGGACTTAGATGGTAGCATTTCTTGTGCTGCCATCTGTGTTAGTTTTCCTAACTGGGAGAAGAAGAGACAAGTTCCGCCATATATGAATTGCTTTTCTGAAAGATTTTACTGATGTTTGTATTTTGTCGACTTAGCATCTTGTGATAGAAGTATTAAGCATAGCGGTTTCGAATATAAGGTCATACAAGGGGAAATAGAGTTTATTCGTCGGTTGATAATTCTTTCGTTCGTTATTTCGCTCTCCACATGTCCTAACAAAGGTTTGCCGGCGAAAAATTTAAATCACATGGTCGTATGCAATCACAACATTCCATATTCCGGAAGTAACTTTGCTTGTGCACGTGTCGTATCGGGGAAGTACATAGATAGTTTGGAAGCGGACCGGAGGCTCCTTGTTCAAATTCGTAGAGACCTTCGATATGTTTATTGATACTCAAGCTGCGTGATTTTGTGGATGCCAAATGTTGTTGGAAAACTCGGTGGCGTAAGGAAAGGAGGTTTGATCCTATATCTGAGTGGCATTAAGTGTTCGCACTGAGGTCATTTGTGGGAATTAGATATTACTTCCAAGTTTTTGAAGAGTTATTGGTTCTAATTCGATGACCCGTTGAAAGTGTCGATCTTCTGTTATAAATAGTCATGAAGAATGTTTGTATGGTCACATAAATAGTCTGAAATAGAACCTGAAAAGGTACTAATCTTTTCAAAATATTTCAACTCAAGGATTTGTACTAACTTAGTACCTCTATTGGCTTGCATTCCTTTGTAGCCCAGTAATTTCTCATAACAGCACTTCTAACTTTTTAGTTGGATATTATAATACAACCAAGAGAATTAATATGCATATCTGAGTGTAGAAAATCTACTTTTTATATAGATCTAGTTAGTCTGTTACTGTCCCTTTCGTTCATGAAGGTAGGGCCAGAATTTGTGTATAAGGAACAAAAGCCTAACCAAGCTCTCATTTTATTACTAGTAATGTCCCCTTTCTTGTTTTTTACTTTCGTCGTGTTGGAAATTTTCTAGGTGGTTGCTTGAAATGCATAACGTTGCTTTTCCTACTCACCATAGAAATTTTTCATATGTTGTGTCGTAATATCCTGTGACAATAAAATGAATATCCATTTTTTATTTCATTGAGATGAACTTATGTGGTCAACATTGTATCTACTTTCAGTGGTCAGGAAGATTTATTAAATGAATGTGAAGGTTGATATGTACATAACGCACTGTATGCCACATAATTTTATGGTTGAATCGTACGAAGTTAAAGGAAATGTAAATAGCACTTCTCCACTAAAAAGTAGTGCTTTATTTTGCTCCTGATGCTGGATAGGTAAGCGAAAAAGCGTGGGAATAATGTGCCAGTTTTTCCATGATATGTACTTTTTTGGACTCCCTTAGTCGTAGATTTTTTTTGCGGAATACTCAAGGTAGGATGCAATATGAAATGATATTTTTCTCTAATGAAATCGAATAAAAAAGCATATATCTGATATATTTCTCCTGATGACTCATACGGCAAGAACGTATGGGAGTTGTAAAATAATTTCAATTTGATCCTTTGTCCGTTGCCTCAACCTCTTTCGTCTCATTCTCTGCGACTGTTTTCCCCCTTCTTTTAAGTAAATGGAAGAGTTGTCCTGAGAGCGCCTTGACCTGGAAAATGGACCGATGAACATTCGGAGCCAAAAAAAATATTAGCGTCTTCGTCGAACTGGTTTTCAACGGCTAGTGGTTCGTTCCCTAGATCCCTCCAGCACGTGGATCTTCGGAACCCCCTCCTTTTTCAGCTTCGCTCTATAAAGGGGTCTTACCTACCCCTCTCGCGCCTCCCCACCGCCTTGACGCCCACGCTTGCCAACCAGGCGGCGTAAAAGAGGGAGAGGGGAGAGACAGTAGTGTGCTCCTAAAAGCGGCCGAAGGGTCGAATAAAAAAGATATTAGGGCTCTCCCCCCATACTTCTCACTGTAGGCCGTGTGATTCGAGGCCAGAGCCAGGACTGGGCGGTTGTGGATGTCCATTCTGATGTGACGATGACATCTACTGGCCGCTGCAACTTTGTCCTCCCCGATCTGGTGTTAGCAGTTATCATTTATCATCAAATTATCAATCTCGAGCAACAGCTGTGTCTCTCTCCGACGTGTGATAACGTAGGAAAATCATATCAAAACTCCATGGGATCATTTTGTTTCTCTTTAATTTAGGCAGCTTCCGTGTTCAGGAAGTGGCCAACTGCCCCTTGACTTCATTTCGGCTGGAGGTACTCGGGAATTTTCCGTGAAAGCGGAAAGTAATTATTTGACACTTCGAAACGCGATGCGTTAAAGATAAGTTAGATTAGTTGGTGCGATATATCATCATCATCTGTGTTTTCAGGTCAATTTCCGTCCTAATAGGCGCTTCAGAACGGGAGGAAAGGGTCATGGGTGGGATGGAAGGGAAAGGAGGAAAAGTGGAGATAAACTCGGCCTTAACGTACCATCCGACGGACGGAGTACTGTAACCGAGTGTTCTCCATAAGATGGTCGGATGACCAATGAAATATATTTTCCTCTGCTGGGATTCGAACCCGGGTCCTCCGGGTGAGAGGCCAGTACTCTAACAACTACGCCCGGCGTGATATAATCTCAGTGATGATAGCATCTTAAAACTTAATTCTACTATTGCTTTATTGACATCTGAGTAGTATTCTGCGCTTATATTCTATTAGATGTTCGGGATGACGGGATCCCACATTAAAATTTTTGTATGTTATGGTTTACAAAATAATGGAGAAGCTAGTTGGCCGTATTCGCCACACATCTTGTCGTTTTTTGCCTCCATTTTATGCAGACAAGAGTGGAGACATTTCTGTTATCATATTTACAGAGAAGTTGCATATTTATAGTTAACATATACAACAGCAACTGGCATTGATACCCCTTGATCAGAGCTGCAGCCAGCCAATCTTCTGTATCCATTGGCGAGACACTTGTGTCGATTTCGTGGTTGCGCATTTATTTAGCCCAAGTACTATTTGTTCATGGGTCTTCTTCGTGCGAACTAGTAATAAAAGTATTAGGTTTAAGATGCGTGATTTGCTCAGCTAATATCGCACCACCTGATATAATTTCATTTTAAGGTTCATATATAGACGGACGCAATATCCGTTCTCAAAACGGGATTCGAACCCGTGACCTTTGAGTTGCCAGGCTGGCGCTTTACCGAATTCCGCAGCCTGCCCTGCTGTTTTTGTCAAGTCCTATGAGTCTCGGGCTGTGCTGATGTAATCTGGTTCCTCTCTTGCCATGGACCTTATCTCTTTTGTGTGATAGTGTGTTAGATACACCTTAGTTTCTTTTTTCCCATATTTTGGTATTCTTCGTCATTATTTCCCATCTGTGAATATAAGTGATTTAAGCTCTTGCAAGCATTAAGAGCTGGATCAATTGTTAATTAAAGTTCATACCAAAGCGGTAGGTTGCGCATTGCTTTCCCACGGTATGTCGTAAAAAGTGCTAGTCTCAAATCTTGAATGTCTTTATATCGTAACCCGGTTTGCACGATGACTTAAGACCTTAAGATTACGGCTTTGGGTATATTTTATTAATCAATTTCGCATTGCATACAGCCGTAGAGACGTTCTCTTCATTGTTTCATTGTTTTGTAAAATAATTCTTATATGTAGTTGCGAAGTAGTTTCCTATTACTCCTCGAAGATCAAATCTATCTCCTTCTCAATTCTTGGAGTTGTCTGAAACCGCTAGTTTTAGTGTTTATCATTGGATGTTAACAATAGACGCGAGGAAAGAATCAAATTGAAATTAATGGATAAAGTAATAGTTGCGTTTCGGGAGAGGCGTCCGGCTAAGGTCATTTGCACTTCTCAGGATAGGTGGGTAATTGGTAGGGATGTTTCAGAGAACTTAGGAAAGGTAGAGAGAGATCCAGTGTGACATTATCCCAGGAAGAGCGCCGAAAGGTCCCCTGTTTTACGTCCCATTTGACGGACAGAGTACTGAACTTGAAAGTGCTGTGTACTCTGCACTTAAGTGGGGACGGATATTGCAGTGAAATACCTCTCCCACTATTATAATAAGACATAAAAATATCAATATTTATGCACACTGGACGATGGCGTGAAAATTAATGTTTGTTAATTGGATATTTTTTCGATTTAAGCGTGTAATCTGCCACCCTTCACTCGCCCAGACGATTTCATTGTTTCTTGCTACAATCAAGGGAGAAAGACACATTAAGTACTGACTTTTCTGATTCATTATTGTTGTTATTGTTTTGTAAGATTACTCTGATTATGTGCTATTTGTGTGGCTGTCGGTCTACCCGGCTCATTTCATGCGTTCTTTCGTGGAGGAGGCGGTAGCAGCTTTATATCAGCTTCTCATTAACATTTACTTTCGAGCTAACTAAGTGTTTGGCGGTAATTAGGTACACTTTTTTAAATTTTGTTATTGCTTCGCTCGTATTCGATTTCATACAAATGTTGCTGCTCTTTGTCCAGGAGTCAAGGATTTTTGCGCAGAAATTACTTTTTGAAAGCAGTGAAGAATATCGCTGCAGATGTACTAGGGATGTGTTGATGAATGCAAACAAGCTGTATTTGGAAAGTATTTATTTTTTGATTCCTCTTCTCAGCGTTTACTCGTGGAGAACACGGGTTTGTTCGCTCTTCTTGTTATTGCATGTTTTAGCTAATCGGTGTTTCGCAGGCGTTTCCCTTGAACGTGCCATTGGAATCTTGTGAGTTTGATTGAAGTTAGTGCGAGCATTCGGGAATTGAACGTCAACCAGTCCGTGACTTGGGTTGGCTGACAAACGTGCACTCACTGAGGTTGACCGCGGTTGGCTGCCGGTCATGTTGATTCTTGGAATCGATGTGATGGAAATTGAAGCCGGGGGTTTTACTGCCGGTGAAGTTCCTGGCGTAATTTGGTAAAGGCTGTTGTTGCAGGTTTTATTGCCAGGAAGTTGTTCGCACGTCCCCGTCTTGGAACATGAACGATGGAACATTCTCACCACATTTCCGATAGGGTTACGTGAATATATATCGCCTTAAACGCTGCCTTTGAAGTTTTGATCAAATTGGCGTAATTTCATTTTGAGGTGCCGATTTCTTATCCACGTTTGACAATTGGCAGCTGGAGTTACATGCCCTTCCTTGACATTGCAATAATGACCGCGTGTCATGTATTTTATTTGTGCTCTTTTTTTCTCTATTAAATCCCTTTTCCGCATCCCCCAATCCTGATGCTGATTCTTAATACTGATCCCCTGCTCTAGCTATCATTTATACTCACTCTGCAGGTGGTGTAACCAGCACCATGAAAATAATGGATAGGGAACGTCTGGTAGTTCTTTCGATCATTATATGCCTAGTTTGTTCCTGCTCGCGAAGTTGTGTGTTGAGATTTCGATATGATTTATGTTTAAAGGGGATCGGGTTGGTGTGGTGGCTAGAATGCTAGACTACCATCCATAGGGCCCGGGTTCGATTCCCGACAGTGGTGGATTTTTCGGTGGCCAACCGGTCCCTACTTGAGTGTCTAGTGCAGGGCATTGCAGGTGCAGTACTCCTTCCGTCGGATGGGACGTTAAGCTGTGGTCCTGTCGTTAAAAGTAGGCTAATGCCGACGCCGGGATTCTCTCCACCCTTCCCCCATTACCTGAAATGTTCCTACCATTACCCAATTACCCACCTATCCTATATGGCGCAAATGACCTCACCTGTCGGTTGTCTCCCCGGAATAACTTATTTTTAATGCCGGGTATTCTTGGTATTTTAATTGGTTTAATCAAGCGATAATTATTTATTGCGTTAGAATGATTTTGGGTGAATATTTTGTTTCACTGTAATAATCAAATGATTTTAAGATTTTGCGGAACATTTTGCGATTTTTCATTTCGAGTTTTCGCTTCGTGAATGACTGTTGCTTGTACCTTTTTTGCGGTATTATCGATTGAAACCGGAGCTGTTGATATGGGTTCACAATATCCCGCTTACTTTTTTTTGGGCCATTATAGGTAAATTGTGCATACTAGACCGGGTTCTAAAATCGTCTTGAGTGCCTTCCTTTGTGCTCATTCCATTCCCTTATCGTACTTCTTTGGGTGGATGACCGAGTCTTGCAGATATTTCGGAAATCGTAGCTTTTGGCTCATGAGAAAGAGGTTTACGCCCGGCCGTGTCAAAACCGCGGTTCATTTCGCCAACGCCCATAGCTCATTGTTGTTTGGTATTCTTTCAGATTTAATCTTGCCGCCGTTCGTTCACACCGCCATGATCAATTTAGTTGATTCTGTGCGATAAAAGTTGCTGCTATCATCGTAGCCACGAATTAAACAGAGGTACACAATGGCTTCCAAATACCGTGACGAAAGGTATGTGTTGCGGACGAAATTTAGAACGAGTGCAAGCCGAATTATCGCATTGTTAGCCATGGGTTACACTTTTTTCTTCCATCCCCTCTTTGGCTTCCACTCCCTGCTCCGGCCTTGATATTGCATTTTGGGTACGTGAGTGATATATCTAATTGTAAGTCGGAAGCGGTTCAGTGTTCGCGAATTCATTATAATACTACCGTATATCTACTGTAATGGCGATCGTTTAGATATTGTCCTTTTGTATTAAGGAGATTAAATTATTTAATAATCAATCAGAAATTGATTTGGAATTCCACTTTAGGGGCTTAGGGTATTGGTGAATCACAAATTCAATATTTTGTTAGTGGAACCTGCTCCATAAAGTGCTGCATATTCAATGTCCTCGCGAATAATAGATTATTCATATGGCAGTCTACCTTACGAAGAGGTTTTCAGCATCGTTGCTATGTGAAGCATTTTATTCACTCCATTTTCTAGGATACATATGGGAAGTGTTTTAGGTACTTGATTATTAACGTTTATCATCGGGATAAACAGCATTTTAGCGCTCGTGGTTATATTATTATTTGTGGATTCTTTGCTCTTGATTGCTTTAGAACCTCTTACTCAGTCCATCCATTTGTCTTCATCATTCTTCCGTAACACGACATTTTGAATGCTTCTTGTATTATCTTTTCTAATGCTTTCATTGTACTTGACAATGCCTCAATTGTCACTGATACTTGAACTCAACAATCATTATACGACTGATTCCATGTTGCCCACTATGTTGGGGATAGTAATAATTTTCATTTTCCGGCACGCATTAACCTCATTTTGACTATTTATTTCTCGTCAATTACACAGAAAATGCGATTGTATTGCAAATATTTCAATGGTTATTTATGTGATTCATCTACATTCTTTCTGCACTTGAAGTTTTTTAGAACCTGTTACTCGCGACTACCTTATCATATAATGGAATTTCATTATATGAAGATAAATATAATGGAATTCATTATATAGTTTCAAGTCTCTAAGAGATGGGAACACATTAATTTTCAGGCGTTTGGTGACCAAGAAAACGGCGCACCCAGCGATCATTGTAGCTATAAAACGATTTTCATAGTCTACAGCGTTGTTGATATTTTATCGGATTCAGAGTTAATTAACATCCTACGTAAACAACGAATGAATCTGGTAGTATGTGGTTGGACTCCTACACCTTTTGCCCTATCGTGCTCGTATGCGTAAGCGTTCAGGAAATATGACGAGAATTCTACATAATTAAGGCTAGGTGCTTAAGCAGTTCTGCTGGATTTAAACGGTACTTTTGGCATTTCCCTGCTATGTTTGCAAACGGGTAGAACGCAACAAGGGCTTCCCAAAAACGCCACCGCTTTCGCCGTGGTAAATATGTCGCGAAGGCGATAGAAATATTACCGTCAGCTGTGTTTTTCTTCCCCTAGCCTAAGATTTATTGAACGCGAGAATTTTTCGTGCCTTGGCCAAAGCAAATCATTACCGCAAGGGGTTCCCATTTTGGTTCAGCACTCCATTTATATATTGAATTATCCCTCCCGCTAATTGTCCTCTTCGCAGTTTTTTTCTCTCATCAAATTTAATCTGCATCCTTCCCGGTATGCGCTAGCAACAATTAGAATCACGCGAAACAAGGTTGTTCTTTTCCTCGATTGGTAGACTTGAATTTTTACTTATGCCGCGAGAGACGCCTCTGATAGCGCAAGGGAAAAATATTTGGAAACTAATTGTAAGTCGATTGAATGAATTTAAGCGAGGACCTGAAATAGCTTTAGTTTTTATTGTTTTACACGGCGAATAATCATTCGAATTGTTTCCGTGAATTTTCTACGCTGGAAGGACGCGCAGTGGTAGGCCTATCGATAGTACATATCGGTTCATGGGAAAGGCCCGACCAACGCAGCTATTTCGATGGTCGGAATGGTTTCTTTACGTCGCCTGATATACATGATTGATGAAATAAAGCATAGTGTATATATCGTAATTATAACATCCATGAAATAAAGCTTTGTAGAGACCTGATTGATGTGATAAAAAATTAGAACGTTCTAATTTTGATCGCATGACCATACCAATGAATTTTCATGCGAGGAATTTTCCGTTTTACACGACGCATGAACGTCATGCGCATGATCATTTGCGTGTAAAACGGCCTTTACATTATCGAGTAAGTCTATAATTACTCTACATTTACTTAATGGGTGCTTGCCTTAGTGTTTGTGTTGGGTTTCATGGTGCCCGAACTGCCGAGAAGGTAAATGCAACGTGGCTGGCTGAGGATAACATCTTTCTTTCGCTTTCGATTGCATTTGTTGTTATTTGGGAAGCCCACCGTAAGCTTAGGCCATTTATTGAGATAAGTTTCTTATTGGAAAGTGGACAGTATGGAGAAGAACCCGGCGTTGGCATAAGGATGTTCGTAGCCGTACGGTGTTTAGGGGTCAATTGTCCCATCCATGGGGAGAGGAGTGTCGCGTTTGAAAATATTTTCACGCAGCACACAAGTTGGGACCAGAGTGTCGCTGCCTAGACCTGGGCATTCGGAATGGGAAACCAGGAAAAACACCCGATCCATGTTTCAGTCATTTGAAGGCTTTTTTTTTTTACAATCTTATGTGTCTTGATTTGTATTTGTGTTTGAACTTATTGTCGTGCTTTTTGTCTGGACAATTCAATGTTATTGCTCTTTGTTGGAATTAAAAGTCTATCCTGCTTAAAAGTGCTGCTAACTTGAAAGAGAGGTTTATGATTGGATTAGATGGGAACGAAGGAGAGAAACCTGGTATCGGCAGTATCTTCTTCTCGGCAAAATACGTCTAAGGGTCCACTGTTAACGTCCCATTCCGACGGACGGAGTGCTGATTTTGTTCTCTTCACGACAAAAATTAGGGTCTGGAATGTTTACCCACTTCAAATAAAATTGCCACCGACAAGATTCGAATTTGGGCCTCGGAATGGGAAGCAGATCCACCTCACCAAGCCTATACTCTTAGGCATTCTTTTGGAAGTTGTTTCATGAAATATTACGTGGCACGATTCACAAATTTTATAGCGAACAAGTCATCTTTTCTCAGGCAAATTAAATGTCCTGGTGGCATTTTGAGATTTTTATCTAAATCCTCATACCTAATAATGTTTCATTCTCCTCTATTCTTGTATATCTCGTCTACTTTTCCACTGTTAAAGAGAAGTCAGCCCTAGTGCTAATCGGCCCTATGCAGTTGAAATTGCTCTTCAGATAGAGATGAGTTCCGTCAGACAGGAATTTTTATGTGTTTCCGCATGATAAAATTAAGTTCATCTGATTGTTCTTGCAACCAGATTTCGCCGAAGGTACAAAATTTGTGCGTAAGATTCGAATCAGAGCTTGAGAAATACATGACAGAAAGGAAACAACTACTACTATTTAAAGAGAATAATCAAGCCGGTGGTCGAGTCCATTGTGTTGCATCGTTATAGTGTGAAACTAGGTATCTTCTGCTGTGTCATATTTGTGGTCCTAAGCCCTACTTTCCTTTGAAATACTTTCTTTCTGTGGAAAGTATGTACATACTAGAAAAGACGGGAAAAGTCTGATGTAGAGAGGCATTGTGTGGCGCTGAACCACGGAAGGAAAGAGGATGAAAGTACGCTGTCGGCTTTTGACGTGTGAGTGTGGAGGAGGTGGGGTGGATGCAAGGAGGTTTTAATGTACATACATTTCAGGTCCATGAAAACCTAGCCTAACCGGTTGTACAGTAACCATTGGCTTATTGGGCCAGTTAGGTTTTTCTCTTCGTGTGGAAAGAGAGTGGAATGAAGTAATTTTTTTTTAGCTGGTAGACGGGCTTCAGCATTGATTTTTTTATTGATAAAAGCGGATAGGGCAAAATAAGACTATGAAACGTGATGTAGTGCTCGAAGTGAATGGATCAAAGGTTTTTTAGTCTAAGACTAGGTTATGGGCCGGTCGCGTTAGTCGGGTAGGTCGGCGTAACAATCCAAAGTTCATGGGCTCGAACCCCGCCCAAGTGCATGAATTTTGCGTTCGTTTCAGGATGTGGTTAGGTTAGGCGATGTTATGTAACCTTGGTAGTTGGATTGTGCCTTAATATGGTACTCAACTTCTACCACTGCGAATAATTAAAACTTGTTCCCGGGAATTTGAGTAACTTAGTGGCGTAAATATTCAATTAAAACAATGTTGTACAACTACGACCTATTGTAGGCTATTAGCAGGGGTGTGAGGGGATCGCGTAATTTAGTCGCAGTCGACGGTATTTGAATGATTTGCGTAATAGTGCGTGGAAGATGGGGAGTAACAACAATACCCAATGGAGTTACTGCGTAGTTGGGAGTGTCCTTGGGGCGAACGCTGAGCCAAGGGGCGAGGGACAAGACGGGTGGAATCGCCCTCACCCTCCGAAAAATCAACGACGGGAATTCTTTCCCGGCAATGGAGGGCACTTTTGAAAGAGTTAATGAGTTCTTCCATGCTCTCTTTTTTTGTGGATCTCGTCACTGGCACAGAGCGCTGAAAGAAGCTAGAGTGCCAACTTATTGCATTTATGTGAATGGTCACTTTCAGGACCGACGACGCGTCGTCTCATAATAAATCTCATAACCTAATAATCTAACGTAATAATGAGTTCTCACGAGGATGATACAGTTGCTAATACCTTCTCAGTATTGTTTACGCTTACATTTTCTAGTTTTTTTTCGATAACTTTCTTTCCGAACAACCCAAGTCATTGAATCGCTTCGAAATTGGCTAAAAAGTTTACGTATTCGCTGATTGCCCTTCAAGCTATCTCGAAAGGTGGTTGACAATAGGCAATTCTAAACCGGGCCTACGCCGTATATTACTAAAGTGTCAGCAGCTAATAATGAACTGAGTTAATGGAATATGCTGAAAAAGTCGTTATATGCGATATTGGTATTTAAGGGCTGAAAAGTATATCTGGAATTCCAGACGTGCTGTTTAAAATTTGGGTAAACAGAGCTTAATAGTGAGCGGTGTGCTGAAGACCCGGCCAACTGTCTAACGTACTAATGCCTTTTGAATTGCATCAAAATTCTCTTTGTGAATTTCGTGAGAATGGATTAGGCGTTGTTTTCTTGGGAGCTTCATGGCACTGCTTCCATGTTTGGTCGATTTTATTCGGTTCATAGGTGTGCTATGGTGTGTATGTAGTGTGCTGCTAGAATTATATCATTCATCATAGCCACAAAATATTACGGATCGAAGTTTGATCGTCGCCTAAGCATAGAAGATCACCCGACACTGTAAATTCTAGCTCTAATAATGTTCCCTCAATTATATTGCTACACTGGGTACGACGTTGGAAATTAGTACATCTAACCGAGGAGGTAAAGAGAATTGAAACTCTGTAAAAGCCGTCCGTGGTTTCTAGGTTGGTAACGCGCCGGTCTGGTTGCCCGAAGATAGCGGGTTCGAATTCCGTCGGGTGCAAGAATGCCGAGTTTGTTTTAGATTTGACGAAGCGAATTAAGCGTAGCCGTTGGGGCACCTGAACCGAAGTCTACCACTACTGATTACCGAATTCTTATATTTTCCGAGGCAGTATCACTTGTAAATAATAATCAGTTGTGTCAATTATAAATGTGATTTTATTCACTCACGACCCTGGGTGTAACATCACCAAGTAAACCTCCACCCTAGCACAAATTTATTCAATGCGGACTACTGTGTAATAGACGACAGCTAGCGGCCTCGCGCACAGTTAAATAAGTGATGGGAAGGTATCCGGCGTTCAATTTTTCCCTAAGGGTGAATATTAAACAAAACTACTATCCATAGAATAAATTTGTGGACCCGGCTTGTTTTTTCCAATAATTTGCCTTCGTTGTCGTTCGGTGCTGGATACAATCGCTTTCCCCTGAACCCCCCACCCTAGCAGCTTCCCTCCCTAATATCCTGAAGGGCGAATGGTAATCTGTAACAGCAGAATTAGATTTAAAGGTTCTCCAACTGCTAGGGCACCGAAAATATAATCCTAAGCTTATTCAGAAGACAAGCACGAAGTCCACATCGCCGAGTCTGTTTGTCGACTATCTGTGAATAGCTCCTCAGTGGTTTACTAGTGGTCGTAATCAAAACAATAAAAGTTCAGTTTTCTGAAAGGGAAGTTTCGGCATTGATCTTCCAACTTCCTTAGCAATTTAATCTTGACGTAATGTACGTGGCCTTACATATGGGCGGTTGTGATTCCTTTAGTTCGTACCTTTCCGTGACTTTTGTTAAAAAATAATATTTTTTTTCGAGATTGTTTAGTAGGCCTTTTTGGCTGAGCCACTGATGAAATCCCCCGCCTTCGAAAGACATTCTCCTGTAATTGCGCCAATCTTGTCTCGTCAGATTCTTCCATGTAGGTATTTACTGAGTTTGTCCCACGTTGACATTAGCAACCTTAAAAACACCTACGTTGTAGTGATTGACACTAATGTAGACGGAGGGAGACTCGAGCGGTTGCGTCTCCCGTTTAGGGCATAGGGCACCAAAGAATAAAAATTCACGCGAAGTGATAACAGAGAGTTTAATGTTCTGAAAGAATAGCGGATAATTTTACAAGTGACGGCGACGGGCAGAATCGTCCCGTGCGCTCGTCTCTGTCAACCAACTTATAATCCCCCGATCCTAGAGAGGATCGGCATATTTATACCGTATTACGTCGTCCGGGCATTTGCAGGTCAACGCTTCCAAGCTCGGAGGGAGGGGGTATGTCCAAACGGCACGGAGAGTGTCGAGGGGACTCTAGCCTCTGGCGATAACGGCGGCGAGACAATTAGTAAATACCAACCCTCGCACTTAGGGAGATTATCTTGGGAAATATTTGGGTTCCCCCCCCGTCTGGACTAGGAATTGTCGACCACGGAATGTCCGGACGCCGTTAACCATTTATAAACTTTATTTCCGTACTCTTATACCGTACACTTTCATTACATCTCCCCCCATAGGAAAGAGAAAGGACCTTCTTCTGGATTTGGTACTTTCTCTTGCAACTCAGCGCCTTCCACCCGCTGGTTCAGAAGCGGCTCGTCTCGAGGTTTTCGGGGATGGTCGAACTGCCGTGGAAGTTAACTCAATCTCCTCTTCGAGATGGGACAACCGGTCACTTGACGTTTTTACCTTAGTTACAATCTTTGGTCTGAAAATAATGGCTTTACATGGATTGCAATCGTCTACTGGGTTGAACATTCTTGGAAAACACCTCGCACAACATTTACAACAATAACATAATACAATCACACCAATTATTATTAGACCCACTATGGTCATTGCAGAAAATTGAAATACCCTAGTGGAATGAGTTTGCTTCCATTCTTGCTCAGAAATTAAACGTTCCACTTCCTCCACCTTATGACTGGCGTATTTTAAATCGTCCACATTACTGATCACATTTCTAATGGTGGAGTCCATTTGGAGCTGTTGTATTTTCATTCGTACACTTTCACTTTCACAACATTCATATATAAGATCCAGAGGCGGAATCACATCTCTATTGGTTACATTGGTATTCGCAATTATCTAACTTTGAATCATTATCTTAGTAGTATACCCCTTACAATTATTTTTAAATATTAATTTCCCAGATCCTTCTAAAGTAACATCGACTGCCTCCCGTTCCCTACAAATTATGGTAAAACTCTCAGCCTTAGGGGCCACAAACAACCACTCATTGTTGTCCAATTGAGTCCACAATGTCTCATTTATTCTCACAAGTCTTTGGGAGCAGTCAGAGGGAATACTTTTGACTTGTTGCAACATTCGTGCTTCACACTCTTCTTTAAAATGGGTGGACTGAACCACAAATTCCTGCTTGCATACTCTCCAATAATTGGTTACCTTTTTACATTTATCAAATTCATAATTATCTAGTTTACAATAATGCTGTTTAGTAATATCCATTAATAAATAAGGCTTTTCAGGTTGAACATAAATACACTTCAAGTCCATTACCACTGGAAAAGGAATCACTTTATACACATTGAATTTCGTATGTTCGGTTAAGGGTATTTTAATAGCATAGGCCAACACATTGTCACTGATGAACACATCAAGGATGATTAGTCTAAGTAGCACACTTGCGTAGGTCGCACTCAGAGGAAAAGGTAAGGAAAGGTCCTTGGGAATGTCTTCTCCACCTGACTTCATTATTTCCATGATCTTGGCTGGAGTAATTATGTGCGGTTCAAGGATACCCTTCTGTGCATTTACGATGGCCCTTAGAATCACTTCGTAATTCCTCCTTGTTTCATCGATCACTCTATTGAGCTGTATCAAGTGCCTATTCACAGTTATCATAAGAGAAGATATGCTAAATTTTCTACGAATTTCCCCATCATCTTTAGTGATGTGATCTCCTATTAATCTTTCTACCTTGCGAAAATTGTCATCTAGTTCCTTTAAATTTACATAACTGACTATTTTCCATTCAGTATAATACAACTGCGTTTCTCCCATGTATTCATAATATAATCCCGGTGAGTTTTTAATGTTAATTATTTCATAGTCATTCCCTAATACCACAGTGAATATCCATACAGTTGCTAGCAGATAGGTCCACGCCATGCCCACCGTATCTCTGAAAGATAAATTTAAAAGAATAACTTCAACCTGTTAGCATGAACCTTTACAAGTTTTCTTTTTCGGCTTATAACCACATTAACCCCTTCTACACTTTCTACTACATATGGTCCTATCCATTGAGCAGATAGTTTCTTCGATCTACCCCTCCTAACAGATTCATCGAACAAGAGAACTTTATCACCTGTTTTAAACAATTCTACCTTGATCTTTTTATCATAGTGAATCTTATTTTTCTCCTTTGCTCCGAGAAGATTCTCTCTCGCTTTCTGGTAGGAAGATTGTAGTCTGCTCTTCATTTCCGCTACGTAGTCTTCATACGTGTATTGGGTTGTCGGTGTCCTTATGTTTAGCTGACTGGGTAGATTGGCTTGCCGTCCAAACATCAACTCGACGGGAGTGAATCTTGTCGCCGTGTGCGGCGTGGTGTTGTACACAAAGGTGGCGTACGGAATCCACTCATCCCAGTTGCTTTGATCTTCAGCGATGAAATGTCGCAAATACTCCGTGAGCGTCTTATGGGTCCTTTCTAAACTACCATTGCTCTGCGGCCGGAAGGCCGTAGTTTGGATTTTTCTTATTCTCAGTAGGCGGCACACTCTTTTAAACAATTCACTCAGAAAATTTGCGCCTTGGTCCGTCAATACCACCTGGGGAATTCCAAATTTTAATACAACGTTTTCCACGAATACTTTAGCTATCGTACCCGCATCCTGCTTTTCGATCGGGAAGGCCAATGTATACTTCGAGAGCTCGTCTTGGAAGGTGAGTAAATACCTGTTGCCCTTCTGAGTTACAGGATATGGACCGCAGACGTCGAGGGCGCACTTCTCCATGACGGTCTCTGGCGTGCTCGTTATCTCCATTGGCATCTTCGTTTTCCTGTCACTTCCTTTATTCATCTGGCAAGTCTCACACTTCTTTATGTAGTACTTTAAATCTTCCTTCATATTTGTCTACGGGTCTCCGCTTCCCATTCCCTTAGTTCATCTTCAACGTCTTCTCTGTCCTCGTCCTTTTCTTTCTCTTCCTTCTTGCCTTCTTCTATATCCTTTACTTCCTTTCTCCGTGCCCTGAGTCGATGGATGCGACTGAGAGCATCGGCGTTTGAGTTCTGCGTTCCTTTCTTGTAGACGACGTGATAATCGTACTCTTCTAATTTGAGTCTCCATCGCATGAGTCTCGAACTGGGGTCCTTTAGGTTGAATATCCATACTAAAGGTTTGTGGTCTGTGACTATCGTAAACTTCCTGCCGAAAATATAGGGGCGGAAGTACTTTGTCCCCCACACAATCCCTAACAGCTCTTTTTCAACGGTCGAGTAGTTTTTCTCGGCCTTGTTGAGAGTCCTGCTGGCGTAGGCGATCGGCTTATCTCTTCCGATTGCGCCTTGCGATAGCACGCATCCAAGGGCGTCGTTGCTGGCATCTGTGGTGAGGATGAATTCCTTCGAAAAATCGGGATACTGGAGGACCGGTTCATTAGTCAGCAACTCTTTTAATTTATCAAAACTTTCCTGCTGATCCTCGCCCCACTCATACGGCGTCCCTTTCTTCAACAGCGCGTGCAATGGCTTTGCTATCCCGCTAAACTCTGGTATGAACCTTCTATAATACCCGGCCAGGCCAAGAAACCCTTTCAGCTGCTTTGTGGTCTTAGGCTCCGGGAATTCCTGCACCTTCCTCACCTTCTCTTGATCAGGGCGCACGCCATCTTCTGATATTACATGACCTAAATAAGTGACCTCCTTTCTCAGAAATTCGCACTTATCAGGATGTAATTTTAACTCGTGGACTCTCAGTCTCTGCAGCACACTTCTCAGCTTCTCGTTGTGGTCGATTAGGGAGCTCCCGTACACAATTATGTCATCCAAATAGACCTGGCATTTTTCTCCTTGTAGGCCGCTCAACACCGTGTTGATTAATCTCTGAAAAGTTGATGGGGCTCCTTTCGCGCCGAAAGGCATTCTTAAGAAATGATAGTGATTTCCAGGGGTGCTGTGATTTCCAGGGGTGCTGAAAGCAGTCTTCTCGCGGTCCTCTTCCCTCATTGGAACCTGATGATAACCGCTGGCCAAATCTAGGGTGGAAAAATAGCGCGCCTTCCCAAGTTGGTCAAGGATCTCTGAGATGTTTGGCAAGGGAAAAGCATCTCCCACGGAAACGTCATTGAGTCGGCGATAGTCTATTACTACTCTCCATTTTCTTACGCCGGAGGCGTCCATCTTCTTGGGAATCACCAATATCGGAGAATTCCATGCACTCTTGCTTTCTTCAATTATGCCTTCTCGCAGCATCTTCTGCATTTGATTCTCAACTTCATCCTTAAGAGCCTCAGGAATCCGGTAGGGTTTACTCCTGATAGCTTGGGCGGGCCCTAGGCTTGGAGTGGGAATTGCATGCTCCACCGCCCTCGTGCATGAGAGAGAATCTCCAGGAAGGTAGAAGACATCACTATATTCTTTCAAAGTCCCTACCAGTTCTCTTTTCTCTTCTGCATTCAAATGGTTTAACCTAAGAAGAGAGGTAATCTTTTCCCTTCTATTTAGTGCTCTTTCCACCTTTTTCACTTCTGGAAAATTTACATCTTCCTCCTCCTCTACTCTTGCTAACGAGACCACTGGGGTCGGAATATCCGTTTCCACTTCAGTGGTATTCACTATGCTCGTAATGCACTCTCCATTTTTACTCAGGGTGAGAGATTCCGCCAAATAAATCCCAGGGGATACCTCTCGCTTTTCAATTATCCCTTCTCCCTCGTTTTCCGCAGCACATTTTATTATCACCTCACTCCGCGAGGGTAACCGCAGACTACTGAATCGTGTTCTCGAGTCACCTTCCTCCTTGTGCCTATCAAACGCTAGTTCTGCGTTACCCATTTTAACCTTTCTTTGAGAATAGTTGATTTGAGCCCCCATGGCTCTGAAGAAATCATTGCCCAATATGCCATCACAATTTATCGCCAAACTGTCATCTACCAAGTGAAAGGAATGATCTTTCATTTTATCACGAGTCATTAATTTCATCTTAAGGCATCCCATAGTCTCAAAACTTTTATCAGTAACTCCTTTGAGAGTCATCTTGTTATCTGTGTAATACTTGGTTCCTCTTTTCAGTGCGGATGCCTTTACTAGACTTACGTCCGCTCCCGTGTCAATCAAGAGCGTAATCCGACCCTTTTTGCTCTCTAACACTTCAAAAGTTAAGGTGTTCGCCTTCTTTTCTCCAACGGGATTCACTCCTCGTATCTCCGCTGTGTTATTTCGAGGACCCGTGCCTCGTTCATCCCATTTGTTCCCTCTATCGGAACCTGAATTTTCTTTTGTCCTCCTCGGGACCCTACAATCTTTTGCTAAATGACCCATTCGGTTGCAATTATAGCATTTTATTCCCATCTTACAATCCTTAGCTAAATGTCCCATACGGTCACAGCTAAAACATTTCATTTCTTTCAAAGCTCTCACTTGTTTGCTTACTTCTCGTTTAACCCTTAAATAGCAATTACTCGCCTTGTGCCCTGGTTTCCCACAATTCTCGCAATTAGGAATGCTTTTGAACATATTCTTCTTTCTTTCAACTCCTGAAAGGATTGCGCTTTCTTCTTCTAAAGCTACTTCAACTGCCTCAGGTAAGAGAATTCCGTCTCCCTTACTTCTTACTATGGTCTGAACCCGTTCATTTTCAAGACCCTGAATGAAACAAGCCTTGGCCAAGTAATTGACGAGCGAAAGTGCTCCGGCCAAATTTCGGCTTCCCACAACTTTAGCACTAGCATTCCGCAAATTAGTTTGCATTTCGTCGATTCTACTAGCCCAGCTAGCGATGCCTTCATGTAATTGCTGCCTCGCCCCGAACATCGTGCAAGCATAGTAATCGAGGGTCCTGCGAGTGGCGTAATTCTCTTCTAATATGCCCCTCACTTGTTCCCACGTATTGGTTTCGTCTCTCACCATAAGTTTGGAGCGAGCATCTCCAGTAATTTTCGCCTTAACAAATTTCAATAACTTCTCGTAATCTATTGGGTTAACCAATTCAAAGGCCACATCTACGTTTTCAATAAACTCTCTTAATTTCTTTTTGTCGCCATCAAAAGGCTGCGCAATCAATTTCATTGCCTCCATTATACTGCAATAACTCTCCTGACTTGCGCTGACATTACTCTCGTTTGGAGGGGCCATCGTTACGAATTCTGCACAATCAGTGGGAAGGAAGAAAGGAATTTGAGTGCGACTTACCACTTAATCTTCTTTCCCTCTCGAAGATTATCTTCTTTCTCTTATCTTCCGGCGCCGCGCTGTCTCGTTCCACTGCTGTGTCGTACCGCTTACTCTGGGTCGGACTGCAAGGCAGCGGCTCCTTCCGCTGGGGGTTCCGCTTGCGTCCTCTCTGTTTGGCTCCTCCACGCTGCTCCTTTATCGCCTTCTTTCGGTACTCGTTCTCTGCCCCGGTCTGCCGGTACTAAATCTACTTCGCTATGCCCAACCCCACACCTGACACCAATAAACGTCCTATGTAGTGATTGACACTAATGTAGACGGAGGGAGACTCGAGCGGTTGCGTCTCCCGTTTAGGGCATAGGGCACCAAAGAATAAAAATTCACGCGAAGTGATAACAGAGAGTTTAATGTTCTGAAAGAATAGCGGATAATTTTACAAGTGACGGCGACGGGCAGAATCGTCCCGTGCGCTCGTCTCTGTCAACCAACTTATAATCCCCCGATCCTAGAGAGGATCGGCATATTTATACCGTATTACGTCGTCCGGGCATTTGCAGGTCAACGCTTCCAAGCTCGGAGGGAGGGGGTATGTCCAAACGGCACGGAGAGTGTCGAGGGGACTCTAGCCTCTGGCGATAACGGCGGCGAGACAATTAGTAAATACCAACCCTCGCACTTAGGGAGATTATCTTGGGAAATATTTGGGTTCCCCCCCCGTCTGGACTAGGAATTGTCGACCACGGAATGTCCGGACGCCGTTAACCATTTATAAACTTTATTTCCGTACTCTTATACCGTACACTTTCATTACAACGTTTCGTAATTTTCTTACGCCACGCACATTCATGTAAACATCTTCTGGCGCCTCAATAATATGTTTTCGGTAAATTTTTTGGCTAGGGTCGCAGATCACAGGGCATAAGGGTTGATAGAAGAAGCTGTGTCGTGTTTACGATTTCATCGCTACTAAGTTCCTGAGGGGAAATCCGCGTGATGGGGAATTTGGACAATAAGAGTCAAGTGCAGCGAAATGACGGTCCGCGTGCGTGTTTTTCCACACGAGGCAGTCCAACGTATCCCATACCCTCTAGTATAACTCCCCAGCAGTGTGGAGAGTTTAAATTACCTTTTTTTTTATTTTTAATCTTCCGGGTAGGGCAGGTTGTGATGAATCATCCTTCTCTGTATTAATGCTTATCTAATAATTTTCTAGAACCCCTCTATTTCCACAAAATGTGTCTTCAGATTAATGTTCTTTCTATCTCATTTCTACCCTTCTAAGATGCCATTTCTTCCTCTCATCCTCTTTCCTAGTATGTTTCTTTCAGTAATTTCCTTCATTACCCTATTGACCTTATTACTTGTTCCATCCACCTACTCAGCTGCTAATTTCTTTATGTAGCTTTCTTTCGTTCCCCGCTATCCTGACTTTCTTCCTACTTCCTCGTGCTAGTAGTAGACGTACTCCCTCGTTTCTCTTCCATTCAATCGCATCTTACTCATCTTTTTTCTTCCAGTATTTTTTTGTGTTTTTTGAAAGAAATTAGTGCCAATAAAGTGAAAAATTACTGACTGTGAGGGAAATTGGATCTTCATCGTAACGAGCAAGTCGGCTTTCATCTTCAAATCGTGACACATATGCGTGCTGGTTTTCGTTGCTGGTGCGACATTTACTGTCATTCCAGGCATCTGAGGTTAAATAAAGACCTCGTTTCTGATGCACTTAATTAATGGTTTGAAGACGCCCTTTTATTTAGGAATCTGGGAAGGGCGTGAAAGTGCTAAAAATGCACATGTAAGAGATTTCTTTGCTGCCGCGAAGAAAGTTTGTTGTTTCGTATCTTCTTTTTTGTTTATTCTTCAGCATAGGCTCGTTTACTATTCGCTAATATACGGACCTGGTAATCCTTTTCATATCCAATGAAATTGTTTTATTAGTAGTCCTACGGTGAGATAATCACGCGGGTGGGTCCGGATTCAAATTGGTCATTTTAGTTTTTGGACCTTCACAGCTGAGTTATCCTTATCTAATACGCCCGTCGGGCTAATAACCGTATGTCTTAAAGCCATTGTTGATCATCGTCACGTATTACCGGATTGATAGGAGTATTGTAATGTTATAAAAACGGAGTATATGCTCACGAAGTTGTGATGAACCTAATTAAAATTCAAATACATTTATGTGCATATATGTATATACGTGGTTATCTCAGATAATAAAACCCTCGCCGGGTAATGTGAAATGACAGCTTCGATTTACATTTCACATGTTCTTTTTGGGTTTCCACCAGTTGATTTTGCAGTGTGTTTTGACCTTAGCAATAGGAAAAAAGAACTTCTGTTTTTGTTTGCTCTTTTAAGTGAAGGTTTCTCAGTACAAATATTATCCCTCGAAAAGAAAACGGAAAGTAATTTTGTGCTTTAGAAATTTTGGGTTTGGAGGAAAATGGAACCGATAGGTTGGAAGGATAGGTAAATGAACGAAAAAGTTGAGTGTGGTTAGGAAGGAAAGAGGATTAGTGGCAGAATTTAGAAGAAGGCAGATTTGGTTGATGGAAACAAGTACCGCAAAAAAACATACTTATGGCGATAATGGAATGTTTCAGGTCGTTATCGAAGTAGAATGCTGGGTCAGCGAGGACGTGGAAGAAAAGGGGTTGTGGTGGAGTGAAGTAGGGTTAGAAATACATGTGTATGAAGAAAGAAATAGGCTGGAAATGAGCCGTGAAAATAATGAGCTTCACAGATGAGTAGGGAAGCTCCATCAAAACCTACCCTAATTGGTAGAAGACTGAGATTCAATCCGTAATTTTGTACATTTCGGGAACCACGTAGAAAAGCCCTTCCAATGTATGTATCTTCACTGCATTAATCTGAAAAATGAGCCCTTCCGAGTATTACTTCAGTGCTGTCTTACCATCAAAATCTTGCGGCGATAGTACTTTTTCAGAAGGTCGTGAAACACGAAATATGAGTTCTTGTTGGTTTGGTACTGCTGGACGAGCCTACGTTCGATTTATTGGAACCTATATTTACGGAGCGAAACATGTGTCAGTAACCGACACTGATAGCGCGTGTGTCAAAGACTCTTTCTATGAATAGCATCACCAAATCTCTCTATAATTGTATTTCCACCTTCAATGGAAAATTTTATCTCTGCCAAATGAGAAAACGTTGGTTTTTCCCGCAGTTTGCGTGAATAGCGAATTTTGAAGAGCTGCTGTTACTCAAGTAGGTAGCTGGAATCCTCAGAAAATTCTGTCAGTCCCCGGTTTGGAACCCTGGCTGTGGGGATCAGGGCTTAGTTCACGTAGCAACTACATCAACCAGATCTTCTGGGGTCTACAACGTCACACACCATCCAACGGACTGAATCTGTACTTGGAATGCTTTCCACAGGGAACTAAAATGCAAACAAACGAGAATGGCAATACGTTATACATCAGAGAGAACGTTTACTGGACTGGCTACACAATGGCATCAGATTGGATGGTGGCTTAAGTCCTAGCTTCCCATCCCTAGGGCCTGGGTTCTAATCCCGGCTGTGGTAGAGATTTTTTATTTGTATACCGATCCTTTTTTGGTAACGTGATTCTCCTTTGGACCTAAATACTGATATATCCACATTCCCCCAGCATACTACATAGATACATAAATTGCTCCGAGGGGATCGAGTAGGTACTGGCTTCCAATTCCGAGGACCCGGGTTCGATTCCCGGTAATGATGGATTTTTTTCAGTGGTTCACCGGTCCCTACTTGAGTGCATAGTGGGGGGCATTTCAGGTTCAGTACTCCGTCCCTCGGATGGGACGTTAAGCCGTGGTCCCCTTACCACCTGACATTAAGAGTAGGCTAATGCCGAAGCCGGGTTTCTGTTTCTCTCCACCCTTCCTCCATTGCCTTAAATGTTCCTACCTTTACCCAACTACCGTGCTATCCTTAAAATGGGGCAAATGACCTCAGATGTCGGTCACCTCCCCTGAATAACCAAGCAACCAACCAACCAAATTGCTCCGCCTGCTCCAACTTCTATCCTCCTACTTTTAAATTTTACTGGGCCCATTTTTGTGGAAATCTCGTTACTGTCGTTTTATTGTGACTTATCGTCATTCCGTATCTTTCGCGCTGTCTTTGTAACGCACATAGTATGTTTTGTAAGTCCTTGGCTGGCTGGCGCGGCGCTTGGTCATCCACTAACCTAGCCGACTTTTTTCTATTTTCCCCAACCATTACTCCTGCCTGAAGGTCATCCTTTCCTTCCTCTCACCATTTCTTCCGAGTGTATGTTAAAAACTACCAATAATAACGGAAAACCCTAACCCCCAACCATATTACTGCTCAATTCGATTCTGCATCAGCTACCCTCATTTGTGCCTTCTGTACGATGCATAAATTCCTGATCTGTCTCCTGTCTCTCCAGTCACTCCTACGTTACACGAACTTTTCCCTTTAGTGCCGTGTGGAGAGCGCTTCAAGTTCGGCACTCCATCTGTCGAATAGGACGCTCACCCCTTGGCTTCTTTCGCTAACGGTGGGCCTATATCGTGCCTCTCACTGTTTTCAGAAAAGGTCTTAACTCTACTCAGTAGTCCACATTCATTAATAGCGCGAATGACCTCAGCTGTAGGTTGCCCCCGCGTATAACTAACACAATTGAAGACCTTAGTGTAAGAACCAGATAATGACCACTTTTTGCGAAAATGAGATTTCCACATACACATGAAGCCCTTCCTGCCCTTTACCAGTAGACATAGTCATTTTCGATGGTAAGTTCTAAATAAATTCAGCAGACATTGCTGGAATTTTACGTTCTGCTCTCTGAGTGCAAGAACCAGATAATAGCCGGAGTTTTCTCGAAACTTCACTTTTGGTTATTATCTTGTTCTTGCACTCAGGTCTTCAATTGCTGGCTTCACGAAAAATAAGCAGTGAAATGTACCGTGGGTATTAGTACCATGTACCGTGGGAAGCCCCGTTCTCCGTAATATTGCCTCTCTTATCACGCCCTCTTGCTCGTGAAATTATGCTCCGGTGTGAGTGTATTCAATTGAGTCCTATTTCCAAAGGATGTTCCTGTGGGTATTCGCCGAGTAGGGTATATTTAGCGATCTCGGCGGGCGACACCTCTCTTTCTCCGTACGCCCGACCCAATGTTGTTGTCGTGAAGCGCCGCAACCTCAGTGCCGTATTTTCGTCCCACTCTTCGTTTCGACTGACGCCTTAACCCCCGATCGGTGGCTCTATTTATTGCCCCCTTCCCTCTGTGCCAAATTACACGCGCGTGTTCGCACCCGCGGCCCTCCAAACGACGTCACGGCTTCCGTGGCCTCGCTCAAAGCTGCCCGCAGAGTCAGGATGCCTACTGAAATCTATTGTCTAATCATAGCCCGGTCAACTGCGCATTTTTAAATGTGCACGTACTCGCTTCTACTGTTGCGTTTTTAGAAGTATG
Organism: Platycnemis pennipes; assembly: GCA_933228895.1. NCBI lineage: Eukaryota > Metazoa > Arthropoda > Insecta > Odonata > Platycnemididae > Platycnemis > Platycnemis pennipes. Next base: position 45,407,435 of record OW121854.1, on the reverse strand, counting down.
TTACAGGGAAATTGAGCAAATAAAATAAACCGGTAGGTGCTAGAGAGAACAGAAAAAAGTGACAGTACTTCTTTTGCATCGCAAACTATCGCAAAACTCACGGAAATTGAACTTATTGTTAGAATAAAATTTCAAACTCCTATATATATATATAAGTACATGCATTCTAGCCAAAGAGGTATTAACTTCTAGAACAAAACTTCAAATTAGGTATATTTAGGCCGGATAATCGATAGAATTTGCCAACTCAAGGTTGTGGTGGCCTAGTTACATATATACATTAGATACATGAACCCAATTATCTATTGTATTTCTCGGAATTGTCAACATAGGCTCATTAAGGTATTGGGACCACTGTGATACGGAAACTACCGTGAAATCGGAAATGATGTAGCATCTGAAAGTGAATATCATTGGGAAGTTGTTTTTTTTTTGTTGCTGATAGTGTTGCTTTCCTGTCCCAAGGGCCCGGGTTCGAATATCGGCTGTTTCAACATTTGGAGCCTGGTCAAAATTTTGGAGCCGAAATTATTTTGGCCTCAGAACGCACCCCCGACGCCGCTTTTCTCCACTTTTCTTCAATTCCAAGAAATATGTCTACTTGCACCCGACGACTAACATAGCATAGAATATTAATCTTTACCGAGCCAATTATTTCCTTTCCCCGTGTTTATAAGTCGTAACCCATAACCATTTCTTAGTGCTTCATTTTACTTCTTTCAGGAAAGTTCTCAATTACGCACATGAAAGTGTACACCCGACAGTTACACTAATAGTTGTCTCCGTTTTGTCCGCGTAGATGTTGCCGTTAGTATTTTTATGTGAGCGAGAGTGTTAGGAACGCTTGAAAATCTCTAGGATATGCGGTGTCTCGTATCTCATTTGCCTTTCAATGCCAATGAAATGGAAGACGTTCCCGCCCTACTTGGTGGAACGGAGTACGCTTCCGGTTGACATGTAAATATAGATCAAACTCCTAACTTGCTCTCGTGCTTGAAAGCGTTTAAGATAACATGTGTGAGTCAGGAACTGGAGTAGCCTGCATAGACGACGATGAGTCTGCACGAGAACAGTCGCAAGCACTTCGATTTCACTACGCAGCAGTTCAAGAACTCTTTGCCTAATGCCTGTCGTAATCGTTGCACGTAGAGTAGCTGGAATTGATGTTTCCATTTGTACTATAGGGCCATTGATGCAAAGAAATCCTACAATCATTCATCGGAATTGAAATTGGCAACTTTAAAGTTTAGAATAAACATTACTTCATTTTCATCAATTATCAGTTTCAATCAAGGAATTTATTAAACATTTTTCGGAAAAAAACTTGATCTGTTATTGATCAATTGGTTAAAACTTTCGCGGTCCATGTGTTCTGGGTTATGTGGGTTTTTGGGGATTTCTCCGCGAATGCGTGGTTGTCTACCAACGTTCCCCCTCCGCTGTTGAGGGCTTTTCAGGGTAATGGTGACCATTACCTGAAGGCCTACAGCAGCGGAGGGGAAACGTTGGTAGGCAACCACGTATTAGCGGAGAAATCTCCAAAAATGCACATCACTGTTATTAATGTCTCCTTTTTATTAATTTCTCGTTCATTATCCCCTTCTCTGGGATATTCATTTGCATGAGAATATAATGTACTGTGATTTTAGGATTTTATTTGTGACGTGAGGTTCGTCTGATTAGTTTAATCAACCAAAAACAGCTAACGATTTGTGCTTCGCATTAATCAAGCTCACAGTTTTGTGCTATTATTCCCCGAGTCTCCTGGAAAATAACTGCTAATAAATTAACATTGTTGAAATTTTATTACCATGCATTCAGCATGCCAAAGTTGGGTGTTATGGTTGTCATATAATCATTTTAAGTATTCCTATGGATATTTCAGAAATTTTAAGGAAGGGTAGATGGCAAAGCAGTTAAGGGCAGTTGAAAGATGAAGGACGTAAATGAAGTTGGAATATTGGGTAAGAAAGGTAGGCGAATGAAGTGCACATTAAATGAAAAGAGGTAGGAAATATTCTGATTTTAAAATACAAATAATATTGGGAAGCGAATACGAAGTAAATGCAAATTAAAGTTAGGATATTGTATCAAAACACCCTTCAACCAGTGGAAAATCTAGGGGATGGAATAATGTAAAACCCTGCCCCCTTTGAGGAATGTGATGCTGAGGTAACTCTATCCTTGCCGACGTCGGCTGTCTCTGTACGGGAGACACCTGCCTTTCGTTTCGGGACGTTTAAAATAATTAGTTGCATGGCGTTCCTGTGTTCCCGCTCCCGGAATGGCGGGCGGCCCTTTTGATCAGAGACGCACAGATCTTCTCACTTCCGGGCCTCAGCTGCTGATCGATTGAGGCGGCCATATCTGTCTCGCTTTCTCTCTCCCCTCCCTCTCTAACATTCCTATCGTCCCTCCTCCAGGAGCCAGGCCCCCTCACCGTCCCTTCCCACTGTATCTACCGTCGCGACGGTAGATACAGTGGGACCGACGCGTCGGTCCCTGAAACCATCGTCCTCGGCAGCTCCCCTCGCTCCCTACTTCCGCCCCAAACTGATCAACGCTGCCCTGCCTCGCCCTGCCCATGACCCCTTCCAAGGTCCCGAGGGTACTCCTGCGCCATCCCCATACCCGCCCACGCGATCGTGCAGGACCCGAATCCGCGCATCGTAGGGCCCGGCATCGATTTTCGTATTGATGTAGGCATCGCATTTGCGTCGCAGGATTGAGTTTCCCTGTACGCGTCGCAAACGTGTTTTTGTAGTCATTTGAGAGAGGCGGTCGAAAACTAAGCCATTAAAAATGAGTTGGAAGTCGTTTAGAGGTAGGAACTTTCAAAGTAACGGAAGGAGAATGAAGGGAAACCCAGCGTCTCCATCATTAGTTTTAGAATTTGTACTTTAGGTTCTACAGTTGATGATGCGGTATATTTCAAGTCTACCTAGACCTAGTTCTCGGACAATCACTACGTTCTTTCCTTAGGCGAGATTAGAACCCACAACCATGGCGTGTTTCCGACCTGATTATCGCGGTCGGCGTCGGCATTTGTTTGCATTGAAGTAAACGCCTAGGGGTACGCCAAGGTTTCATGCCCTGTTCGACGGATTGAATACGACAAGGCTCTCCCCACACCTAATCTGTATAAAACAGGGCAAAACCCATCACTTCTGGGTTTCGAACCCGGGTCCACGGGATGATAGGACAGCGCTCCAGCCTTGGTACCAATTCGATCGAACTCATGTATGTAAGAGCCATTTTTGTCGGTCTCGTTTCTTCCTCCTTGCCTCGTTAAAACGACGATTGTTAGGTTTACCCGCTTTATGTTGAATTCGCCGTACATTTTTATCCAGTGCCGCTGCTGGAACGTAGTATCGCTGGGCCGAATTTTTCGCCTTGTCCCTGGATCTAACGAGGATGTGTCGATTTAATGGGAATTAATTAGCTTCGCGACTGTATTGCCTAAGATGCACAGTCGTTTGCTAAGGTCGGTATGTTCTCGAGACCTCCTTTTAAGCGTTTAGGCGAAGAGGCTTCGGATTGCGTTACCAGCGTGTTCACCCGCCAACCACTTGTTCCGTCCCATTTTACTCTGACTCGCTAATTTCTGAATTATGCCATGTTTATAAGCGCAAGCCTACAAGGGACTAAACGGGAGATAATATGATGCTCAAAGACTTATTAACTTTGGTAGAATGATGATGACGATCTTTTGTTCTAATGAATAAACACGGATCGGACGACTCGTAGGTACGATATATGCCTGCTTTGTTCCAAGATGAAGCTGATCCCTTCCAAGTTTCATTTCTTGTTTGATTGGAGTCCGGTACGTGCATGGAATTAATTTCAAACTCCGGAGGAATTTCGTTCTTAACATGACATTCCTCTGAAATTTTTATCCAACTGAACCTAATTTTCTAGCGAAATTTTATTGAATTAGTTGCGGGAAATTATTCATTAATTAAATCAGGAATTATTCCTGATGTACGGTACATCATGTCTGGTGCACTGTATCCGTACTTCTATCACAGTTACAACGTGACACTACTAATTCCGCATGCTTTATAACTCTTGAGTTCGTCTTAAATATTCTACCTGCCCCATGCAGTTCGGAATTCTTTTCTTTCGTTCGTGCTCTCCCACTTTTACCCAGTATTGAATTATTAATCTGTATAAATTTAAGGAATGCGTTATATCTCTCGGATTTTTTTTTATTTTTTCCCTCTCCGGCAGTTGAGTTTCCCTTCTCTCTTGTCGTAAGATACATAAGCCTTCATCAGCAGAATCCATACCCAACTCTGAACTCTAACCTGTGACCTTTAATGTAGCCTGGAGCTACCTACCCAATCAAAGGGATTAATTGTGTAGTTTTCAATGTGTCAAAGTTATTATTATTTTTACTTTCGGAAATCGGATTCAAGTTGTCCAAAAATCAGTCACAATTACTATTGATGGGCTGAGTGAAAGATACTAAATATTTAATGAAAGTCATGTTTTTGGTTCTAGGAATTCTTGTCGACTCCAACATTGCGAAGCCGCTTCTCAGCTAATTTCTGTTTAAATTAACGTGTTGGCTTCACTTTATAGAATCAAGCCATGATGGAACTAATAAATTAGCTCTCATTATTTTATGCACTGACCATTAGTTCACACATGCATTGACCTGAAAATGCTTGGCTAAGTACCATATTATTAGTTTTATTATCAGCCGATACCGCTAAGGGTTAGTTTACTCGCTGATATTCTTTTCCCCAGGTTTAGGTCTGGAAGTCGATGCCTGCAAGTCTATTTTAGTACATACTATAATTGGGTCATGGGTGTGGAAATTATTTATAATTAATAAAATGTTCTAACTATGTTTGACTTATCAAACTTCAGCTTCTGAATCATGGGATTTATAATCCGAGAAGAAAGTGAGTTCTCAGATAAGGTCAGTGGAACGCCAAAGTTCCCCTATTACGGCGCTACCTGCGAAATTAGAACTTAGGCTAAAGGAAACGGGGGATTTTGCCGCGCGTAATCTTTCCTGATATGAACATATAATTGAACGTGCGTGTTTAATTGGATACCGATGAATTGTCCATGATCTTTCTCTTCATCTTCTCGAGGCTCTGAAAAAGGATCTGAGAACGGCCAAATCGTAAAGCATTGTTTTCTATTTTTATCGCGCAATAAGTGTGGATCGTGATTCCGACGTAAATTTTGAGGTTCGCTGGCGGTCGTTTATAGCTTCTGGGGGAGGTTGATGGAGGGCTAAGCTCAGAGCTCGGGATTGGGGATAGTTATCACGTCGGAATGGATCCATTAACAGACTGTGTCGTGTGTGTGTGAAGGAATGACTCTGAATCTTAACGACGAAAAAGTTACTGATCAATTAAACAGGCAAAACCTAGCGTGTCGGAAGCGAGAATTATCGACTTGTGAACAATTTGATCCGTACTCAGTATGTTAGTGTCACAATTCAGAGCCAATGTTCGCGCAGCCCGAAACAAATATCCTTTCCATCGCCCTATTAGCTGTCTAGTAGTTGACTTAGAGATCCTCGAGCCTTGACTTTCCTCCTGTTTCTTCTGAAATATTTGCATTTCAATTAAATCCTTCACCTCTGTATTCCGTTGAACAACGCTACAACGTAATTATTTTTTATGACCTGTGCAATTTATTGTCCATTCCCATCGTTAAACATAGAATATTTGTTGTTTAAAGTCTAATATTGGCTGTATTTCTGGATTGTTGTTGCATTCAATAATAATTTCGCGGTGTTTCGCGATTGTGAATGTCATTTGTTAGGTTAAAAATTGCTGTAATTATACATACTTTACTAACGCTTTTATACATAAATGCTCCATAATTCTGTAACAGACGTATTACATCATACATTCTTACATCATTAACGCTATTGCAGGAAATAGACCCCTGGAAGTTCATCTTGACGGGAGAATGATGCTTAGAAGTGGGAGAGGGAGAAACAAATAGGAATTCTGAACTGAATAGGAATTTTTCGAGGGTGGGGTGGGAGGGGGTTGAATGAGGGGGTGGTGCTAAGGAGAGGGAGAATTCGATAAACAATGAGTAACTCTGCATCATCCCGTACCAATTATTTTTTGCACTAGTTTTCTATACCCATCGCGTCATATTCAATGGGGAATATGCATGAAATTTTTTCTCGTCTATTAATGATGCACTTGATGCGAAATATTCTAACTAATTTAAATATACAAGCCAACATTTTCTATGCCAACCACAAAGATTGTTAAATGTTTTAAAATGTTCCCGAAAATTGACGAAATTCACGTGACCTGAAACGCCGTCTGATGTCACTGCACAGTACAGGTCCCATATTGCTACCGAAACAGACGTTTATTTTAGAAGAAAATGAAGCGAATGTATTGTTTTGAAGTTTTTAGTCGTTTCTTGATCGAGAAAGTGACTGAAGAGGGATTTGAAAAAGCATAATCCGAGAATTTGCCTTCGTTTAACCCCCTTACGGTGGCATCCTTAACAATCAGCGATTGCTTTGTCGTAGAGGAGATTCATGGGCACTGCACTGGTATTATATAATTTATGGACGATTTGCTTGTTACGATCCATACTACTTAAATAAAAAATCAAAATACATTCGTTTATTGCATTAAAAAATGAGATAAATGCATACGTTTTCGCCAGGTACCTACTCATAAACAACCTACCTCCTCGTACAACAGATAAACAACGCCCATAGTGATACGGTGCCTGCCGTAATGCGATGACGTCCTGTTTTTAAGCTGCCGAAAAGGTATAATTTTTTAAAGAGTAATATCTTTGTCACACAGCTTCATTCTTCTGCAGAGTTTTCGCCAAGCACATTTTAGCTAATAAACTTCACATTCAAAGAGTTATAAAAAATAGTGAATGTTCCCCATTCAAGCCAACGATGGCATTCGTTTTTCAAGTAAATGACGATGTGTACTTCTTCATTGATTGTAATAAGGAGAACTGATGCGTTATCGCACTAACTCATATTCGAATCATAGGCGTGTAGCTAATGCTGGTAAGTCTAAGTAAATTCTTTGCCGTAAATACCTTCACAACATCCTTCACCTTTAAATACTACATTCATCAACATTTCTGCCTTCTCGAAATTCTTTAGCTTATTTCCTTTCCTCCTGTACCTCACTTTATACCTCTTCGCCTCTCTTTTTTCTTTCCTCGGCACCCAGTCTGCCCCTATACATATCACTCGTCACTCACATCTTGAAAGCCCTCCTTCCCGTCGATAGGAAAAGGATTGGGATGGTCGGTTCCCCTCTCCACGTCCCGTCTCGAGTCGATCGTGTCCCAATCAAAGGGTCCGGGTCGATATCGTAAAATAACAGGTAGGGCTGGCAATTAAAGAGACGCAGACGATTTGCGTCGGTAGTGGAGACGGCGGCGCGGGGGAGTCGGGTGCGGAAGCGACTGGAACTCCCCCAAGTTCGACTCCCAGCATCCACTTCAAGTGCCGCGCCTGTGGGCTCTTTGGTGGGAGGTCTGTCGGCGCGGTAGAGAGCGCCCGTGTCTCTCCCGTGGGATGGCCTACTTCCCCGTCTGCCGATGGAGCGGAAATCTGCTGGCTCAAATCAGCCGCTGACGTTCACTACATCTCATTTCCGCGTCATTCTCTCTGCGTGTATGCGGTGACGCGAGTAGATGAATGGGAATGTTTCTCCTTTTTCTAACCGTCACATCGAAAGAGATGGTGTAGCGGATAATTATGTAGTGGTTGTAGTATTAGGTTTTTAATGTTCGACAATGTCTAAAGTTTTATCGTATTGTCTAACCGAAATTAATTATTATCAGTCAACAATCTTAAGATTGGGATGACGCCTCTCTCCTCTCGGTTCTCCTGTCAGCTTACCACTTAATGTTTATATGATTATTCTCATTTATTTTCTTTAAAGAAGTGATCAGCGCGGTTCACGAAACGTCGCACAGTGGTCCGGAATGGGAAAAATTTTGCCAAAAATAGAAATAATGGTTAAATTTTGATGAAACTTGGTATTTAAGGTTTTTTTGGGGCTCTAATTACGAATCTGACGTCAAATTTTCAATATTCGTGAAAACGAATTGGCGTTCACCAAGAAGAATATCTTGAAAGTCTTTAAACACGAAATTAATGTTTCTTCCAAGTAAGTAGCAGTTTATTCGTTGACTTTGTGTCTAGGTTTTTATAATGTAACATTACTGTCACCTATTATTAATTACGCAGCAAATCCAAAAAGTGAAGAGATTATCAAGCTGTAAGTGCGAACAACGGGTATTACAGTGAGTTAGAAAAGGGTTACGCAAGTTACCCCATCTTCTCTATAAAATTGGGATCTGTCTGATCAGACTTCTCGTTGATTCCACTCTTTGTAGGACTTCTTCTTTTCTCACGCAGTCATTCCATTTTATCTTCTCTATTTTACCGTAGCACCACATTACGAATGCTTTACCAAGCATTTTCCTAAGAACTGCCGATAGATGTCTGCCCATACACTAAATTACCTGGAAGGACAGAAGTGACAAGTTGGACCGTGAAGTACAAGGACTCGATTTGCCCACACTCGCAATCAGTAGACACCTGCAACGCAGAAGCCTAAATTCTCTCAAAAAGTCACGAATCACAATTTCTTATTATATCTCAAAGTTATTGTTTTCTCCTTTTTCCGAAAAATGCCATTTTAACGGCTGGTTACCTCTGTTTCCAACCACGGAATAGTTCATTCCAGGAGTTGTCTTTTCCGTGAGGAAACAATTCCGGGAGATTTGCGACCGAAATTGTTTACTTGAATGGCGATACAGCCATCCTATGATGCGGTAGAGGTACGATTTAAATAATTTGAAGCAATTTCCTCAACAGAATCGTAGAAATTTTACGGGTGGGTGGAGTAAGTTAAATGCTAAGAGGATAGTTTAGAGCCCCCTTCATATCGATTCCGCTGTGTATTTGATTTCTTTTCAGTGCCAACCTCTTATAATGTCACCAGTATAATATGCAACTTGTTAGATGAGTGTGCTCCTGCGTGAAAGCAGGAAGGTTTGTAATCCAATGATCCTGAATCAATGATTCAATCCTCAGTACTGGAGGCGGGAGATATCAAAAGTTACTGTCCAGTTCTGGAATAGACTTGGAGAAACCAGGGGAGTTGGTAATCCTACTGTCGACCTATAAACTACGCTATTCGTCCATGTATCAGAAAGCTGGGTAAAATGTAGATGAAGGTAAATAATCATGCCTGAGGCGGGAATTGAATTCGCCACCCTCGGGTTGCTTGGCGGCGCGTAGCCAACCCGACCACCGAGGCCGGCTACAGATTTGGGCTACCTACAGAAGGTCTTGTTCAAATCAGGGAGAGTTCTCTGGACAAGTGTATGTATATCTACTGCCGCAGAGTTGTCCAGAATCCGTGTAGCAGGTGACGATCATCAACAAACATGCGTATGTATATGCAGTCAGAAGTTAAATTGATGTTCCAAGAGGTCTTAGTTTAAAACAACTTGCACTGGACGTGCACCCGGAATATGCTATGGCATGTTAGAGGCTGCAAAGGAATATATTGTTATTAATGGGTTGAACATTGTTGGAATTCGCTACGAAATTTATCGCGTTTGTTAGGTTGAACTCAGTGTAGTTTTTTTTCAGATATACCTACTTAGCTATATTACACCCACCAATGTTACACCCAACACCCGCAGAATGGATAGGCTTTGCTCGAAAAATAAGAGAGAAACCTGGTGTCAGCAGTGGCCTACTCTTATTAGAACGTGCCAAAGATTCCATGGTTCTATCTGATGAGCGGAGCACTTACTACACTTCTAGTACTCTCCACACGACTCACAATTAGGTACAGTGATCCCAGTTGTGTAAAACACCTGTCCCTGCCAGGATTTGAACTAGGATCTTCGGATGAAAATTTTCAAAATTTTTATAATATTTATGGTGTATTTATTAATTCTGTCAAATCCGTTTTTAATCCAATGCACTGCCTGGAATCTAGATTTCCAGTGCTGTTCACATCTCGCGAAGCAATGGACTATTGCATTTAGGTAGATAAGAACGCCGTAGTTTTACAGGTGTTCTATCGCACGCGTTTACAAAAAAATATTTTTTTTACCTGATCTGTTACAATCACAACTAAACCTGGGATGAACATTGACGTTTATGTAACATGCACGTGTCATTAATGTGATATTCAATCCCAAATGCACGTCATTAAAATTTCACTACTCTCCTGAGGCCGTAATTCACACAAACCCCAGCGTTATAACGTGATGGGACTTGTTGTAGATTCAAGCATTGTCGTTTCTCGTACGAGGATTTCTGTCTAAAAAACCCTCAAGTTTATGTGGAATGATTTTCCAACTTAAGGTTCACCGCAGTAGTATGGTCCTATTCGCGCTTCGTGGGCATAGAGTTTCTCCTGGAGGAAACCACAGTATCCGTCTCTGCAAATGGCTTTGCTACAAGTGCCACCGAAATTTCCTGGATGTACTCGCTTAAGTCATGGAGTAATGCCGACCGCAAGCTTAATTTTGGTTGAGGGTTCGATCATGAGGCCCTGTATCCCTCATGCACATCGTGTCTTATGTACACATCTCGGTCTCTCCGGTAAATCACGCGCCTCGGCCTTTCCAGTGAAGTACTTTGATTTTTCATTTTCGCCACGAATATAATACCCACTTCTGATGTTTTTTTAGTCCTCCGTAATGTGATGTCGAATTTTTATCGCTTGCGTTCGAGGGATAGGTTTTAAGGTATGAGAAGTCTTCGTATTGCATTCGTTTCTTGTCACTTTTAAATTTCTGAAGAGATGTTATTGTAATAAAATACCGTTTTCGCCTTAATGTACATATTAGTGAGAAGTTAAGCCTATTTAATCCTATTTAAAAATAATATTTCTGGGAATATGGCCGTATTAAAACACATTTTTCACGTCAAGGAATACGGTGCCTCAAAAATAAAAATGCGTGCGCCACTTGCACGAAATGCCTAGGCGTTGTATGTACTTAATTTCATACGCTTTGGTATTTATTTTCAGAACTATGGCAGACGTGTTGGATGACCTAGTAAGTGTTCCATTTTACAACATTTATAGAGTTAAATAATGAAACATTTTAATTTCTTGGGTGCTTCTATCTTTAGGGTCCTTAGTGTAGCAATGAAATTGTAGAATTCGGGTTTTAGGTGCTTCTATAGACTTGGTTACTTTCCACTGCCTAAACTTAAATTTAAGGTTACTACAATATCCATTCCCGAAGTGGTATTCGAACCCACGACCGTTACAAGAACCGAAAACCTTTACGTTGCCAGACCGTCACGTTATCCATTTTACTACCGGGACCGGTTCAATACACCCCATTGCTATCCCTTTATATATTGGTATCACTATTTCTAAAAAATATTTAGCGTAGTAGTAGGCAGTTTTTTGCTGGAATCGAGAGGTAATATTCTACTCACCGACAACCCTCCTGCGGATAATTCGTTGCTGGTCCTTTGTGCTGATTTGAATATTGAAGAAACTGGAAGATTCCCAGCTTCACTTCTAAGGAATTAGGTGCCCTCTCCTCAAGTTTGTTACGAGATAGGCGCCTTGTTATCTGATAATTTTCTTAGAGTCAAGTTGACGGAACGGTAAACCCTTGGGTACACGTGACCCATCCCTTTTTTCCAGCAAGACGTTTTTCTGCAGCGTCTCGTATTGGGCGTCATTGGCGCCTCGAGTACAAAACACCGTCCGTCGTTCGTGCTGCCGGGCAACTTAGCCTGTAGACGGACTTGGTCCGACTCTCCTCTCTCTCCAACTCCACCCTCGCTTCCGCGTCCTCTCGCAATCCCCATGCGACTCCGCCCAGCCGTCTCCACCCGCTGTGAAGTCCCCCCGGATTGCTTTTTCCGTCGAGCGAGCCGAATCTTGAGGCGTACACCGCACTTGGAAGTGCGACGTTGCGGAGCGAATGCCGGGAAGGGGTGTGGGGCGGATGATTTGTCGACAGAGAGAGCCGAGAGAACACGAATGTCAGTCAGGTGGTATCAGCAGAAGACTGTCCGCTCAGCCAAGTGCAGAACTTGGTGACAACTTCAGACTGTCCAAGTGATAGTATTCGAGTCTCCATTCTTAACACAGTAAGTGAAACTTCGAATTATATCTCTCTCAGCAAAGAGCTTTATGCACTTTACTGAATTTGTAGGACTCCAGTCCTCCCTTGGAATATTTCTAAGCCAATGTCCCTAACTGTGTTCGTCTTTGGAGAGTGGAATACTGTGATCCAGAAATATTAGTATTGCTCTTGCAACATGGTAGGCAACATGACTTAAGCTCACAGAATCTTGTTCGAGTATTAAAAAATACAAATATACCTAGGGCAAAGGTACATACATCATCGTCTACATCTACGTAATACCCTGCGATCCACCTCGAGGGTGTGTGGCAGGGGGTGGCAATCACCAAATATGCACTATTGACATGAAACTAGGATACTACGTGGAAACATGCTAGATAAAAGGGTCACATGCAGCTAGATGGTTAGTACCTACATAATAATAAAGTGATTATTGGTTGTTATTACATGCATCATGCACTACAGACTACTCCTACAATATTTCACGTACCTATCCCTTTGCTACGCTGCCTATTGTGCTCTCTTATGGTACGAGGGAAAAATGAAATTTTAAATCTATCGGTACAAGAAGCTATCCCTCTAATATTGATAATCAGATCAAACCTAGCATAATACGCAGGGGTACTTAATATTTATCTATCGTCGTGTGTAAACTAATCAGCTTCAAATTTACTTAAAAGGTTTAACCTAAATTTTAACCTGCGTTAAGGTTCCTCAGAAAAAACGCATACCTAACTTGATTCCCAGTATACTAAGCTGACTTAGTAAGTCATCACAAACTTTGACGTTGAAATATGTTAATTGCAAGTCACAAATGATATTGAAACAGCTCATCAAAATTTTCACACTAAATTGTTTCTACGATAATAGCCTGCCACACACTGACCACACTGTTTTTCGAGAAACTGAAATAAACTCGATGTTTGAATTAAATTGATAAAGAAATATGTGACATTATTCCTTCATGCACGTGTTAAATGCTTGCGAATGCCAATGGCTACGTTTATATCCTAAAAATTGAGCATTTTTCACTAGGCAGTAACCGGAACCCCATAATCACGGTACTTGCAAGGCTCCAAGATAGAACCCCCACACAGCGATGCCACTTTTCCTTGTCATGTCCTTAGCTCAGCCCTTAGGCCTCTATTAGCCGTGGCAACCAGACGCGCCACCGAGCCTTCCACCGGTGGAACTTGTCAGTCGTGGGGCATAGAATCAAATGAGTCCTATTAGCCGTGGCAACCAGACGCGCCACCAGACTTTCCACCGAAACCAGTCGACTGAGCCACGCAACCGCGCCTTCCACTTAGGGTTGCTCAGCAACTTTCCGGGGCATTGGAGTATATGTAGCCTACTAGCCGAGGCGACCAGACGCGCCACCGGTGACTGAATATTGCATGCGCGCGCATCATACTGCCCTGACCAAGACGCTCCAGGCAGACACACAATCTCAGTTCACAGTCCAAACTAGTGGTGAGATGTTCGCTCTTGTGAATTGAATTTCTGTGTGTTAATATGTTTTCGCCGGGGGCGGTGGTGAATGAAGATGGTGATCGCAATTTGCAAGAAGGTGAAGGTGTCGCTTGTCCAAGTGTAATAAAGTACAATAGTGTGTAATAAAGCCCTTTGGTAAGTCTAGACATCAACATAGGATGCTTCCGAAACCTTCTCACCCTTCGCCTTCTCTTCTTTATGAGAAGAGCTAGCAATAGTACGTCCTCACAACACAACACTATTTTAACCACTACTGTGTGCTGGGTAATTTTTGAACCGATACTGGTGGCGCCACCGGTGACCTGGGCGGAGTAAACCCGAGCAACCAGACATTCCACCGGTGGAACGTCCGGTGGAGTGTCCAGGTTGCCTCGGCTAATAGAGGCCTTAGATTGCGGAGGGGGTCGCGACCAGCACACAGGCACCAGGTGCAGACGTGTTGAAGAGTCAGTGGCCTCTGCCCCCTCCCCTGAGATTCCTGCGGGGGCGGTGAGTAAGGCACCTCCGTCTTTCCCAAAGAACTGACCGGGGTGACGGTAAAGTATGCCGAGGGAATTTTGTAAGGATCAACTGAGCTGGAAGAGTATGAAGAGTAATTCAGAGTTAAGGTGGCTCACTAGCTTGGCTGAAAGTGTTCCTGCAGGCCATTTCTTAATACATTTTCGTAGCTAAACTATAGCTCGGAGGCACTTCTAGTTTTCTCTCTTATCTTAGAAAAGAATGGATCTTCGCAGTCATTGCGCAACATTATCATTGTAAATTACATTGTTGCATTGATTTAGAGGAGAAATAGTGTGCCCACCGACGCTTTCCATCGTTTTTCAGCACGCTTTAGTTCAGTTTCTGCTGCGTAAACCAAAAATATTACGCAGTGATGGTTAAGGTTCATACTCCATCTTTGAAGCAGAAGTATTTTCAGTACTTAATATACAAAAATATAGCTATAGTTTTGAAAATACGAACGCATGTTTCCTGTCTTTTCACTCGCGTGTCCACGGCCAATGTCGGGCTGCCCCCACCACCGCCGCTTATACCCCCACCTCCAACTACTCTCTCCCCGCCGCAGCGCGGAAGGGGCACTCACACGACCACCTAGAGCGAGTATCACCCGCCATCAGACAAAGTAACTGGCGAGGGGAGAACGGACGAGGCGGTGAGGGGAAATCGTATTCGTATAAGGAATGTTGTTTTATGAGAAGTCATTGTTGTGATTTAGAAATAATAGATAGTTTGACCAATTCTCAATTAAATGACTAGATTATAATATTTATCGCAATTGCCATTACTATAACAGCGATGTGGAATGTTCACAACATCATATTTATCGCAGAGAGATTATGGAATTGGATTCCTGCGCAAGAGAATTCAATCTTCATTTTCCACAAAAAAAAGCCAGAAAAGGCTGATTATGAGACAGAGAGGTTAGAATCTATTTTCACTTATCCTTATGACATTTTACGAGCTTCAAACAATTTTTTTCTGGCAAACGTTATGGAAAAATACACAAATAAGTTTTTCGGCATAATCGAAGTGAAATGTGCAATTACCTGCAGGGATTTGTCTCCATCGGAGGCGGCAGGACAGAAGAAACTAAACTTTCTTCAAAAGAGTGGGGAGAATGTCACGCTAAAGCAAAAGCATCAGTATCATTACGAAATACAGGGACAGTTGCACCTTTGTGACAAAACGTACTGCGACTTTATCGTTTGGAGCCCATTAGGCATTTACATTGAGCGTATTAATAGAAATGATCTCTTTTGGAAACACCAAATGGAACAACAATTAGAAAAATTTTATATGGAGGTACTTTGCCGAAAATACTTCGCCTAAATATCCATTAAAACGAATTATTTAATGCTTAGCCATTACGTAATTCTAACCTTCTGTTTTTCTTGAAGTAATCATCCTTACGCTTTACCCCACACTATTTACCTTACAGGTCGCTCTTCATAAGTTCGTACGAATCAATGGTTTTAATCTTAGTCCAGACCCAAGCTGTAAACTCTTTGAAATGGGTAACTTTTCTCTCACTGGGTGCTGGTAATGAAATTGTGATGTTTTGAGATCAAACCATGACGAATAACGAAAACATTGGTGGTAAGAATGAAGAAACAGCGGAAGGCAAGTAGACATTCTGGTAAATCGTGAGACTGGTTATACTGCATTTCCCCACGTAAAATCACTTATTTTCACTGTGCGATACTGAAAATATCGACCGTGGACATGTGGTATTCACGAAGTTTTCAACTACTATGATATCAGTGCAATATTGTGATCCACCAGGCATAGTATCGCATTGTGCTGTAAATGCACAATGGAATAGTATATGCGAGATAATTGCGACATCAAAGTTACGAACAGCGAAGTTGAGCTGCGAACGAATACGATCACGCGTATTTATTTGTCAGCTGACTCCCCTCTCTTCTCTGCCATCCAGCGCAAGGACACTCTAGGCTCGTCTACAACCCAGCGACGCGCGCAGACCCCCTCCCCTCCAATCCCTCGTCGATTTCCCCTTACACGCTACGAGCCTTCCCATTCCACCCGGGACTGAGTAGGGGGAGAACCGACGAGGCGAAACTGAGAGCTAGTGAGCCACCTTAAGGCCTTTTGACAAGAGGTGATTAATGTCATAGTTGAAACAGCACCAGATCGTAGAAATACTATGAATACATTTGTTGAAATTGTACAGGGCTATTTTCCAAAGGAGCGTTCTTGCATTTGGGACGTTTTCCATTCAGTTTGTTGCTTTGCACGATTCAGTTTTATTTGCGCATCACTACATGAAACAATCTTCGCAATGGCTTCCGTGTAAAACGGTCTTGACGTAGTCAGACGAAGGAGTCTCTCCGCTTCGTGCACATAGTTTGGGTGCTGTGGTTCAACGTCCAAGTTAGAGTTAACGAATTAAAACATCCCAAACTGAAGCTGTCATTATACTCATTGTAGTTACAACCCTGTGTTCAGTTTTCCCTTGCGAGTAGTATTTGACGGGAAACATTTTGCTCCTAGACCGGTACTTGGGCTCTGATCCCTAGATATCGCGCCGAATGCTTTGGCTCAGGTGTGGGTCTTTTGCAGTCCTCGATGTGGTATTTTTCAGCATAGTCACGAATAACAGTTTTCAAAAGCAGTACAACAATAAGAAAAATTGTTACTCCTGAAATTCGAATCTGGGTCTTCAGGATGGTGGGCCAATACCTTCAGTCTCAGCAACAGCCGATTCTCATAAAATACTCATTATTGTCGCTGTATCAGCGTCCTGGTGAGTCCATGATAAGATGATGTATAGGTCTACATCATCATCATTGGTCAACAATCCTAGGATTGGTTTGACGCAGCTTTCCACTCGATTCTTCTATCGGCCAACCTTTTCATTGTGACGTAATTCCTCTCTTTTACATTCTTCACAACCTGTTCCATGTACCTCATACGAGACCTGCCTTTTCCAATCTTCCCGTTCACTTTTCCCTCGACGATAGTCTTCATCAGGCCATCGTGTCTCAAGATATGGCCGATTAAGTTTTCCCTTCTTCTTTTTAGAGTTGTCAGCAGACTTCTCTTTTCTCCTACTCTTCTTAGCACTTCCTCGTTACTTACTCGGTCGATCCATTTAATCTTCAGCATTCTTCTGTAGCACCACATTTCAAATGCTTCTACCCTTTTCTTCTCCGCTGCTGTCATCGTCCATGATTCACTGCCGTAAAGAAAAATGCTCCAGATGTATGTTCTGATGAACTGCTTCCTTACTTATATGCTTATATTTCCTGCTGTAAGTAGATTCTTCTTTTGAAAGAATGCCCTCTTTGCCTGGGCTATTCTACTCACTATTTCTTTCTTGCTTCGTCCATCGTTGGTTATTCGGCTTCCTAGATAACAGAACTCTTTAACCTCTTCAAGTTTTTGTTTTCCTAGTTTGACATTGGTTTTCGCCTCTTCTTTCTTGCTGCGCACCAATATCTTAGTTTTCTTCTTATTTATCTTCAGCTGATATCTGGCCATAGTACTTTCCATGGTTGTTAGCATCTTATTCAGCTCCTTCTCTGTATCTGCTATGAGAGCTATGTCATCAGCGATTCGTAGCATAATGATTGTTTCTCCGTGGATGTTCACTCCAGAACACTTCTCCTTGACTTCATTTAGGGCTCTCTCGATGTAAACATTAAAAATTACGGGAGACAGTGCGCAGCCTTGTCTCACTCCTTTCCTTATTCTTGCCTCTTCACAGCTGGGTCCAGATTTAATCACAGCAACTTGGTTTTTGTACAGACTGTGTATTATTCTTCGGTCATTGTATGGCACTCCAATTCCCTTCGGAATTCCAAGCATTGAATCCCAATCCACATTGCCAAAAGCCTTCTTAAATCCTCAAATGCAATGAACGTCGGTTTGTTCTTCTCCATTCTCTTCTCTATGAGTAGCCTAAGGGCCAATATCGCTTCCCTCGTACCCTTACGTTTCCTGAATCCGAATTGATCTTCATCCAGGAACTCCTCTGCTTTTCGTTCTATTCTTCTGTAGATGATCCTGGTCAGTATCTTTGATGCATGTGTCGTCAGGCTTATAGTCCTAAAATTTTCGCATTTCTCCGCTCTCTTCTTCTTGGGAATAGGAATGATGATGTTTTTCTCGAAGTCCCTTGGTATTTCTCCTGTTGAAATTCCAGTCTACATGCCTAAAAATCAATTCCTATTAGTAATCCATTCCTATTAGTAATCCAATCCATATCCATTCCTCAACGTAATGCATACACTGATGTTTGTTGAACTACGCGCTAAAATCAGTTTTGTCGGCGTCCATGTTTCGCCAGTGAGGGCAAGTCGAAAGCCTTTCCTATGTATTCTTTATTTTGTATTGTGCCTGAGGAAGAAGTGAAAGTAGCGATGGAGACGGAGACGAGCTCAGGATGAAGTCAAGGTTGTAGAAAGGTCGGAGGTTGTTTGTTGGGTGGTTTTACGCGTTCGTTCCGCCTTATTTTTGTGTTTAAGATGAAATAGGAAAGCAGTAGACTCGTACGACTGAGCGTGCAATTTAACATCCCATAGAACGCTGCTTCACCGATGGGAAATTGTCTCACAGTTGTATTTGTGGTGAGAGAAATTCATGGAGTCGTACCTTAGATTTATTACCCCATTCGCACAAGGGAGATTTAATATTTATGTTGGAATATTTTTACTAATAAGCCGAAACTGAAACGTCTCCTCACCTCTGTTGGAACACATTGCTCTAGACCCCGGCCGCGCGGTAAACAGTCGGTCGCCAGCTTGACAATCCTAAGGTCGCGGTTTCTAATTCCTCCTCGATCATCTTGTTATCAAAGGATCAGGGTTATGGTGAGAGAGTGTGATGACACCATAGCATTGATCACTCAAAGTGTTCAGAGATTGCTCAAAATGTTGGGGAATGAATCCCTGCACGTGTTCTCTCCTTTGAACACATTATCTAGTTAGTTTAACTTCCGTTCCTTCCTATTCAAGGGGCTTTTCATAGTATTACATACCTTCCATACAAAATGATATTGCATATTGTCTTCTGATCGTTTTTATAACTTGATACTATCAAGCTTTGGGGAAAAATTCACTTGGTGAAAAAATAATGGTATTTCTTTAAATATCGTGATATTCTTCATCTCCATTGAACGTGAAGTGTGATATAGCTGCTTAAGTCTCTTTTGGGTTTTGATGTAGCTGTTGTTACTGAGGAAATGCATGCAACTATCCCACTACAGCTAGGTACTTCCCAGAGTCGCGCTTGGAAAAAAATGTGGTCTTATTTCTTGAGGAGCTCCTTGTATGTGCTAAATGTTCTTGAAGACATGAGATCACCCCTGGAATTATTTTCTCTTAGAGGCGGGATATGCTTGTTGAATCGCAATTCATTTTTCGGCATTTGGATGAGATTCAAGGATGTGCTCTTTGAGTGGAGAGCGTCCAGATACTGGCTCATTTAACGACACTCGACTAGATGGGATAATTTGTACGCAATGACTAACGCGTGCTCTGTTGATGTCACGGTGTTTCATGACCTCATGTCATTGTTGTTGCAAACGTGGTGACCGTATTTGACGTCACGTCAGGTAGCGTCGCGAGTTAACGCCCCTCTCGCCCTCACCAGCATGAGGCTATTGGTCGGTGCAGTAATCATTACCTCAAGTTTCCTCCGGTTTCTGAAAGTGATAATGTAGTTTTGCACCTGTCTATAATCTATCGGCGAGGATCATGTCAGAAGTTACTTATGCTTTAATTGACAGCCGTGAATATATTTTGTGCGTGCAGCAGAACATATACTTCAACATCCTCATAGATAAAAACCCGGGGGCGGTTAGTTCACTTGCAGTGGTGGAACGGGAAGCCTATCTCATTCTCGACTGATGGCTATGGTAGCCCTAATTGTTATTTGTAGTGTGAAAACGTACGGCCAGCCGGAGATGAAAAGAAACGCAATTTTCTTGTAACATTGGTAACTGGTTGGTACTATAATTGAACTGGATATTCACTAGACATTCCTCTCCGTGACATTAAAAAAATGAACAGGCAATTAAGTTGGGGTGGTAAGTGCATCGAGTGGAACAGAATTTTTTTCCTCTCGCTCCAGCACAGTAAGCGTTGTATTCCTCCCACGTAAATCTGCTTGATCCTTTTTATCTTGAATTAATTTAATGCCAGAAAGTTCTGATCATAAAAATCACAAAACGCTCTATGTGATTTCTTTGCCTAGATGATGCAGAGGAATATGTAAGCATGGAAGAGGAAGGAAAAGAGTAGGTGTTCTGGATGGCACAAAAATGGGCGTTAGTTATGAAGATTCTGCGAGGGTTTCATTCATGGATATGTGGATTGATCCGGAGAAATTCATGGGTGGAAAATAACCGGCAACGACTGCCCACAAATAGACCTGCTAATATTGTTTGAATTGTTATGGTAGTGATCAAGGTTTTGAAGGCTGCTCGGGCCGGTACGATTCCGATATTATTTAACTATACAACAATTCTAATTATGGTTAATTTTGTAAGCATGTCCAAAGTAGAATAAGAATGAGCAATTTAGTTGGACAATATTATGATGATCGACGTGTTTTGCCTTCGGCTCCAAAAAGTACAAAAGGCGTTTCCCGCCGCAAATGAATGGGGTCGTTTTCCATATTTTTTATTGCCGGATATGATAGAGTTTGTAAAATAAAAGGACCCGTATTTTTCCGTTTTTTGATCCGTCAATTATTTCTATAAGCGGCGAAAAACTGATGTTTTTAACCCTTTCGGAAAAGTGGGTGTGGTGCCACCTCTGACGTACATCGACTTCGTCCAATCACAACTGAGCCCGCGAAGGTACTTCGCCTCATCGCAATGGGGGGACACAGCTGGCTCTGCCAATAGGAGCAGTTGCGAAAGCATCTGTTCGAGCAGACCCTCCGAGAACCCCACTCCACTCCCTTCCCTTCCCCTAAAAGCAGTCAAGGACAGGAGGAAAATGACATCAATTGTATCAAAGCAGCTTTTTAGGTGGGCATCACCTTTTGCATATTTTAATTTTTGATTTATTAGTGAATGGTTGTGGTTAGAAGATTAATTTTTTCACTAAACTCGTTTCCATCTAACAATTTCGTATACAAAATTCGATTTCGGTTCCGAGTAAACGCCCCCATTTCCGGAATCTCCATATTAGTGTAGTATGTGAGCTGTAGGACTTCGGAAATGGAAAGGAATTTATTGCTGCTTCCAGAAAGAATCGTCAAAATGTTCATCATCCGACGTTTTATGTCCTGTGCTGAGCAGAAAGTATTCCCATCTATCATGTAAGCAACAGATAGCGTAGATTTGAGATTAGTGTTGTTGTAGACATGGATATTAGCAACTCAAACTGCTTGGGCTATATCACATTGTTTAACGTCAACCTAAGACCTAAGTGAAACACAGCATCCTAGCCCGAGGTGGGATTCGAATTCGCGTCCTATAGTTTGCCAGGTCGGTGCGAAATCGACCGTGGCTCGCACCAGAAATGAAACCTGGACCATTGCAATAGAAAACCACTCTCTCAAAAACCCCTAAAACGATAATAGATATGTGCGATGAGAAGATAAAACCGGTTTTCGTAGTTGTTGTTAGTGGAAGCGACCGTCAGTTACGGTGGCCAATAATTACTGATGTCGTGACGAGGCGTTGGGTAGCACGTAGGCGCGGCTGGAGGTGAGACGTAGCGACGCATCGGGAGCAATCTGTATCGCCGGGCGTCCTCCCAGCCGTGGCGTCGGGAGATGATAGATATGAGGAGACATACGTGAGAAACATTCGGCACGAAAACCGCTGGTAGCCGGCAAACGTGTTGGTGCGCAATGGTGAAAGAAGGGTTGTTCCGAGGAGGGCGAAGCAGGGCGGCAAGGGGTTTGGAGGGGCATTGTTGAGCCGGGTGGGGCTCAGAGGGGGTGGGGAGATACGGGAGGTGAGGGGCGGGAGTTTGGGAGGGGAGAGAAAGGCAGTCAACTACGCCGTTTACTTGCAAGTGCGTCGTAGGGAAAACGACGATGTTCCCTTTGTGCTGAACCTTGAGCGTTATAATGTTGCAAATTGATGGTGGCCAAAATGTCCCCGTATTCATATCTCGTTTGAATTCGCGCATCGCTCCCAGCATCTTTGTAATGCGTCGGAAAATCCTGTTTGCGTCCGAATCCACACGTCGAATATGAATGGACGCATTTGAATCCACTCACAGCATGGTCCCGCATCGTATCGAATTTTAACGGTATTCACACCACAATGTCAGGTTTTATTCGCATTTCGCTGCTCGGTATCTCAGGGGGGACAAGTTACTATCAGTGGAATTGTATGCTCGACCATAATGCGTGCCAGATGTGGAATTACCCCCTTCCTCACACTCGTACTGTGGCTTTCAAGATACTGTGTCGTCGTAGATAAATGCATTTGTATCACAATCGATGAATCATAGTAGCATCGCATAAAGACCAGTCCTTCATCCACTTAGGGATGGACATTAGTGATAGGTTAGCGAAACTCAAATGTGCGATATTTAATTATTACTATTTGTCGCCTATAGTGACATGCTCTCATCGTTTATCTCATTGTTTTGATGATTTCTTTCCCTCCTGTTCTCAGTATCGAACCATATTAGCTCATGTCGTTTTGAAATTGGTGTTACAATGAATGAAATCGCGTATTCATTCTTTTTCTGTACGCTATCAGCGTTCCAGAGTAGTTGTTCAAGTACATTGACATCTATTACGCACTCTCAATCCCTTTTAGGCGCATCCTTGAAAGTGAAATATTAAATTTTGATCCCGAGCGTCTTTGACGTTCAGACGTTGAAGATGTTTTCAGTTATATTATTTTTCCACTAAGTAAATGTCAATTATATCTTCCCTGCGTTGATGCTTAATGGCTATAAGATAGTGTTTCATTTGAATGGATGGGATATTCGATGTCGACCCGCGATGTTTTCCCTTCGATGCTCGTCCCAGGACCTCACGCACAATCTGAACGTGGTTGCTTATAAGGCCTCTCTTCGCCTGTAGTGGTGCGGAGTCGTAGTATCGGTAGTGGGAGGAGAGGCTAAGCCGCTTATGTTAACCCCCTCCACTCTCCCCTCTCCTTTCCCTTTCTCTGACCCCCCCCCTCTTCTCCCCTTCCCGCCCATCCCTATCCACCGGCTTCTCGGTCTTTTTTTCACATTCCCTCCGCTATCGCCAACTCCCCACTTTAGACGAGTCGCTCTTCCTCGCGTCGGAGGATAAATACAGCTCCTGGATCTTCGTGGCCAATGCGTTCGAGAGCTGCTTAGCAACGAGGTTCTTTTCCTGCCGCGTGGCTAGTCTTTTCCTTGGCGAGCTCATTTCTCTCGCTTTTCTCATATTTTCGCGTCCTTGTCTTCTCGCATGATCTCTAGTTCTCCGCGTCTCATTTTGCGCTCGATGTGCGATGCCGGAGGGTGTGCTTCTATGTCATTGTCTCCTTTGTTAGTGCGGGTAAGGGTGATTGCTTGCCATCTAGATGGTTCTCCAATTACGGTTGGAGGTCTTAAATTGTATCCGCCATCGGTGTGCGTTTGATCCTCGACTTATCGATTGAGGAGGGAGTTTGAAGAGAGCCTCTAATGCATCGCCGCCTTGTCGTTAATGTGTTAATCCATCCACTGCCGTAACTACCACGGGTGTAATGTGTACATTGCACACGGGATGCAGCCTCCATTGGGCGGCATATTCTATGATGCCTGTTATCGATTGAGGTTTTTATATCCTGATTTAATTATCCTTAATCTCCCAAGTAAAAATCACGTTTCATGCCGACCGTGGTAGCCAGGTCGGTAACGCACAGGCCCGGAAACCCAAAGGTCGCGGGTTCGAATCCCGCCCAGGAAATGGATGTTTTAATTGTCTTATGGATTAAGATCTTACGTTTTATAATGCGATATAACCTCAGTCGTTGGAGCAATGAAAAATCCGAGACCACTATTACGAAATCGCGTTTTAATGTCTTATTTGATCATTAGTTGCAAGATTTACCACTACATTATCAATACGTGTAATAGTTGTATTAGAATTGATTTCTATTTCACTTTAGAAGACAGTGAATTCAGAATGAACTAAGGCCATCTCGCCATTTAGGCAGTTGAGTGTTGGTAAGATTGTAGTTGAGAACAGATTTAGGGTATAAGGAAATTCAGCGTTGGAATCATCCCTCTTATAAAGAACGGCGCCAAGGAGTCACTCGTTTAACGTCTAGTCTTCGTCAGAGGCTTTCGGGTGCAGCTGCGTATAACTCGTTGTCGGTGAGCGAGCTTTCGCGGCCATTGCAGGACGCATCATCAGGCAATGATAAAATATATTGGAAAGTTGATGTTTTATATCTCTCCACCCCTCCCCCCTTTACTGTGGAGTGGGGGGGGGGGGGTTCACAATATATTTTATCATTGCCTGATGATGCGTCCTGCATTAGCCGCGAAAGCTCGCTCACCGACAACGCGTTATACGCAGCTGCACCCGAAAGCCTCTGACGACGATGGATTCCGCTGCGAAAACCTACGTTCCAAATTAACGTCTAGTCTGACGGACGGAGTAATGCACTCTAAGTTCCCTCCACTCAGCATCCAAGTGAGGGCCGGTATACCGATGAAATATGTCTGCCACCTCTGGTACCCATCCCTCAGTGCACCTCTTTGTTACTGGATTTATCGCCGGCCGTTGAATGATTTGCTTCCAAACCGTTCGGCTGGCAAATTTTATCAGCTTTCTTTTTCCGTCATCAGTGGACAATGGATATCTTCCTATCATCCGGGGCATCAAAAATAATAATGTTCATGCTCTTAAACCGTGGAATTCAAGTATTCGTCCTATGTACGTAGTTTAATCATAGCCCTCGTGTAAGTAGAAGACTATTTAACTATTTTTTGGTAATCCAACTTCAAAGATTATATTGCACCACCTAAACTGAGTTTATAAACATCTCCATATCTAAGGAAAACACAACATCCATATCCGAGGCTGAATTTGAACCTGCGACCTTTTGTTCTGCTAAGCCGTCACGTTACAGACTTGACTACCTCGACTGGCCTTCATTTAATGTTAATGACACCTAAAGTTGTCTTTCTGAAGAAATTGGAAAAGATTTTATCGTTGAAATACGCGTGGAAAATTAGTTGTATTAAGTGCATTTTTGTCACCGTAAAACAAGTTTCAGTATGGAGTGTTGCTTTTACGATAGTATTCGAAACACGAAATCCAAATGAACACTATGTTGTTTAAAACAGCGGAACTTAATTAAAACTACTATTAAATTAAAGACTAGCCGGCGATCGATATAATCTTCCCCAATCGACTTCGCCCTTCCTTTAGAGGCTAAAAGTTGCGTGTTCTGCTTCCAATAAAATTAACGAAAATGACATTCTTGCATAGGGCGCCGTAATTTATTTTTTCCTTCGAGCTAATGGAAAAGGGGCGTGGCTGACTAATAACTCTGTTATATATAGGTGCTGGCCTGAGTTATACTTTGGTGTCGACAGCTGGCCGTATCCAACGCGCCGCTGCGCAGAAACCAAGACAGCTTACGTGACACAACGCTCCGTGGGATCATTTTTACACGGCCTCATTTGGTTCAAAGTTCGGACAACTTTTACTTAATGAGCGTTGAATCTTATTGGAAAAATCGATGGAATTTATTTAACAGGACTGGAATTAGGAAAATTTGACGAAGATAATGTAAAACGAATACAAATGTCACCCTTTCGGGATTTGACGAAGCGTAATGTTATGAGAGATCATACACTGCAATTCCGTCTCATACATGCAATAGGTGACTTTGTGGTGTGATATGGATTAGAGAAACTGGGATGGAACCTCGTCTGCTCCCAATGGCCTTCTCCCGTCCTTACTGAGAGTTTATTAAAGAACAAAATATTCAAACTTACACGTAATTTTTAGGCAGTTATTGTTACTCCACAAAGTGTATACACATAAGAACACAAAATGCGAAGTACAAATTGTGATTTTTAGATAAGTCTTCTTCCGGTTATAGTAATTTTTTATGGAGTGTTCCCACTCTTCTGGGAATTTCATTGGTTTACCTACTCCTTTCCTGCCACAGTTCTCTCCTCAAATCGGCGTACAGTAAACTCCCGATTAACCGTGCTCGCATTATCCGGGCTGCGGATTATCTGTTCATGGCCAATATATTTAGTGTTTCGGCAGTGGTCTCTAAGGTAAGTAAACGTTTGTTATTTTCCTACAATCGTGACTTTTACTGCGGCCCTGCCGACTGGTCCGATGTCTTACGCCAGGCTTCGTACCGCCACCCGAGGCTTGCGAACATTTAATTGCGGCCGGGACAGCTCTAATGGATTCTTTTTTGTCATAAAATGCTATTATGTACAGCGGCGATCTTTCCATTGGCAGGTTATTTTGTTTTCGTAAAGATTTACTTATTTTGGCGGCGCACCATTATAGAGAAATGATTCCAGAAATAACCAAACAGCGGATTATCTGTGTTTCCGATTATAATTATTATCGGATAATTATCCGTGCACACTTCACCAGTCGTTAGCCTGGAAAATTGGGAGTTTACTGTACTTCCTTAGGGGGCGTCCATTATTTACGTGAGGCGATTTTGGTGATTTTTCGACCCCTCTTCCCCCCCTTGGTGATATGTCGTGAGATTTGGCTCGACCTCCTCCCCCCCCCCCCCCCCCCCCCGTATTGCGTATTTTAGTGTAAATACGTTAATCTGTACTTGATTGCGTTGGATTTATGTAAAAACAATTATAATATGCTTAATCATTTTTATTTGACCACTAAGAACGTAGTCTAGAAACACAGCGGAAAAATCGCGCGTTTGGCTGGCGGCTAAACAATCGAGGGGCTACTGTGCTACTTTATGGCGCTCGCATAACCGCGATAAATATTATTGTGTAGGATTTAGCCATATTTTAGTGGTGAATAATGTTTTACGTAATTTAACCCAGTTTTCTCGCAATTTTACACTGTTTCTTGCGGAAAAAAAATTACGTGATATGAAGTATATTCGAGTCTTCCACCGGGTCAGATCCTGCATTTCTGCCAAAAGGCAGAAATCGAAACGAGTTTTGCCCTACCGTTGCGCTCAACGCCATGGCAATTCAGCATTGAAGTACAAAGGGGAAGGAGAGAGATAACTAGCGTGTTTCAAGGTGTCACACCCGTCCTGGGCGTCGGGGGCGTATTTTGAGCTGCTGCCAAATATTCTTTACCCGGCCGAGTTCCGCGCAGACAAAAAAATAATTGGATGAAGCCCTTGTTTTTAAATACGGATGCCACGGGACCTTCTGTTAAGGGCGGATTAGAAAATGTTGCGTATTCGTTATACCGTGGTTTCCCCGAAGTACTTTTGAGTCCAATATCAATGTTTGCTCCAAAAGATGCATTAGGGACTATTTTCTGGAGGTATTATTTTTTTAGAGAATAGACTGTTCCTGTGTACTGCGCAACAGTAACCATATTTCGGAGTAGCTTAGGAGTTTATCTCTCGTCTGTAGGCAGACGGGTATTTATAAATGCTTGATTATTTTACGCATTAATGTCAATTATCTTTATTCGTGCAATATAATTGATAATTCAATCCACCCGTCGGACTGACGATATCACCTAGTGCATATTTTCTGGGAAACATGGTACCTATTAGTGGAATGTAATTTTTTGTCGCCACCAATACCCCACCTATGAAAAGAGCTTTCAGATATGTACTCACATTACAGGGGTCAGCAGCCGGTGAAACAAGCTTTCACGGGTGCGCTAATTCGTGTCGAATAATTTATAGCGCATTTGACTTTTTTACCCTGCCAATATGTTTTCCGTATTTTTTTAGAAACTCGTTTCTTATGATGTATGTGAAAAGAAAGATGGTTTTTTGTTTTGAAAAACAAGGCGAACACTGAAAACTGTCTTAGTGGTTTCTTCCATCCGTATCCATTTCTTTAAAAATATTTGAATTTGGGATTTTCGTTGCAATTCCATTTAGTGTCCGGAGCGTTGTTGGTCAGGTTTCCTATTGTCTGCTGAAACGATTCGGCAATTTTTCTGAGGTGGAGTTCCAATTCAGAGATTTTAAAGTTGTC
This sequence comes from Platycnemis pennipes, assembly GCA_933228895.1. Taxonomy (NCBI): domain Eukaryota; kingdom Metazoa; phylum Arthropoda; class Insecta; order Odonata; family Platycnemididae; genus Platycnemis; species Platycnemis pennipes. The sequence continues at coordinate 45,379,236 of OW121854.1, read as the reverse complement.
GTATGTAAGACTTTCTGACGAACCATGGTGCGTCTGTAATTTACCGCAAAAATTGTTCTGAGCGGCAGAAAGTGCTTAGGTTAGTTTTTGATATCGATCCCCACGTTGCGATGTGAATTATCCCTTCACAATTGTAAAATTAAGTGAAAACGGCTTAGTTATATAGAGTTACAGTAGATGCTGAGGGTGTGCCTGCGCACCTTTTCTCGCGAATCACTGGGGCTGATGTATTGACGACGCAATGCCGAGTAAGGCATGCGTAGACCGGCGCATTGTAACAGATGCGTTAGTTTGAATCATGATCTTAGAATACTATTCTAAGATCTAGATAGTAGATCGTAGAATATTTATCTTAGAGTACTTAGTATTCTAAGATCGTGGTTTGAGTGAACCCCCCTCGTTATCTGTCATAGGTTTTTAGGCGACCCTTCTTTCTCGACTTCAACTATGTAGTGTTGACGACAAGATGCCACCAGGGAAGGCATATGAGCCCTCCCGGAAAGGTTCCTAGAATTTGGCGGTCAATCCCCTCAGCCCCGCTTTTGTTGGGATGTATTCGTCTGGGCCTATTCATTGCATTCTTGCACAACTACCCTTGCATTCTTATCTTTCATTTCATCAGTTCATCTTAGATACCGTTTTATTTTCCCATTTTCCTGTTGGGCCCTAATTCGGACCGGTCGACGTTCGCCAATAATTAACGAAAAAAATTAATTGAAGTTAGTTTTGTATCAGTTAATGCATAATTTAAGAATTTTTTCATAATTTTAAAAGTTCTCTTCTAAAAAGTAACGATCAAATTAAATAGTTAACCACATTTTTAACTATTAATTTTAATCGTTAATTTTTTAAATCTTTAATCCCAACTATGCTGCTGCACATCCACTTGGGACCTTAGGGTTATTATTTCTTGTGTAACGTTTGATGTGTGCATAGGAACGCTGCTCTCTGTCGCTTCTTGTTGTTTTTCGGTTAGGTGAGCGGATACTATAGTCATTTTTCCGTGAATGATTGCTGGCTGGTGAGAAAGAGGGAGGAATTATTCAGGAAACAAAAAAGGACGGAGAAGAACCCTGCGTTTGCCCGTTGTCAAGGAAAGGTCTCCAGGGGCCCTAGGTATATTGTTCCATTCAGCGAACGGAGTTCTGAACTTGAAGTGTCATCCACATAGCTATCGAGTAGGGAAGTATGCCTCTGAAAAATATCTACCTCAATTAGGATTCGAGCCCTGACCCTCGGGATGGGAAACTAGTACCCAAGCCAACGTATTTGATCCCGTTAACGGCCACTTCCGCTACCAACTAACAAAAATGATGTCTCTGTTCTTTGGGTTAGTGTCCATCAATCCAAGCTTTGGAAAGTGCGTTTGCTTTTATCTATGAGCCTCCGATCACCACGCCTGTCCATCGTGGCCTACATACCGCCTCTCTTTGAAGCGTCTGCACATTCTTTTTGCGGGTTATTTCATCCGCTGAGAAAAGTCCAGGTCGTTGACCCGATTGGTGCGAAGATGGCATAACGTCCAAGTGCGACGCGCAGTTCTAAATATAATCACTTTCAATTTTTCACCGGGAACGGGCACCTCTTTTCACATCCTTCTGCCCTTCATATCCTTCCTCCGTGGCAGCCCAGAGACTCTCCCTCCACCCCCCTTTTCCCTTTATTTCCCCTTCCACTCCCCTCTCTTTCCCCTTTCACTCCCCTCAGTGCCCTCCCCCCTCTCCTTCTCTCTCGATACCGTCCTCATGCCTCCTCCCCATACGAATGCCAAGTCCCTCGCAGAGATAGTGACGACGTAGTAAACTGTTTGCTTGGGCAAAAAATATCCCTCTCAGTTTATTTTTTTCATATTTGAAGCGGTTCTTTGAACTTGAACTTCACAGTTTTCCCCTCCATCGTTTGGAGGAGAGTGGAGAATCTTCATTGTCAATAGTGATAATTTATTCATTGCAAATTGATAGTGTACCCAACATATTTGTCGTGGCTTCCCGCCTGGTATAGTAAAGGGTCAACCTGTCGCTGATATTTACTCGATTTTTTCGGTGCGTCTATCAAGAGTCAGTGTATTAAAATGTTGAATATTCTCGGTACGATAGTTAAGCATCTCGTTAAAATGTGTGTTGTCAGGCGTTTGCTTCCCTTTTGCGTTATTTCGGAAAGACCGTACGAGAAAATCATGCAGTGTGTGAGACAGTGGACTTCTTTTAGTGCACTCGATGTTTTCATATTTTAAGGTTGGCGTTGATGGTTCGTTTTGAAATAAATTGCCTATTGACATGAATACGTCGTCTGCCCACCAGGATATTCGCTCAGTAGAATTGGATTTTGATGATCCACTGAATTTTGAAAAATTTTCATCATTAGGAAACGTGCCAAGTATCTCATTTCATTTTAAATGCTTTTACTTCCTGTGATCGAGTTGTTGAGGTGACTAGAATACTGACTTCCTGCATGTTGGGTCTGGGGAATGAAACGCAGCAGTAGTGATTTTTTTCAGTTGAATTCCGTTCGTGCTAGAGAGCAGCTTAGTATCCCGTCCTTCGGACAGGACGTTAAACATAGGACCACTAGGCGACTTTCAGTAAGGTATGTATTAATACCGTCGTCGGGTTTCTCTCCCCACAGCCTCCATTGCCTAGCAGTTCTCCTTTACTATACTAATGGCACCGGTTTATTTATAATTCAGGTACTAACGGCTAAGGCAACGTCATCTTCGTTCTCAATATTACTCTTGTATTCTGGCGAGGATGCTGTTCCATTATATGTACCTTGTTGGGTGTGTTAAGCTAGCTTCTGTGTGCATCGGAAATTACATCCAACTGCGGGAAACTTAACCTTTGCACATAATATTCGAATGGTGTTTTTCATATTATTTTATTTGAGTGGGTGTTATATTCCGTCAGACTGTATATAATTGCTGAGAATGTGAAGAAGCCGATAGCCCTTGAGTCAATTGGACACGAACACATCAAGTATTCGCGGCTGGACGTGACGTATTCGTCGGAATGGTACTTTTTACCGGGTTAAAAAATTAATCCCTCCTCATAAACAATCTGCTGCATTCACCGTATTTTTTATATTTAATATTTGTCTAATGTACCATTCGTCACGTGACACCGGTACGACTACTAACGGAAATTCCCGATTGATACCCTCCCACACTCCAAAGACTCCGAATTCCCCCCTCCTCCCCATCCGCAGGAAACCAAAAAGAAGGCCACGAACGGCTTAAGTTTTTTCTTATTTTTAGATTTCATCAATCAATCCGATGAATCCACACTCGACTCCCTTCTACCAATCGTTCACTTTAATGTTCTCAAGTCAAAGAATCAGCCGCGAAGGGCAGGGACACGGCGAAATCAGTCCGAGAACGGCAACATGTACATCTACATCATACCCTGCAAGCCACCATAAAGGTGTGTGGCAGGGGGTGAATTCTCACCAAACATGCACTACACATCTTACATAAAAATTAGTAATAATATACTAGTCTAAACTTTAATTTTGTTTTTAAGAAGATTAAAATAGCAAAACAAGCATGCAATATAATGCTGTTAGTTGGGTTAGCTTAGTCCTTATATCAACATGCAACTACGTATGCTATCGATTGATACACTTGTATTGGATATATTTACCGCTATATTGGATATATTTACCGTAGCCTATGGCTGGATAAGAAGTGCCTCGAACTATGTCCAAAGCAGTCCCAAGATGACATTATATTCTATTATCTCATGGGGATCGGGTTGGTATAGTGGCTAGATAGTGGCTGGCCTCTCATGAGCCCCAGAGCCAGGTTCGCGCCCCCGCAGTGGCCGGGATTTTTCACAGGCATGCCAATCCGTACTTTATTGGAGAGAGCCTTGTGCTCAGTACTCTGTCCGTCGGATGGGACGCTAAACCGTGGACCCATAGGCGTCTTGCGTAGAGAACCAGCTGATGGCGACGCTTGGTTTCTCTCTACCCTTCCTTCGTTCCCTGAAATTCCTACTTAACAGAATTACCCATCTTTCTAAATGGTGAGAATGACCTTAACTGACAGTCTTCTCCCCTGAGTAAAACTACACCAGTTCTATTATTTCATGCATTAATATCCCCATAAATTGACATCCCCGCTTTACACCTCATGGGTCGTAGCTCGATACCTTAGAGAGGAAAGCGTTACGAGGGGAAATACTGCGTTACACCATCCATGTCAGGGTATTTTTTCGCGTGGGGCACCAATTACCTCCTTCCATAAGATAAGAACACAAAAGAGTTCAGCATTAACGATGTAGAGGTTCTGTCATTTATTGGTAAGGACTAAAATAATGGGGGAATGAATAATTTTTATTGGTTTGTTGGAATTCAATGAAGAGGAGAAAAGTGGGTATGAACTCAGCGTCGATATTTGCTACCACTGTATACAAATGAACAGGAATAAGTCCACTGTCTCTATCTCCTCTCCTAAGTGTAGCCACTTGGGAATTATCGAGAAAGTATTGGGGAATCGTCTAGCAGTCTCCTTTTCTCTGGCATACCATATAGGACCTTCATACGAGAGGGCGGTACATAATGATTCCCAAAAAGTGTGCAAAGAAATTAACAGAAAGCTTATTGAATCTTACTATGCAAAGGTTGTATCGTCGAAGAAGCTCAACGGCTATCCTAGGTAGAGGTTTGAAGGAGGGAACTCTCTCCAGTCGACGCTATTTACAGAAGCCATTTGAAGGGCGGAAGCCCAATATTTAGAATCCTTTACCACCCTCGTAACAAGTACTTGTTCTTAGATTCGCCCTGTGAAGGACAAGAACTTAAGGAGGTAATGGATCGACGCAAGTGAAGGGAAAATGTAAACTAGACGAGAAGTTACTGTTAAAGAGTACCCTTGTGGAGTGAACCCGTTTACTGTTCGTTCGTAAAATAGTAGTTCCATCAAAAGTTTCAATTACGTACCCATTTTAAAACTCCCTTTGTTGAATCACTTGAATTTTTTTTCACTTTTAAAATTTAAACTAGTTCCGCGTTCCAAAGAAATCAGTTCAAATTATCCGTTTCTGTATCTTTGCTAGAGGGATCATTTTTGCTACTAAATACATGTACCTATTATTATTACTAAAAGAATGCTTGAAAACTGAAATGTCGCCAATGCTGGTGATCATTAATTCTCTTATCGTGAGACGTGTGATGTAGCACTTTAGAGGAAGCGTTTATCTAAAAAGCTGTTTTGCCTACCGGAAGTTACAACAGTTTGTTTCGCGATGATGTTTCCTGTCCTATCGTTTTAATCCTCACGAAGTTATCCTAGAGTGTATTTGTTTCGTGTGCTGAGTTGAAGTTCATTTGTCCGTGGTCTTAGTTGCATGTGCCTGGCTGTGGTAAACTTCATTTCGATTTTCCCTCTTGGCTTTACCCCGGCGGTTTTAGACTCGACCGTCCAAATTGAGAGACTCGGTGGATGGAGGCGGGCGTAGGTTCTCATTCCCTCACCCACCACTAAGATTTATGCGACGCGGTGCATTTCCTACGCGAGCATTGCCTTCATGGTGTGAAATATGCACCTGTTTCGGGATAAAAATAGAGGGTTAATTGTTGGAAGCATTCGATTCGGAGTCGCCGTCCTGGGGTTCTGGGGTTTGAGATGGGGGGACTGCAGGACGAACTCCCTTTTTCACTGGAAGCGGACGACGAAATCAATTTAAATTATTTATCTTGAAGTTCTATTGCTCTTGGAAAGTCGACAATGATCTCGGTATATAAAGCAATGTACTATCCTAATCGGTCGCAAAAAAGGCGCTAGCTACGCAGTCAATTGAGGGAAGAGTTTTTTCCATCATTAAACATGAATGTTAATGCCTCGGGAACACCGTGAGAAGGATTATTATCATTAGTTCTTTAAGGTGGATGTAAATGGACGTTTAATTCTTCCCCGACCCTCAAATTTCACATGTCTGTATTCAGCCCGTCATAATTCCTACCTCTCATCATTCTGCGCAGATTACCCGCAATTCTTCTCCCTCTGGTTCGCTTACCCAACATTATAATTTCTAACACGCCCTTCAAATTTTTTTTTTATTTCCATGGTTTATATGAATGAAATCAGAATTAAGTCATCTCCTATTCTTGGCCATTTAAATTAGCAATTGTCAAGAAAACGATATTCATAAATGTTAAATATCAAGTTGAAATAAATGTCTAGTTTATTTCAGTATTCACTCTCGTTTCTTAAGTTTTCTTCTGAAAATCAATTATTAAAAACTAAAAGGAATAGCTTTCCGTTCATTTCATTTCTCATTCCGTCATCCCCTTCGAAAAAATTTCGGAGATTACTTAAATGTATTAATACGTGTTCTTAAAATGATATAGTAATAGGTATATCAATAGCTAAACAGTAGACCAAATCAGTTTGTTCTGATGAATGGGAGGTTCCATTCGAGAATTCGAGTGCACAGTCTGGTATTTTCATCCAAGCATTTTGGTGGAATTCATCAAGTTCACCTTAATGACCATTAGAACGGCTGTTAAATCTTTCAAGATCCGCAGTCGACCTTTATCGATATCGAAGTTGTGTAGAAGCTGATATCGTGCGAGTTAAAATCGTCCTTGCTCGAGAAAACGCATGTTGGTCCTGGGTTTTGTTGCGATTGCCTTATTATGTAAGGTTGGTTGGTTGCTTTATTCATGTTACAGGCTGTTCTGTGAGTCAAATTTGTGGCTATGAAAATGACTGATATTTCGCGGTATATCTGTATGGCTGTTGAAGCGGTTGACTCCGCTCCAAACTGCTTTCAAGGATCGTGCTAACGGTGTGAGGTGTGAATAGAATCCTGCTAGTGCGGTTGCATTCGTTGATTCATCGGTGGTTATCTCTTTGCTGAAAAGCAAAATAACTTCTTTTTCCATCCTTAGATCGATTGCGCCCGATCAATAATCGATTCTTAATCTCATCGCAGTGCAAATACACTCGTACGAGTAGAACGGAAGGGTTGATTTGTGTGTGGAAACTCTCGCTTATTTGGTCTGACTAATCGATATGAGCGTCGCAAAAGTGTTGCAGAAGTAATGCGATGGGTCGAAATATCGCCCGAGTCTCCCTGCAAGCCTTGCGCTCTCCTTCCTGTCTCCCCGACCCTTATTTAACCATCCTTCTTCCCCGGAATGTGAGGGAGTACGCATTCCTTAGGCTTTATACTTCCCCGCCAATGGGACAACAGCCGTGCTATCCCCGCACCACATTTTGTCGTTCTCATTTCGCCCCCGAGGGCTCGCCTTAGGTCAGAATTCTGACCCCGGCGTCTGCCGTCAGTTGGCCCGACGTAGCCCCATCCCCACTGTCCGCCCCCGCCGCGCCGTCATCCCCTTTGCGGTCCCCCGCTCTCATCACCACCAACCGCCTGGATTGGCCGCCAAGCGTCGTCCTCCCCCCCGTCAGTCCCCGGTTCGATGACTCCCTCGGAATTCGCTTGCCTCGCGTAGAGTAAGCTGGACTAGACTTGTTTTATGCCAGTCTGCCTGTTGCCTCATGGCTTAGGCCAGTAAACTTTGTGATGTGGATGGAAATTAATAAAAAATCGAGCGGGTGTGTTGAAAGAATATTTCTGTGTTTTATTTTAGGTACCCGTTGTAGATCTCGAATGTTTATTAATCCCTAGGTTCTAAGCAGGGAGAAAGAATGATGTGGTAATTTTGTTGGTAATGATACGTCTCGGAAGGTAATGGGTTCAATGACTACTTTGTTCCTATTGTTGTGTTTAGGATAGATTCAATATGATATTTGCCGTCGGAGCGACTACTACGAGCACGTGACCATACTGTTCGGATCTTTGTTTATCTACATACAACCCTGCAATCTGCCATAAAGCCATGAAACATGGCTTGTCCAGTCACCAAACGTGAAAATGGGGTAAGAAGAAAATAAGTCGGGAAAAAACAAATTGAAAGGGAATAGTAATTTTTTCGATATGAGAAATGTCGCTTAAAAAAACATTTTGTATAATTGACGTCTGGTAGTGAGATGACCAGCTCTTTGGGTTGGGGTCAAAACGGTTGCCAGAGGAGGTCACGGCGGAGAAAGTCAATTTATAGGGCCAAAAAGGCGTGCGGAAATTCCTCGTGGTTGACTATAATTTCTCTAAAAGTAAGTACAGTGGGGTCGTTTACCATATTTTTTTAATTGCCGAATCTGATAGAGTTTTTAAAATAGAAATACACGTATTTTTCCGTTTTTTGACCCGTCAATTATTTCTCGAGTTATAAGCGGAGACAAATTGATGTTTTTAACCCTTTCGGAAAAGTGGGCCTGGTGCAACCTCTGACGCATTCGACTTCGTCCAATCACAACTGAGCCAGCGAAGCTACTTCGTCTCATCGCAATGGGGGAGACAGCTCTGCCAATGGAAGCTGTTGCAACGGGATCTGTGTGAGCAGACCTTCCAAGAACCCCCCTCCACTCCCTTCCCTTACCCTAAAAGCCGTGAAGGACGGGAGGAAAATGACGTCAATTGTATCAAAGCAGCTTTTTCGGTGGGCGTCACCTTTTGTTTATTTTAATTTTTGATTTGTGAGTGAATGGTTGTGGTTAGGAGATTAATTTTTTCACTTAAATTCCTGTTTCGTTTCCATTTAACGATTTCGTGTACAAAATTGCGATTTCGGTTCCGATTAAAAGCCCCCATTATCACATCTGTGGGTTTACGCGGGTGGATACACTAAATGTATGCGTGCATAGCCACGTTGTTCCCTTATATGGACAATCTAACGAAGGATCTAACTTTATGACGCTTAGTATTGACTAAATTGTGCACCTTCCTAACTGCCGTTCAATGTTCTCTTCGTTCGTTTGCGTCACACAGCTTAATTTTTAGTTCACTTTATTCCTATTATTCCTCGAGTTTGGATTCTATGCGAACGCAGTACGTGTGTGCTTATGGATGTGCTTACAACGTGATAAACGGTTTAAAAAAATGTTGGTTTCAATAAATAAAAATTCTCCTCAAGCCGTGAATTATTATACCTTTTGTAAGCTGGTAAAAATGAAGACTTAGTAAAGCAAGAATACAATTGAGTTTGAGTTAGCTTGTTGAACGTGTTAGCTGTTGTTGGTCACATTACTGTAAGGAAAAAGGCATTCTGGAAATAATCATTAACTTGACCGTCGTTAAAGTATCTCCCGATTTACTTCAGTGTCAATGGCCTTTCGTGAGAACACTGCTAAATTGGCGCTTTATATCCTATGCATTAGGCAACCGCATTTACAAAACCTAGCTAGAGTCCAGCCGCGTTGAAATGGTCCTGCGCGAAAATTTCCGCGCACCCCCTCTCTGTCCTCGGCTACCCCCACTCTGGGCTCCTTCCTTCCCCTATCGTGCCTCCCCTACCAGTGTCACTTCATTGTAGTTGCCAGCTCTTTTCGTTACGGTTCTCTCTTGGTTTTGCGCGCTTGACTTTTGACATTGCTTTGGACACTCTTTGTGGATTTTGATTTCTTTCTGGTAATATTTTGACTTACGCTTCCGTTTCGGTTAATCTATTTGGTTTTCCGACTTTGGTCCTTGTTTACAGAGTTTGAGTCCTTAAACTCTCGTATTGCTTATTTGCAATGGCCAGCTCGTCGAAATCTTCGTATGCCCGAGGCAGGCCACTCAAAAGTCAGGCTCGAGAAATCGTGTACAACGTTATTCAGTTGTTGAACGATTTAAAATTGGAGGAAAAACTAAGTTTAAACGTGGTGCCAGCTTCAAGCCAGGCTACGGGACTTGGTACCTCCACGGTGAAGAGAATTTTAAACGAAGGGAGATTGTCTCAGGAGAGAGGAAAATTGTCGTTATTAATTATTACGGGAATCTGGTGTCACCTGCGAGCGTTGTTGAGCGGAATGAAGGAGCGTTAGTTGTGGAGAACGTGATTCGTTTGCCCCCTTACCATCCTGACCTCAATCCAATTGAGATGGTTTGGGGTGACCTCAAAGAACAGGCAATCATGAAGAATAAACTACCATTGGATTCCCTCAATTTATTATTAAATGTCAAGCTTATCTGCATCGATTTACACTTTTTAATTACTACGAATTTCCTGCACTCTTTTAGGTGCGTCACAATTTGGAGGCGACATCCTTGAACAAAAAAGCGGAATTGTTTCAGAACATTTGTTCCGAATATTCCACCGAGAAATGGACGAAAGTTTGCGGACATGTAAAGAAAATTGAAGAGGAATACTGGAGAAGTGACGCGCTGATGGATAAAGAAATAGACAAAATAATTGTCGAACTAAGTGGTAGTGACACGAGTGGAGATTCCGACATGTCATTCACATCCTCGGAAGAGAGTGAATGAAACATATTATAATCTAAATGCGCGAGCTGTTTTTAACTACAACTTTGTTGTTAAAACAGAAAGAATTTTAGTTTATTGAATATTACGGTAATTTTAGTACCTATGATTATTAACTTAAATTGATAGGTTTTGAAAGAAAACTATGCCTACGTTTTCCAAAAACTATCACGTGTGTGCCATAGGAAATCAGTAAATCATCGCTTCATTTCAGTTTACTCATTACTATATTGTAGTCTAGTAAGGTTTGGAGGTAGGTTGCGCATTATTTAATGTATTTTATTAACTTTTATTTCCTCACGATGCAACCAATGTAACTTTAATTCAGATCCAGAAATTGAGAACGGAATTATTATCTCATTGTTTTGTTCTTCTCATTCTCTATTGGAAGCCTTGTTTAAGCCTCTTTGCTATATGTAATGTTCCACGGCAAACATACCAATAAATAAGATTATTAACATTTATATGTTAAATTAATTTCCCTCCACCACGGCCAGTTTTGTGCCTTTAAGTTTTCCTAAGCGCGCCGGAGTGAGGAAAACTGGCAACACTGTTTGCCTCTCCTCCAGTGAGTGAGTGAGAGAGTAAAGAAGGGGAGGTAAGGCCGGGAGGTGGGGTAGGTAGTCGTAGCTCCTCCCACCGGTCACCTAGAAGGACCATTTCAACGCGGCTGGACTCTACGTATTATCTTCTCCCATTGTTAATTATATACTTTTTGATAGCATATATTTTAGATACGCTCTAAACGTTTCCGAACTGAATTATTTATCTGTTTAAAAGCGTAAAAATTTCCGCTTTACGTACTTAAATGGTTTCGGGCGTGGAGCGAAAAATACTTTTCTTCTTCTCGGCGGAATCCGAGATTATCTCTGCCGACCTCTCGCAATCTTGTTGCGGTCGACTGCCTCCATCCTCCTCCTCTCCCTCTACCTCTCTCCGTTGTCCCATTCCTTCTCGGCACACGCTCCCGACCGCATACCCTCCCCGCCGCCCCCCTCTCTGTGACACGTCTTCCATTTCGTGGTCCCGCAACGAAGCTGAAAGAAAGCCATTTTTCCCGATGCCGGACGATCTCGGGTTAGGCCCGTGAAGACGAACTCGCTTTGGAAATATTCTTTCTTAGAGGACGAATCTAGGTAGAATGAGTGATAATTTCTCGCAAAAATACATCTACTTCTACACCTACGCGATACCCTGCAAGCCACCGCGAGGGTGTGTGGCAGGCGGTGAAGATCACCAAGCATGCACTATTTACATGCAAACATGCTGCTATAGGGTCTCAGGCAACTAGATTGTTAGTTCTACAAAGTAATTAAGGAATTGGTTGTTAATACATGCATCATGCACTACAGACTACTCTAAAATATTTCCCCTACGTATCCCTTTGCTATGCTGCCTATTTTGTTCTCTTATAGTACGGGGGAAGAATGACATTTTGAATCCATCAGTACGGCAATCTATCTCTCTAACCTTATTTATCTGGTCGAATCTAGCATAATACGCTGGGATTTTAATATTTGCCTAACGTCTTCAGTAAAGCTATCCGGTTTAAATTTCTGTAAGAGGTTTAATCTGTACTTTAGCCTACGCTCTGATAATGATTCCTACCCTAATTCTTGTATTAATTCTGACACACTGCTAAACCTAACTTAATACCTTTTAACGAACCTAGCAGCTCTACGCTGCACACTGTCTTCTCTGGTCAAACCTAATTCATTTGGATCCCATACACTGGCTATATATGGTGGGGCCTAACTAGTGAAAAGTAACATCACTCTTTTGTCTTCTCATCACATTTCCCAAGTACTCTTTTTATAAATCATAGCTTTCTCTTCGCTCGGCCGCATATTTCCCGGATGTGTCTTCCCCACGATAAATCTTTAGTGATTGTTACACCTAAATACCTTATGGAGTCAGCGCTTTCGATCTTAGTGTTACTAATTTTATAGGATCACTCTATCGAATTAAACTTAAGATAAAATTAAACTTTAACTATTTAAATTATATAGTAATTAATTAAAATAAAAAAACTGATAATAAGAGGCGGTAGGTTCGCGATAAAAAATGCAACTAATGCAAAGGCACTGAGTGAATAGTTATTTTACGGGAGACCTAAAATAACCGAGACTCTCGAAGAAAAAGGAAGTGGACCCTCTCCTACTTAAAATTTATTTCGTAGAAAACCTATTATAATTCAATTTGAACATTAGGGAAAATGGAAGTGAAATCGTGTTGAATATCATTGCAACGGAAGTAAATGGAACGATCTAATGTCAGTAATCATTTTACATTCTAGTGTGCCACATACGGTCTCTCTAACATTCAGATACGTTCGTACGTAAAGGATAGGTGTTTTATCCTGTAATACATCGCGTAAACCGTCGTGTTTAATTGTAAAAAGTATCCATCCGTGACGAAGTACCACATTTTACCTAATTTTTCATCGAGAACTCGTAAAAATCTTCTTTAAAAAAAGAGAAATGTCCGCTTCTTTAGCCTTGGATATAGGCAAGCGATGAAACTTTTAAATTCAGTTTGTTGAACATGACTAACTTTCAAGAGTGACTTAAGGATTTTAACTTCCCTCACCTAATTACAATGCTATCAACCGTTTATCAAAGTGGCGAAAAGTTCGAAATGCTCCAGTTTCACCCGATTTATGCCTTTCCTTTTTATATTAGCATAGCGTAGTTGCGAAAGTTATTAATTAAGTTTCGGAGTCCAAAAAGAGTAACTATTAGTAGTCCACTCAGTTCAAGGCCAGCTAAAGACTTAACTTTTCTGCTTTAAAATTCACATTAATCGTAAAGTATGTTCGTATCTTACTCGTAAGGCAATGGCCTCTGCCATTTGAAGGCGTTTATTTTTCTGTTCTGGTGTCTCTTTCTGTTCACCTCTTATTCGTGCTTCCCCGGCCGATGCACCGAAACGGGCGAATGAGGAAGTAATTTCACGGATTGGAGGGTTTTTGCTAGTCCCGATATCGTGAGGTCGCGGATGTGAGGTCTTCGCCGCTTCGAGAAATCACCCGTGGCGATTCGAATCGTGGACCCTTAATTCCAACTCAGAAATGTGGTTTTCTTGCCTTGGCGCAAGTCCTCTTCAAGCGTAGCAGGTGTCGCTCATGGTCACTAGTTGTATTATTTAATTTGAATGAGGGTCATTTACGTTCCATGTGAAGTGTTGGCAGGGAATTCACTTGACACATTAATCGTTCGTTTTTGGGGAAAGACTCAGCCTATAACCAAGTTAGCTTATAAATTTAATTAAGATTGGTTGGAAATTATTTTTATCAGTATTATCTGAGTTTCTATATTATGATGAGGTACGTTTTCATCAGTCATTATTGATCTTTTTCTTTTGTCAGGTAATCGGGTGCATAATCTACAACATAGGAAGTGAGAAGGCATTCATTCAAGACATTCAACCCTAATATTTTTTTCACGCAGGTCTTCAATCGATTCTCATGTCGGATAACCATTCACATTAACATTTTTATACTCTTTTACACCCTTCATTACTAGCTTCTCTACAGCTCATATTAAATCTTCCTTCCCTATTCTTTCCATTCACTTTTCCCTCAACGACTGTTTTCAAATGATCATTATGTCGCAATGTATGGCCCATTAGGTTGTGTCGTCTTCTTTTTAGTGTTTTCGTCGAGTGAAGACATTACTGGATATATTTTACTTAGATCTTAATTATTTTTGATGCACATTCAAGAGTTTTTTAATATCTTTGCGGTTCAATTGGATCCGTATACCCGATTCACGTAAGCAGTTGAAGTGCTTACGATTTCGCCTTTTTCCACTTCCGACCGAAGGTTTTCTGTAACTCCTTTACATACACCCTCACATGAATAGGAATTTCAAACAGCATTTGTGTCTTCATTGGAATACGATCACACCACTAAGATAAACTACACCTTGGGTATCTGCCAAGTGTAATCCTCATGGGGGTAATCTGGCTCTCAATGTCATTTAAGGTTAGTTTCAAGCATACCACCTCTTCCGTTTAGCATGATCTCCTTGATCCCAGGCGTATATGCTTACGCTCTTGAACTCCTTACTTCGTTCGAATAAGCTCTGCTAACGTTGACATTCCATTAGCATTGATTGCGCCCTTTCGATAGCTTATACTCCGTGTGAAGTGCGTGTTCGTGCTGCGCTATGTGCAAAACCGCAGGTAATATTGAATGGAATTATTTATTGGCGAATCTAATACTTCATAAGATAAATACTTGTACACTTCAGCAGCATTTCATTTCTTCCAAATTTCTCTAAGGATAATCACATGTGGATCTAGTTGATGAAATGGCTACAGTACTACCCCATTTCAAGAGTTTGTATCCCGGCAGCGGTGGAAGTCTTTCATAAGTGGAATACCTGTTCTTACTTGACTTATGTTGAAAGCATTTCAAGTTCAGTGCGCTTAAGTGGGTTAGTTGAGCTAACATCTATAAGTATCGAATATGACTTCCGACTGACTGTGTGAACTTCGCACATAGTTCTCGGGTGTTATTTTAAAGGAGTTGGCGTTTTATGCCGTCAGGACGTAAATAACTGCAAGCTGACAGCCGAGCACAGACTCATAAAATATTCTGCTTGAGAACACGCATTCGTGGAAAAGGTAATTTTTTCCGGGTGAAGAAAATGAATCCCACCTCAGGAACAAACGAATGTATTCCACCAGAGTAGGGACATATTTTTCAAATGTGTATTCGTCACGTGATACCGGTACGGCTGCATATGGAAATTACCGATAGGAACACTCCCACCCGGTCGGTGCCCGGGCGGTATTGTGGGTGTCGGTGACCCACAATACCGTCGGTCGGTAGACCATTAGGAAGGCCGGGAACGGCTCAAGTTTTTTCCCTTTTTATTTTTAGATTTCATCAATCGATCCAATGAATCCACACTCAACACCCTTCTACCTAGCCGTCTCTATAATGTTCTCAAATCAAATCAGCCGCGAAGGGCAGGGACTTGTCGAAAATCAGTCCGAGAACGGCAAATGGCCAGACAAGAAGTTCCTCGATATTTGCCCTAAACCGTTCCAACACGAAGTTAATAACATTACCTCAAGCTATCAGCTAAGCGTAGTGGATAGAGTACTGCCTCTCATACCGAGAGCCGGGTTAGTTGCCGGGTTTATCATATGCATGCCGGTCCCTGCTTGATAGGTATTTGGGGAAAGTTTCCCTCGTGTTTTCATGTTCTGATTCTGTTCGGGTCGAATTTTCTCTCATTTGTTTTTCTCGCTGGTGAGTGTTGCAGTGAATCTACCTTCAGCCTCGGTTTTGTAATATATGTTTGACTGTAACCTTAAGTTTTCGCGATGGCTTAAGCATTAATTAACGACGCGATTTGCTACTTCGTCCGATGAGACGTTAAAACATGGACCTCTTGGTGCTTTACTTCGAGAGCTGGCTAATTCCGATGCCGGGTTCCTTTCCACCCGTCCCGTGTTCCCACGGAAATACGTACCTCTGCTACTTGTCCTTAATGGCGCAAATTACCTAACCTGTAGGTAGAGTCTAATCACAAAATCACTTAAAAAAACTTTTATTGCACTTGAGCATTGTTTTTTACATTTTAATTAGTATGATTAATGTCTTGATCGAAAGCGTAGGGAAAATTGGTTTCCTGTTAGTGATTTTATTTATCCGTTTGTGATCTAAGTGTCCGATATTATATTCATCGGCTGTGTAGAATGCTGATATGGTATCTTTTCCTGCTAAATTTTTTATGCATTGTGGTGACTTCGTTTCCCTCATCCTATTTGTCTTTGGAATCCAGCCGATTCAATAGAAATCAGATGAAATAATGAGAGCTTTTCAATAGAAATCAGCTTCTTCTTCGAGGAAAATGCGTCGGATTTCCATACATGGGTGCAGTTAACGCGTTTGCGGCGAATGAAAATGCGATCTACTTGGTGGCTATCGAGTGTGAGTTTTCTATTCGTGCGTAATGTACTATGTTAATATAAATAACCCTTGTTAATATAAATGACAGAAAAAAATTAAAATTTCAATTCCTTTCGTTGTCCGTGAGAAAATGGGTTTATCTTTGGGGTGGAGTTCGAAATTTATTTCTTCGGCATGTTGCTCACTGCCATTTCGAGCTGCTTTCCCTCGTGTTTTCATGTTCTGATTCTGTTCGGGTCGACTTTTCTCCCATTTGTTTTTCTCGCTGGTGAGTGTTTCAGCGAAACTACCTTCAGCCTCGGTTTTATAATATATGTTTGACTGTAAACCGCAGTTTTCGCGATGGCTTAAGCATTAATTAACGACGCAATTGGTTTTGTGAAGTGCGTCGAAGAGTCGGCGGTTGGTTTTAGACGAGACCGTAGAATAGCACGTGTACAATAGTTTTCTTACCGTGGAAATATTTGCTGTGGAATATTAAAAGCAGGCCTTCGATTCCGAGATTGTCGTGTCTTAGATTTGAGAGGGCTTTGTGAATTTCATCCAGTTCACATGAACTGAACGCGATCTCATGTCACTCATCGCGTGGCCGAATCTCATCCCTCAACTTCTCTGAGTGTCTGCCTCCTCGTCCGGAAGGAGTTCGCTTTGAATTTCATTCGGTTGACACTCCCCATTGAGGCAACTTGAGGTGTGGCTGATTGAATTTTTCATCTTAATGTGTCTGGAAGTATTAAGTGTTTTTAAGTCCGCTGCATGATCATTTGCAATATTCGCCAAGCTTTCGTGAGGTCCTCGATTTGATCGTTTCGATTATTTGATTGTTGTGGAGACTTCCGAAGGCTTAATTACTATGGGTTTCTTTTAGGCTTGTAACTCTGGCATTTTTAGCAAAGAATTAGGTGTCAGGATTTGTATAATGTATACTGTAGAACACTGCAAGCCTTTAAACAATCTTTCTAGTACTACAAACATTAGAATCCGTCTTTGAATCTGGAGACTTGGTCAGTGTGAAAACATTTTTTTACGTTTTCCAGTGCCTACGTTTCGATACTTCTTATTAGATTCCTTAGGCGTAGATGTAAACACACCGAAACACAACTGTTATACTCTTCAATTACATGAGTTGGTACATCATGCATGCTTCAATATTCGGACATACGTTCATGTATATAGAATAGAGTAGAATAGAAAAAACATTTATTGTCCTGGGAGAAATAGCTCCTATGGGGCAGAAGTTTACATTAAAACATATTTTAAAAGAAAAATACATAATATACAGATTACAAAAATTAGAATAGTTGTCTCAGTTTTACGTATAATAAATAAGTACACAAGTTCAATATAAGGTGATTATAAAGTGTGAGCAGATTTAGCGAATTTAAGTGAACACTCAAACAGGGCAGTAAAACTTTTTTTTAAGTATATATTTTAGTGAAAATATATACGTATACACAACTATTCTTACCACGTTTTAACGTCCCATCCTTGGGACGGAGTACGAAACTCGAAGTTTTCGCCACAAAGCACTCAAGTGGGGACCGGTAAAGCAATGAAAAATCCGCCTCAGCCGGGATTCGAGCCCGGGCCCTCAGGGAAGCCAGCACTGTACCCAATTCCCTTTTTTTTACTACTCTGCCGCGCTATGTCTCTAGGATATCTGCCACTAATTTCCCTCCAGTCGGCTCTTCGTGTCGGGACCCCGCCTTCTTGGAACGTGAGTTCGGACTCTCGTAACGCCTCGCGCCTGGACAAGTGAAATTTTCCGAAGACAACTCTCTCTCTCTCTCTCTCAGTCTCAGAGTTTCTTTCCGCCTTCCCTCCCCTCCGCGTACACCATTCGGTTATGCAACGAAAGCATTTATAGCCATGCCGCTTTGAAAGGATCAAAGACCCTTCATCGTGGAGGCAAATGTGTGCGCAGTGAAACGACCGAATCCCGTGGTTAGTCTGAATGCAATGCGACATCCGCTAAGGACTTCTCCTCATTGCCGTTGGAGCCGGCCAGCGTATCGCAATTCTGCGTGCAGCTACCTCGGAAAGTATTACAGTGACGGGTGTTTCTTGTCCGAAGGATGAGGTGGCAACCGCAGTGGACTGCGAAGTGTTGACCAGTGCGTTCGTACTTCGTGAGTGCGTGAGTGTACGAGGTGGTTTTGCTCCACTTCAAAGGAGTTGCATCGACGGGAAGGGTATTTTTTTTCTTACGTGAGACGCAGTTGAGACTGTTCCACCATACCGACTCCGTTGTCGTAGCCAAAGGTGATTATCTCCCAACTTTCTCTCCTCGTGTCTCCCAAAATCGTGGTGGAATCAATAAGGATTGCGTTTCTACGTCTTTCCGTTCGTAGAAATTCGTCTGTTTTCGGTGCCCTGGTGAAGCGTTGCCTCGTCCTCTCGAAGACTGTTAACGGTTCCTTTAAAGCGGCATTGATTTCCTCCTCTTGAGTGATTCGCGTTCTGGGTGTATTCTCAAGATTTTAGTGTCTCGTCGCTGGTTGTGTAAACTGGTTCAATTTCATGCCTCGTATTACGTAACTTGATATCAGCTAAACGTCAATATCATCACAGAAATGCCCTGAAGGGTCATCACAGAAATGCTCTGGAGTGAGGAATTCAACAGTAAAATGTGTTACCGTGTACATGAATCGGACTTCATTGCAGATGCTTGGTGTTATATTTACAAATTATTTTTATAATTTTTTTTAAATTGTACGTACTCGAAAATGGTGATTAATTTACATTTTGATATCGCTGCATGTGTGAGTAAATAGACCTACCTCAAGCTATTGGTTCTGATAGCTCATATTTTAGACGTTTCTATGATTTTTCATTTTCTCTTGCTTGTTGCTTGATTGTCTGTAGTGGAGAATGCTTAAAATAGGTATTTTCTTAAACCTTTTTATACTCCTCAAAATTATACGATTAAGCATTGTTGGTTCTATTCTTGATCGTAAAAACTTCAGGGTTTATCCATTCATCCATTTTATATATGTTGTGTTGAGAAACGGTAAACTTGGATTTAAATAAATATACATTGTCAGCAATCGTCTATTTCTGCCATCTTGTGACTTGACGATACATATATAGCTAATGAAATTAACGTGTAATAAAAACTCATTGCCAGAGTTGTGGTTGGTTGCAAATTTTACTTGTATTGCCGTTGAATACAGTGAATTGTCATATTTGTATCCCTTTCATTCTTTCGTGGTATCGATTCATTAAATATTTACTATCTGAAGGCCGAACTTTTTTGCTTTAAAATTTTTACTTTTATCAAATTTAGCACTTTCATGTTTTTGACTGACATTTTTAGTTGAGTCAATGACTAGTTCATTTTATTATCATGATTAGACACTAGGATACTGAAAATACGTAATTTATAATGGGCTTCTGCGGTGCTGGTTGTATTAATTGGTAACAGCGATATCCAGTCGAGCATTACTAAACACCGCTATACCTTGCTTCGGAAAAATAGGTTTTGCGTCGACTTGTGGATTTCAAGCTTTAACAGCAACAGCATGGTGGCTGTAATTTTACTTCCACCTTCGCTGGAGAAAATGGGTATGATGTTGGAATCTCAGACTCGGTGAAACCGCCTCTTTGGCATAATGCCCGTTGTGCATCTTTCTCTGCCTTTGTCTCTAGCCCCTTAGGAATCTGGCTTCCTTCAAGCTCAAATGAGTGCTTTTAAAGAAGCATTGTTGCTATTGCACTCTTCGGTGCAACTTCTTTATGGTAGCCGTGAACGAAATTAGTCCAATTTGTTTTTAGACAGTTCTCCAATCAATTCTTCCATCAGCAAACCACCTCAAATTAACGTAATTTTTCTATTTTATTTCCGCTGTTACTTTTAAGGAATTAGATATATGGAACAGGTTGTGAATGATGTAAAAGAAAAGAGTTACGTTGTTATGGAGAGGCTGGCCGATGGAACAGTCGAGCGGAGTGCTGCGTCAAACCAGGATTTCAGGAATCCAGGATGCGTGGCAGAATTCCATCGTGTCTATTTTGGACTAGGTTTAATTTAAAGACAGCACACTCATTAATGCTTTGTTGTGCGTACAAAGTAAACTGCTCAATAATATTGACCCAATAATTTTTAGTGTGAAAGTAAGCGTTTAACTGTTTGATGGGTCCGTTGCTCTAAGTCAAACAATCACCACCGTGGTCGTAAATTCGTATCGGCATCGTTGCGATTTGTGAAAATGATTCCTTTTCTTGTTCCAGGTTTTTAAATGATACTTATGATATTTATGTGGGACCTCAAAGAATAGTCTCCTTTATCCCCTGCCGCTATTGGCACAGTCCCTTTGTGACCTCTTTCATTCACTTTCATTCATTGTATAGTTCCGGAGTGCTTTCTCTTACCCTGGCTCTTTTCCTTCGATATTGTTCTTGCCATTACTTTCGCCAAGAATTCCTACCCGGCGTATCACCCGCCTAGTTCGCTTCGCTACCTATTTAACTCATACCATGTCCGCGTATATATCTTCCTTTAACCCTAACATTCCCACGTCGTATACATGGAAAGACTTAATACTTGAAGTTGTGGAATTGGTTATTTAGTGCTGATCTAACCCATCGGAGTTCGGATGTCTCGCAATTCTTCTCAGCGGTAGGACGCTGGCGAGGCGTCATTGTTTTTCTTGCATTTTTAGGTTCCTCTGTCGAGGTCAGCCGCGAAAAGTTCGTGATCATTTCAATTCCACTAGAAATTACGTAAGAATTGAAGTTTTTTAAATGTGTAATGCGCACATTTTCAATCAGTATCTTCAGTCAATCAATATTTCAATATCTAAGCTTGGAAAAGTACAGCAGGAATTCAAGGGATACTCTTAACAGTTTAATTTACAAATGTTTGCGGTTCGATTGACTGTTTGAGGCTTCACTTAATGGAAGTTGCACCAATTAGCTTGGAAGTCGCTTAGATGGTTTAGTTTAATGCTCTTTCGATGTAGTGGTCTGGCCGAGATATCCAAGGTGGTGTTTAAAACTTAATGTCCGCGAGGGTAACTAACTCCATTCCGGTTGGGGAGAAGCCATGAGTTTCTCACTCTCGGGTGTGGTACACACACGCCTTAACTCGAGCGGCTCTCCCTCTCTATTTCGGAGCCCGGCAAAAGCGTTCCTCTGGCCAGGAACCTTCGCGTGATTCGCCCCACAGCGACGCACGTATTGCGTCTCATTTCGGCGGTTCTATCGATCAGGGGGGGCGGACCCTGAGTGGATCCGTCCTCGGTGTCTCTGTGTGCGGTCGGGAAATCATGCGTTTACGCAGCAGCCACCCCGAGGCGGATCTTGGTGACCTTCGTTGTTAAATTGTTCTCGCGGAAACGCCCAGGTGGACGAGTGTTTCTCCCGCGAGCGATCACAGCATCTGATCGCGAATTCACAGATTTATTTTATACGACTCATCTCTCGAATCATTAACCTCTTCATATCCGCTTAACTATTCTCTTTAACATCCTTCATTACCGGGTCAATGTAGGGATGGTAGTACGGGATCTTGAGAGGCTCCAAATGGTGAGTGTATTATATCGTATCATATAACCTGCTCTTAACCCTCAGATAAACACGAAATCACTGCCTGGGGCTATATTCGAGCCCGTGAACCTCGGGCTCGGGTTGCCGCCTTATCAACGTTGCTACCTTGGTGGGCACTTGTATCATCAACTCGTAGTCTTTTGCTGAAACTATTTACTCATTAAGTTTTCCTTTAACGATTGTCAGTATCATACTAGCACACCGCGATAAGAATTCAATGGATTTCCGTCTCCTATTCAGAATTTGTTCCGATTTTTCCTCCTATGGTCCATCAATGTATTGTGTAACGCTGATTTTCCACTTTTAATTAACCCTCCTACTTCTCCATTATAACGTTTCGTAATATTCTCTAAGACCCCCATGCTTAATTACGAAAGGCTGCCAATGAACCTTCTCTTTGCTTCAATAATAAAACACATTTACTATAAATGCCTTATTTTTTTCCAACACTCCTATTTATTCACCAGTTATTGCGTTTATCATCATTATTTTTTTTAAGAAGATGCGAAAATTATAATGAATCTATCTCCCTGAGTAACGGTAGGTTGGACCCCCACCCCTCCTTTTCGATATTGCATCGTAACAGTTACCCATCCCTCCCCCCATTTTGCGTTGCGTAACTTATGGGCGGCCCCTTACTAATAAGTGAACCTCATCATTAGTTTCTCGGGCGTCAATTCAATCTTCATATTTCTTCTGTAATCCTTCATTTCAAAATGCCCATAGAGAAATAAATTTTTTTGAAAATGGTCAGCTCCTATGCTATAGTGCTCTCTAGCGTCGGCATGTGGTAGCATCATAAATTGATACCACTCTTCAATTATGTCACCATAGAGTGCGATGCAGGGTTAGTTGTTAAAAGGGCGTTCAACTGAACGGTCAGAATTCATGAGTGACTGTCCTAGGCGTGTGCATAAAGAAGCTATAGTTGGCAGCGAATTTTCATAACCGGTTATAACAGTTAAGGCAAGACGCCTTGATCAATACTTAAATGCTAATCTTGTTGTGCGATTTCCAGGGAATAACGTCTGAAGAGAGTTGTGTTCGTGAAACGGGTTTACCTGAGTTCTATTTCCCCTTTTGCGTATTCGTGTTCAGGTAGCAGTTTAGCATATCAAGTGCGGTGCCCACGTGGCATCGAACTAATTTTTCAGGCCTCTAAGAGCTGCAATGCTGTGGGATTCAGACGGTGGTTGAATTATATGACATTTTATGTTTAGATTAATGAAAAAATGGATTGCTATGCATCATGAAATACCGATAATATCGATACGTCGATGTCGATATCGGATGCAAACATCATGGTGTGTCGTTGATTCTACAAGAAGGCGTATTCTCTCGTAAAATACTTTGAATATTACAAACGTGGGCGAGTAATTTTTAGAGTATCGGACCCAAACGAAGGCAATGCCTTTTCATTCTTTCTCAATTCATCGATATGCCGTGTATTTGTTCGTGATTAAATGATCTGAATCCGGAATGGAATGCACAAGATCGCTTGTAGTGCTCCGGGTGAATTGTTTAATCAGTTTTGTTTGCATCTCTGCTAGCCCTAATCAGGCATTCCTCGTACGTCCCGTCGACAGCGTAAATGGGAATGAGTGGCTTCACGCGTGATCGTGCGAGGTGTCGTTCACGAAGCTATCACAGGAAATGAGTAATCAATGCAGTCAACGATTTGAACGGTAACGAGTGGCGTGTTTCAGTGGATTGAAATTATAAGCGCTGGTTATATAAACTAGGGATGAGGCTAGGAGAAAAGCAATCGATGGTGAATTTTACTGATTATCGTAAATGTAGAATCTCTTTGAATGTTTTTCTTTTTAGCAGTACTAGATTTCGCTTATTAGGTGCGTCAACTCTTCATGTAATATCGAACCGTCTTAGTGCGAAGCCTGACCTTAAGCCTAATAAGGTATCAATATCCATGTCCGAGGCGGACTTTGCACCAAAGACCTTTGGGTTGCCAGACCGGTACGTTTCGGACTTAGCTACCGCGGCCAGCTCCTGTTTCGATCATGTCTTTGGTGATGTACCAAGCAACTATAAAATGAGCTGCCGGCAGCACCTATGAAGCAGATATTCGCTTTTATGCGTAGCTCGCATTTAGATGCACAAAAATATACTTATGAAATAGCATATCACCAGCGTAAAATCAGTTATGTTGTGATTTCAGCTATGTTTTTAAATTTTTGTCCCTTTTATTTTGGATCGGAAGTCAAGTGAAAGTATTGAAATTGCATTTGTACATGTACCAAAACCCAGGGCATGGGAAAATATTTTGGAAATCTCACTAATCGCTGCTAAAGACTCAGTAGTAGGGGGTAATACCGTTGCCTTGTCTCTCTCCACCCTTCCTCCGTTCCCATAATAATCCCTAGCTATACCCAATAGCTCTCCTTTCCTAAATGGTTCAAGTGATCTTAGATGTTGCTCGCCTCACCCGAATAACTAGTACTACTACAACTTCATTCTGTGATGGGGTTTCTTTCCTTCCCGGCAGTCTTATTTGTACGTCACTTGTGCGTTCGAGGTTTGACGTAAGCCTCGTGTTTCCCCGTCATAATCCGATATTCGCTTGATGCGTAGGACTTCTGGAGCTGGTGTACATTTGCAGTGTTTGAGACGGGGAGCGAGTGATTGGTTCAAGTTGTTCATCGTCGAGCCCTTACGGTAAAACGTCATTATCGCGAGAACAGCGGTGGAAACGGGGTGCCAAATAAGGGAAATGACCGTGTTCACCTTAAGACTTGCACCGGACTTGCCTCTCGCAAGATGTGTTATCCGCCGTTTGGTACGAAGGAATAGCACAAGGCTATCATCATGCTTCCGGCAATCTCGGAAATGATCCTTTTCAGTCTTCCATTGCCATGTCGCAATCGGCCGGCGAATGGTTTTGTCAAGGTGTTCCCGTGCGTGCTGGGCAAATTTTCTGGCGCGTACTTCTTATTCTTCTAAGACGCCAGCAGATTCAATGGCTGTGACAAGTCTCCGAGGTCGCTAGAGGCCGTGAAGTGAAAACGAAATCGTTTGTGTTCCTTATAATTGCTCATTTCACCTCAATTGGTGCATACAATGCTGACTTAAATACACGGAAAGATATTCTTCTGGTTTTGAAAGTTCCTTATACCTTTAAAGGAATAGTTATTTTTCTTTCAAGTAAGCGTTCTTGTATTTTCTCACGACCAGGAAACCTTCTTGTATCTAACCGTTTAAAAATTATATTTATTAGTGATAGAAATGAATTTAAAATTGCTACAAACTAAGGTTCTATTGAACTCTTTTACCTAACATGATATTAAGCTCATTGATCCTAAGGCAAACGCAACACCCAAGCCCAACACAGGATTCGAACCCGTGACTCTTGTACATCTACGGAATACCCTGTAAGTCACCGCAAGGGTGTGTGGCAGGGGGTGAAAATCATATAACATGCACAATTGACATGCAACTCGGTTACTGCATACTTTCACGTTATGTTGTCAAGCCGTTACCGTTCCGCTTAATTACCTGACTACTCTGAACGGCTCATATTTAGTGTTTCCCGAAATCAAGGATACGATTGTTCTTAGATAACTTAATGAGTTAAAAATTGAATAAACCCAAATAATACCATACCAATTACATCATCAAGCATTCATCTACGAAATGTTAACATTTTCAAGTTGTATATTAGTTCACAAAGTCGAAACTGGAAAACGCTTAGCAATAATTGCTCCTGGTAAGTTTTGTTATAATGGCTTTCGCAAACTGCTACAATTGTCGCGACATAAGATTATGAAAGGTGGCGACACTTTGCGATATACGAAGGATAATTTATTTATTTCACTCTAACTTCGATATTTTTAATAATAATAGAGTTTAACAATGCGTAGGTACAAACCTCCCCTCAGTTCTACTCTACTAACGACTTCCTGTTGACATACATCTACATAATACCCTGCAAGCCACCGTAAAGGTGTGAGGCAGGGGTAAATTCGCTCCAAACATGCATTACATATCATGATTTAAAACGATTAGTCGCTATATTTCAAATAAAACATAACAATTTAAAAATATTATAAACCTTATTATTAGTCATAGAATTATAATTTTATTGCTTCACTCTTACGCTCTACACCTTTCGTTCCATATGTCGTACAGGTACATAGTCTTCCTCTGCCGCTCTTTCCATTCACTTTCCCTGCGATAATATTCTTCATGTGGTCCCCGTATCACAAAATATATCCTTTAAAGATATGTGTTCTTCTTTATAAGTTTCCTTTTCTAACCAATTCAAGGAACCTCTACGTAAGGTACCTACTATTTCGATACTTACTGTACTGAACTCAATTTGGCAATGCATACAGAAAAAATTAAGACTGCAGAGCCGAATACCATTGTACTTGCACAAGGGTGACGTGTAAAAAAGTTAAGCGTTCCACTTCATATAGGTATTTAAGATCTTGAAAATTCAATGTCACTATATTAGTCGTAGTTGTTAGGTGGAGGAGATAGACATTTAATTGAGGTGATAAGCTGTGGCACTAAGGATAAACTGGGGGGATCGGGTTGATGTGGTGGCTCGACTTTTTGCTGCCCATCCTTAGGGTCCAGGTTTGAACCTCGCTGAAGGACGATTTTTTGTGGTGTGCCTGGCCCTACTTCGCTGCTGGGTGGAAATGCAGTTATCCGTTCTTCCATGCGGACGTGAAACAGTAGACCGCTTGGTGCCTTTCGTTGATAGCAGGCGAATATCGACACCAGATTTCGCTTCTCCCTTTCCCCTCTCTCTTTAGTTGTTAAATATGAACATATTTCACAAATGGAGAAAATCACCATAGTAGTCGGTAGGCTCCCCTGAGAACAAGTACAAAAATAGGTTTGCAAATATAAACTCATTTTTAGCGGAGTAGGAAGGAGGTTTACTGTTAACGGAGGCTCCAATGGGTCCTCACTCTAACGTACTATTCGACGGACGGAGTACTGAAATCGAAAAGCCTTTTAAATAGCACTCAGGGATCGATGTTGAAAAATATGTTCCTCTGAAGGGGTTCTTACCCTAGCTCTAGGGATGGAAAGTCAGTTCTCTAGCCACTAATGCGTATTTTCGGATGCATAAATTTTGTGACACGCTATAATTTTGGTTCTGATAAAAGCATCACGGATCTTCCCTCCCTGCGAGATGTTACCATTATTTCATAAATGCGTTTAAAAGAACGAAAATGCGGTCGTAATTCTTCAAATTTTTCCTGGAATTTGAAATTACCACTATCAGCGCGGTTATTATTATCAATTCGCGTATAGTAGACAGGCTTTTGTTATCGATAACGATGACGACATTGCAAAAGATGGATCCACGATCACGCGCACACGAGCCTGGACTAAACCCTGCTCTGCCCTGGAGGCAAAACTAATCCCACACGATGTGTGGGATGAGTTTTGCCTCCGGCTCCCACGAAATGGGGGCTTCTTCACGATGGGTCCTTGTCTCTCATGTCTTTTTATTTATATGATGCGCGGCTGATCCCAACGGGAGGGGGATCGAAGCCTCGGTTGGACAGCACTTGACATTTCTCGCGAGTGTGAAGCTTATTTCTCCCGCACTCGACGTCACCTTCAGTCCTGTGGCGGCTGCACTCCGCTGGCCCTGACACTTTCCTCGATTGATTGATCATTAGCGCGGCCCCGCGAGCCCCGGGAGGCGAACTCTCCTCCGATCGATTGTGATGCCCCAGAAGGGCACCGGAAAACGTCCTAATCACATCTCACCCCCCGCGGCAATGCAATTTTCACGGGTGAGGGGTTAAAGGGGTGATTCCTTTGGTCCTTCGTTTCCCGCCTTGCTTCCGCCAGGATCATTGCATCTACGCATTTTCCTTTTCAATTCTGTTAACTCGGCAAGTGGTATGTTTTTTTCTTTTACACTATCGGCGATAAGTGGTTTTTCTCGTCCCTGGTTTATATGTATCTCTGTGCTAGTATGTTAGAGTAACTTGAGTGAGGTTATCAATATTGTTAAAATATTATTACATAAAACTCTGTACTCCATCCGTCGGATGGAACGTAAGCATAGCTGTGTGAAATCTGTGATGCCTCTTGTTTCTTGCTTCCTTTTTTGTATTGGGGTGTGCTTGCTCTGAGGAATTTTTTGCCTTTTAGTTTCGCTCATACCGAATCATGTAGACGAATGAAAGGAATTTGTTTTGCTCGTTTTTATTGGCTTCCCATCCCGTGGACTCTGGATCTAATCCAGGAGGGGAAAAGATGTTTTGAAAATCCTGTGTCTACTAGAGTGCTAGTTCAGTAGTCCATCCGCCGGATAGGACGTAAACAATTGAATTTTAATGTGATGGTCTGTGGTAAAAGTCATGAAATCTCTTGATAGGAATTAAAAAATAAAGTGAAATATTAATCCTGCTCAATAAAATGTTATCGAATTATTCAGTTTTGCTGGTACAAACCCGATTTTGTTCAAATTCTGTTTTTGAGGATAGGGGGAGATTTAATTTCAACCTGGACCCATCTGCGTTTACAGGTCTTTACCCACACTTGTAGGTACGTACTACTACAAGAATGGGAATGGGAGGGTTAAGAGGAAGGGTGGAGAGAAACCCGGCGTCGATGTTAGCGAACGAAGGGCGTCAAGGGGACCACAGCTTAACGTCCCACCCGACGGATGGAGTACTGAACTCGATCTCCACAAAGCACTACGTTTGAAAAATATCTTCCACTGCCGGGATAGAACCCGGGCTCTCCGCGTGAGCGGCCAGTACTCTAACCGCCACACTATCCCGACTCCTTCAAACCTAGACCATTGTATATTTTTGTTGAGTAATCATCCCGTCCGTATTTCGCCGGAGTATAATGGTTGCCGAGCGGTGGGAGGAGAGGGTAAATAAAAGAAGTGCCAACGGCGCTTGTTCCTCACGTAGCGGGTCATTGCCGCCTCGCCAGCGGGCACAATAGCAGTCGTCATAATTTCTGTTCCCTAGCGTCCGGTCTCCTCCTCTACCCACACCTCCTCTCCCCTCCCCACGCTTTGCGGCGCTCTCTCCCCCGCACGCTTTTTTTTGCCCCTCCCCCACTCCCTCTTTCCAGGCGAGTGGGAGGTCATTGCGTACTCCCTCTTGCGACTCCCACGAGATAACGGCGTGGCTGGAGTCACGTTTCTCTCGCCTGCTCCGCCGCCTGCAAGTGCGCATGGAAGTGCCTCGCTCGCGGAATTCGAAAGATGAAGTTAGTCGTGTGTGTGGGTCCTTCGGCTGAGTCTCTCTCTGAGTCCTTACCTCCATCGCACCCCGCCTTCGACGCGATTGATGCATCTGAGCGCGTATTCTTCACACCTCAGATGCTCTGCTCTCCTCATATTTGACTTGTACTCCTCTGGTACCATTTGAAATGAGACGCAACTTTAGTTTTTCCACCTTCAAAGTATATAATGCCCGACCCATTTTCGTTTAAGTTTAATATCTTCAGATGAAGACGTTACCTGAAGATGTCGATCCTCGACGAAACCCGGGTTGTGCATTTAATACTTTGAATGCGGGTAAACCTAATTGCTTTTTATTTCAAATGGGAAGCGGTTCCACGAATTTGAATGGGATACAGTTAACTATTACTGCGACTAACCATTTCTCTACGGTGGGTGGCAGTCTGTTCACCTAATCCGTCAGTATCGTGGCTAACATTTCGAAGTACGAACTACTCTCTCGCCACTATGAGTGCCTCGTAGTACAATATTTGTGATTATTCACTCCATGCCATGTACCTTAGAGACGGATCTGGGGTACTGTGTGGATGTAGATGAGTCACCTCATGTCTCTCGCAATTCCGGTGGCTTGCAGAGTTCAGTGGAGATGATACCTCTTCAAAATAGGAAACGAATTTTTTCCTCTTGAAATAAGTGATGAAGGAATTATTGTTAATTAAAACTTTTGTCACATTATGTGAAGGCTCAAATAAAAACAGGGCTAGGTAGGATTTACGGAACTAGTAACTATTGCAGTCGAGAGGTGGTACTAGAAGGGAAACTGATTAGAAAACGAGAGAGAATATTTTAAATGGAATGCAAAGTTGTAGAAGAAGATTTTTTTCTGATTAAAGTGTGGGGAGTTTATTAGGGAGAAAGAATTGAGAACTGTGGAAAAGCCATAGCAATGAGGAATTATTCCATCAAAACTTTACCTAGCCGGTAGAAAATCATGTATTGTCAATGATATGGAGGTCTTCTCACATTACTAGAGCGTTTTGCTCTTAAAGAAATTACTAGAGGAAGTTCTGGAGCACGTAGTGAAGAGTAGTTAGCATAATTCTCCTGTTTGATAGATTTACCCCTGACTTTCGTTTTGTTGTACCATTTTTATTATTAAAACGTAGCCTTTATCATGGGACTTCTGGAGTTGCTTAGAATGGAAATGCTGCAGTGGAAGAATTGAAATTGGGAAGTTTCGAGGGAATGCGGTGATAGCATCCTCTAACAGTGGTGTCATGTAAAATATGACAGACATATTAGGGGGTAGAGGAATATGCAGAAATATGCAAAAATATTATCCTAATTTTATGTTACTGCTCAAACATTAATAGTAATAGGTAATTTAGTTCCTATCGACACTACTGCAAAATGCTGCCTCGGCGGGTCTACCTTCTTGCCGTTCGCTTTTACGGCGGTACGAGGAGAGTTTGGGGTGGAAAAATCCAAATATCCATTCTTTTTTCTTCGATTAGAGGCGAACGTGAAGTGGCCCTCACTTGGTACTCGATATATTCGAATTTTCGATCAAACATTAGGGAGGGATATGTAAATATTTGGGAGGGCAGGATAAATATTTAAACGTACCTATCATGATTTCATGCTGAAAATAACGAAGACAAAAACACAACAAAATATCTCTTTTGCTCCCTTGTGGAAATCATGAAAACTGAAAATATATAGTTTTCGGATTTCATCCGTTAATGATGCATCGATTTCTTTAAAGTGAGATTCTCCGTCCACCTGAAGTACGAATATCGTATACCATCTATGGATGTATCGTGCCCTAATGACTGAAGAGAAATTAACTCGTATTTTCCAGTTGAAAAACTTGTAGAACTTTATGGCGATGGGACCCAATTCATGAAAATGCGTTGTATTCTCTTTTCGTTAGAGATGGGTCTTGCAGCCAACCATTTTGAAACATTTTCTCTATGATATCCGTGTTTCTGCATTAGTAGGGGAGAGCGGGGCTATACCGTACACTTAAGCGAGAATTGTTATTTCTCAGCTAATATTGGGTATAAAATTATAAGAAAATAGGCATCTTGTAATATGGATCATTGGCTTCCATTTGGACACAAAGAAATTTGAATAATTTCTTTATTTATATTTTTAAATTAAATAATAAAAAAACATGTCCCTGTACGAAATAGCCCCGGGGGTCGGGGCTATTCCGTACAGTAGGAGGGGCTATACCGTACAGTAAAAAAATCTCATGATTAGGGAAGTAAATAGTAATGAATTATTGCATACAGCATCTTTTATCACTTATTACTTAAGATACTCAATTAATACTATATATAATTATATAGTTCAACTTATAATGGTATGAAAGTGGTAGGTAAACGTTTATCAAAA
The DNA here is from genome assembly GCA_933228895.1 of Platycnemis pennipes. Classification (NCBI taxonomy): domain Eukaryota; kingdom Metazoa; phylum Arthropoda; class Insecta; order Odonata; family Platycnemididae; genus Platycnemis; species Platycnemis pennipes. Next base: position 45,347,864 of record OW121854.1, on the reverse strand, counting down.
AGTCATAAAATTTTATAAAACAAAAATGTTTAAAGTTTTACATCAAAACAAAAATCACAAATAAAGTTATCTGCAGACTCGGCAGCACTGCAAGCTGAGTGAACCCACCCTGAACACGTGCAGCACCTAAACCACAGTTCTTTGTCCTTGCCAAACTCACCGCACATGAGGCATATGTCGTTTGAGCCCGAGGGTTCTCTTAGCAATCCTCTTCCATGCAATGACGTCTGTGGGTCCACATCATTAAAAGAATCATCTTGACAAATTTTTCTTTTGTCAGCAAGTCATCATCGTCTCATCGTCTCAGTTCATCATTCGTCATCATCTGATGACGAATCATCAAACATAATATTTCGACTTTTGGATTTCGAAGAAATATTTTGGACTTTGTTGGTCGTATTCCTAGATCCTCTTACCTTAGACATGGGTTTTTCTTGGTTTAGAGTTTCTTTTAATTTTGAATAGACGTATCTTGTTATTTTTCTTTGATTTTTTTGCTCTTCTTTTGTAACTTTCATCTTGACCTGCAGTTGTTGAATTTTTTGCTTTAATTCTTTCACTGTAGGCGATTCTTCGAATTTTGTTTTATTTGGTGACATAGTAAAAATAACTGACTGTTGTTGTCTTGAAGTTAGGACTTCCTTCACTGTTTTCAACTGAGGTGTGGGGCAGAGAGATTTAAAAGATAGCTAAGCTTGAGGTCTTTGGCCCGTACAAGACGTGATTGGTGAATTTTGCGTAGATCCCTAGTCTATTTGATCAGGAGTTGGGTCTTCGGTCATTTCCAAATCCATGTGGGCTGCAGTAGGGCTGTTCACGTCTCCTGAGACCGATCTGTCAATGTGATCCTGTGACCATTTGTGATACGTCAAACTTGTGTTTGTCCATTTCAGGTGTAAGGTTGGAGAAAAAAGATCCACTTCTTGTTTTGCATTGTACGCAGTAATTCGACTCATTCTTGTTGATTCCGGTTTTCAAACGCTGATTCTTGGGTTCCGCTTCAAAAATCCATGAAGCCAATCTTGCCCTGCTAATTTAAATGGGTGTAGATTGCCATTTTTCTCAGCATATTCAAAAACTTAGCGGTGGAGCTCAACGGAGGAAATTCCATTAAACACTTAAGCGAGAGGTAAAACTTGTTCAGCAAATTAATTTTCCTGCACTTGTGTGAATACAGGCATATGCCCTAAAACTAACTTTTTTGAGTTGTGAGTCTTAAGTCTACCACTCAGCGTCATTACTGGTAAGTTGTAAGCCCTGGCTGGCTCCATTAATTTTTTAATGTTTTTTATGACATCATCAAGAGAGGACTTCATTCCTTCTTCAGTCCATGTAGCTCTTTTGGTTGTTCTATGATATTTACGGATCATCTGGAAAAAATCTTATTGTTATTGCTGCCAAATCATGTTTTTGAATCCAAATAAATAAGGTATTTCAAATAATATTTTTACGGTAATAAGATTTCAACAAATATTTGTACTCTATAAAAAAGCTTGGTTGAATAGGGGGAAAGTCTTTGGTTTGACGTAACCCTCCACTCGATTCTTCTATCGGCCAACCTCTTCATATTGACGTAGCTCCTCTCTTTTATATCCTTCACAACTTGCTCCATATACCTCATACGAGGCCTGCCTCTTCCATTCATCCCGTTCACTTTCCCTCGACAATTGTCTTCATCAGGCCATCGTGTCTCAAGATGTGGCCTATTAAGTTATCCCGTCTTCTTTTTAATGTTTTCAGTAGACATCTCTTCTCTCCCACTCTTCTTAACACTTCTTTGTTTGTCACTCGATCGATCCATTTTATCTTCATCATTCTTTGGTAGCACCACATTTCAAATGCTCCCAGTCTGGACTTCCCTGCTGCTGTTGTTGTCCATGCTTCGCTGCCATATAATAGAATGCTCCAGATGTATGTTCTAATAAAATGTTTCCTCGCTGCAACTCTTGTATTTACAGCTGTAAGCAGAATCTTCTTTTGGTAAAATGCCCTTTTTGCTTGGGAAATTCTACTGGCGATTTCTCTTTTACTTCGTCCATCGCTGGTTTTTCGGCTTCCCAGGTAACAGAACTCTTCCACCTCCTCGATTTTTTGTTTTCCTAGTTTAACATTGGTACTGGCTTCCTTTCTCCTACTGCATACCAATACCTTAGTTTTCTTTTTATTGATCTTCGGATGATATCTGGTCATTGTTCTTTCCATATCCCTAGTGTCTTCTTTAAGTCTCCTTCTGTTTCTGCCATGATGTCAATGGCGAATCGCAGCATGCTCATTTTCTCCCCGTGGATATTCACTCCCGGAGACTTCTTTGACTTCTTGGATGGCTTTCTCGATGTAGACATTGAATAATACGGGATAGAGTGCACTTCCTTGCCTCACTCCTTTCTTTATGCCTGCTTCTGTACTGCTGGGTCCTGATTTGATTATGGCCACCTGGTTTTTATACAAGCTGTGGATAACTCTTCGGTCATTGTATGATACTCAAATTTCTTTCAGAACCTTTAGCGTCATATTCCAATCCAGGTTGTAAAGTAAGCCTATAAAATTATAATATTTGTGATATTTCCATCATAAATTCCAGCCTAATTATGATGCCATAACAAACCATTAGGGGCTAAACCGTACAGAAGTGTACGGTTTAGCCCCATCCCGTACCTCGTGGGAATTTTGTAACATAACCTCGAAACCCATCACCTAATTCATCATAACTAGTGATCAAAAGATAGCTTTAGAACAGTAGTTTCTTATGGTCTTATAGTTAATAGTTTGAAAGTAAAGGTTCTCTACTTATCTCTTATTTGGCGTTGCCCCAAAATTATAAGAGAACACACAAAAACAACTTTTTTCAGTGTAACACCGACATTCGTAAGCTCAGCAGAACGAACTGACTCCTGCAAACTTGCGTGGCCCGTCGCTAGACTGCGACACCTATCTGACTTCTCTACCTTTAAATCTAGACCCGGAAATTGGGTGTACGGTTTAGCCCCGCTGTACGGTTTAACCCCGCTCTCCCCTATATTGCATTTTCTGAGACTCGTCATGATACTTGATGGCAGCCACAATTTCGTGTAATGGATTTTCGTTTTACTTAACAGGCTACCGCGCAGCCAGTGATCGACTGAGAAAGCTGTTTTCTGTTTCCTTGGTGTTCACGAATTCCTATCTGCCCCTTGTGTGTAAATTAAAATTTTATCCGCAATTCTGATATGATTCGTTTTCCTCTTCTTGCTAGGTACGTGGCTCAGCTATCGAAAGGTCTGGACTTCCTCGAAAATCCTCTCCAGTGAGTATTATACCTTATCTCTTCTCGTCAACATTGTATTTTGGCACCTATTTTATTGAGTGTTCATTTATTCCTTGCGTTTTCGAATATATCATCTCGAAAGTATTATATTTCAGGAGTTCCTAAATATTATTCATTTATTAAATCAGGTATAGCAGTAGTAGTTTAACTAAATGTTTTTTTTTGTTATTTAGTGTGTGACCGGGTCAGAGTTCGTCATATAGTTAATTTGCTTGATTGAATTCCCAATATTTATGGTTACATTCCGTTCCTTCCCAGCTTTGCATTGTATCCATTTAATGACATTGATGACTATGTTCGAAATAAAGGTACGTTTACAGAGCTAAGCCACTATTCAAGCTAAGTCAATTACTTACATCGGGGGATAGAATGTGTTGGTGGTACCTTGTCTCTTTTTCGCAGTAGCGACGAGGCTATCCCGCCGGCTTGGCAACTCAAAGGTCAAGGGTGCGATTCCCGCTTCAGGCATGGATGTCGTGTTTGTGTTAGCTTATAGCTTTGGTTAGAGCGCTGCGATGTAACCTTGGCAGACGGAGCTCTTTAAAATTTCATTCTACTAGTATTTCTGCTTTTCCGTTTCCGGAGTGAATGCGTGTATGCATTCCAAGTTATGTTTGTATTACCGCCTGAAAAACGCAAATTGTAGATAAATGTTAATTACGAATGGGGTAGAAACTGTTTGAAATCTAATTCTATTTCAAATAAATGAATATTTGTTCCTTTCTTTCGTTAATTTTGCATTGCTCCTCTTAAAAAAAATGTTAAAATTCTTTTCTATGGAAATATTCCGGTATAACGGATACCATTTGTTGGCGTTTTACAGAATGAAAACGACATTTACTCCGTGAAAGTTGACGGCATGGCAGTTGAGTGGGTTGAGTGTTGGATTTCCGACCTGAGGACCTGAGTTGGACACGGGAGAGGGTTCCTCTGACACGCTCATTTTATCTAACACTGTGATTTTCTGGAGGCCTGATCCTTCTGAAGAACTAGGGGTGGCGCAGAGAACTGTTTTCCTGCCGTAATACGTAGATTACACCTGCCATTGTGCTCAGTATATGATCAGATCTATGATCACCAATCACTCTTACATTCGGACTGAACATTTTTTTAATATTAGTTTTTTATTGTGGAATTCCAGTTGGCTTGATGTCAGTATTTACTGACATCAAACCTGTTAACCCGTTTTTATTTTTAGCACTGCATTAGCTCTAACTTGTGTCTACGTCGTCTTAGTGCTATTGGGATGGAATGATAAAGTACTTAGTTGCCTGTATTTTAAATATTCTTGTCCAAAAACCTCTCGAGTACGTATTTGAGGCCGTTCGATTTTAAGATGACGTTAAGTATTTGTTCTCATTAATTATAAAGTGAACAATTTCAACAGCCGAAAACGTGACAGCAAACTATTGCACGCCGGTCAATTCTACGTATGACGCCAAAGGTAAGTACGTACACTTTTTCCTCTCCCTCTCGCTAAGTGATGCTGCGGACGCCTCCAAGAAGACGGTGCACTCCTCTCCTTGAAAGCTTATTAACAAGTATCTGAGGAACATTTATTCAGTTAATTTATCACATTTTACTTTTATTTATATAATTTGTAATTATTTAGAAAATTTATTCATTTAAAAACAGCTGTTCATTTTACTAAGCAAGGTATAAACTTGGATCACGGTCATGCGAAGCTTATTCCAAGCTTCGCGGTAGCAGGGAACTCCACGAGCAGGAAGCGTAGGAGCCCATAAAACGGCTATTATAACCTTATTAAGTGGAGAAGACTTTCCGAGCTCCAAGAATTTTCACAGGCGATTATTAATACACGTTCTCAGAAGCTTATCATCAGTATTTCAATCCTAGGATTGGTTTGCTGCAGCCCTCCATTCTCCCCTATTCAGTGTTAATTCCCTCACGCCCTGGTATGTTTTCTCTTTCACGTCCTTCTTTATTAGTCCCTTGGTATTTATATTTGTCCCTTGGTCTTCCTCGCGGGACCTTCCCTTCAATCTTCCCTTCTATTATATTTCTAACTAATTCATTGTACCTCAAGGTGTGTCCAATCCATATGGTTCTTCTTTGCCGTAGGGTTTTCCATATTGTCCTTTCTTCATCTGCTCTTCTTTGCACCTCTTCGTTCTTCACTTTATCTGTCCATTTAATCTTCAACATTCTCCTCCAGCACCATGTTTCGAAGGCTTCAATTCTTCGTTGGTCTGGTTTCCCGATGTTCCATGTCTCTGATCTATAGAGTGCCACGCTCCATACGAATATTTTGATGAAATGCTTCCTTGTTTGCAGCTGTAGGTTCTTTGAGCATATTAGTTGTCACTTCTTTATAAACGCGTCCTTAGCTTGTGCTATTCTTCGCTTAATGTCCATCGAGCTTCTTCCATCCCAAGTTATAGTGCTGCTCAGGAGCTTAGGGACTCTGAAATACCATTGTAAGTTCAGTCAATGTATATTCCCTCTGCCTCGCAACGTTAAGTACAGGTATATAGGTGCCTGTTAGGTCAGCAACTAGGCTAGCTGCTGGCGGGCCACTCCTAAGCTGTTTCAAATGAGCTTAAAATTAATATTAAATTTTCTCGTAAACTGGAATTTCTCAATCCAAATTATTTGCGTATGATGAGTTCCGTATTTACACGCATATAAGACGCACTCGCGTGTAAGACGCTCCCCAGATTTGGAGACGAAAAACCGTTTAATCATGCGTATAAGACGCACCCATATAAGACGCACCCAAAACAAAAATTAACCAGTCATAAAAATGGGCTGAAATGAAGTTAAATTTCCTCGGAATGGCACATTTCCCTTATTTTAAAACCATTTAATCGTAGGGTAATTCCTCTTTCTACAAAGATTGAATGAAACTATTTCGCGAAAAAGTCGGTGAGTACGAATCCATAACGCGATCTTTCACGATTTTTTCTCATTCATACACTTGTATAAGACGCACACGCGTATAAGACGAACCTGACGTTTTGGGCCTCAAAAATCGACAAATAAGTGCGTCTTATACGCGTGTAAATAAGGTACATTTGTGGCGGGAAACGAATTGATGATTTCTGTTTTCTTTGATGAAGGAAATCGCCCTATTATAAATCCAAATGACAAAGAGCATCTCATTTTTATTAAATCGCTGAATCATGTTACCCGGTATGTTACAAATGGGCATGTCTCTCGTGAAGTTGGTGTGAAAACATTTGCGCTTAACTGATGGTTCAGTCTTGTTTAATTGCGGCGCAGGGACGTTCTGAGAGTTCAACTATGGCGCGCGACAAATGAACGAAATCCGGGTTGGGATCGCTGCATTTCCAGCGGTCGACCGTTTTAACATGCTCTCTTCTTTCCTCGATTTGTCACCTTTCGGACCACTCGCTGAGTGACGCTTTCAGTGGAATTAATTCTGATCGCGCTTGGGAGTAAGCCTCCGCGGCGGCAGTTCATCCATTGCTCAACATCACGTGTTCCCCTCATTGTAGATGATGTCCCGTTTTGACGTGTCCTTGACGTCATCTGGTACTATCAGTATCCCAGACGGGAATGACCATTTATTTTAATCAGTACCCTTGGCTGAAGGGTGCCCGTATTGCGTTTAGCCATACACGATTCTCGTCCCGATTTAGTCTTTTTAGTGTAAATAATTCATTTTGTTTTCCCCGTGGGGAGGAACGTAATGGTAATATAGTCAGAAATTCTGTGATCAAAGTAATAATTAAAATTCCGTGTTATATACTGGAGGAGCTCATTATCACTGGGTTATATGATAGGAATATCGATTAATTTGGGACTGAGGAAGTTGAGTGTTTCGACTAAGGGCTTTTGAGGGATAAGCAAGTGGAAAAAGTAGAAGTTCAGCGGATGGACGGGGAATTAGGAAAATAGAACAACGTTCATTTTTTTCGAATAAAAGAAATTCTTGAGTTAATTCTTAGGTAATTCAGATCAGAAAAATCAGTTTCCAACAAATTTCGTCGATTAATAAATACATAATTATAAATGGGAAAGCGCACAGCGAAGTATTATAGTTTTGGCAATATTCATCGTTAAACCTGGGGAAGTTCCTGAAAGATTGGTTAATTTATAGACTATGATAAAATGTTTGTTATTTGATCTTTTGATTACCCTTATACTTCCCTGTATCAATAAATTGTATGCTCTCTACCGTTTTTGACGTTCTTCATTTAATGTAAACACATGTGAGGCCTGCGAAATTGATTCTGGAAAATAGAGCTCATTTTTTTTCTGCGAGCAGGAAAGCATATACCTACATAGATCATTCTAGCAACAGGAGCAAAGTAAATACTGAAATATATGCAAATGAAGTCAATGCGAGCAGAACTAACATTTTAAAATTGCTAAATATTTTTTTACGATAGTACAACTTCGAAATATCCGAAGAGTTACCACTTTTGTAATGTGATTATTGTATGATTTATTTGGTTTTCTGATCACATGGAAAATCACACCATTAATAATAAAGAGGATTGATATGCTCCCGGCATATGGAATTTATAAAGTATTACTTAGCCTGGTGGTTAGCCTGAGAAAACTAAATATCACTCTTTTTTATAGTTGTTGGATACTTAAGTATCCTGAATTTTAAAATGAATGGGAATTTTTGATTTGTTGCTCTCAGTCAATGTAGAAGTAGACAGTGCCAAGTCATTCTTCTTGACGTATAATCTCTAGTTCTTCGGCGAATTATTGTGATACATCTTTCGTTTCCCGCAGTGTTTATCCCACTTCTCTTGCGCAATGACGTCGCTGTTCCAGCTCCATCCCCTTTAATTTCCCGTGTTCGTATTTTTCTCGTCGGCGGCTGCTTTTTTTATTCTCCGTTTGAGTTGGGAATATAATCGGGGGCGAAGGGACCGGTAAAGCGCCACTGAGGGATGAGATAAGAATAGACGGATCCAGTGGGTGAGTTTTGAGAGCCGGATCATTTTTATCACGTCGCGTTTTCATGTGTTTTATTTTAATGCTGATGTTCAAGGTTTCATGTTGCCACTGCTGCGTGCTGATTGTAAACCAGCGTCAATCCGATGCAGGAATGTTCGCTTCGATGCACTCCGTGGAAACCTCAGTCAACGACCGGCCCAGCCATACATATACCAGTTTGGGAATCTTGAAAGGAGATTAAGGTTGTGTGAGATTAAGCTCTATTTTCACGGTTGCGCTTTAAATCGAGATGGTGGCCACGTGAAATTGTTAAATGTTTGCGACGTAAAATTTCCCAAATGAATAGCTAATAGTTCTCTTCCGGTTGGGGTAGGTTTTGATGGAGGAGTGTGGGGACTGTTGTTGTTGGATCTCAACCGGGGAAATGTTGTCATCGTGCTTTTCCTTCATCTACTTTTACATCTACTCAATAACCTGCAAGCCTTCTCGAAGATGTGTGGCCGGGGGTATATTATTACCAAACGTGCATTATGTACATACATTCGTGACCAGTTAAGTATTTCCTAAAACCGCCCAGATAAGTAAAGTATTTATATAAACGAAATAATATATAAGGGTTAGTAACACGCTGGTATGGATTAAATGTGATTTCCCAAATATTTATGCAAGCATGTAGAATAGAGTGAAATACTTTTTTCAGATGCACTGCAGATTAAATACATTACACCTGCCTATTCGGATCCTACGTTGCCTATTATGATTTAGTAGAGTTTATTGTTGACGGGAAAAAGGGGGTTTTAAATCTATCAGTACGGCATGCGAATCCTATTTTTCTGATCGAACTGATATGGTTGTTCTCCGAAACTATTCTCACATCATCGCAAAACGAATCAGTTGAAAGTGCAACTGCCGCGACGCAGTATTGCACGTTATTTCTTTCCGCTTGTGGATAATGCTGTATTTTGCAACTGCACTGTGGTGATACGTCATCACATCATTCGTAACTATATTCATATTTCATGTTGCTGCTGCGTGCTGATTTTACTCCCTCGCCGCCCCAGTGATGTCCAAGAGAATTACAGGGATGTCCATGTGTTGTACTCAGTGAAAAGTGCTTCTAAAGCTCCCGCCAAACTTTGGAATTCGTGCCATAACGATTTTTTTATTAGTAAAATCAGCTTATTTTCCACAGTTATTCCTTAAATTGAGCCCAGAACCTCTTAAATTTGATTCATAACTGTATAATCCGAGGATGGCATTTATTAATGCATCAAAAATTATTTGACTAAAGTAATAAAGATGTTCTAAAGGGAATGGGAGATGAGAACTGAAGAAAGCTGTAAAGAGTAGATGGCACAACCTAATCCTCCATAACTTAAGAAGTAATAACCTAATGAAAACAGGTGAGGAAGGAGTGAGTGGGAAAAATGGAAAAGGAAAATACTTCGTTTGGAATAAGGGGTAAGTAAGGGGTAACGTTTGTGAAAGAAAAGACATATAAGAATAAAGAGGGTGGTCGATAGGAGAATCGAGTGAAGTAGGTGCTTCGTCTAACAAATCTTTGGACAGGTGATCATGGTTAGGAATTTTAGGCACAAAATAGATCATACCATAGAAATGTTGTCTTGCCGCGTGTCCGGTTCGTTCTCGGACGTCCGCCGAAACAATTCCATTGTTGATCAAATTTGTAATCTGTCACCAGCTTCTGCTTGATTTACGTACTCGATGTGGCGTCTTCGATCGGCTAGTTCTATATCTGGAGCTCGGTTCCGGCCACATCAAGCACCTACTTGACGAAGGCTGGTGCCATCGTAGGTGAAATTGCAGACTTCGCGGAAAGGGGTTTTCGCGCCATTTTTTCCGAAATCACTTGCTCCAAAAAGCTCTGCTGTTGAGTGTTAAATTTAAGTGGCGTTCCCAAAAGGAAGAGAGGAAAAAATCAGCGGGATACGTCTCATCCGCTTTAAGTTGGCGCTGGCCGTAGTAATTACGTTTTAATGCCGTGTATTAATGGAGCTGGTTATGCACCCCGATGACTGGAGCAGTTTTTTTTATGCCTTCGTGAGAATCCGCTGAAAACCGTTCCATCTTGGCACATTATTGATGCTGCCGGAAGTTTTCGGAATGATGGCCTATATTCTCTAGACGCCAGCCTGTATTTACAGGGACTTGTTTATAAATTTGTTGCGTCGACCTACATGAATATGCTATTTCGTTAATATTTTTCACCTCGCGGTGTTGCTTTTCCTACCGTGAATTCTTTCGTGAAAAGTAATTTTACGCTACCCAATCTTCGCCTGTGGCCCAGAGCTATTAAAGCTCGGTAGGAAGTCTTCGTACCTACAAGGAGTTGTCCAACTTTTTATTTGGGGAGGTTTTGATTTCGTTAGAGAGACTATGAATTCTTCATCTTTTACTATTTTCGTTAGCGGCTTTCTACGTACCGGTCATGTGCCCTGTATAACTGTTTCTTCCTTTTCCTGTGTGAATACCATCGATCATTGATCCTGCAATTGAACGTAAATGAAATGAGAAAATACATCACTATAAACTGATGTAATTTTTTCTGTAGACGTAATTCATTGAGCATTAGTTATTGGTCTCCTTCCATGCTTATATATGAGAAGTAAGCGAGAATCATTCAAAGGATTAAAGAAAAAAAAGCGAGAAAGTTTTTTGGACCGATTAAGTCCATAGAGAATCCAAGGAGACACCAAGTCCATCTCCTTGGCCTCATGCTTCAGGATCGTGAACGATGACCTTCAGGTTGGACAACCATAGTGACGTATAGAAACAATCGGATCAGCCCAAGCTATCGACACCTTTGGAAATTGGAAGCTATATTATTTTAACTCATCGATGGTCGTGAAAACTGGTCCGTGTTTAACATTTTTTTCTGATTATCTGCTTTCAACCATGAAAATTTAGTGATAGGAGCATAAGACAATAAGTTGTGTTGGCTAAGGAAATATTCATGAGAAGAAAATTGATGAGGGAATGTCTTAAGTGCACGATGAAAAGATCAGACAAAACTCTATATGGTGCGTGGCGTTGTATGTTTCAGAAATTTGGTCATAGAGAAAAGCGGATGAGCGAAAATTCGGATTTGAAATGTGGGTGTTGAGGAGATTGAGGGTTGATGAAATCGGCTTTTGGGCGTTCCTCCGCGTCTGGGTGTCTCTTGGCAACAACAGATCAAATCAGATTGAGGGTTAAAGAAAACCCTGTTCGCTGTAACTTAATGGTACAATTGATATTCATTGGCGTTGACAGTTATTAGTTTAAAACCTAAGTCGTGTGTGTATACATATGCATGTGTTATTTTTTTAAATTATGTTTTTATTTATAAATACTGTTAGATTGAGGGTTTTTCGCTAGTCAAAGAGGAGGATGACGTTGTACAAGAAAGTATAAGTGTTTTTAAGAAGAGGAAAGGAAGTTGGTCGGAGAAATTTGAGGTGGGCTACTAAAGTGAATGGAGACGACAGTTTAAATATGTAACTGAAAGTAGAAGAGGCTTGTGGAGGGCAGATGGATAAGTGAAAGTGGAAAAGCGAGGAAAAGAATAAGTCTTCTGGATGGCATGATGACAAGAAGTTATGACCATTTATAAAGGTATTTAGTTTAAGAAACGCGATAGAGAGATAATATATCATCCACGTATGCAGAGAACAGCAGTAGGGCCCTTCACAAATTGCTTTAGAATATAGCAGAAAGCTTCCGAAGAAATCGAGTGCAATGTATATGGCATTTTCGGTAATCGTAGTGTGTGTCACATATATTGCAGGATGCTTCATAACAGCCTTTGGTATCGTCGAGGTGACACGTCCATCTGCCTCGGCAACGCGAGATATCCTCTGCATACATTTTGGTTTGATTTCACGGCTTTTAGGGCATTTTGATCGATCGCTGTCAGATTTTCATTCGGTGATGTCATTGTAATTATCTTTGTTGAGGTTAACCAGTCGCGGTTAAATTTATAGGCTAATGCTAGGCAGACTTTCCTCACGAGTGAACGGTTTAGACCAATGCGAACAAATATGATATGGCGTCTTTCGGAAATGTCTCTTTCTCTCGATGCTTCATTTCCCTCTCGTATTTTGAATTAAGATACCTACCGTTTATGGCTCTACGTAATTTTTTGCACCACTTGCATTAATAGCAATGTACATTTTCTGTCGGGGAGCCCAAAGGGCGTATTGCTAGCAGCTCATATTACCCCATTTCATTTTTTATTTAACTTTTTTCATCCTTTACCTGCCCTCTTCTATAACATAACATATACGCATATAATATTTTTTGTTTGAGAAGTCCCATTCATTTGAAATCAGTACATTTCTTACGATCCCTCTGCAGATTTCTGTGGTAATTGCTCTGCGTCTAATTTTTAGATCATATCATTCGCTTATATCATCATTCCACGAAGTGTCTCGTCGTCATTAGGTTAAATATAGGCTATAGATAACTGTTGAGGAAAAATGTAGGCCATAGCATTCGCGAATGAGTCTGCACTTAACTTACGCACGCAACGCTAATGGCATTCATTTTAAAGGATTTACGTGAGTCTTTTCATTGCGCGGTCTAATGCATGGTGAGATAGTCAATGAAAATAGCTTCGTTTAAAGCAAAGAGTTACTCGGAAAGCGTTCCAAGTGCGAGGACCGCGACGCGTTAATTGCCCCTGTTCTATTTCAATGCATCCATCCATACAATTTCTACGATTTGACGCTACCTCAAGCTGCGCAATTTATTGCTTCGAGTAATACGGCCTCAAGAATGTTCTCGTTAATAGGCATCTGATCTCATCTTACAACTTTTTTTTTAGAAATTCATTCTTTATCTCTCTATCTCCCTTAAAGTCTTAATTATTGATACACCCCACGAATCATGCTCTGGTTACGCGGTATTTTCTTGGAAACGTGATTGTATTAGCCCTTTTTACGTCGGGCCATTGAGGTGTGAGGTCACATTTTTTCCTACTCACCCGATGCGGTCGAGTCCGCGTGTCGTGGAAAAGTTCTTCGTTTCTCGTTTCGTGGGGTAGGTACTGACTATATTTCCTTTCCCGAGTGCTTTCTCATCGATCTCGTTAGGCTCTTCGGAGTGGACGCCATTCGCCTTGATCCGAATCCGCTTTAGTCGAGCCTTGACACAGGAGTCCGGTATTTATTTTTTTACCCGGGAAACGCTCGTTCCTTCTTGTTGCTAGGCATCCAAAAAATGTCTTTAAGACGTTGTCATTGCATTACCCTGCTGCTTAATCCGTTTTACCTCTTCAGCTTTGCGGTGGTTAAGTTTTCTCTCGTGAGTGTCCCTATTATAATTACTCAAGCCACGAGGGATCGTGAGTCTCAACTGATAAAATGAAATTTATTTAGTTTTTACTATTGTAAAGTCTATTCTCTTACATGACGAGCTCATAATTTTTATTCCCTTGTATTTTTTAATTCTACCTGGCTTTTCTTTGTCTATCTTTCCCGCTGCCGTCGTATTCTTAAGAGCATACATGGACTTCCTCTTCGCTCATTTAAGTTCTTCCCCAGCGTCGGACTAAAGCTTGTTTTTAAGGCTTCAAATCTCTTAGATTTGATGGTTTCTTTTACCTTAACCACCAGTCGTTCTCTACTTTCCTCCAACCATAATGCACTTTACAATTATTCATTTGTTTCATGATTCATCTACATCTATACATTTTAGCTGGTAGATCACCAGTCGTTTATAATATGTATGGTAGTTAGCGTGTATCATTAAAAATAATATCAAAAGTGGTGAATAGGAAACTTCAATGTAGTAGGATTATACAGCCATGAAATAAGAGTATCAATATTAATTATAATGAAAAATAACTTTAATCAGATGTCGTCGTATATGGTTTTTTCCCACCGAGAATTTTGAGTGCCTACCCCGGCTAATTAAACATGACTAATTGTTTATGCTCCATGAATTCGGACAAAGCTTTAGGGTTAGTTAGGTAACGTTGTTCTATGTAAACTAAGCAGCTGGGTACCTTAAAACCAATTTCTACGACTATTACTTCCATTTCTTAATTGACCCCCTCTTTCCGTACTATATTCCACCCATTAGTACCGTACGTATGTCCCAAGTACCCACAATAATTCCAATCGCTTCATCCTTCATCCTCAAGTTTCTTCTACATCTGCATTGCGGCCAGCTCAGCCACCACAAGGGATTGTGGCTGAGGGTGACCACACTGGGCATGCATTGTCGACTAGTAAGGATAATGTTTTTAGAGGCTAAGCGACTAATGTCACTGTTAAAAACTTATTTGGCAAGGAAAAACGGTGATTTTACCTTTACCAGGGCTTCCTACTTCAAAATAACATGCAGACGGACAGAATCTTGCTGAGATTCTATAAAAATATTTCTAGTTATTTGCCAGTATACGAAGAATTATTTTAAGGCGGCGTCAGACATTGGGCATTCGGCGAGTACCGAGTGACTGCTCGTCGAATGCCTAGCAATGTGGATGGGTTGGTTGATGCTTGCCGAGCGCCCATTTTAATTTAAATAATAACGGGGATCATAATCCCCGGTGCGGTGGCTAGAGTATTGGGCTCCCATCTCGAGGGCCCGGTTTTGAATCCCGAGAGTGGCAAAGATTTTCCATTATTTTACTGGTCCCTACGTGAGTGTCGTATGGAGAGCACTTCAAGTTCAGCACTTCATCCGTCTGATGGGACGTTAAACCTCGGACATTTCGGTGCCTTTCGTAAATATAACATAATGCCGTCACCAGGTTTCTATCCACACTCACCCTAACTATCGTTACCTATTTAGGTGGGTAACCCATCCTTAGTGGCGCAAATTACTTTACTAGTGTTCCCCTCCTCCGAACACTAAGCGTTACCCTTCTAACCTCTGATTTGAATTGACAGTGTTCTACCGTTTAGGGTAGGTTTTGATGGAGTGTCTCTGCTCTGTATTTCATTCATCTGATGTCTCCTTCCCTAAGCCATTTCCCTCTTCAAATCGGTAAATTCCCTCCCCCTCTTCATACCTTTTATTTTTATTCCTCGTCCTCGCTTACCCAGCATTCTACTTTCGATGACGAACTTCAGCATTCCGTTATCCCAAAGTTCTTGTTCCACCCACCTGCTTTGTATTCTCCTAATTAATGACAGTAATCTTCTTTCCTCCCCAAATATGTTTAACTCCTCTTCATTCGACTGCCTTTCCGTTCAACATGCCTTCATTCACCTCCTCTTTTCATTCCACCTACATTCACCCACTTCCCCAAGGCTTCTCTTGTCATCCTTTCCTTAAGTCCATTATCCATGCAAAGCATCGCTTCATATTAATCCTTTGACTAACTACTACGCTGTAAACATATACACTTATTGTGTGTGTGTTAACGATTTTTTTTTCTACTGATGACCGGAGAGTGGCGAACCGTAAATGCGTTCGCAAACTCATAGTGCTCGGGGTCCGGTGGCGTTCGCTTGCCCTTTTCCGTGAACCAGCACACCTTATCTCTTTTGTCGCTCGCGAGACCTCCGTGAACTCTCTACGGATTAGAAAACCGGCTCTCTCCCTCCCCTCAGTGCCTTCACCTGTTGTGGGACGACTTGGCAACGGCGCGCTGTCCGTAACACATTTACGTCACCCTCGGAGCATTACATGCAAAGGCAGTGGATTTCGCGGAGGGAGGGAGACTGCTGGCCGATTCATCTCGAGCAATTAGCTCCTCTGTTATCTGGGACAGCGTGGCGTATTGCCTATGAAAATAAAAGGTCAGGAGTGTCCTTTTTGATTCGGAATCCCCGAATGTATGAATGGTTCTGTCAGTCTCTCCGCCTTTTTGTTTGCTTACGCTCAAGAGGTAGTCGTCTGTGTAAAACGTAAGTAAGTGGGCAAAGCAGTGGTAGAGATTAGTTTTAAGTCACTCCAGCTGCTTGTTTAACATCGCTCCAAATTAATGCTAATTTTACTCATAATACGAACACACCCGTGCGCTATGCGGGATATGAATCCAAGATCTTTTGATAGTGGTACAGTAGGGCTTTAAAGTTATTAGATCCTTTTGCTATATCGCACCCTCAATACAATATTGATGCTAATTTTATTCCTAAGACGTCAGCACGCCCTAGTTTTTAACTTTGGTTTGCCGTACCGGTACTTTATTGACCTGGCTGTCACGGCTGGTTTAGCAGACCAATACGGTGTGTAAATTTCTTAATTACGTGTGCTAAGCATTTTGGATCTTTTTGCGCTATTATCTTTGTCTTATTGGTGAGCTAGACAAAGTGAGCAAGCGAAATTCGGACATATGAAAAGGTGAATGCTTTACGTTGTTTACGTAGGTTTTAGAACCTTCAACGGTTAATATTTCATCACATTATCTAATTTAAGCTCTTAAACGTAATACTATTAGAGCACCCAAGACCGAGGTGGGAATCGAACCCGCATTCCTTGGGTGGCCGGGTAGGCGCGTTACCGACCTGTCTACGGGGCCCAAAACGGGCTTACTTTTGATTATGAAGACATGATTAAATTTTCTCCCTATATTTGCAGATGCAGACCGATAAAAGAAGGGAACTAAACACGTTTAATGATAGATTTCAAAACTCTTTTTCCTCTTTTACGCAATGAATACACTGGAAAATCTTTGCTCAACATGTAAAGTCCTCATTTCAGATAAGATATGAACATAGTCACTTAAAAATATATTTTATTGTCAATATCGAGAAGTATACAATTCCTTAAGAATCTTTTTCTCTCTCCTTTGGAGCGGGTCTTAAAGTTCGTAGGAAAAGAGGATGAATTTTTGTGGCTGAGACTGGTTTGGAAAAGGCTCCTGTTCGATGTACTTTCCAAGCGGTATTTTCTTAAATTTTCGTCCTCCTCCACGGGTCAGAGAGCTTCAAACGAGGACAGTCGCTGTCTTTCCATCTTTTCGCAAGACTGTGACGTCGCTCGAGTGGGAAACGTCTTATCCCTTTAATCTCCCTAATGATGGCTTCCCTTTGGTTCCAGAGAAAACCTCCCATCTTCCTCTGCACTTGTCACTCAAGGTAATGCCCTGAAGAAGCAAACCTCTTTGAAGAAATCATTGCCCTCCTTCCAGTTGGGAGGAGCACTCGTCCTTATTTCAATGCTGGGATTTTAAAAAAACCGTAAATGGATTATATAAACAAATCCGTAGTATTTTGTCAAATATCTATTCGATAGGATCATATTAAGTCCTCTCCTGGGTGATGTTTTCTCTCAGAATTTACACATGCCTCTAATTCAGTGAGAATTATTTAATGTCGTTAAAAGACCGGATAGAGGTGAAATATAGAAATATCTAACAGAATAATTGAAATATAGAAAAAATCTTATTTTGCATATTTTCATTTTTTTTGCCAAGGGTCCGAAGGGGGAGAAAATTTTTAATTTCATTATTTAAAATGTAATTGATCAACGTACCTACTCTTCAAGATCTCTTATCCATAATCTTGCGATTCATTAAATCTTAAGTGCCTTTAGGGGCTTTAAACTTGATGAAACCATGTGATATTTTCCCTAATCACGTAGTCCCTAATCATAATAAACTTAAGTTTCAGGAAATAGTACTGGGCATAATGTACATACATTGCTCCTAAAATTAACCTGCCGTGAGACTTCTTGACACAACCAATACTTTACAGTGATGGTTGGGTCAAGGAAAAAATATATCTTTTCCTCTTACCGAGATGAAGATAACAATTACCGAAAGTCGCCATCTTTGTTGAATTTTTACTGTCTACTTCATACTTAAACGTATAAATTATTGACTTATAGTGTTTCAGCCATTAAGTTCGCTGAGGCTAATGAGTCTCAACATGACTTAGGTGGAAATAATATAATCCTACCTATTTTTCTTGTTTTCCGCCGACTGAGCTACATAGATTTCATTGAAAGATACGCCATATGAAATATAGCAACGTTTATCAAAATGTTTTCTTCTCGTGAATACATTCATGGAGCTTCATAATTGTGATTAAACAGAAGAATGGTTTTCTGCATTCCTCAGTATATTTATTGAAATAATTCTTCTGACAGTAATCATATGATTATATGCATTTAGACAGTGTGATCACCCGGAAGGCTACTGATCGGAGCTAATGCGTTTGAACCTGGGAGAACCTGTTGAAAACGTCCAGATTTACTCAAGTTGTGTGAATTTCTGGATGTGAGATCTTTTCGGGAAACCACTTACAGCAAGCAATAACTTTTTTATCACGATGTGTGGATTTCATTCTCCGTTGGGCTTAGTATTGACGCACACAGCATCCATTCCTTGGGCGGGAATCGAATCGTAAACTTTGCGTGGCCTGGCCAGCGCGTCAACAACCTGGCAACTTATTTTTAGCCTCTTTAAAAACTGCAAATATAAAGTTCCGATGATGTTGTGGAAAGTCACGCGAAAACGTGGTAATTAGTTGCGATAAGACATTGATTAGGTTCACGAATGCTCTTTCGTTCACCTTCGTGTTGGAGTTTCTAAATGTGGTTAGGTTAGGTGTGTTGCTCATTACGCTTGAGAATTGCATTAAATTAAACTAGGATAGTAATGGGAAGGGTTTTAGATTCGTAACACTTTTTGAATATCCACGCTTCATTCAAAACCAACGATAATACAAGTGTTAGAATGTAGAAAGCTGAATTACCTCGCTTCAAAGAAACTATACGTGTCTGAGTCGAGATAGAAAATGGCGGATCGGCCTGCTACTTTATATTTAGGTGCCCTATTAAAAAAGGCGACGCGTAATTTTTATAATGCTACGCGAATTGAGGTAGGAGTCCCGCAAAAGGAATTATCATAGTTTTCATTCTCTTGGGCTGATTGCCAATCCTTCTATAATATACACATTTTAAATATTTTTCATTCATTTGGTTCTAATTTCATTAGATGCCATTCAATCGTCATACTTATACTAAGGCTTCGAAGGAGCTTCCATATGAGCTTATTATCACTGTAAACTTATATTAAAATGACTCCTCTACGTCACGTAATGACAGAGATTTTATTTTCTATCTCATCTAGCGTTTCCGATTTCAGTATATGTATTTGGAGCTCAGATGTGTCTCCCAGTCATTGTTCCGAGATATTCCACCTACAACCATCGCTCCACTCAACAAAGTTTTGTTCTTGATTCCAAAAGGCGTGAATCAAGTTTCTGACGTCTTTCCATAGAAATACATGATCCATTCCATTGTATTGGTGAAGGAGAGTTCTTCAATGGCTCAACTTGATGGTGTTGTTATTTCGTCTTTGCATTCTGTTGCGAAATCTGTTTCTTTCTCTTCTGAGATTCTCGGAAAGAAAATTGTAATATTTTCATGAAAAGACGTCCACCTTTTCGAAGGCAGTATGCAGAGAGGAATTCTAATCTATCCGCTCTAGGACCTATTCTAAAATTTGTTTCCTTTCTTCGTGATGATAGTATTGGTGCCCGAATTCTTCGGTTGTACATCATTGTTGGACATGTTTTGCTCATTAGGATGTTTAAGTTAGTCATTCTTATTAATTTGGTACATTTGGATTACAGCGATTACCTACCTCATTACGAATTGCTTTACGCTTAACCGCGAGAAACATTGTTTTGAAATTCTAATCGAGTCGATAAAATTACTAGGCTTGTGCCATGAGCATGCAGGTATTGGCACATCGCACAGTCATTTCATAGTCTGTAAGGTTCAAGATTCGCCCCCACCGCTCCAGAGGACGAAGAAGCTGCCCGAACAGCTTCAAGTTTATAACTTTCAAAGATTCGAGGTTCAGTTTGATTTCTAGCATTAATTAGGAGTCAATTCGTAATTATAAATATCTATATGTTAAATAACAATATTGGTTTTATTGCTTATGCCGCTTGTAATAAGGTTCACTTTGATTATCGTTTCTAGGAAATATAAACAAGAGCACGGGAAACTACGTGCTTTCAAAGACGAAATCGTCATTATCGTTTCTTAAGAGATAAAGGCATGTGTTATAGCATTATAGGTAACTATGAAGTGTTATTGCCATTTTTTCCAAGTGTGATCACTTGGGACCTCGTAACAATCTGTTGTTCTTCATTATCATCAATTTTGTACGTTTCACATTGACTCAAGTGGTGATCGGTTTACCAATGAAAAACCTCTGGCATAATTTTCTCTGTGCATCCCTCCACACGTCAGACTGCGCGGTGAGGAGTGGAGCCTCACATAATGGTTTATTTGTTATTCAAGTGAGGGGACCGAAATCTGAGGTATTTCTCGCCATTGAGTATGGGTGGGCAATAATTGGGTAGAGGCATACATTTTTCTGAGAACGGAGAAAGGGTAAAGAGATACCCGGCGTCGACTTTAGCCTGTGGAAGGGTTCAATGTTTTACAATGTTCAATGTTGAGCACGCAAAGTGTTAACACAACTCCACAAAGCACTCAAGTAAGGACCGGTTAAGCAAAGAAAAATGTCTGCCGCTGCCGAGAATCGAAACCGGGCCTTAGGGATGGGAAGCCAGTATCTACTCTAGCCACCACATCAACCCGTTCTCCATCATGTTATTGAAAATTTTGATTAGAAAAAAAGCCTTATAAGCTCTAAGGGAGTTCTCCGGCAACACTCTAACGCATTATCTCTCCGCGTCATGAAGTACATGCATGCAATGTCTTTCTCTCCCCCACATCCCCCCCTTAGTTGGCAGTTCGTGCGATTGGGGGCGCGTCGGGGCGTTTTCGGGATTTTGATGTGTTCCCAGTGGGGAGTTCCTTGCCCTCACCTCGTGCGCTCGCATAGGCAGACTCAACTGCGGAGTTTCTTTGCGGCGCAGTTACGAGAGTGGCGAGCTCACGTCTCCATATCGCCTCATAATCCTCCCTCCTACCCCCTCCACTACACTATCCACCCTTCTTGTTTCCGGAATAGTTTATCGCAATGAAAGTGTTGCCTGTTGCCCGTGTTTCCTTCGTTCTGGTGACATGTTACACGAGCAGAGGGCGATCATGAAAGAGGGGGGGAGGTTAGATGAGATTTAGTGCCGTGAAGAATATCGAAGTGCCAGGATAGGTCGATATTTTGTACTTATCTGTCGTATAGGGCAAACAGGGGCGGAATCCTGCATTCTGCTTCTTTGGCATTGTCGCCACCGTTATCTGTTACGCGAACTCGTCTAGAAACGACGAAGCCACTCGATTTACGGATAGAAATAATAGATTGAAACATCACAAATAATTCTAAGAATGGCGGTCACGTTATCGCTCTCGTTAGAGCAATCAAAGATTGACGGTAACGCAGTTACGGCTGTTTTGACGGTCCATCATAGGACCGGAAGTATGTAGCCTATCGGCTTGGCATCCTAAGTTACCGGCTTCGAATCTCGCATCAGCATGGATATCGTGTTTATTATTGTTGTTATTAGGGGAGGACCGATAGCGAAGGTCATTTGCCCCATTAAGTAATGTAGGGCTGAAAATTGAGCCCGGCGTCGGCATTTGCTGGAGATCCAAGAGGCTCTCTGGGCAACGTCCTATCCAATGGACTTGGTGATAGACGTTTCCTTCTCACAACGCTCAAGTAAGAATGGATATACCACCGAAAAATCAGCCTTTTAAGATATTTAAAGCCAGGTCTTTGGAACATGAGACAAGTACTGTAGCAATCACTCCATTATGATCCTCAGGTTGAATTCATTTTATACTAAAATGGTGCAATATAACGTCTACAGTTAGAACTTAATACATATGCTACAGTTGCCTGTACTTATGGACGCTGTCAATATGGAAATTTGGTAGTAGCCGAAGTATTTGATTCGCATTTTGAAAATTAATAACGTCTTACTGGCGTAAGTTAGCTATCGAACATTTTTCGGTTCGTTACCAAAGTTTGACGGATCGGCCAACGTGATGAAAACCAAAGGAAAGAAACCTGTTTGATGTTCAGCACACGCCATAGGTGTGAAGTTGCTTGAAATCCCCTCTATCGAAGGAGCGGCGTTGGCAGTGAGGTGATATGCGTAACCATTATCGGGAGTTGAGATAGCTGCCTTCGGTTCCCTGCCTCTAGCACCTATTTGTTTGTGTGTACACGACAGGAAGATAATTACTAGCGCCGAACTATCGTTTTGTCCTTTAAATTCACCTTCTCTGTAGTTACTTCTCTAGTTTCCTTGTGAAACGATCTACGTGTCGTATAGTCTTCCGTAAGTATTGTTCTTGATGGTAAACCAAAGGCTGTACTTTCGATTGATGAATGCCTTCACCCACTACTTGCGTTTCTTACATCGTTTGTCACTTTCTTTCGATATTTTTCCTGCATTTCCAATCTGTTCGGTGTTCTAAATAGAGCTTATTTTTTCCAGAAATGCCTTAGATGCCATATTCTATGCTACTATAAAAACGTGCTAGGTTGATACTGCTCCTAACATATTTTTTTCCGGCGTCGATGTTATAGCAGTAACATTCTACCTTTTTCGAGGATTTCTGTTGGGCGTGTATATGGATCAAGAGCGTGGGTAATAGCCCTTTCTCATAAATTCTTAATATCTTAATTAATTTCGTGACACATATCGCAATTGGCTTAATCATCTGTGGAAGTCTTTTAATCCATTTTTTCCCCTGACTTTTTTTGCTGCACGTTTACTTTTCGATCCTGAACATAAAGGTGTGAGCTATTTGGCGGTGGATATAGAATTTAATCAGATAAAAATCGTTGTTCATAGGCCTTATCCTTGTGGAACCACATCATCATCATATGTCAACAATCCTAGGATTCACATAAATTAC
Source organism: Platycnemis pennipes (assembly GCA_933228895.1). Lineage (NCBI taxonomy): Eukaryota > Metazoa > Arthropoda > Insecta > Odonata > Platycnemididae > Platycnemis > Platycnemis pennipes. The sequence goes on along the minus strand of OW121854.1, from coordinate 45,324,913 downwards.
CACGGACCTTTGGCTTTCCGGGCCACTGCGCAGACCACTACGCTACCCAGGATCCCTAATTCGCATGGCAATTCTACCGAGGTTCAGGTACAAGATGTTGAGCCCTCGCGGTCCATCCAGGATGGCAACGGAAAGCCAAAGGTCCGTGGTTCGATTCCCGGTCCAGGTGAATTTTTTCGCATGGCAATTTATGTGAATTTCACCGCCGTTCACGCGGCAGGATTGATATTTCCTACAATCCTAGGATTGGTTTGGCGCTGCCCTCCACTCGATTCTTCTATCGGCCAACCTCTTCATATCAACGTAACTCCTCTCTTTTACATCCTTCACGACCTGTTCTGTATATCTCATTCGAGACCTGCCTTTTCCAATCTTTCCGTTCACTTTTCCCTCGCCGATTGTTTTCATCAGGCCATCGTGTCTTAAGATGTGGCTTATTAAGTTGTCCCGTATTCTTTTTAAGGTTTTTAATAGACATCCCTTTTATCCCACTCTGCTTAAGACTTCTTCTTTTGTCACTCGGTAGATCCATTTTATCTTCACCATTCTTCACGCATTTCAACGCACCACATTTCAAATGCTTCCAGCCTTGACTTCTCTGCTGCTGTTATTGTCCATGCTTCGCTGCCATGTAGTAGAATGCTCCAGATGTATGTTCTAATGAAATGTTTCCTCACTTCCGCGCTTGTATTTGCGGCAGTAAGTAGAATCTTCTTTTGGTAAAATGTCCTCTTCGCCTGGGCAACTCTACTGTCAATTTCTCTCTTACTTCGTCCATCGCTGGTTACTCGGCATCCCAGGTAACAGAACTCTTCCACCTCCTCTATTTTTTGTTTCCCTAGTTTAACATTCTATTGGAACCACATCGCCGCAATTATTTTCACCCCAGCCTCGTTTACATAAACATTACCCATGCCTTTTAAAGATCATTGCGTGGCGGAATATCATGGTGGAATTGCAACACTTTAAATTGTGTCGACAGTGATTTTAGTTTTCTTTCTCTCCCTTATAGTGCTGGATGTAATTGCGCATCAAAGACGCAGTGGATTGTCCTGATTTACTTTGATCAAATGCTGGCTTAGCGAACGAAGCAATTCTATCTGTTCTTTTGCGATAAGAGTGTCATCCCGATTATGTATTTATCAGTTCTTTACCCCCTCTTAGTGCCATGAGTAAAATTATGAGAAATGGAATAGCTTCTGAGAGTTTCGGAGGTTTTTAAACAATCTATCGTATTGCACGACCTTTCTAATTATTGTGAATATCCCTAGAATGCTGGCCGAATTGTTCAAGCCGGCGATGAAATTATGATCCAATTTGTGGACCGACGATTCACTGAAGCCTGTGAAAATTGGTTTATGATTCTAATTGAAATTATTTGTCAATAAAGTCAAAAAGTTTAAAGGAGTGCTACCGAATAATGAAATTAAGTATTTTTGCATGTTGCATTATCCCGAGCCTAAGTCAATGCAGAAATATCCAGATATTCAATATAGTAGTGATTATCTGCAGCAATTGGACCGAAAATGTTAAACATTCGTCTAATTGATTTGAAACCTGAAGTCTGAGGTCACGTCGTATTTTAAATCATTTAGAAGTCCTGGTGGACTGAGAATTTGTTTGGTTGTGAGACGGGAATACATAACAGGTTGCCTAGGAGAGCAATGTTCTTCCTATGAGAACGATGTGAAACAGTTGAAACCTGTCGGGGTTATTAAAATATTGTAGAATACGCAGTCCATTCTTTGCAGTCTGCGGTAAAATGGCTCGGAAAACGTTTTTGAGTCGACAAATTGAATTATTTACCACTGTTAGTAGTAAGGCCGATAACGCCATGCAGCTTAAGATAGTATTTGAGACCAGTGAGATAAGTCTGCTTGGAAAAATCTTTGCTCGTTTCCCTGGCTCAGAAGCACAATTTTAAATGAGACCTATAATGGAAGCAGTATTTATTAGTTGGCGGTGACCAGTATTTGAAGCGAGTTGAATCTAAAGGATTTTCCATTTGACGGACGGAGTACTAATCTAGAAGTGCTATCCACAAAGTGGGTAGTAATACTCTGATAAATCTCTGCTGGGATCCGATACGGGGCTATATAGATTGGTAGCAAGTGAATCAATCACCATACCAACTCATTTCTCTATATAAACAGAGGCCTGTGTTGTGAAGTAGTTGTTTCAAACACACGAAGAGCTGTGATGCTGTGAACGTAGGTTCTCCCTCGATAGAAATGGATCGAAACCCAACGTTGGAATTAGCCTACACGTAATAAAAGGTTCCAATCGTTTCAGATTTTTACTTCCGATGCGACGGACAGATATCTACGCTCTACGTTCCAAGAATTGATTCTAGTTGTTAGGAGGATGCTATTTTTAAGTCTCCTTGAGCTCTGTCACTGCAATCATAGAGAACGTTTTGGCATTTATGTGGCATACATAACAGCGTATTGGAGTATCACTCTTATAGCGTGATGAGAGCATTCTCCCGCTAACATAACTCATCGTTTATCATCATCGGGAGATTACGGTGGTAGACATATGACTCTTGTCTCCAACACCCTCTTATGAACCCGAAAATCTTTAGTTTAATGTGATGTTTTGGCAAAGTTTTACTCCATGACCGTATATGAGACACTCCTAGGTACTTTTATGCACCGCAAGTTGTGTTAGTGAGTTAACTAAATCTTAGTTTTGGAATTGTCTGCAATTTTTTAACTTATTTTTTAAATAGCGTTTCTGAACTGTGCTTTAATTGAACATGGTGCAGGCATTAATTTCTCGGTCATCTTAGGGTGTAATAGACAAATTATTCATCGACACTGTAGTTGAACTGCTATTAAGCTTCATGATGAATGAATATATAAGTATGAATTTAGAGACCAAAAAAATGTTCATTTAATTCCATGGCCATTGTTGAGCCTCTTGAACTAAGTGGCGTTATCTGATGTCGAACTTGAGCTTTAGAGATTATTCCTTGAATTTCTGCAGAAGGGGCGATTATCTTTCGTTAGCTATCATCGCTTTCGTGGAAATTCTGTCGCTTCTGTAGAACCCCCTATTTTGAATTGATATGCGTAATTAAGTAACCAGCTATTGTAAACAGATCCCCAGCGATGCGGTGCCGAGAAAATGGAATGAGATTGAATTTAAGATGTTACTAAGGTACTTTTATTATTTTTGCAACCTTCTAGTGTGCGAAGTTTTCCAAGTTCTTCCAGTAGCCGAGTGACTCACTTCATTATGGTTTACGTTCTTTTTTTCACAGATATTGCTACTTATCTGGGTAACCAATTCGTTTCCCGAATCAAATCTGCATTAGTTGGATCCAAAATGCTGGTTGCGTACTCCAATTGAGGCCATACCAGAGTGAAATAACTTAATTTTTTCTCCGGAGCACCGTCACGCGATTCATGTAATGAATCCTGGTCTCTTTAATCTGGGTTAGGTCTCTTTAATCTGGGTTATATAGGCTGCCCACTCAGGATTTTTTATGGTTTCGCCTCTACGCACAGCGGTAATGGAAACGTGAAATGCGATTTGCACCGTGTAATGTTGATCCTTCCATTTAGTGGATTGGTTCATGATCAGTGGATTGGTAGAAGGTGCATATTTCACTCAACGTCTCTCCACCCACGATATTCGAGTCCGATCATCGCAACGCCCTAAGTGGAAATGAAAAACTCGTAGTGTTTTTTTATGGGAAACTAAATGGTGACTTCATTCTGGCGTATAAACTTTGATGCATAAATGCCAATTGTTTAATGGCATAGTTTAAGTCATTATTCTGTTGTATACTCGGATGCGGCCTATTATGGTGTATGAACACATTTTATCTGTATTTGTGATGGCTTGAAGTATATTTATATGTGTATACTATGTGAAAAAGGTTTCAATAGTAAATTAATGTTACAAATATAAGCATAATTTGTCTCCATTATCTGCACGTCATGTAAAAACCTTTTTATTGCTATGATTTACGTATTTTCTCACGCCTCAGTACCCCTTCAAGGCAATACAACCGAAATATTGGCCTCAGTGCCAACAAACTCCTAAGAAAAAATAGATTTATGACTGGAAAATAACAAACAACATCCAATACACGTTAGGGAAAGAAAGGTAAAAAGTACTTATGGTGCAAGACAAATAATTAAAACCTCTAAAAGAATGGTTTTACTGATTTACGGCTGTTATTGAGGGTCGATGCTGGGTGAGAGCAGAGAGGAAAAAAGTTATGTGAAGGAAGATATGCTAGGCTCAAGAGTAAGGTAGGAAAAGAAGGGAAACCGGCAAAGGTAAAGAGGAAAGTAAAGCGGTCTATGAAAACCTACTTGACCCGGGAGAACACCGCTATTTTAATTTGACTTAATGTTAAAAAAATTGTATTTAAAAATGAAATATGCAAATATGATGAAAGGCTATGAAATGGAATGAAAGAAATGTTCTGTATTTTTCAAAATTCTGTAAAAATCTTTTTACTCTTAGTAACTATGAGCCTCACGCAATCAGAAGACATAGCCGGAATGTTGCATGCGGTGGTGGTGGCTTTTAAGGACTATTTTAGTGGACTTCAGTACATTTGGAGAAATGTAAAAAATATGGTTCCCATGTTTATAACCACCTGTGTTGATTCCTAAGGTCAATCTGGTTGGTGAGGGTAGAGGTTAACGAGTATCAGACCCAACGGAGTGTGAAATTCACGCGTAAGAGTAAGGGGATAGTCCTTTCCTTGTGCCTTACGTAGTTTCCCAAAAAGGTGTGGAACCCATCTAATCATACAGCTAGCGTTTAACTGGATGTGCACAAGGACCTATCCCAGATTGAACCCTGGACCTCCGGTTACTAACCAAACTCTTTTCATCCTACGCCACCACACCGTTGTTTATAAAGTTATTCGGGGAAGATGGACCGACAGCTAGTTCATTCGCGCCATTTAGGATACATGGGTAATGTTGTGTGTTTAAAATGATTACGAGAGGAGGAAGGTTGGAGAGAAACCACAACTCGGCATTAGCCCATTATTAACATAAGACACCAAGGGATCCAGAGTTCAACGTCCCATTCGACTGGTAGGTTAATTACCATACGGGCTTTCCTCTCAGTACTCAAGTGGGCATCGGTATACCCATGAAAGTTATCTACCTTATCCGGGATCTTAATCCTGGCCCTCGGGTTGGGGATCCAGTGCTATTACCACCACACCATACCGACTCTCAGGCCGTCGTTGTTTGGATGTTTCCGTTACTTATTATGCCGTATTAGCGATGTTCTACTGCTAAATTAAAATCGCATGGCAGTATCCCCTTTTCGCAGAGGTGTACTGGGGTTGGCGAGCGTTCCCGGGTTGCCTCGTCACGTTCGGTCGGTGGTGGAGAGGGGCTACGTACTTCTACCCTCCCCGCCCCCAGTGCAGTCCCCGTTTCCCGGATAAGCCTTCACTCGGCGCCGCTAGGCTCCAGCCTCGACGTTTCTCGGCGCAAACTGTTGTTGAAACGGCTCTTTGCATCTCCCTCCCTCCTCTGGTCTCACTCCCTCGCCTTCTCCTCGCCCGCATTAACAATGCCTTGTTGCTAAGGAAGGCAAATGCTTCCGCCCGCGCCGCCGTCAACTACGGCTTCGGTATCGGAGGGAAACTGGGACTATCGCCTCCTCGGGTTGAACTCATTCTCCATGCTCTTATTATCTCTTTCCTCGTCGGATATCTGCGTACGCTATCGTCCCTCTATCATTTCTAGTGAGTAGTGGTGGAATAAAGTTTAAAAATGCTGTATACTACCAAGGTTATATCATAGCGTATAACCGAGAGTTATACTTAGCAGTAAGCCGATAATAAACACAACACTTATCAAAATCCAGAGTTAATAAGAAAGTGCTGACATGGTGGATAGATTGGTATATGGCAGGCCTGGCAACCCAAAGTCAGTCAGTTGGAATCCCTTCTTGGGTATGGATGTTGTCATCGTCTTCAGCGTGCTATGAAGTTACATTTGACGTTGTGATATAACTTTAACTGTTCGGGCACCTAAAATATAATTCTCCTACTACTGATGTTCTTCTCAGGGTAGTGATCAGGGGAGCGGCTCGCTCCTCCCGTTTTTGTGTATTTACAGTGAATGGGCTGAATCGTAGAATTGGACTTTTGATCTTGTCTTGACTTGACTTTTTATCATGGTATGTGGTAGATTTAGGTCTTTGAGTTCTCGAACTGTTCGGGTGATATGGTACCGCCGAACCTAACAAGTATCTTTATCATCAGACCCGCGCAACACGCATGTCGGTGAACACCTTTGGGTTGTCAACCCAGCTCGACAGAAAAACCTTGGCGCGCTTTAGCGGGGGCGGTAGCCTAATGCTAGCATACGGAAGTCACCTAGGAGTCCACAGTCTGGCGTCCCATCTGACGGACGAAGTACAGTCCTGTAGACTCCCTCCACACGTGCGCAAGTTCGGAGCGGGATAAAATTTAAGAATCTCCGTGACTGTTGTAATGCGTAAAAATTCGCTTTGGGTAGGAAGTCGGTGATGTAGGCATCACGCCCACCCGATTCCCAGTAAATTTTCACCGCTGTGCGTGGCTATTTTTTTCTGTTTATATCTCACGTTTCATTTTTTGTTTGAACGAAGCCGTAATTTTAGGGGGTGAGTAGATTTTATTCGATCGCGGGTCAAATCCACGCCATTGTTCTGGTCAAAGAACAGACTAGAGGGAATATTATGGGAGGAATCACTTTGAGCCTCTTGCCCGCGAAAATAAATAAAGAATAATGTGATGATAATTATTAATTACACTTACCTACTCAGTGCATGAAGGTATCAGAGCAGAAACTTTGTCTTAGAACAGGGCGGTGCGATGAATTTCTTTTGCAACCAAGACAATTACCCTTATGCTCAACCTGTAATTACGCTTTTTTTTCTCCTATATGCTGCAACTTTTCGCTCTCATGGAAGCAAAGCAAGAGTGTACTCAAATAATATTTTGCTCAAGTTTATTTTACTAAGAATATTTTTTTCACCCTCCAGAAGTGGTCCACCTCAAGTCGGCTAGGGTTTCTTGATTAGACTAGGCTTAGGGTTTGTTGGCTTTTTTAATCATTAGTATAGAATACTGCTGTAAGTAGTTGACTGCTATCGTTAAAGTCTCTGTGTCGCCTCCATTTATTCATCAACGCTTTAGTCGAACGCATAGTAGCGTAAGAATTACTAGTTTCACGAACCATCCGATTTTAAGTGTTTAGAAACTTCATGATAGCACGTGAGCTAAGTCTATTGTGACTTAGGCAAAGCCACATTCAAACGCAGTGCTTGAGTAGATGCTACATTTTATCAAGAGTCTTATAATGGCAGTCCAGATTCCTCCACACAATATTGAGTATACTTGTACTTTTGTCTTTTATGTAATGGCCGCTGATTGAGCCGCTTAGATTCGTCAATATTCTTGAGCTAGTAAACCAGTACATCAATGAATCATTGGTGCTCTTAAACATTTTACATTATGAAGACAGTACGAGAAAAATGGGTGAAAGATAAATCTTGAGATGCCTAAAATAATGAGATTTTCCCAGAATTTGTTGGCGGAGTGAAGCATAATCCTGGAAAGCAATTGTTAGAACTGGTGAAATAATTTAATCAGCGAGTACTCTTAATGAAGACGTAGTACTAATGATGTCAGGATGTGCTGAAAATGACTTCCTGCTTTACCTAACTGTCATTTACCAACAGAAGACATCTTCTGAAAAGAACCTTGAGTTAAGATATGAGGAAAAGATAAATGATGTGCGTGATATGGAGCGTGATATCATTGGTCCCTCTGGCGTGAATCTCTGGAGAAGTGACGAGTATAAATTGGAGACTTTTGAGGTGTGGGTGTAAAAGGGTATGTTAAAGTATTTTGAGCAACAAGGAGGACGAATAATATAGTAGTTTAATATGGTGGAGTAGGAAATAAAGTTGCTGAAGGCCTTCATAAGACAGAATGCCGGAAGCGAGGAAGAGACAGAGAGAAAAAGGAAAGGATTTCAGATAATTTGATATGCTATAGGTCGTAAATTTACTAATCTGAAGAAATAAATGGAAAAAAAAGGATCAATCCAGTGTAAATACTGTTTTTTATACCCGGTAAGTATTTGTTTCCGAAAGAGTTTATATTAAGCACTTCTGATAACCCTAGCTAAATGATTTCTTGTCATCATTGTAATGCAGCATTATAGAATGTATTTAGATTGAACCGGAGACATTTTTCTTTTTTTCTTGGCCTGGGAAAGAAAATTCAAGATTCTTCGTTGTAGAGATAATCCTCGTTACTTATAAGTGCGTGTTTATAATATTAGTTCACGGTTTCACTGCTAGTATTCTCAAGTGGATTCGGAGTTTTTGCGAAGAACTTCTTGCGGCGCTTGACACCATCCAGTTAGCAGTCTGTGAAATCTGCTCGCAATGGAGTTCGAAATCGACGAAGACGTAACAAGAAAGAAGTATGGCGTCCTGTGCACAGTTAAAGAACACAGTTAAAGCAGGGAGTGTGCCCGGAGTTCTTTGGTGAAGTAAGAGTTGGAAATGCAATACAGTTTGCTGGAGTACATGGGATAAACGAGGATCGAAGAGATAAACCATCACGCGTCGCGGTGCGCGTCGCAAACATCGGTATGCCAGTAGTTGCCACGCGGGACAACTTACATTAAGCGTTATTGAGGGAATGATTACATGCGTGTAAACGTGTCATGGCCAACTGAATCCAAAGCCACGAGAGCCGTGAATCAGATTGGTCTTTATCAGTGTTGCAAAGGTATTTCCTCCCGATGGAATGAAGTGTTATCGCATGTCTTCTCAACGTTTATGGGAAAGTGGGAACGAGACAATGGGGTATGGTCTCTTTGGTGGTAAAGAGGGAACAGCCGGAGAAAATCGTCGTCAAGTCCTGGGGTGGAAAACTTAAGAGCATTCAATCTCTTGAGTTTCTTTTTTGTTTTTGATGTAATAATCATTGTATCAATTCAAACCTTTCAGGCCTGATGATGACGCCGTGGCGTTGAAACTAGTTTTGCCAGTAAAAGGCTCTGTGGATTAAAGCATAGTTTTTTATTGCCATTATTCATCTTTGTATCTGTTTTAATGCGATATTTTACTTAAAAATCGTGCGACTATCGAAAATAAAATGTGTACATGTTATGGGTTAACGTTAACATTAAAGAAGGTATTTTTGCGTCGTCCCGCGTGTATTTACAGAAAGTAAATTAATGTTCTCAGTGAATGATGGCAATGACTCTTTATTCGGATCATTCTCAAGGCAGTAATTTTTCGTGAGGCATAGTTTTGAATATTTTATTGGTGGTGAACCCGTTGAAGGACGAGGATTTAAGCTTTAGCCTAAACCATTTTTTTGCTGACAATGAGATTGTAATGTATGAACAATTGTAGAATTAAGGGTGGCTATAGATTCCCAGTTTATGATTTAGCGCCCATTTATATCTATTTATTTAATCAATGGATCACAAAGCACCTAAGACTTGGTTTTTCTAGGTATCTCTACCGTATGATTACCCAGCGGATGCGTCATCCGCCAGTTTTACCTATTCGGAGAGGAATTCAGTGACCATCCATCAAACGCATCTAATTACAGAAGTACTTATTGGTAGCGGATACTGCGAGCTATCTCCCTTATCTCTTTGTGACAGACGTAGCAAAAGATTTTAAACGGCTGTGCCGTTGGTAGTAAACGTTTGGGTATAAACTTAAATATTGATCTCATTGTCAGTTGTTACTTATTTTGAAGCTGGGTTTCCCTTGCATTGCATTTTAATGAAGGTGAAACTTTTTATCAAATCATTTTGTTTTGTTTGATAGTCTGGAATTATCTCGGTTTGTACAATTGTCATATCCGGTTTATGAATTTTTAAAACAGGTGGTGACCATAATGTTATTCTTCTGATCTGAGTAGTTTCTTGGACAACACCTATTTTCTAATTTTCTCTTCTGCATTTATTTTTCTGCCCTACTCCTATCCTCAGTTCAGAGTAACTACTTAATTCCTTCTTCCAAGCTCGAATAGCATTCTTTTTCTCCATCCGTCATTGTCCTGCATTTTATCCTCTGTAAATGATTTTGTTTCTCCATCCTCCTAAGAACTTTCCCTCTCCATCCTCTTTCCTTCTAATTTCCTCCTGCGAAGACATTAGAATTATATTATTTTGTTCCCGTCAGGGGTTAGTATTTTGTTATTAATGGCCCTTTGCCATCATTCCATTTATTCCTTTGTATCCATATCACATTACCATTAATTCGTAGCGTCTTTACCTTAAGTTCATGTTTCGTGACTATGCAAAGTTGCAATCCTGTTCAAATTTCTGGTGATCCTTTGGCCTATCATCTTTACTGTAGGCTCCTCTCGTAATTTCTGTTCTCTAATGGAACCACTTCTCTTCACCACCATCATCGCAATTCTAATTCATATGTCTATGCTACATCCGCTGTCATTCAAGCTGCTTCTCAAATAACTTAAAATGTTCCAGCTGTTCAGGTTGAAGCTCTCCTACTGTTTTGTTTAGCTTTCACTCTCTCTTGGAGCAGCTGCTTATTTTAATCTTCTTAAGATTATCTTCATCCATATGAAAATCTTGCAAGCAATAATTTCAGTGACACTAATTTCTAAGAGTTCTCATAAATCTGCCAAAAAAAACCTTTTGGCTCAATTTCTATCAAATTTTGGTAGGGCTGATCGCGTGACAACCGAAATTTTCCTCGCACTTGGGTGTGTCAGCAACTACCTGCCCGCAGTCCCTCGCTATTAATCTTGTTTGACATTTTTTTGCTGGGGCCACGTAGCACACGTAAAAGGCGGATGAAAAATGAACAAAACTGATCCGACTGACGTTTTAAATATGGGTGGAGCGTGAATTTACGTATGCTGGTGGCTATGGACATTCGTACCTTAGTCGTCCTTTATTTAAACCTGGGAATTCCACGCATTGCGTCGGACTTGTGCAATCTATTTCTAGCAACGTGTGTGATTTGCGGAGGTCAAAATCTTAGACCCGGTTTACTCTTCTTAAAAGATCCTTTATCCTTAAACAAATGGGGACACGCTTTCCTGCTGACAGAATTCGCAACAACTTACTCCCAGCCTAAGGTGGTTTATTTGTCAGAAGTGCTGGCAACGTCTGCATCAGCATAACGTCCTCATAAAGCGATGTTCAGCTTTAAGGATATGTAATGAAACCGGATCTAAGTTCAGCATTGTATGTTATACTATCGTACCTAGTTGAAGTGAAGTATCCGTGAAATGACACTGGATTTAAATTTTTTCCGATGCTGCTATAGTTACCTCTCATTTGTTTTATTATTTTGAGACTTCGCACCAGGCCGGGCACCATTATAACCGAAGACAGCGGAATTAGGTCAGCCTTTTTTGCGTGCCCAAAGTGTGCGAAGGCTTGATTAGAAACAGTGATGTTTCTTCTCATATCTGCGGACTTTTCGCATGCCTACGAAAGACTAACATCAAATTAAACGCGTTAGCTGTCTTATTTTGTCCCCGAATTATTAATCGCTCCTCGAAATTAGGGTCCTGAGTCAGTCAAAGGTTGTGGGGGAGGAAGTTATGTGGAAAAGTGCGGGCGTTTTTTGATTGAATATGTAACCAACAGCATTTGTATGGATTTATCTGGCATTTAAGCTTTTAATGCCCTTCCTTGTGACTTCATCCTTTTGGTAACCGTAGGTGTACAGGGTCCGCCGCGCGACGAAGGTCCTGGCGGAGTGTCGCGGCCGCTCCGCCTACGTCACTCTCGTAAACATTTCCACGCTCGTTCAGCACGCGACCGGCACTTTGTGCGATGCCACCACGCGGTCGTAGGCTCGCGGGTGTGACAACTCTGTCCGCCCCCTCAACCCCCACCCTACCTCGCGGATGCGGTCTCCCCCCCCAATACCACCGCGAAGAGGAGATCTCTCGAACAACCGGGCGGAGTGCCGTGAAGCGTGCAGGCTTTTGAAACCCTCTCCGTCTGGGCGTGGGTGGATCCACCGAGCGTGTTTGGATTCGGGGATGAGCGACGACGCGTATTAAGTGGAAGATCGCGTCTTGGCACTCTGGGCTTCGTCTCCCGTCCCATCCCCACAAACCGCCTTTCCCCCCTCCCCTCCCGGCGAATTAACCCTTCCCCTCCTCAAAAAACACAGCCCCTCTTCGCCCACCCACGACTCCACCTTCCCCTTTAGCGGGCCACCGTTCTCCAACATGGCGGCGGGCGAGAGAAACAAGAACGGATGCGGCGAAATATCGAGCCGGCGAAAGCCGACCAATCACGGCCGCCCTTTCAAAAACTAGCGGGGATGTGGAGACCGTGGAGATGTTGGGGGGAGGGGTGGAGAGACAAGAGGAGAACTGCGTCGCACGTATTTGAGGTGCCGTGAAGTTTTCCTTCGAGCGGATCGTGTTAGTGGAGCCGCGGGGTTGGAGGAGGGGGATCTCTGCGTTTGCTATTTTTTTCACGGTCGCAATATCTCGCCTGGAAGGAGTTGGATAAACTGAGATGAGGGAGCGGAAGAGAGTGAGGAGTTGGAGGGATTGAGAGGCAGCGGAGGAGGAAGAAGATGATTGAATTCGGCTCGGGTCAATTGGTGCATAGGCGTGGAGGCGGTATGGGAGTCGCCGAATATTCGCGCCCGGATCAGGTGCGATCGTTCGGTTTTCCGACTGACCTACATCTCTGCGAGAGCCCACTCGTGGTGGCGGTCCTTGCTTTTACGGCCGGCCGGGAAACAATGCCGCGGCGGCTGCCTCGGTTTAAAAAGTTTAATGAGAGGGTATGTCCCCGCACGCTGGCGGTCTACTCGAGCGCAATCGCACAGTCCTCGACTGCCCTGCCCTTTGTTTCTGCGATAATGCATTGCCGGGTCGGTGGGAGAAATTATGTGCAGACACGAAACAACGTTTGTTGTCATTAGAGCATCGGTTCTCAGACGGGGTTCTGCTGAACCCCGTAGTTCCATAAGACATTGCTAGGGGCACCGTGAGAAATAAGAATGATTGGCCAAAATTACAAATTAACGATGTAGTGATGGCGCTAATCCGTCGTGAGCTGTGAATTCATAAATAACAATACTATAAAACGGTCGTTTATAATGTTGGGGTTCTCCACAGTATGGAATTTATTTTATAGGGTTACCCATGGGCAAAAATGTTGAAAATCGCTGTGTTACAGGGGTAACCGTAAGCTGAGATCATTTGAGCCATTGAGAATTAATGGATGGTGTGGTTCTCTTCAGTGGAAGTTGAATAAGGAATTAAGTGGCTCCATCTGCTAATGCTCTATCTATCTGTGACTAATCCTTAGACGAACACTACACACAATCCCGATGTGAGATTCACGCCTACGACTTTTGGTTTGTCAGACCAGCACTTTTTCAATTTGACTATTGTAGCTTGAATGTTGTTATGAGTTACAAGTATGGTTTCACCGTAGTACTAACGAACAGCGCATAGTATATATTCCACATTTCAAACTTCCATCTCTTTAAACCCTTACCTCCTAGGAGTGTTAAATTTCCCTGTCAGTCGGTGGCCAAATAATGCTTTTTAATACTCATGTAACATAACGATTTTTCTGAAGCAGATCGAGCGGAATTGAATAATCCCTAATTTTTTTGGGGATGACGAAAAAAGGGAAGCATTTTTGCGACCGAAACGTCGGAATACTTCACATCGGCTCAGCTCATCATAATCGGTGGCTTCGAGTCGGTCCAGCACTTAAAGGTGCTTCAGGCCGAAAGGAGGCGGGTGGGGATGGTATTGGGAGGGCAGAGAAGAACATTGGAGAGAAAATCAGCTTCGGAATTAGTTAATCTTAACGAAAGGCACCAAGAGGTCCTCGGTTTAACGGCCCTACCGATGGACGGGATACTGAACTTTAGGCGCTCTTCACAAGGCATCCACTTGGAAAAAATCCACCCCTTGGGTTTAACCCGGTCCCTTGTGATGACAAACCAGCTGTCTAACATCCTTACCTTGTAACACTGCTTCCTCGGGTCAGCTCATTGGGATAACGTTCAAACCTTTGAACCTTCGCTCATCCATCTCATTGTTAAAATTAATAGGAGGCGACCGACAGTGGAGGACATTTTCGCCATTTAGAATTGCTATATTGATAGGAACCATGGACAATGAGGAGATATGAGGAAAATCCCAGCATCGTACTTGACCTACTTTCTCTGAATTTTCAGAATCTTTCAAAATAGGAATAATGTGTTTTAGTTACATTTATAACTCTTATATTTTTAATAAACATTGATGAATAACAGCGATTCCATTTAAATTTCCTCCATCCTGCGTAATGGGATTTATGTAAATCACCTCCGGGGTTAAGGGGTCAACTGTCCGTTGACCCCTTAACATTAGATGGACATTTTCTTTTTACAGAACACTGGTTCTGTTGTCAGGGTATAACAATAAGATATCTCCGCCACTGCCGGAATCCGAACTCTAGTTGTCTCATGGGACCTTAGTATTTCAGCCTCCGCACCAATGAGATTTCTAGAAAATAGGAAGAGGTAAAATATGGTTGTAAATACCTCAGTTGTCCCGTATGAAGCGTAGTTTTTTTTCGGCGGTTACTATCCGAATAGCTACCAATGTAGCTATCCATTGTAGTATGGGCAGATATTATGTTCTTCCTCTGTTGATTGTCGTATCGATGCCTTTATTTCCAGTCGGATATAGTACAGTTCTTCTAAGTGAGGTGTTTGGGAGTGACTCATTAGAAAAGGAAAGGCCTGAAAGATAATGGCCAGTCGATGAAGTGACTGTTTTCCAAACGTTGAATAGATGAACATCCCCAAATATATTATTTGGAGATAAGCTTGGTTGAGTTTTAGGAGGCTGAAGGTTAAATGTTGTTACTTTCCGCACTTTCTTTTCCTAATCGTAAATGACCCGGCGGTTCCAGAAAAAGATGAACTGGGCAGTAGACGCACCTTCTGGTTCAAGGAAACGATCGCGATCGCTGCCTTAAAAGTAATTCAAAATTAATTAAAGGTCAAAATGCGACGTACGCTAGTCGCCGCCGCTGCACTTAAGTTGGCAGAAGGATGGGGGTTAACAAAAGAAGATCGACTTGGCGCTACTTCCGTTTGCGTGAATTGTTGGGATGATATTTTTTTAAAAGATCCCTTTGAATCATTATAAAAGTATTATTAAGTATTCTAAAAAGTGGTAAATTAAGTGTTTCTCCGTCTGCCATAGCGCGTGAAGATCAGTTATGAATAAAACCCGCCGCGGAGCAGCATTTGTAATCCGCTGGTTTCGTCAATCCTTGTGTTCAACAATGACACGTAATGCAAGTCGAAAAGTATTCCGTTCGCTCATTGACGACGCGTTGGTGAATTGTAAAAGAACTTGGGGCTCATTTGTTTGCGTTATACTTCGATAAGGAGCGTAATTGTGAAGTTCCATAATTAATTGGAGGCCGTAAACTTACTCGCTTCATGATTTTACGAGCATGAATGATCTGGTGGAAGGTACAGTTGAGTGGTAAGCGTTTTAAATGACTGAGGTGATCATTTGAAATGCGTGAGATGCCGGAAAAGGTTATGCAAGAAGCCACTCGCTATTATACCTTTGTAGTATTCATCAAATAGTGGTGTAACAGTTATTTCATTGAATGCCATATGTTTCAGTAGGATACGACTTGGAATATGTTGCTTTATAGTACCGATGTTGCGACGTCTTTTTAAATTCATGTACTTTTCCATAGTTTCATTGGTTTTTATACTTGCAATGTATATCGCTTTTCCATGCAATTGTTGAATTTGGTTTACGTAATTTTTATTCAGTCATTCTTTTCAAAAGTGACGATGGAATCTTTCGTGTTTAATTATAGGTATTTACTGAGTCTCCACGCAGCATGAACTCCATCAATTTAATTTAGTCAGTTAAAAAAAGATATTAGTTAAAAAAATATATTTAATTCTTAGTCGGTATTTTACGGCTATTTTTATGGTGAATGTCGTTCGCAAATATTTAGACTTTTTTTGTGTAATCTCATTCTGCTTATCGTGTTTTTTCCTGTAATTCTCGCCACAAGTGCGAAAAACCCACGTTCCTGTTAACTTTCAACTCGAATGAATTTTAAAAGTAGCCCAGCTTAACTTTCGGACAACTATCCTGCATGGATACTTGTACAAAAACTTATTGTGGTGTCAACAGAAATCCCGGGCATGTAGCTTAAATCCCTGTAGTGCCCGAAAGTAATAAGTTGCATCTATCTTCTAGCGTATCTTGAACCATTTATGATTTTTAGCATGGAAATTTATGCGCATATACCTGGATTTTAGTTTACTAGAAAATGTCTTTTAATTACAGGCGAATGAAATTTGAGTGGTTAGGTACTTCTAAAAGGACTACTTAATAATTCAAATTTGAATCGATTTGGTTTTGGGATATTTCAGATACGTCTATGTGCTTGCTATTGAAAGGTTTTCGGTATAAGCAGCTGTTTGATGTACGTTGTCGGCAGGAAATCATAAACAAAATGGAGAAAGGGAAAGAGAAATAAGAAATATATTTACAATTTCTTTAAAATATCGTGATGATACGCCCTGAAATGGCCGCGAAATCTCGACCGTGGTAGAGTATTTCTCAGCTGTTTCCAAAAATCTTTAATAGCAATATTCCTCGCTGCAAAAAGCTTACATCCGAATCGGTCAATACGCTTGTATCTAGGTCATCATAAGTTTCAAAAGTTGGCTATTTCGGGTGTAAATTAGGCATTTTTTCCTGTTGTTTGGATAAAAAAATCTAGTGGAGAGGCTTGGCTGGGCGCTGGCGATGGATTGTCGCAGAATTGATGATTACGTCATTTCGTGTGGCCTCCATTTTTTCTTATGAAGAAGTTCTAAGCTCAATGTCGCATTCGTATTGTCAACTAAGTTGTTACAAAATTAAAATATTTGGGCAAAATTTGTGATAAAGGTACTAATAGTACATAATTCTGTGTATATTTATGTGGGTCGATCTCGTAGTTATGATTGTGACTCAATTTGGAAAAAAGCCAATATTTTAATGTAAAAGAGTGTAATTCGTGGTGAAAACGAGTAACTGTGTCAGAAAATATATGGATATTGATAATTTTTTAATATTTGTTGAAATTTTGATCAATACTCTTAATGGTTTATGAGAGGAAAATAGTGTAGTTAACAGTCCATACTTGTTAGGAGTATATTGTCTGTTGCTGATCAATTGAAGTTGTCATAGTTAATTCCTTCCTGAGTTAACCTTATAATGCCAATTATTTCATCAGATGATTTTTATGAATTCCTCCTTTGGTGATGCCAGTAAGGGTTTAAATTTGAAGTTAACGCTAATACCGTCTATTCCACCGCGGATTTAGAGGTCACATTCCAGAGTTAATATGCCAGTTGCATGACTAAAATCTCGTAAAAACAAGTAAGAGCTTCTTGAACGCGCATGTAGAACTTTTACACCGAATTTTTCTTAGGTGTTGAGGAGTTGGACATACCTACTCATTTTATTTAATTGGCCCTCTAGTAAATATAATTCGTGTCTTCATGTAATTAGTTCTTTTCCACGGGGTGTTTTAGTGTGAATTTAAAAAGAATATCTTTAGCATTGTTGTAAGAAGCAATTTCGTTCAGATTGAAAGTCTCACGTAATCAGAGAGAAGAAATAAACTGTCATGAAAAGTTATGGCAAAGGTTATGATCTATTAATTTTTGCGTAATCATTTATGGGCTCTCCGTAGAATCTGAGGTGTGGATAATGCGACGCAGAATCCACTCTTACGTGCTTCAAGGCACACAGGAAATGAGGGTTATGTCTTTTTGATGTGTGGTCGGGAAGTTTTCTCGCTCGCTTTCAGTTTCCTCTTCAGGACTACGAGGGAAGTCTCGTGCGTGCGGCGCCCTCAGGAAATGCGGGAATATTTCCCGCGCCTATTAATGGAGCTGACTCATTTACCCTCAGTTGTTTGGAATACATTAACTGTTGGTTAATTTCGGCGGAGAATGCGAATTAACTTGCCGTAATGGACGGAATCGGGAGTCGCTCATGATGCCGCAGTGGAGAACGTTAGATGGTGTTGGTACGGAGGCTTTCGAGGTGGTTTGTGGTGCATTTGGATATTCTGTTTTTCCCCCGTTGATTCCTCGCGTTCTCAGACTTGAAGACGCTAGCTGTAACGGTGGCGAAATTTTAGTCGTCCAAATGAATCAACATGGGGATCGGGTTGGTGTGGTGGCTAGAGTACTGGCCTCCCATCCCGAGGGCCCGGGTTCGACTCCCGGCAGTGGCGGATTTTTCAGTGGAAAACCGGTCCCCACTTGAGTGCCTAGTGGAGGCATTTCAAGTACAGTACTCCGTCCGTCGGATGGGACGTTAAGCCGTGGTCCCCTTGGCGCCTTTCGTTAAGAGTAGGCTAATGCCGACGCCGGGTTTCTCTCCACCCTTCCTCCGTTCCCTAAAAACTCCTACCATTACCCAATTACCCACCTATCCTATATGGCGCAAATGACCTCAGCTGTCGGTCGCCTCCCCTAAATAACCAACCAATGAATCAACATTAAAAAAACCGAATGAACAGAAGACTGAAATTTAGATAGAGACCCAAATTTCATAATTTCTGTTCGTATGGCGTTTTTGGGCAGCTTGTTCGAATTGGCATCATCACTGGTCTTTAAACTCAAGTTTGGTTCAACACCGCTCTCCACTTGATTCATCTTATGGCTAACCTTTTCTTATTAAAGTATTTCTTCTTTCACTCGTCCTTATTTTCTTTCTACATGCATATAACCTGTGTTCTTTCTCCTCAGTGCTTCTAATTCATTTTTCCCTCGACATTAGTCTTCATTAAAATATCATGCCTCAAGATATGGCCGATATGTCTCCCCCATCTTCTTTTAACACGCTGAAGGACAGATTCTTAGAATGCATAAACGTTCTAAGAGGCCCGCGGCGTAAGTCAGAAAGTCATCTTCTTCTAGCGAAAATAATGGGAATGAATTTGTGTGTGACACTGAGAGGGGTCTTCAACTATCATACCGGTTTGTTCTTTATAAACTAATTAAAAGTTGCTCCATGCCTTGTTTCACTTGTAAAATTGTATCAATTATTTTGTTGATTTCAGGACGTACAAAGAAGATTCATGAAAGCGTTATTGTTAATTGTTCAGTGAGTTATCACCTTACCTTTAGGAATAGAGGAATAAGAGGTGTTGCATTGTACATGACTCGGTAAAACCCGTGGCAGCGCCTCAGCCTTGACATTCATTTCAAAGGCCACGACAGAAACGTTTGCGTTCTATCGATATTTTCTCTCAGGATGAAATAGGGAATGTTAGAAGATTAGGAGAACCATTTTCTTGCTGCATTGACGGCCCTCCCGAATGGAACGACTTTTTCGTGAAGTGTTACAAGATCCTTCCGAAATCCTTTCTCCTGTAATAGCCGCGCGTGGAGTCCACATCCGTCAAACTGCGAATCGCCTCCCCAAGGTTGCCATAATTTTCATTCTTACGATTTGACGTTCATGGCGAAAGCTCTTTTGAGCGATTACGTCGCCTTGCAGGATCGATGATGTGTGCCCTCAGCTGCGAAGGGAGATAAGTTTCTACCACGAAGCTATGTAGACTTACAACGTGATGTTCGTACAAGGTTTCAAGACGGTGCAAACTGTAGTGTATGTGTGACTTTGGGGGAAGCCGTCAGGAACTAGGAAAAGTGAAGGGGATGAAATTTATGTGAAAGGAGTCCTACGTTCATGTCTGCAATGATGGGAGGTGAAAGGAGTGGGATCCATCTTTTAGCGTCTCATCCTGCGTGCGTGGCAGTGCGTTAGATTAGTTCTCCGCTGACTTATATTTTATGGAAAGTCTTGACTTTTCCGAACCTTGTAGCTGGTCCCTTATGGTAGGAAACAAGATAGGACGGAAGGAAACCGAGCTGTACAGACTTGATGTACTCTCCACCCTTAGGTTTTCAAGCCTTGGGAAGTAACCGACAGCTTAAGCCATTTGTACCTTTTAGAATTGGTGGGTATTTGGATATAGATGGTAATTTTTCAGGCAAGGGAGGAAGGGTGGAGAAAAAATTCGGCTTCGGCTGAATTACATTATTGACGAAAGAGCTGAGTCTAGCGTCCAATCCGACGGGCTTAGTACTCCACTCCAAGTTCTCTCTAGTGAGCACTCAAGCAGGACTGCTGTACTAATTAAATAACTCTGACAATGCCAGAAATCGGAACAGGACTTGCGGTATGGGTAGGAAGTACTGTAGCCAACTCATCAATTTGATACCCTTGGAGGGTTTCCACAAGAGTAAGAGAAACTTGGGTTCAAGAACCCTTGACAATGACTCGGGAGTGTCTAAATCGGTAGGGTGTCTCAAATAAAAGTGTGAAAAAGTACAAAGTTAAGTTTCTCTTACACTATGTCAATTTTTCACAAAGTATCGCCTTATTCAGTTCAGGTTTCCATAAGGATTTGTCCTTCTGAATCGTCAATCCTGGTTCTAACTTTCAGATAAAAGGTTATGTTATGCATTGTATAAAACTTGCTTTTACATAGTATGCCGCTGGCTTCGCACTACATTTTGACGTGCGGCTTTGCACTCTGTTGCGTCAATCCGGTCCTCTCATTCTCCTTTTCTGGGGTTCACGCTTCATCTTATGCTCCGCTAGATACGTCTCCTTGGAGATTGGATCCAAGGATCCAAGAATAAATATATAAGGTTGTCATCTCGAGGTCCTGTTAGTTTTGGCTTGTCGCCCGTGATAATCCTTACCCACTTAATGCTGGTCCTTCAGCAGTTTTGAACAATATTTTTCGTATAATAATCCATTTCTTTCTCGGGTGAATCGTTTCCAAATTAGAGTTCTTTTTGACACGAAAGTGATGCACTTCTCTATTCTGTGTTGGTCAGTCTTCTGCTCCGAATTATTCATATAATTGTTTTTTTCTCTCATGCTCTTTTCTCGTGCATTCGGAAATTTCCATTTTCTCTCGGGATTTCGAACGAAGTGAACTTTTAGTTTCTTCTGACTATAACTGAACTTGAAGTTCTAGTTTCCTCTTTACTATCTCTGCTGAAATGGAAAAAAATTCTCCATCAGTAAATGTCACTGTGTTTCATCCGTTTGGTCTCCGTATGCCAACAGTGCTATTCTTCGCAAGTCTGAATTTAGTATTCCTGTACGTGTATGTAATTTCTCAACGGCCTCTTATTACATCTATTCATGCATGAAGCGCTGTTAGGATTTTTATGGAGAAGCTCCAATCTTCAAGCCAACTGGGCAGTAGTTATTGCTGTTTGGTGGAGGCGACCACCAGCTAAGGTCATTTGCGTCATTTAGCATAGGTGAGCAATTGGATGAAGGTAGGTGTTTTCAAGGAACGGAGGACGGGAGCAGAGAACTCCAGCGTCGGCAGAACTCTGCTCTTAACGAAAGGCGACAAGGGGCCCATGGTTAACGTCCCATTCGAAGGACGGAGTACTGAACTTGAAATGCTCTCCAAACGGCACCCAAGTAGGTACCGGTAGGAAATGAAAAATCTCTACCTCTTCCGCAATTAGAACTCAAGCCCTCGGAATGGGAGGCAAGTATTCTAGCAGTATAGTATTCTAGCCAACACACCAACCTGATCCCTTTCAAGCCAATTGCCTATATATTTTTTTATATTGATATTGATTTGACCTTTCCATCTATGTCATTTTCCTGTGTAGACTCTTATAAAAACTTCGGAGCAACTTCAACGTTACGGGCCGCCTTCCTATAACACCCCTAATAAAATATGCGTTTCAAATTTCCTAAAAAAACTCACTTTCGAGTTGAGTTGAGGCAACCGAAAATACTGATGACGCCCGTACCTTATTTTGCGCTTTAGGTTTTCTTTACATTTAGAGTTGATTCTGGTGTATTGCGCATTGACTTGCTGTTTAAATGAAAGTGTCAGTTGTATGACTAGAGTGAGTTCTTCTGGCGCTCCTCCATCGTCAGTACTCCTTGCCAACTTTTGATGCCGCTCCTCATTGTTATACAGTTATCCCTAGAAAGTGCGAGTGCTACGGTTGCTCTTGAGCAATAGCCGTGAGGGAAGGCCGTAATGATACCTCAAGATTGCTTCGTTATTCAATGAATGTAATTCCGCGCCGCGCCGCGAGACTGAGACTGATTCATTGTAGCAATTGGTTGCGTGCGCTCAGTCACGAAAGTCTCTTACCTTCTCGACTTTTCTGATGGGCTACGCATGCGTTGCTTTAAACGGTGGTCTAGCGTTTGAATCCCCTCGTTATTGTTCTTTTCCGTCATGGATTTTTATAGTTTCAACTGAGCGAATGCACCCCATCATGTTCAGTGTTGGAGTTTGGCTCTCTACCGGCCAAGTCGCGACGGATATAAATGTACTCATTAGCATTCGTGTATCCTGCCACTTGGCGAGTGTTGCTTTCTTCTGTTCAATCACGAGAAGGCGAGAAAGTAAAGGAAAAGTGCTTAGAACGTAGGTTATTCCATGAAAATACATTTTTAGTGATCATTTTTTTTGCCCTAAAAAAGAGACCCCAGTGCTGTTCTGTAAAACTAAAGCAATACATGCAGTTAGCTAGTTAGGGGGCGTCCATTAATTACGTGAGACGATTTTGGCATTTTTTCGACCCCCCCTCCCTCCTAAGTGAGATGTCGTGAGATTTGGCTCGACCTCCCTCGCTGCCCCCCTAATTTCACGTGAGATTTTTTCAAAATGCGTATTTTTAGTGTAAATACGTTAATCTGTGCTTGATTGCGTTGGATTTATAAAAAAACATAATTTTCTTTATTATTTTTATTTAAGACTAGTATTTTAAGACTACTAAGAACGTAGTCTAGAATCACAGTGAGAAAATCGCGCGCTTGGCTGGCTGGTGGCGGCTAAACAATCGAGGGGCTACTGTGCTACTTTGTGGCGTTCGCATAACTGCGACTAATATTATTGTGTAGGATTTAGCCATATTATAGTGGTGAAACATGTTTTACTTAATTTAACCCAGTTTTATCGCAATTTTGTACTGTTTCTAGCGGAAAAAAATTACGTGATATTTGCCGAGACCCCGTCTCCCTCACATGAGATTGGGTGAGATTCGGCTCGACCCCCTCCCCACCCTAAACGCCTCACGTAATTAATGGACGCCCCCATTGGCCTCCTTTATTCGCTGATAGTTAGAAAATATTTGTCAGGGTGGTGCCATAGATTAGTTTATATTTTATTTCATGGAAAAGATTGTACCAGATATCCTGTAGGCTACTGATTGTTATTTCTAGCTAAGGTTTTCGCGGCGTTTCGATGATTGTAAAATGTTTTCGGGAGTCTTCCGCGTTGTCATTCTGTTCAAATGGCGACGTTTCACCCACTCTACTGCGGGCGTCCTCAGTCCAGGCTGAAGTGAAAATGCTTCTAAGTTGACGCTTATTTATACTCGTCTTCTGAGGTGGCCGCTGCTCGCTGATTGGCTGTTGATGTTCGTGTGAATACTCTTTTCCACGTGTTGTAGCCATTTTAACAGAATGACAAAGCGGAAGACTCCCAAAAGCTTTTTACAGTTACCTACTAATTGTTATATAACTATGGTATTGACTCACACTGTTTCTATTTCTTATCCTTGTCATATCAGGTATGGGTTATGAATAGTGCGAAATAGAATAATTATGATGATTTAAATTGATGACGACAAATAAAAAGAAAATAAATCACTCATCGTCAGCTTGTGTAAAAGATTAAAGTTTGGGAAACGGGTTTATACCGATTTTATCAGAAGACGCGAAGAATCGTTTTTGGG
The DNA here is from genome assembly GCA_933228895.1 of Platycnemis pennipes. Lineage (NCBI taxonomy): Eukaryota > Metazoa > Arthropoda > Insecta > Odonata > Platycnemididae > Platycnemis > Platycnemis pennipes. Next base: position 45,301,102 of record OW121854.1, on the reverse strand, counting down.
AGGAGTTATACTTCCAATCCTAATCCTTTAACTTGATCATTTCAGCCCATCGCCTTTATTGAGGCGGTCGAACCGAAGATTTTTATGCAATTTTTGGTCAGAAGTCCGCCATTCTGTCGTTGAGCAATCATTCCGCCTCCGGTTCGATCGTATATCGGCATTTTCCCATCGCTGAGCATGACGCAATACTTATGCGTCGTATTCCCTCCTCAACGCCTGTGGGAGTGGCTCCGCACAAGATTATTGTGCTCTAGGTTAGCTATCTCCGTACCTAGATTGCCCTCGGTTGCCAGCGGAATATATAAAACGCATACTAATGTGATGTAGTCGATTATTCATGACCAAGGTTTCCAGCGGCTATGAATATTCATTAGGACGTGCTGGATATTGCGGTAACATGCTGAGTCCTTAAACAGTCAGTTTGTGGGCAGGTGAAAAAGATCCTTTAACGGCTTAATTGGTGGTCTTCTTTTATTCGCCTACAAGATGATTCAATTCTTCTCTGAAAATTTCTTGTTCGCTTCGTGTTTGGAAACAATGTGAAAGAGACCTCTCACGCGTTTTGCGCTTAAAATAAATCGATTTTTGAAGTTTCCTCTCTGTTTTAACGCGCGTGAAGCCAATGTTAATTGTTTTTTTTGCGATTGTTGTTGTCGGATTAAGTTTTTGTGCTCGATTAACTAGTCTTGAATTTCTGGTTAGAGGATTATCGATTTTCTCTTTCGATATATTTCGCGGTTAATAAAACGGAAAGCGAAAGATGCTGAGCCGTCCCATCGTTGTGGTAAATCACTCTTGTAGGCATAAATTTAAGTCGACGAGGTGGGAAAAAACTGATAAACGGCACGTATCACGGATAATTTCTTTCATAATTCTAAATTGAAGTTTATGGGATTCTTTTTGACAACTGCCAGATACTGTTTTTTCCCCGCAAATAAGACCTGGTTGTAATTTAATTTTGGTACTAAAGATTCATTAGGGCTTATTTTCCGGGAGTGCCTTATTTTTTCAGATAATAGGCTTCCCCTAAGAAAAGTCGACTGCGCAAGAACCACCAAGGTGTTTGCGGTGCTTATTCATAGGCACATCTCAAAATATTCCCTATTGGTATTGATTAACAATTATAATGTATTTTATAATTTGTATTAAGCATTAACTTAAGTAACATTATTTACATATTAATTTCATTGATTTAAAGTCCCAGCGTTGAATAAAGTCCTATTTAGGGTTTACATTAGAAGCGAGTTCTAGGGGCTTACATTAGAAGCGAAGAAGAAGAATTACATTAGAATAGTAGGGGCTTATATTAGAAGCGAGCATTCGGAAAAGGGCTCATTTTCGGGTTAGGTTCTTTTTTTCGGGAAAAAACCCTGATGTAGTCGTTAATTTCACTGATCAGGTTCAAGACTATTAATTAAATTAAGATTCGACCGGATATTTGGCGTTAGAGGAATTTTTAATGACTTCTACTTTCATGACCTAAAAATTGTTACCTCTTCAGTATCCGAATTGGTGATGAAAAGTAGCATAATCCTTTTTTTGCTAGCTTGAGATCTTTCATGGGATGGAATCGAGAAACGCATGCAGATCATATGAGATTTTCTTCGCGATATATACGGCCTTCGCTCTCGGGTCTGTTCTTTTGAGTCCTCTTCCAAATGGAGGCCCTCGTGGCCCCCAATCCGAAAGACACATTCCGCGGTAGGAGGAGGGATTTCGTAACTCCTTCCCAAAAGTGCATCGTCCTCATAGCCTTGGTCTCGATATTTTTTCGGGCGCTCGTGTCGTTTTTCAACGCTTGGCTCGCGTGTACGCGTGGCCCTTTGGTATGTTTCTTGCATTTTCGTAATTTCGGGTAGTGCTTCACGCTTGTAGAATAGGGTTGTTAAGGTGCCCCAAACTTAAAATATAATTCAGTGTGAATCACGATATCATTTTCCACGGACAAGTCCAGGGCTGTAGACACTAATAACTGAAATAGTAAATGAAAAATGCACTTCCAAAAATGATAATTGTCAAGGATGATAGGAACTCCCATCCCTTTCTCCTTCAATTGAGCGCGTCCTATTTTCCGTCCCTGAAGACTTTTCTAGGCCAATCAGAGCGCACGGTCGCAAATGGGCGATGTGGCGCAGCATGTGGTTACTAATCGAACTTGCATTGTAAGCACCACGGGCCACCACGAAAGTATGCTGTGAATAAAGAATAATTCGCAATATTTCAGGCTCTTGGAAGCCAAAAAGACTTCAAACGACAATTGCGCAAAAATACGAGAAATTTTACATCGTAAAAAAATCGGAATCCCCCAATGTACCTATTTTGATGATTATCTGTCCCGAAGGTGGGATTCAAACCCATGACCTTTTTGTTGTTGGACCAATGAGTCACCAACCTGACTACTGCGTCTGGCTATTGTTTTGTAAAACTTGGACAGGTCCTAATCCATTATGGACAATACTGATGTGAGCTGTTAGTGTGTCAAGTTGCGCTAAAAGTCGAAAACACTTTTTTTCGTCGTCCTATTGGAACCAATGAGGTTGATTAAATATGTCTATTTTGTTTGCATCGCATACTCTAATGGCAGTGTATATCAGCATAACATACCTTTTCGAATCCATTCAGTAGAAATATTTTTCGAGTATTTATGATCTGACGCGTAATTAACCGTATGAGAAGTAGCGTTGACTCGCCGAACGACAATGATTTTCACGTCTCAAGAAGTTTCTGCGAAACTTTTGTTTTTGTGCCATCTGTTCGAATTTCTATGGAGAAATAGGCGCTTTGAGGTATAAATTCAACCATTAAAATTCGAGACTTCTAAAAAAATATGTGAATACGTGTATATGATCCATAAGGCTACGATGGCTGAAACATTTACTTACACCTAACCGTCCAGTCAGACATTCGTATCAGTAAGTCTTCTTCTGCAGTCATATGCACGAAATGAACAAATAATAATGGTATACCTAATCTATACTTTCTCAATGAGTGATATTTCTGACAGCTCTTTATGTCGCACCTGTGAACTAATTTGTCAAATTTAACGGAGAATTCAGTTTTTAAAACATTTATTTTAAGGACAGAGCAATAGAGCGCTCCGATCGCTAGGATGTCGAGTGACTCAATTTTCGCTCTATTGCTCTGTCCTTCAAATAAATGTTTTAAAAACTGAATTCTCCGTTAAATTTGACAAATTAGTTCATGCCTACCATCTCCTCAACAGGGACTTATCGGTTACATTTTTCCCAATACACTAGTGTTCCGCTGTACATCGGTCGGGAATACTCTACGAGGTCGAGCTGTATCTGTGGCTAATTACGGAGACCCTTGGTGCACTAGGGATTCCTTTCCCAGTTCTCCCCATATGCGAATGTCGCTTCGACACCATTTAAGTGTAAAAATGCCATCATTGCGGCTGATACTGACGTCTCCGAGATGTTTCCATATGCCTTGGGTCACCGATGAATACTGAGTGGGGAATTTCCGCGAATCCCGATGGTATGGAGGCCTAATCGGCATGCCGAGTGGTCGATCGGAGCCTCTTGTTGTCGAGTCTTTTCGAGTTTATCCGAAATGATATGATCTTCGGCGGCGTGGTTCGACTACTGACAGGAAGGCTTGGGTTTTAATCTTTGTGAAGCATTTTGAGGACTCGTCTTCTGGAAGCTGTGTGATGTTTTTGGGTGTAGAGTCCTGGGAATTAACAGGTGGTAGATTCAAAGAAAGTGTACCCCCTATCTTGATGTGTGGAGGATTAATATTAAACTGCACAAGTTGTACCGTCCACTTATTTTTAATGCACCATCTAATATAAACACAACACGTATTTCAAGCCCTAAGGTATCATCATCAGGTCTACTATACACGTATGGTAGACCTGATGGTAGACATTAGACCTAGGGATTACGCCATAGGCTTTGAAACGCGTGTTGCATAGTATTAGACGGTGCATTAAAAATAAGTGGTCCTTACAACTTGTGAAGTTTAAATTTAATCCTGGAAATGCTGCTCCACCTTGTTATGCTGGATAACACACCAAACCAAACCAACCCTTTTTTGATTCTTCTTACGGAAGGAATGTCATTTTTACTCCTGCCTTCATCAAATGCCGTATGTGTTTACTATTGCATTTTTATTTGCGTATTCTAAGTGCGTTTAATTTCCGCCTGACTGAAAATATACTTCACCTATCCTTGTCTCCCGCTGAGACATATATCATAAACTTTTTCCTGTCCCTGTTTCTAATGCGTCCTGCTTCTCGTCATCCTCCTCCAGTTCCTTCCCTGTTTACAATTCATTTCCCTTGTATCGAGACTTTTAGCATTTTATTTTCCTTTTGCGCTTAGTCCTCCCATCTGCCCTATCTTCCCTACTCTTAGTGGTCAGCGAAATATGATCCCAATAAAATACGGCCCTTGGCCCAACGCTCAACTCACATAGCTACCTCGCCGTCTATAGACTCTATGCCTAAAGACAAAGAAATGGCAACATGTGTCATATTTAAAGACGCTCCTGCGTTAAAGCCGGTTTATTAGAAGGAATTAACTTAAGTCATAACGAAAAATTAACTTAACGCCCCAAGGCCGTTTATAAAAAAATGGATACCATTTTACCGTTTCTTTTTAGAACTAATGGTGAATGCTGAGTGTTTAGCATATTCTTCAGTATTCACTGTCGGAAATATTCTGGAAATATCATGTCATACATGCAGGAAAACTGCCGTACATAATAAAGGAAAAGGGAGTAGACTTCTATTACATATTTTTATCTCGTGATGATTTACTCCTATGATGCATGGCAAATATTAACAAAACACTGAAGTAAGGCGCTGAAGCAAAAGGCTATGACACCGCGCTTTTAAGTTAATTTCAACCGAATTCAAAATTCGACCTATTCTTACGGTAATTTTTCCGTAACTTAAGATGGGTTTCGCGCTAATTTGGTTTACAAACGCCGCTATTGTCGGTCGGGTTCTCTAATCTCACGCTAAGTCTACGCTAACGTTAATTTCACTCTAATTTTTTTTCCATAAACCCGCCTTTACGCTCTACGGAAATTGGGCGATTACTGCGCACAACGTCACCGGTTCGTAAGGCCGTTTTACACGGTCATTGATACTGCGCATGCTGTTGCGAGAACACTTGCGCAAGAAATATTGCGCCGTGTAAAGCGACGACTTGCGAGGAGAGGCAGCGCCACTGCGCGAACACTTGCGACCAAATTAGAACATGTTCTAATCTGATACATGCGTTCGCGCAAGTTTGAAGTTTATTTCTCTCACTAGATGGTGCAAATGTAGCGGCAACGAACTGCCTGGGGAATTCTAGCAATTAAATAGGTTGTTGAAGATTGAGTTGGGTGTTTTTGTTTGCACTCAACTCCTTAGGTAGTGCATAAAGTGCAATAATGATGAGCTGGGCGATTAATCACGTGGAAGCTTAAATTTCGTTCGTAAAGAAAGAACTCGTTATCTTGGCCCACAGCCGTTTGTTCGTGGTGCAAATTTTGGGCTAAGTATACGGGACTAGGGTCTCCACTATTTAGACTTAGACTTAAAACATATTTTAAAGTGGTGGTAATTTATCGCATATTTCACGTCCAATTAATTGCTACTTAACATCTTGACGTTATGCGATATTTTGACGGCATTACCGCTACTGAATGGTATGTTGTCACTGACGAGATGCACCGATGATTGCACCGCGTAAAGCTGTCAAGCATGTGTCCTCGCAATTTTCTACGTTACGGACTTTCACAGACGACTGCTCAAACGGAAGCAACATCAACTTGCGCAGTTTCAATGACCGTGTAAAACGGCCTTTATGCCATCTTTGATATTCTCAAATTGTAAGATGGCCGCGCCGCGAGTGCCACGTTGGTGACATACCAGTATAGGATCTCGGTGGTCGCGGGTTCGAATTCCGCCTCGGGAATGGGAAGTATACTTTGTATCAGTATTAAATTTAGATTTGTCGATAATGCAATATGACTAAACGGTTAGAGCGCCCCAAAACTGGATTCCACCACAGAAACTCGTAATAGGAGCCCAATAAAACAGTCCCAATAGTGCCGAGATACCTTATGTTATCTCGAAGTCCATTTCGCGTCGCCGCGGAGGCACCGATGGTGAATTTATAGCGAGTCGTCGGATTGCGTGGGACTCCCACCGATAAGGTGGGGCATGCACCGAGCGGCGCAAATCGTACACCCACGCGCACCGGGCGTCTCGGCGTGTGCGTGGCCGAATGTTTTGAAACGGAAATGCCGTCCCCCTCTGCTTATAGAATGAAGGTCATTGTTTCGGGCCATTCCCTCGTGGAGAACTTGGTTGATGTGACGTAAATTTAAGCCCCATTCATTTGCTTTTCTTTTGCGAGCAAACTTTGGCGTTCATGCCTTATCATTTCACTTGAAGGTGGCCGCCCATCACGTAGTTTCACCTTTCAGTAATGAACGACGGAGGACGTGTTGTTTAGACGGCCGTGGTAGCCAGGTTGGTAACGCACTGGCCTGGGAAATCATAAGTCACGGGTTCGGATCCTGTCCAGGGCGTCGATGGTATAACTGTTCTACCATCAAAATCTTAAGTTATTTAACCTTAAGCACCAAATGCTACTAGAAAGTGTGGATTGCTTCTGATGAAAACCTCTAGTTCAATGCTTCCCAATCGTGTGCTGCGAAAAGTTTAACCACTGAGACATAGTTGAGGAGACGGTGTCGGAGAGATTCCCTTTTCTCTCGTAGGTAGGTAGGTAGATTTATTTTGAGGTGCTGCGACTGCTAAGGTCATTTTGCACCTTTACTTTTCCAGATTACAAGCGTCCCTTTTCTCTCTATTGCTCTTTACTTCAAATAATTGTTTTAAACATTGACTCGCAGTTTTTCCGTTAAATTCGACGATTTATATCATAGTTGCGATAAGAAAGCTATCGGAAATATCATTCATTAATAATGTATGGTTCATGATTTTACGTTCCATTATTTTTTGTTTATTTCGTGCATATGGATGCATAAGAAGACTTGCCTGAACAGAGCGTCTAGCTGGACTGTTTGGTGCTAAATAGACAAAATTATTCATATTCATCATCATCGGTCAACAATCTTAAGATTGGTTTGACGCAGCCCTCCATTCGATTCTTCTGTCGGCCAACCTCTTCACATTAATGTAATTCTTCTCCTAAATTATTCATCTTATTAGATAAATGATACTTCATGGTGTGCCTTGAAAGCTTGTGAGTTTTCCGTTACGTGAAAATGGTTGGGAATCACTACTCCAGGGTCCAATGCTGTGCTCGAATGAATTAGGCATTGAGAAATAGACATGCTCAGTCATCTTAAATTTCATCGATGGACCTAATGTCATCTTAAATTTCGAAACTTAAAGATTTTGGCAGATTTTAGGAGATGGTAAAAATAGGTGGATGGATGAGGCACCTAGGACCAATGTAATGCTGGAGTTCGCTATCGAAGGAAGATAGCTTGGCAAGGAGGAAGGAGAAAAAGGAATTTTTTTACGGATAGAGTTAAGAGATAGGAAGGAAATAACGCCTATGAATAAAATTCCGAAATCACTTTGTGGTAACATTTTTTAACATCTTCAGGTGAAGAATGGCGATCATCCGCTGATTTTTTTTTTATTCAACTGAAGATGGCGATCATTTGCTGAAACCCGGGTCGTGTTCTTTCAAATCTGTGGTTTTGTAAAAGTTATTAATAAACCTAGTGAGGAAATACGCCGTTTTGAAAAGAGAAGAGAATAGGGAAGGAGGCGGTTATTGTATGAAATGCAAAGAAGGAAATGACTCTCCATCAAGACCTTCCCTAACTGGTTGAACACCATTAATTATTCAATCAATACCAAATAGCAACTAAAATTTTCAATTTTGGCTACATTTATAGTGCTAAACAATTAACTTTCCAAAAAACAAACTACGCGCATCTTTGGAGGTCACATTATTTCACGCAAATTGATTCCTATTTCCATTTATTAATGTATGCTTTAAAATTTTATAGCAAAATGTTGTGATTTTCTTCTTCCACGAGGATGAAGAAGAGATGGTAAAAAGATGGCAGTTTAGACTTGTAATTCCAATATGACGTTCCTAAAAGATAGACGCGTTGATCTCCTCGGCGAGGAGAACAGTACTTGGCGGAAGAGGTGCATAACAAGTCGGGTAGCCTTCAAGGTAGCTTCCTTGTATTTAGGTTCCTAATGGGTGATTGGGTACGTCTTGAGACACACTTGAGACGGAAAAGGCGCCATGGCCTTGATGCACTTATTCAGTCGAGGAGGTTTAAAGACACGCTACCGACAAACCCAGTTTCTAGAAATGGCATTATGATCACGGCGTAATATCCGAGTTATCTGGTCTGTTTGATTATAATTTCATGCCTGTACATATTAAGAATTCTATCATTGCGTTGTGATTTGGTGTTCAGGAACTTGTTACAAATATATGCATCTAATGATTACAGTCCAATAAACGCTATTCATTGACAAGTGTCCACTCTGTTTCATTCAAGTAGACTAAACGATTCTTTTCTCACCAATCACAAAGGCAATGTACGATGCTTGAAATAGATAAATCTTATCACCTCACATATGCCAGAACTTGGCAGAATCGAGCGGTCCGTTGACGTTGGTGAAAAAAGATCTGAAGAAATAAAACTTTACTGATACGCAGCGGAAACTCATGGGAGAATTTTGGATTAGGGTGTTCCCATATCACGATGAGCACGAAATGGAAAAAAATGAGTGACTAAATTTTTATTTTGCTCGTTTCTTAGCTGTTTTAAATACATTTCTACTGGCGACATGAAAATTACATTAATCGAGTTCACTACGCGGTTACTATGCATTGGAGAAGGACGGCCGATGAGGGGAATCTTTGAAACAGACCTGGGAAAAACAATAATGGCCTAAATTACACAAACGACACGGAGAATGCTGTGATTGAGTGAAGAAATTGCCGAAGAAAACGAGTAACAAATCTGCGGGACAGCCTTGGAAAAAAAAAATTTCTCGTTTTCCGTTGATATTTGGTCATGGATTAATCTGCGTTTTCATGTATCTGATTCTGCGTCGCCGCTGACTGCGGAGCCTATCATAACCTCGATCTTCAATACGGTCTGCGATTAGTTTCCCAACTCTTTTCCTTTCGCAGCAATTTGCGCAGACGCGATTGTAGCAGCGCCTGCCGTAGCGCCACTAAGTTGGCATAATCATCTCTCAAAATCGGGTTTTACTCCGCCACTACTGTTTTTTTAATAGGAATACGTTCTCGGGGCTCGATCACAGAGATTTTATAATGCGTGCAATCGCGTTAGCTTTAATTTTACTTGCGCTCAAGAAAACCGAAACAGGATTCTAATTCCTCAAATTCTGTCCATTCCTTCATATTACTAGTAAAAATTGGTAGAGAGAGTTAATCTTTGGAAATCTAAAATAAAACAGCAAAAATCTGGTGTGTGTATCGGATTGAGGTCAATTTCAAGATATTCCATACCTATTGTGCAAAAATTAATCATTATTTGGTCTGGATGCATATTCTATCTTTGAGAGTGACTTCTTGTGAAAACAACAGGTTTTCACTCGCGTTTGGGATTGGAGGGAAACGAGTAACTAAGTTACCATTTCCTAAAATGTGATATCCTCATTCATTTTCAACCAAGTACTGCGAAATGTACCTTGGAGACAGTTGATAATATCTTCCACGATGTTATCAGCTCACAATCATCCATTGCCATTATCAATATATTTTTGCCAGAGTCATCAGAAGATTGAAATATAAACTTGGGCCCGTCTCGTGGACAAATTTGTTTTGCGTCACCCTTTTGGATAGGTTCTGGGTACGAGTTAGTGTGAAAAAAGTGATTTAGGTGGAAAATGACGGCACATAACTCAAAGATGGTTCTTGGGCACATAAGTTTGGACGCTCGCCAGAAGGTAGGGCGATGGAAGGGTCAAGGCTGAAAATTCCACCACTTCGCTTGCATCTTCGGTTGTTGCTATCGAATAGCTTAGATGCGACGCAGTGACTGTTCTCTCAAAGCAAGTTACTTGCAAAATTTGTTCTTCGATTTGTTGGAAAATGTCAAAATCAATGACTAGTAAACGAGAGTGCCAAACATCAGTTATAATTCCCGAGGAATTCACAGGGGAGGAAAGGAAGCCAGTCATCGATTTCGTAACGTGTTTTAGGCTTGTTCCCTGCTGTTTTATTTACATTTGAAAAGTCCTTGCGTCAGTGCTTAATTCTGTCATAAATTATGTTCTCTCCAGTTCGAATGGCAGTAAAGTCGGGAATTAAACCAGTCAGATTTCGACGCAGGTGTTTCGATGCCTCCTCGTATTTTCCTTCTCATACCCCTCGGTCTAGAATCTTACTTGTTATGTTCTAACGAAACGTATATATTAAACTATTATATCTTGGCAAAGAAGTGTACATTTTGGTTGAATGCTTCATCATTCACGTAGTTCACCTCTCTTACTAAACTATGAAACTATGTACAAGCTTTTGGACTCTAATCCAAGGCTATGGCGCATTTGGTCAAAAAACCCTTGATTTTCCTGTTGTATCTTTTTTTTGTTAGTACAGGGAATGCAGCTGGTGCCTTAAACTAGAATTTAGCATTTGGAAAAGCACGGTGATGTTCCTCATATGAAAAAGATTTTTACTGCGCCAAATGGTCGTCTGGTTCTCTAATGAACAGAGACGTAGTCTCACACTTGAGTACTGCTAAAATACAAAATTCTCGGGTGTTACCATTACGTCGCTTAAATCGTTAGAAGAGAGACGCTGGTGACTGTGGTGTGAAGACTGGAATAATGTTGCTATGGAAAAGTTACTAAGGAAAAACTTTACTTCCCACCGGAGGTAATATTCGTTAGTTCAGAGGACGGTCATTTAAGCTCTTGTCTCGTACCAGAAAGTTACGTCGTCGTATTTATGTTTGCTCTAATTCAGCCAATTCCAAAGTTCGTATATTCTGTGCGGAGCCAAAATCCATGAAGCATCAAGTGATTCTGATACTTAGTTTTCAGTCTTCGACAGCTCTGGACTATAATATTTTGGCGCCCACTAGTAGCAACCCTTCCTTAAGATGCCACTTTGGTTCATGCACTACGATGGCATAAGTTGAAGTTTTCTTATCGTAAAACGACGATAAATATGCCATATGAACATCTAAAACATCTTTAAAACTTCATTAAAAGCTGTACCGAAGAATAGCAAACCAATTTAAAATAGAAACCCTTTAAATGTATCCAGATAACGTTAACAATGTGAAATAGAGGAGAATGCTTTTGAAAACGTGGATTGGAATTCAATGCATAGAATTCTGAAAGAAATTGGAACGTCCTAAAATGACCGAAATTGGTTTTAATATACAATTATCCGCATTGTTTATTAAAACCAAGTAGCCGTTATAAATTTGGACCCAGCTGTGGAATAGTAAGTCTAGTAAGTAAGAATAGCAAAAGGAGTGGGACTAGGTTGTACTCTGCCTCCCGTAATTTTCTACGTTTACATAGAGAAAGCAATGATATCAAAGGCTTCAGAAGATAATATCTACGGGGAATGAATTAGCATGCTGCGATTCGCCGATGACAGAGCAGTCATAGCAGAGGCAGAGAGGCATCTGAAGAAGATTCTAATAACCATGGAAAGGACATAGGCAGATATCAGCTGTAGATAAATAAGAAGAAGTTTGCAGTAGGAGGAAAGAGGCCAATATCTATGTTAAACTAGGAAAACAAAAACTTGAAAAAAGTACGTGAAAGAGCACTGTTACCTGACAAGCCTAGTAACTAGCAATGGACGAAGCAAGAAAGAGTCAGTAGAATAGCCCAGGCGAAGAGATCATAATACCAAAAGAAGAATCTACTTACAGCTGGGAACACAAGCGTAGAAGTAAGGAAACAATTCATCAGAACTGACATCTGGAGCAAGTTTGTTTATGACAGTGAGGCATGGTCGATGACTGTAGCAGGGAAGTCAAGGGAGGGAGCATTAAAAATATGGTGCTACAGAAGAATGATGAAGATTAAATGGATCGAAAGAGTGAGTAACGAGGAAGTCCTAAAAAGAATGGGAGAAAAGAAATCTTCTGAAATCCCTTAGAAGAAGACGGGACAACTTAGTCGGCCACATCTTGAGACATGATGGCCTGATGAAGACAATGGTCGAAGGAAAAGTGAACAGGAAGTGCGGAAGACGTCGTATAAGATGTATGGAACAAGTGATGAAGGATGTGGAAGGGAAGAAATGAGTAAACATGAAGAGATTGCCTTATAGGATAATTGAGTGGAGAGCTGCTTTACAATCTGAGGCTTGTTGGCTGATGATGACTATTATATCTTCATCAGCATCGGTCAACAATCCTAAGATTGGTTTGACGCAGCAATATGATATGGAAAATATAAAAAAAATGTTTCCAGCGGTATCAAAAGATAGGTAATAAAACAGATACTTAATGAGTGGTGGCTAATTAGCCGGGGGAAGCTGGTATAGGAGGTCCGAGGTGACGTGTCGATTGAGGTAACTAAAATTTTTATCCTCAATCTGGAGAAATCTAGTTCTCTTTGAAATCAAGGGTGGATCTTGACTGTGAATATTGCTGAAATTTAAGAAAAAACTAACGTAAGATGTGATGCAGACCTGTTATGTCTCTTCTCTTAATTATGGATCTGTTCCCGGGCTGTAAAACAATGGAAGGGTGAATATTTTGCTACTTCATTGCAGCGGAGAGTCTAATATTTTTATTTAGAATAACGTAATTATTCTCCACAGGAGGAGTCGAGTTCAGTTTTTGGGAAAGAATGCTCTATTAAAGACGGGCGCTTATGAAAAAAGAGCTTACATTCATGCGTGTTGAATTCTTTTTTAGCTCTCTTGCCCATCAGTGGTTCAACACGTTTATTTAATCCTCAATAACATGAACATTTTGAAAGCGGGAGGAATTAGTGAGTTGAATAGTAAAGTAAATGTACAAGAAACTACAATAGTAGGTTACTCATTGTCATCGAACTCGAAAATTACAATTGTGGAAAATCGATGTTTGGATTTGAGGCGTTTGAAATGTTGGTAGGGCAATGGATAAAAAAGGATCGATCAAGAGGAACAATGAAGGACGAGAGTCCAAATATGGTTAAGAATCGGTGGGCGGTTGGAGGAGGTGAATTTGAAGACGATAGAGAAAGTGGATATAGTAAATGGCGATGTGTGACTGAGTGTTGAAGGCCGTAACGTATGGGAGAACAAAAAGAAAGCAAGGATGAATTTTCGGCGGAGTCCTGCGAAGACCTGAATAAGGGGATTGTGTGGGACGAAGGATGATGATAAATTGACTTTCAGCATCGATTCGTACGTCCAAAATCAGGCTCAATAGGTACTGGAGACGCCAAAAATGTGCCCTTACCCGTTAGCCTACCTTTCATTCATAAATATTATTTCTCTGTGAAAGATCTGGTGCGTATAATACCTGAGATAACAGCCAGTCTAAATCCGACCTTTGGAGAGAAGGTATTATTAGTATTGGGAGGAGAGAAACGGTTGAGGTCATCTGTGCCATTTCGGTCTGGAGGCTGTCAGAAATATGTTCGCAGTTAGGTCTCGTTTTTTCTTTTCGAATAAAAATTATGAAAATGAAGTCATGGAATTTGGACTTGAGAGGTCAGAAAAAATGAACATTTGAGACGCCATAGGAAGGAACATAACATATGGTTTTGGGACTCGCACGTCAAAAGACATAAGTAAGCAAGTGGAAGTGAGTTTATTAAATTGTTTCCCCACATTGCGTTGTGACTCATTACGGAAAGGACGGTAATAGATATTTTCTTGGAAAAGGTTAAGAAAATAGGAAGTAAATTCGCAACAGATAAACGTAAAAATTTTCTTTTACTATGAAGCTTGATTCACCTGCTCACTGTGTGACTGATATTACGTTACCTGTGCCTGTTTGTTGCTATAAACTGTTACACCCAGTGGTTTTTCATTATTTCGCTCCATCACGTCTTTGGCTTTTTAATAGATATAAATTATATGTCGAGACTCTTGTATACTAGTAATTAGCCATTCGTTATCGTGTTAGCTATCAGATATTTTATAGGAAAGCTCCAAGGGAATGCCAATGATTTATATTTAAGAACATCCGATTTTGGGTGCAAGCGTAGAGTTTTTATTAGGATGAAATTGAAGAGATTTTACATAGCGATGACCATCGATTAGTGTATCCTAATGTGCTTTTTTCCTCCGGATGTATTGTTTCCCTCTATCTTTATTCCGTGCTATCTTGATATAATTTGAGATTAAACTGGGTTTAAGTAGTTAGTATGGGACGGCAAGTAATTATGTTAGGAAAATATGATTTGAATGTTATGGCATGTAGTAGCGTTGGTTTAGCTAGTTACCTTTTCCTTGATGAGAATGAGTGTGTTTTGGATTCTTGAGAGGTTTGAATACGGAGAAAATGCACGCGTATGGAATGGTAACTAAGAATCCCACTAGCATTTCAGGGGAATTTAACGAAGGCAAATATTGGCTTAAGTGGAAGACTGGAACCACGACAACCAGCGTGGTTGCCATTGTTCCAGAGTAGGGTAAGGTGAGGGTTGTCGGCAGGAAAGCGGGAGTCGTGTAAAGATTCTGTTCAGGAACGTAGGGATATCGGCAATGTGGGGAAAATTCAGGTTGTAGTGAGAATCGTTATTTAGAGGAACCAAGGGACATTGGTGATCAAATGCAGGATTGCATTGGAAGCGTCAAAGAAGTGAGGCCGAACTGGCTCTATGGAAACTAAGTAGTAGTAAAATTATATTTCAGGGTTCTCCAAGTGCTAGGTTATATCCCAAAATTTGACCTAGCTTAACTTTAAGGCAAGCTCAATATCTATACCCTAGACGGGATTCGAACCAGCGAACTTAAAGAGTTTTCTAGCCAGCACGTTGCAGACCCGACTACGATCGCCGATTTAGCAGAAGAAAGTGACTAACGAACGCGTTTTCCGTGCTCTGGGCCCGTATTTGTCTGTCGCGGTAGCCAGATCAGTAACACGTTCATTAGTTACCCTAAGTTCGCGGGTTCGAATCCCGCCACATGCGTTAATGCTGTTATTATGCTGATGACCATTTAAAAGTGCATTGCTTCAGTGATTATATCATCTATTTTCTATTACTCTCTGATAATCTATGGTGAATATATTTTTTTATGTGATGAACTCTTTCTATGTAAATTGACTGTTAAGGCCGTTTTACACGGTACATTTTTTTGTACAATTTCTTGTAGAAACGCTTGTATGAGAAAATTGTACCGTATAAAGCGGCAAATTGTGTGAACGCTTGTGCGAATGTCTGAATGACTGAACAGAATATAGAACCTGTTTTAATTCCATTCAGACAAACATGCAATTTCGTTGTTTCATACATTCGTTTGTACTATAAATTGTACCGTGTAAAACGGCCTTTATATTATCAGTTAAACGACTTTATACCAAAGTTTTTGACCATTTAAATCTGCCCTTAGATATTACGTGGTGTAATTTGTTTAAAAACAATATGGGAACTTTCAAGAATATTGGTTGTGATTGTATAATTCAAGAGCAATGTGTCTCTGTTATTTTAGAAAACTCGCAGAAGAACGGAGGGGAAAAACTACCTACCGGAATACTACACAAAAATAATGGGGATACCATTAAGTATTTTAATTATATCTATGGATAAATGTAAAAGATGTGTGTTAGAAAAAAATATTGTCGATAGTGTTATGGGAGGGTTAATTCAGTGGTACTCCAGGTTCAAACCTTATGAACTGGAAAGTTGTAACAGATACGAAGAAGGTGGGTGTATGGGAGTGAGGTAGTGAGAGGCTCTGCGAGTGTCCGCAGCTCTTTTTCGCTCTGTCCCTTGGAATGAATGTCGTAGAATATACATCTACACAATATCCTGCGAGCCACCATAAAAGTTTGTGGCAGGAGGTGAATTCACAGCAAACATGCATTACTTATCACGCATAAAAAGGATTAGTAGGTAATTATATTCCATTCTACACTTTACATATTTAAAAACAGATGAAAATAGCAAAGCAAGCATGCAATAACATGCTGTTAGTTGGGTTAGCTTAAAGTCCCTATATCAACCTATGATATCCATTGGTACACTTGTATTTATACTATTGAATATCTTTACAGCTATTCATATCCTAATTGTACGAGGAAAGAAGGACATTTTGAATCTGTCAGTTCGGCATTCAATTTTTCTAATTTTATGATAATGGTCCAGTCTACCATAGTAAGTTGGAGGTCACAAAATATCTTTAACGTAGTCAGTGAATATATTACCTTGGAATTTATTTAAGAGATGAAGTCTAAATTTCAATCTACGGTCTGAAAGTTATTCCCATTTTAGTTCATCTAACAGACTGGCACGCTAATGTAGTTATCGTAGCGTCCCTGATCTTCGCTGCACACGCTCGTGTTCATTATTTAATAAGAATAAAGTCTCACCTACATCTACATAATACCCTGCAAGCCACCGATGTGATGTGTGGCAGGAAGTTAACTATCACCAGGCATTCATTATAAGTCAATCAGAAAAAGTTGGCATGTTTTACACGCAGGTTTGCAAAAAATTCTACTCCGTGCGTACACTGCAAACATGTTACTGAGTGGCACAATGTTACCGCCCCGAGGAAAACATCGGACATGCAGTTACGAGACGCGTGAAATGTTAGCTATAAATGACACTGAATTGTTAGTTTTTTCAGAGCAATGTAATAGTTATTGATTGGTCAGTCATCGCCATAAGTTTATGTGGAATGAGCGATGCAAAGTTTGCCGTCGAAACATCAAAAATCGAAGTCTATTACTACTAACTACTACTCCTGTGGGTGTGTCCCAGTGTAACAGTGGTGACTCTTCTTTCGATATGGACTTGACTGAAGCGTCCGGCCGCGAGGAGAGGCGTGTGTCCATCTGCCTTCAACTGCGCACTTACCTCTTCGGCGGTTGAAGCAGCTGGCGGCTGCCGAGAAATTTCGTCGTCGCGTGTGAATGAACCCAGAGCGCGTGCCCGCGCCATTGTTTCGCGGGAACCTGTTTTCTGGGCGCGTCTGGGAAAACCTTCCCCTTTGCTCTCCTCCTCATTTTTTTTTAAGTTCCCCGACGCCCTCGCCGTCTCGGGAACCTCGGGTCGTCTCAGACATTAAGCGGCGATTGAACACGGGAGTGAACTCCCACGCAGGTCCATTAGGAAAGTCTACGAGTTCTGGCTGCGTGGCTTTTGGTGTGCTGGCCTCCCACCACCCGAGGACCCGGGTTCGAATCCTGGAATGGGAAGCGGCAGGAGCGTGCAATGTGTATTCATTCATAGTTACTTCAGTAACCGAATGAATTCCTGGGCACCTGACGAAATCATGAGTACTTGGATGAGGACATGCATACCTTAATGAGTACTTGAATGGATACGAGCTCGACAATTCGAGTGCTTCGGCGAACACTCGAATACCTGAGGCCCAATCTCGGATATTCATGACGTGCGCGATCTCCTAATCATTATTTTTCAATTGCGCTTACAAAGACGAAAATGCGACGGCAATTCTTCCGATTTCCTCGGTCGCTTCAAATGATCAAATCAATTTCAGTTGTCTGAGCAAGTTTTTTGCCCGGGTAGTGTGAGATGCGCGCTTCTAGATGAGTAGGTACGTTTTATTCCGTATTTTACGTAGGTACGTTTTATTCCGTATTTTACGTAGGTACGTTTTATTCCGTTATTATTGAGTAGGTACGTTTATGGAACTATAGTTGCTTGTTTGCATGTTAGTAGAGTATGCTTGGTGATCTTCACCCCCTGCCACACACCCTCGCGGTGGCTTGCAGGGTATCGTGTAGATGTAGATGTATTCATAGCAATAGTGACAATCCGAAAGAAGAATCCGTGATCGTGCCCCTGGTGGAATACACCTGAATTAGAGAACCAAAATAAATACTCATGCTAAGTACCTCAATAAACCATGACTTACAAGTGGTTCCTTCAGGATTCCTAGCACTCAAGGTACTGCAGGTAGTGGTAACCATTGCCCCCCCTCTTGCCACATACCCTCGCGGTGGCTTGCAGAGTATCGCGTAGATGTAGATGAACCATATGAGAGTTGCGCGTGCCATAGCGGTCGAATGAAAACAGCGCTATTCATGTAGAAGCTCCGGTATTCTCGAGGTACTCGGGTATTCGCCTGAGTATTCATTCGAATTCTCGTACTTAGGATTATTCAACTAGGTATTCGAGTGTTCACCGAGAACCTCGGCCCATGTATTCATCCGGGTGCTCATGTCTCATTGAGGTACCCAAGTACTCATATATTCGTATATGAGTACTTACATGCATTCAGGTGTCTTTGTATTCATTCAGGTACTCGAATGCATATGAATAAATGGGTAGGGCACTCTACTGCGGTATTTATCACTGGCATATCTATCTCTACTTGTGAGCTCTATGGAGAGTGCTTCAAGCTCGTTGCTCTGTGTGTAGGATCGGGCGTTAAATCGTGGAAGTCTTGGTGCCTTTTGGTGAAACAGTGGTTCCCCAACCAATAGTCATGATCCCAATTGGGGTCGTGGAGAACGTCCTGAGGAGTTGCAACAGACTGGGAAATAATTGCTTAATATTGTATCCAGAAGTTGAATTTGGCTGTTAGGTACTCGCAACAGCTAAAGCTATATGGCACTGCCTGACTTGAGATCTTAATCCGAAGACTAAGACAACATCCCTGAACGGGATCCGTGCAAGGTCGTTGCGTTACCGAACAGGCGACCGCGCGAGGTATATTTCAGTTACTACAACATAGACCCATGCGTACAATGCATGAAAGGGTCGCGAGTAATCGCTATCTATGATTTTGGGGTCACGATTGAAAGAAGATTGGGAACCCCTGTGTTCTAGAATAGTAATGCCGATGCCGGGTTTTTCTCCCACTTCTATCCGCCTGCTAAAATCCTACTCACATTCATTTACCACCTATCCGAAGTCTACATCTAAGCAGGGGCGGATCCAGGAGGGGGGGCGGTTGCCCCCTCCAAAGCCTCGGAGAACTGAACTAGAGAGACAGTCTTTTAATTGGAGGGGTGGGGGTAAGGAGGAGGACAACACTGGTGGCCGCCCCCCCACAAACTTGACGTCTTAGTCCACCCCTGCATCAACGTAATAACCTGGGCCACCACGAGTGTGTGTGGCAGGGGGTGAAGATCACTAAACATTCACTACTTTCATGCAAATGCCACTACTTCATGGATAGATGTTTGATAATATCCTAAATTTTGGAAGGGCCTAAGCTGATGGTCGCCTTGCTTATTAGTAATAATATTCCTTTGACTATTTACGTCATCGTAGCTTTTCCGATTTCATTATGGATCGCGGCGGATTTCGATACTTTTTTGCGGTAGTTGCCGCTCAAGTAGTCACCCGAGTGAATAATCGATTGTGACGAATCGTTCAGTCGCAGCATATTCAAAACGAAAACCATGAAGGCAGTGATTGCGACGAAGAGCGAGCGTTTCTTCGGATTTCGATACGATACGCCTCATTGAAGAGTATCTGAGGCATGAATGCCTTTTGAGTATCCGAACTCAAAATTATCCTCGTCTCGACATGAACTGCGAGGTCTATAAGTCTTTGACCTGTGAGTTCAAAATAATCGTGGATAACCAAGAAAAACATCTGTACTCCATATCGTTATAACGACGTACCCGATTTCTTTTTGCGAGTCATCGATTCAAATTACGCGATGTAACCACTGAAATATTGTTCTATAGTTTGAGCCGCGACCTTTTGGACCGTGGGCAGAATCATTTCTTCTTCCAACGAGGACTTGCTATCGTTTTCACGTTAATCAATCGCTAAGGAGCCAACCGCTCCATACTCCGTTCCACTCCGGGAATCAGTCGAAGAGTATTTGGCGGGGAGATTTAGTAGTTCAGTTTTTATCGATATTACCGGTTGATAGTAGTTGCAAAAAATATGCCGGATTCTCCCGATGGCAGTTGATAGTTTAAGCATTAGCATTTTATAAATTATACATGAATTATCATGCATTCGTAATATTTTACATTTGTACTATTCCATACTTTCCTTTCGGTTCTACGTTTAATCTCGGTGAAAAAATTCCTTAATTCCGTTTTTACTTTGAAATTTTCATAAACAGCAAAATTAGTTTTATTTGATGCTTAGGAATAATTATATTACTGCAAAATGCCCTTGTCAGAAATATAAACATTTTGCCCTTGTGTCTGCTTTCGCTGGCATAATCAAGACAGTTCTTAGAATGGAACTATCGATAATGGTTGCGAGTGGTGTTTGCTCGTCGATAAAACTTAGCATGGAGCCACCACATTTCATCGACTTGCTTCGTATAATGTAAATGTAGAGTAAAGCTATCGCTTGTGGACGGGTACTGTCGATTCTTTCGTATGCCTATAGTTCTGTCAGTCCTGAACCTTGCATGTTATTCGCTTTCGCTTTCCCCTAATTTCCTTAGGGGCCTTTCTTTAGGTCTTTCGATATATCGATCGTCCACTTCCTTCGATTACAGACGGTACAATCTATATCGAATTCATGCCGATCCTGTTTTCAGGACTCCACGTCTTTCGGAGGCGACGAGGCAATCGGCATTCGCAATTCCCCACACACGAACCGTCTCTACCGCTTCCCGCCTACTGCGCAGCAGACGAGGGACCTTGGGTGTTGGATGACCCCAAAGACCTGCGCACAGGGATAGATTTTGGGCGTTCGCGAGCGAAAAAATTAAAACTACTCGTCTGGTTTCTCTGCTCCCCCCCTCGGTTTATTTTATCTCTTGGGGCGATTGTGAAGGTAGCGGTCACGTAGACACGCGTCTGCTTTTATTAAAAGCTTTGGCAGTGGGTAGGTCGGGGCAGAGCCTTCTTTTGCGGGCCTACTTCGCAAGGACCGGCCCAAACCGTCGGAGCTTTGGCCCGAGCGGGCTGGTTGCCATTGCAGGAATGTGATTACCGTGATACCTCCCTTTGCTGTTATGACTTTTTGTACGAATAGCTTTCAATCCATTTACAAGTTAGTTTACAAGCTTCCTCACTTAAGATCAATTGGTGAAGCCTTGGTTTTGTAGACGAATGTCATGGCGATTGAAAACAGTTTATTTTAAACCGTCAAATTTCTTATTATTTGTTGAGGCGACCGACTGCTAGTTTCATTTGCAGCATTACGATAGGTAGCATTTGGGAAGAGGTAGGTATTTAGGAAGTGGAGGAAGGGTGGAGAGAAATCTGGCGTCGGCATTTTACGAAAGCCTGATCTTAACGAAAGGTGTCTAAGGGTCCACGGTGTGACGTCCCATTCAACGGACTGAGTTATGAACTTGTGAAGTACTCTCTACGCCGAACACGAGTAGATATCGGTATACTCTTGAAAAATATGCAATTGGTGGGATTCGAACCCGGGTGTCGAGATGAGATGGCAGTAATCTAATTTCTGCACCCCAACCCGATGTTCTCAGTCGTAAAATCTTCACCTACCTATGTAGATATTACCTCAGATGTAAAAACAGTGGGTTCAATGGCTCACTGGCTGAGGACATTCCACGTTGGCGAGGTCGGTAACTCGCCGATCATCCTGTGGGTTAGGATCTTGTCCATATCGTGAGTTCGAATCCGCCCGGTGCTTGAATATCTCGTTTGTCATAGGATTATAAGCGTAGGTTAAGCAATTCTGTATATCTTCACCAGTCGAACACTTACATGTCTCTTCTCGGTGCGGTTGGTGACGAGGGTTAATGAAGTCACTCAGGCTCTCATGTTTCAATCCAGCCCGTCCGTTGATTGTTCGTCAATCCAGTCGTGCTAACATTACCACCACCCGGCACGCTTCTGGGCGCCTATGCCTAGGCGAACAACTATTGATAGCGATTGGACTGCCAATGTTTCTTCTTTGAGTCCGACAAATTTCCATTTATATTTAGTTTGTGTGTTTTCAGACATATTTCCAGTCTGTCATGATGAGGTATTTTGTTTGTTTATGTCACATTAGCCCCCTCGCAGTCAAAGAGTAAAAATAAACATTTTTATTGACCGGTGAGATAGACGAATGAGCGACTGTGAGTAGTCTCGGAACAATGTCGTCAAGTCACGATCGTCAATTAGCCTTTAACTTTCCACTTGATCAACGTACGCTGTTGATAGAACTCAAGCCACAATATTGTCGTCATTTGGTGTAATTTATGAAAATTTTCGTACATAAAACATGTGAGCCTATTTTCGTGCATAAATATATTTCATTTCTGTCTCAAACATCGCCAAAAATTTACCGATTAAATTTACTAAATCAATTGGACAGCGATGAAAGCATCAACGTTTTTTTCCTCACATTAAGTTTTAAGAGAGGCCCGAGTATAATTCTCCATTAAATTATGACTCACAGAGAATTCTCATGCGCACTTTCAAGACTGAAATTCTCTATGGTTGATTATCTGCTCTCTATTATTGTCGAATTTAATTTTACTGTTCCACCTTTATCACCCTACATACAATATAATTATGCTCATTTACTGTATTATTATGTAATTAGTTGTGTTGTTTGTAATTGCTCAATATGCAGAATTATCATTCATTTTCATAACATGTTATTATCCTCAAGCCGTGAACTTGGGTGCGAAAAATGAGTTAGTTGTGACTTAGATTTCCTTGTCTTGCCTTGAATTCCTGTGTACCTAATGTTACACCTGTGCCTGATATACCTCTTAGGCCCATATATGGAAAGTGAGGCATATTAGTTGCTTTGAACATGTTTATATTACTTAAATTTGCACATCAACAAACGGTGAAAGAAGACGGTGGGAAGAAAACTTCCCCTGTCTATTTTATCTCTGTTACCGACTACCTGATTTCGTCAGATTTCAGTTTTTGGGATATTTCTTCCCGTTTTGTATGTGTTAAGAAATATATTATATCTTGACTGAGTAGCTAAGTAGATGCAAAAGACATTTGCATTCTTGTGTAAATACGCAGCGAATGCCTCAGATTTCGAAGACAACTAGCATTCACTAATAGGTACTTCTCTGATACACCCTCAAGGGTGTGGCAGATGTAAGGTAGGTGTAGGGGAGAAATGGAATGAAAGGAATTAGGAGAATGGGAAAATGGGATGGAATTGGAGGTTAATTACATGAATAGGGTAGTTTCTTTCATCAAAGAAAAGATAATGAATTAATTGCGATTAGTGTTCTGCCATAAATATATTCATGTTACGCAAAAAGTTTGGAATGAGAAATCCCAGTTTACTAGAGAATTAAATGTTAATTTTAGGACCATTTGAAAAAGCTCCGAAATGGCGGGGTGCGCTGCCTTCTTGTCGACGTAACGGGCATATGTAGTGTACGTTGCGAGGCATAGGAAATATTCGTCTCCTGAACTTACCATCGTATTTCAGAGCCCCGCAGCTCTAATTTATATGTATTAAATAGCCTGTGAAAAATACCAAAGTTCGAAAAGTCAACTCCGTTATAAACATGGTGTTAATAGTCGTTTTATAGACTCCACCAGGTATCGCTACTGCGACGCATGGCGTGAAGTTCTCGCGGCGATGGGCCAACTTCACGGTATGCTAGTAAAATGAATACTAGCTGTTTTTAAATTAATCGACTGCACAAATACTGCATAAATAATTTTAAATAAATAAATAAAATTTAAGCATAATAAATTAATTAAATCAATATTCCCCCTATACTAGTTAAATAAGCTTTAACGGAGTGCACCGTCTGCTTGGAAGCGTCCGCAGCACCATCTGATGGCAGGTAGAGGAAAGAGTGTTACGTCACAGGCAGCCCCCTGAAACTCCCTATCCCATCTCATTGGTGCGCATGTTCCCTTAAAGAAGTCGTTTCTTTAATCCGCCGCACGATTCTCGTGGTGGCGCCGGGGGTCCTGAAGTGCAACAGTTACAGGGAATTCCCATGTATTGAAGGCAGTTTGTGTGTGTCAGGTGAGATAATAATGAAATTTTTGTGATTAATGTCTCTTCTCTACGACCGTGGTCACAGGTATATACCGGCATGCCAGTTTGCCGTCACGTTTTCGCACCGTTGATTTTTTTCACTTTTTAATTAATGAGGAAAAATACTTAACGTCATTTTTAAATCGAACGGCTTCAAATACTTACTCCAGAGGTTATAAACTTTAAATAAAGATGATAAAAAACAATAGATAACAACGCGATTGTATAATACTGGTGTTAGTATTTCGGTCGCGGATGGTGCATTGGGAATAGCAAATCATTCAATTCGGTTAACGGACTGCTGAATGATCTAAATCTCCCATTTTATCGCTTCTGCCTGTTATGCTGATGCATTTTGGGGTAGAAATACATCTCGTATGTCAGCCTCAGACTATTATGATCCGCCTTTTTTATCGTCATCACTACCCGTCAGTCTTAAGGAGGTTGGCTCGCGACTGCTTGAGTCAAGTTGTCTGAGGAATCTTATTAATTTAAGTACGAGTATATGCCTGCTAAGTGATTGTTACTTCAAAAAGAAAATTACCTAAGCTATTGAAAGTCATAAGTGTCACTATAAATACGATGTAAAGTCGAAGGATTTCTTTTTTATGATAATTTTAATCAGCTCGACTATGGAGTCAATTCAGCATTTACTTTAAGAAATAAATTCATGTACTCAATGAATTTACTAATTTATAACACCAGAATATTACTATCAAATATTATTTTATAATATTTTTCTGAAATATGCTTTAATATCTCATTAGTAATAATATTATTCATGCGTCATACATTTTGGCTAGAGCGACCGCAGCGCCACTTGAAGACAACTAACGCATTTCGTCTGCTATAAGCGCAGAAATTGATGGATTTAGCGAAGAATACGGTGGGTTGATGCCTTTTTTTCGTGTCATTTTATTTCTTGTGAAATTACGCATAAAATATCAGTTTTTTTGCAAAAATGACATGTCACTTTGGCATTTTTAAACGTTATATTCCCATATGATGGCCATTCTCGCCGTTAATCGTATGTAATTTCAAATGCAATTTGTGCGAAAAGGAGTATGGTTGGTATAGTTATCTTTAATTTATTAGACAGAGGAACTTTAGTTCTATAAGTGCTGAAAATATAAAAAAATGACATGACTTTCACGTTTCGGATTAACCTCCTTAAGATGGGTGTGACGCAACTGTGCTCTCCATTCCTAACTAGGCAAACTTTTTTCATTATTGTTTCCCTTAATGAAATGCCGGGTAAGGTAATCTTAGATGGATATAAATTTTTCTAAATGATTCCAGTCATTCCCAATTTGCAGAATCCTCCTAGCTTTCACGTTTCTTCTTTACTCCGCATACTTCTAGCTCTCATCTTTCCATCCAACCCGCTTGCTTTTCTTCTCCCACTTTCCCGCTTCCCTAATGTTTTCCCCTCTATTATGTCCTTCAAATACTCAGCAAACACTAATTCTTCTCTTTTACATACTTCACTATTTTCTCCATGTACGTACGTAATCCGAGGTCTTCCATAGCGAATCTTCCCATTCACTTTTCCGTCAACGACTGTCTTTATGAGGTCACCATGCACCAAATGTTTCGTATTAGGTTATCCCGTCTTGGGTTGAAAAATTTCGCAATTTTAACTTATCCTATCCACTTCATCTTAATTAGCTCTTCGGTCGATAAATTTGATTTTCGTAATTCATGTGAAACTAGGGTTTCCAGACGTCCCGGATTTTATGGGACAGTCCCGTATTCGTGATTAATGTCCCGTGCAAGGAAAGAAAATGTTATTTTCATTATATGTAATACTGGTAAAGGTATTTATTATTTATTAATATACTGCCCTGTGATCTTGATATAACATCCGTAAAATTATTCATAAAGGAAGTTCACTAGTTGTCGATTATGTCACACAGTGATTTCCTCGACAGCACACCTGTCCCTTATTTTGTTTTCAGGAATCTGGCAACTCTGTGTGAAACGCCACTTTTCAATGGCTTCCAAGTCTTGCCTTTTCTTCGGATGTTATTGCGCATGCCTCATTGCCGTAAGGGAACAAGTACCATATGTTGTTTCTCGTGAAGTGTTTCCTTACTTCGAAGTTTGTGTTTCCATTTGCAATATTTTAGCCTATATCTTTTGGCAAAATACCCCATGTATTATTTTGTTTCCCTCGTGTTGGTCCATTGCTAGTTATAACTGATTCCGAAATAGCAATGCCCTAATGCTTTTCAGGATAATTTTTCTCGAACTTATAAATGGTCTTGCCTTCTGCTACATATCTTTGTTTTGTTATAGTCAATCTTCAAACTATATCTTATCAGTTTTTTCCAGATTAATCAGTGTTTTTATTTTGTTTTGTTCTGTCTTGTTCGCTTCATCCTTCCTCCACTTTATAAAATTATCCAAAGTATTAAAAAAAAATTGGTTTGGCGAAATTACCTCAGCTGCCTGTAACGTAATCTGACAGCAAATGCAACATCCTTTTCCAAACCTTCTTCTCAAATGCTTCTAGCCAATCATCATCGTTTCCTCCACATTTGCCGAGACAGGAAGCATACGAAATGTAGTGATCCAAAAGAATGATGAAGATAAAAATTGGACCAACCGAGTAACAAACGGAGAGGTTCTAAGAAAAGTGAGAGAAAAGGGAAGTCTGATGAAAACTAAAGAGGATACGGGACAACTTAGAAATAGAAAATATAAATGTATTGCTCCGTAACCAAGAAGTATTTTTTTATAACAAACTCACACGTTGAAGTTAGTTTGGAGCTAAGTGTCCCCCAAGGCAATCGGCCTGTCGGAGGGGACACTTTCAAAAAAGAAAAATGGAATACTTCTGACCCAGCTTACAATGGCCTTCAACATAACACATAAACATAGATACCCATCACATAGCACCATGCATACAAATATATAACTTTAGGATAGGTTTTCAGTATAACTCAGTACAAAAATATGCATACAATAGGAAAGTCAACAACAACCTATTTTAAGATAAGAAAAAATTTGTATTTACTATGCTCAGTAGCCATAGTTTTAAACATCTTAAGAATATGCTCAAGCTCTTTGCATTCTTGACATTATTCGGTAACATATTCAATGACTTTGGCCCTATATAAAGGTAACAACGTTTATATGATGTTAAGCAGGGCTTCGGCACAACATAACAATAATTGTTTCTAAGGCTATAAGAGTGTGGTTTTTTATATGTTTGTGGCGCATTGCCACTTCATCGCTGAGTCTTGAGACATGATTGTCTGATGATGACAGGCTTAGAGGGACAAGAGAATGCGAAGAACCATAAAGGAAGACGTCGTAGGAGATGATGGAGCAAGTGGTGAAGGATGTAAAAGTGAAATAATTATATGAATATGAAGAGGTTAGTTGACAGGGAACCGAGTAGAGAGTTGCGTCAAACCAATCTTTCGATTGACGACTAGTGATGATGGTGAGCACGCCATCAGCGAATGATCGTAATATCTGGGTTAAAATGACCGACAAGCTCGATGGTTTTGCATGAGGACTCGTAGCTTCTCTCTCGGTTAACAGGTTTCGGAGAGGTCTCATTCTAAACTTCTTAAGAGCATATCCGCGCTCGTTTTCAGGGGCTGGATTTGAAAGTTAGATGTTGCCGAGATTCGCCATCATACAGCATAGCCGGCTCGGCAATGGAGGGGTGGAATTTGAAAGGGAGGAGTGCCGACGAAGGGGGGCCTTAATGTTTTGCGACCCTTCTCGTCCGTTCACCCGCCGTCCCTTCGCCCTGCCTCTGGCCCTGTCCCTCCCAAATCGGTTTTCCGTCTCTTTTAGATCTGCGTGCTATCTCACGCTGGGGTTGGCCAAAACCGTGGGGGACCGTTGGCCCCTCACTCTTTCACCCTCACCCCCGCACCGTGACGAGCAGGGATTTTGCGTCGCAATAGTATTCCGTGCCGTAGCTCGCTGAGGTGTGTGCATTGACAACGTGCCCATATCTGCAAAAATTTAACCTTCTCTATGAAAGATATTTGTTTGGTGATTGCTGAATTACCTTCCCCTTAATACCTAACAGTTTTTTTTATCTTCTTTTCGATTCCATTCAGAGGAACGAGTGAAAACCTACTCATACGTCAAATTGAAAACAGGAATCATGCTTCTGGTGCGGGGAATAAATTCTTATTACAAGTATCATCATTAAGGTTGAAGTTGACACGTTGCGGAGACCATTTAATCTGAATTAATCCTAAGCTCCATTCTAATTTTGTATGAAATTCCCAGTCCTAAGACCGTATAGCCTGAGTTAACCGTAATCTAAGCTTAGTTTACATTTCGGTGATCAGGATAGCGCTTTACCAGCCTAAATACCGTGACCGATTCTTATTAGACGCATAAGAGTCCTGCCCGAGGCGGGATTAGAACCCACAACATCCGCTTTGGCAGATTGTCGCGTTGGTAAATGGTGAATTACGTTCCTTTTATTAACGATTTGTTTTCTATCTCCTTTTCTATTATGTCATGTCCACAAATCATGTTCGTCTGGAACAGGGGTCAGTAGACTTTTCGGACGGAAAGACCGAATGTTTATTTATTAAAATTCGAAAAATATTACAGCCACATATTTTTTATAAAAGCGATATTAAAGTAGATTTACAAAAAATAAATATATTGATTATATGTATAATTTAATAAAAAATATTTCCGTTGGTTTCAATCTGAGTGAGCATTGAGCTTACATTTCCTGAGAACTTTCATGTGCGTCCGGTTCATCTAATCTCCGTCCAGTTTAACTAGTCGTTTTTAATTTAAGGCACGGTTTCAAGTGGACATCAGTAAATGGAACTATGCTAGTTTTATTGACTGTTACCAATACTTGCTTTTACTAACGACATATTGATAGTTTTATTTTCATTTTCAATTTTACCATTTTAGCCATTTTTAGGTATCCAAAGAGTCGAATTTGATAGGAAGTCGCAGTTTTCCGACCCTTGGTCTAGATTTTTTTTAGCAACGCTTGGACCTTACGGAGTTCTTTTAGTTTTTCGTCGCCATCTACGAAAAGCTATCGAGGTTTGAGGCTTCTGTAGAGAAACTCATATTTCCGCGTTCGTAGGAGCAGAGTTCATCGTAAAACCAGTGGCATTCAGCTGCGTGAAGCAATTGATTTTATTTCTTGCCGACGATCACATGTACTGGATGCCATTTACTGGTGGTGATGGTCCTTTTATAGTTACGTTATTGTGAATACTGCCCATTCGGCTATAGAGGGGTCGAATACTAAGATTATATCCTTATGTCGTTGCATACTCGAATTATTCCAATTGCGCGTGGACTGATTTTCTTGACAAACGGTTCACTGTTACACGAGGCGTAGAGGTCTTGCGAACTGACAGGCGTAATTTTATGTGTAGCGGCGGTGGTTTTTTAAATATGCTATTATCAGTTTGATGACTTCGGGTAATTTCTATTGTTTTCTTGCAGTCGCAGCCCTATTGCGACGCAGAATCTAACCTTTGCGGACACTCTCCGTTGCTCACCTGGGAATGTGGATTTTAGTGGAAAAAAACATATTGAGTTAAAGACATTGCGTCGATTAGGTTTTACGAGATGTTGCACAGTTCTTTCTGCTTTGGTGGAAATTTAATAGCGACGATAGTATGAGTGGTATGAGTTTGATTTATTTGTTGTATTTTTTCTCTTTCTGTAACTTCTGCTCCGGGGCACGCACTTGAAACCTTCCGACTTCTCAGCCGACTTCGAGCAAATGTTAGCATGATGAGAAATGGAGTAAGAAATATTAAAAATACGATGTGAAAATATCAATTGAGAGCACAGCCTGCGTTCCAAAGGTCGATTTGACCGGTGCACCCGTGATGAACTCCAAGCTAAGTACATGATGAACTCTAACCGCGGTGGAAGTAGAGTTCATTTTACACTAAGCCTGAATTTAACTACATCATTTACAACTATTGTTGCTAAAAATAAAATCAAGAGATATTTGAGGTGTTTCGGTGAAATTGAAGGTATCGGAGTGCAAAAAAAATGCCTCAGCCTTCCAATATTATTATATTAAATGCATTCAGTAATCCTAATTTTTCGAAGAAAATGGCTCCTGATTTCTTATTTCAGCACTTCACAACTTTATTGTTCTTTGACTCTTTAAATTCTTCGTCTACTCTTTACAAAATTTCTATTCTTTATGGACGCTATTTCGAGCTGATGTGAAAAGTACTCAAAATAACATAACGTATAGTTTGTCAGCAACCCGAATTTCTTTCTTTATGTCATATAACGTTATTCAATTCAGCTCTTAGGGCACCACCGTGGGTCCCACTTATAACGTAATGTGATTTATACAGTTACGTGTGAATACGTCTAAAACGTATTTATCAAAAAGGCCATTATGTTTAGTTGCAGAGTACTCTGACATATTTCGGTTAAAACGGCAATAAATATTTGTGTTAAAATAATACTCATGGGGCCAAGGAGGAAAGGGTGTACCGGAGGAGGTAATGAAATGCCAGTCTATGGGTGACAATGATACCAGGATAGGGGTGTTTGGGACGGAACCCCACCTCTTCGGAATAGATAATTGTGTTTTATGCGGCCACTTATGGATACTGCATGTGTACCAAAACATAAATAGAAATGAAATCCTACCCAAATTTTACCTCAGAGGCTTCAGGTTGTTTTAACTACATATTGGGCGTTTTTATACGTATTTGCGCCCTTTCTTCTGTTTATTTGATGAACTTTCGAAATGCATACCATTATTTATCTTACTTATCTAAGTTTTAACGCGTGCGGGAACAAATTCATCTGTACGAATATTGCGAGTTGCAAGTCCGTATGTCCATGCCGACTAAGATTCCGGCCGGCTTCTCAATTCAGCAGCGATGCCTCCTCCATTACCTACGATTTAACCTCCTTGAGTTGGACGATTTAAGCGTAATTAAAACCGTGGCGAAATGCGCTTTTTGTGTATTCAAATGTGAAGGTAACTTATGTAAAATCGAAGCGCGGAAACAAGTAGAACTGGGAAAGTTACTCGCATACCTACCCAAATTAATGAACAATGTTTCTCACTTTCAAGGGTGTGTTATCCCCCCATATACCTCCAAGGAAAATCGTAATATTATACAATGTAATATTATGGAAACAAACGTACGCTTCGCCATGAATTATGTATCCTCAGTCTCTTCTCTTTTTGCTCTCTCTCCTTCAACATTCGTTCATAATGCATTTGGTATTGCATAATATACTGTCGTTTAGACTCGCTGAATCGAATGACCTCCCCGATGGTATCTCTCTTACCTGGTAGCGGATATTCCCATTGACCAGCGTATAATCGTACCTGCCTGCGGATAGTCTGGTGGTATCGGGTTTTGGAAAGAAAATCTCTTCGCAGCTGCAAAATTTTCGTTTGGCCCTGGCGCGCTACGCAGTTTCGTCGCGCGGAAATTACGACTTAGATATCAGGGAAGGGCAGTTTCCGTAAAGGCGGAAAACCAGTGGTGGATGGCAAGAAAAATAGTGTAAATCACGGTTCGGGAAGTCTTGAGAAACTACACCTGGAAGTATTGTATATTTCACCAGCCAGAGCATACTTACCCGAGGATCTTCGGAAACGACAGCCCACCATTACTGAATGTATGGCATCGCTGACTGCAACCATGCATATAGGCAGTTGAAAAGAAGTTGAAATGCCACTGCGTTGGAAATAAAAATGCGGATTTTCAAAATATTCGCCATGAACGAACTCATTAGGAATTAGCCTGTAGCTGGGTTCCATTAGCTATCTCAGATGACTGTGATCCTCGATGGCTACTAAAATTTTTCTCTCCAGAAAAGAGGGATAAGAGAGACAAATAATTTCTGGTTCGAAGTACAATGTAAAAGCGTCGTAAAAGGATGCGCTACCTGAAGGTAATAATTATGGCTAAACTCGGCGGGTAAACTGATGCCCTAACGAATCCAGAAAAATTTAAAGACGGTTATCTGTATATGAAGGCATCCTTTAGTTACCTAACTGGCTAATTCGGACATTTAATTTCTCTTGAACATTCTACTCTTCGTGGGTTTTAGTTTCTCCGACGCATTTAGTCTTTTAAAACCATTCCCTGAACTTTGATCATCTTCACTTCGAATAAAAGTCGCCGTATTAAACCTCCTGTGGAACAACAAGGACAAATAATTCTCCCTGGTGACCCTAAAAGCGGACAACAATTAGTTGGAGACATTTATGGTTTTCGAACCTCAGTGTGTGACGCATCAGTGATTTTCGCCGCCACAATCCTAGCTTTCTTACGTTTTTTCTAGGTTTGCTCTAAACTGCAATTAAAAGAATGGTCTTACTATTCGCCCCGTTATTCTGTGGCCTCTTTCTTTGGGAGTGAAGTTCCTTTTCTTAATTCGATATCTCTCTCCCTTGAGTAGCGATGGAAGCATCTGTTAAAATTTGCGTTCGAACCCCTTACCGCGGTCAACTGGCCGGGGAGTTGAACTTGGTAGAGTACCGAGGAGACGTTCTTAGATTAATGGTCCAGCGGTGTGTATCGGTATTTGATGTGAAGGTGAATAAATGTCAGCGTGAAACCCCCTCCCAACGTCCGACATCATTTTGCTTAGAATTGCCCTCTACACAACTTTGTCAGATTTACTTCTTTCTTTGGTGATACTGTCATTTTTCTCTCCCCGAGTGAAGCAAATGCATCGTGGCTATTGGCTTGGAATTTATCGGAATCCGATATTAATTTTAAACGATTGCTCGTCGTACACCTAATTTATGAAAAGGGATTCATATTCGTCCTAGTTTAGGGATGTGCGATCCCCAAAAAAATGCATGAACGTTCTTTCTCCATTTCGGGTTTGACGCCTACAGCCTGATTTTTTCTTAGCATCTCTTTGGTCAAGGTATTGTCACCTGTAGACCGGTTGCCGGACGGCCGTACACACCTTTTTTTCGCGTGCGTTATTTACCCCTCTTTACCGTACCCCTTCCAGTTCTCATTTGCTCTATACTTCTACCATCATCTTCTGCCCCTCTGCTTTACCAATACTTTCCATTCTCGTGAACTTGATCCCGGGAGACTTCGGAGATAGGTAGATATACTGGCGTTTTCTTCGGAGTGACCATGTTCCTTTCCCTCCCCCCACTCCCGCTACCCCATCTCTCTTCTCCCTCGTAGCCCGCTTCTCCCTCTCCCTCCTACTCCTCTCGCACCCCCCCCCCCCCTCGCCCCGCGCGACCGCCTCTACGTCTCATGCGCAGTTGTCACCTGTCTGTCTGGCGGCAGCGCAGGGAGAGGTTGGTGGGTGAGTATCCGCTCGCTCCGGCTCGCCTGCTTCCCGAACGGGCGGTCCCCGTTCGACGCCCGTGGCTTCGTCCCCCCGGTGAATGATCTCGAACGGACCCATCGTCACTAGACTCAAGCCCGCCGTGAAGTGCTGTAGCGTGACTCGGTGGGAAGTGGTCAGTTTCGACGCGTTGCATCGTGCCCGGCCGCTTTCCTCGCTCTGCAGCGACTGCGAGAGGGGATAGCTACGCGCAGCTATGCCTCCCGCTACCCCCACACAGAGTGATTCTCTCTCTCTCCCCCCGCCCGTCCCTAGCTCTCTTCTCTCTACGCGTAATTTTTAATCCGGTTCTTTCAAGCGCGTCTTCTCGCCACTTCATGTTGGGGTATATATGTGCCGATGCGAATAAGAAAAATATCTCGGTACGATTCCGGGAATGCGTGTGTGTTTATTCGGAACGGAACGCTTCCTAAAGAACCCCGTGATGAAAGTGCGCGGTTGTGGAGACTTGGAGGGTTTCTTGCCGGGAGCTGCTGATGGTTGAAATGTTGTCCTCATCCGCCTCGCGACACCGTCATCGTCCGCCGTCACGTTTGTGCGGACCCGTGGGCTGTCCCACGTGTCGGCATGCATGGGGTGTTGTTTCGGATTTCGGTTGTGCGTGCTGATTTTTAATGCCGGGTCTGGTCTTCTGCCTCAGCGTCGTACGCGCCGCGTCTCCTCGATCGGAAACTTGCAGTACCCCTTCCGGAAGCGTTCTTCCCCCCCACCCCGCTGGTCTATTGCGTGTTGAGCGGTAACTAAATCACTGTTAAAATGCCCGCTCTTCCTCACTTTCACCCCGAACGTTGTTGCATAGGGCAGATCTCAGCTGGTGAATTTATTTTACTCGAAAGGATTCGGGTGGCGGTACGTAAACAGTGCGCGGTATTTGTAAATATTTGCGCGGTTGAGTACTCGCGATGAGCATTTAATTTTAACATCGCCTTTGTGTTTAGGTATATTGCGTCAAGTCATATATCACTTTTTTCACGTATATCACTCCAATGTCCGCTAATTTTTTTGCTTAAGGTCGTAAGTGTGTACACTAGGAGTTCAAACATTTCTATCGTGCTTAAACGGAGTAAGCCATGCAAATGTCGCATTACAAAATTTACCGTGTGTGACTTGAATCCAATTTGAAGGTGATATCGTGTGCATCTAATTGTAAGTTATGAATTCCTATGAGCCGTTGAATAAGGTTAAAGCCCGTTTCACACGATACTTGATCCAGCACAAGACCTAGTGTGCTAGCCGCTACTTGATATTGAGGACGGAATCTAGTACGATTGGAACCGTCCTGGGAGGTTTCACACGATCATCGACCTTGTGCTTGCTATGAATCGGTTATTCCATATGATTCCAAACTAATTTAAAAGAAGAGAAGTTCGCGCAGTGTCTGTAACATGACTTGATTGGTCGATGGCTACTGGGCTACTAGGTGCTACTAGAAATCTAGTACCGCATCAAGTATGAAATCGAGTAACTCAGCAAGTATACCAGCTAGCATGCTTGCCAGCCAGTATACAGGTTCTGTTCACACGATACTGGAAAGCTGGCATACTAGCGAGTATACTAGACCTTGTACTGGATCAAGTATCGTGTGAAACGGGCTTAAAACTGTAGGAAGATTTTTAGAATTTTTGGACATTGAGGACAATGAAACGAGTGTCTTCAGTTTTATTATATATCGAAATACGGTAATATTGCCCAGATAAATATTGTAGTATTCATTTCCTCAGTAATAGGGGATGAGCCGAATCAGCCCCGGTTTCGATGGAGGGGTGATCACCTCGAGATTTTCTCGAGAAAACTACTATGCGTTTGAGATGGAGTATCCGAGTCGCACACTGTCGTGACCTTTCTCTAGTTATCTAAAATGATAATGTAATTTTAAACGTCCATTCTCTGATCTAAATCGGGGGAAAATAACCTACTTCCTTTGAGTGCAATAATTATATATTGTGTAGAATACACTTCGTTAATTGCGGTGTTCCGTCAGAGATCTCTCGTTACCGTATTTTGCGAATGTTGTTTTTCTTTCCCTTTAAACCTGGTTCTTTTTGCTTAAAGTTGTGCTGTCAAAGTTGAATAATTATGAATCGCAAAATTCTCTTGCGGTCCGGAAAGTTAATACTACGAGGCTGTTCGCAATTCATGTTAGCTGACTTAGCTTTTATCATAATCGGGAAAATTTATTCTCTTGTAACACTCTGCAGGGAGGTGATTTATTTTTCTCCTTGGCATAGATATTTTTCAACTGTGGTTCAATGAATCATTATCAAGTGAAATTTTTATTAAAAATTCACTTTTGCCAACTTGGATTATTTTAAAGTTTTTTCGCTCTCCCTCTAGACGATTAATTATAATGTTAATGTTTAATCAAAAAACGATGAAATGTATAAATTTGCTAAATCATTATTTATTCAATTTGGAATGAATCACAGCTCAAAGATATTTGGGCGAATTTTTTTTTCATTGACATGTAAAAAAATCTGTTGTATTTTTCATGTAACTCAGGACGGATCCAGAGGAGATAGGAAGGAGGGGGGGAAGAGAGGTCGAAAGCCGGGAAGGAAGCCAGATAAGGTCGACATGAAGGCAAAACTTGGTGAGTGGAAAAATGCATCATTATTGCATTCAGCTTTTGTTATTCATTCTTGGTATCAATACATATAGCACTTTTTGAGCAGAAGAAAATATCTTTATCCCAACAATTTATGGTGATGTCTTAGTAATAAGGAATTATCAGCTAGACCAGCTACCATGAGGTTACCACTGCTTTTAATTGTGGCGTTGATTAATGTGCTGAGGTATCAACAGGTTGATTTACGTTTGTTTAAGATTTGCTGCAAGTATGAAATACTGCTAAAAGTAATTCTTATATTTATGCTGGAAGTGTACATTTATACTATGTGCTATCAGTTTTTGCATTGAAGCCACTTTCCCACTATCCACAGAATGACCAAATGAGTATTTTTCTGTTGGTCTCTCATGGGGTTTTACCTGATTCCCCTAATAACTACCAACTGACATTGAGATCTGAGACAAACATCGCAAAATTCACAAATGTCAAACAACCAGTGACACTCTGCTTCCTAATTTTTTCCAATAACTGTATTTTCTTCCTGGTCAATACTTCACCATTCATTCTCATTTTTGTCAACTGAACTTCTTTAATTCTGTTCTACTCCCAAATTTTGAGTGTCTCCCCCATCTATTCACGTCATCTCTCCTGTCCAGTTCTCTGATTGCTCTGTCCCAGATTAAGCTCTTCACAAACATTTTCTTTGTATCTTTATGTAAGGCTCTCATCAGAAGTTCTCTCCTGTAGGTAAAAGCCTATTCATTAGTATTATCCCCAACTTCAAGATGCCATCAGAATAATAATACAGTTGCACCACTTTCGACTGATATTATCCTAAGTTTTAAGTTCAACTTCTCCATTTTCCTCAAGAGTTAAATTTTTTTAATTTCTGTGTGATTAATCTTTGTTTCAAATCTCTCACATTGGATTTGAAAGCATGGTTTGCACTGCAGTGATTGCAGTTCTGTGGCTGACTGGCTTACTAATTCTTAGCCATTGGCAAATCCAACTGATTTAATTAGTTTTCACTCATTTGCCTATATCCAGCTCCACCTATGCCTCCTGCACCATTTCCTCTTCAAATAAATTTAGTAAACCCAGCAACAATTTACATCCTTCTGTTACTCCCCAACTTATCGATGATTACTGGCCCAGGCC
Source organism: Platycnemis pennipes (assembly GCA_933228895.1). Taxonomy (NCBI): domain Eukaryota; kingdom Metazoa; phylum Arthropoda; class Insecta; order Odonata; family Platycnemididae; genus Platycnemis; species Platycnemis pennipes. The sequence goes on along the minus strand of OW121854.1, from coordinate 45,264,032 downwards.
ATCTTCAGGTTTTTAATTAGTTTCGTTTCCCTCCTGTTCTCTTCTACTTCCCTCAGTGCCTCCATTAATTTTCTCTGGTCTACTCTATTTGCATAATATTGTAGAAGTAGTTGCATCATTATAATAATGAAGACCTGTGAAACTCTCAAAGTCCTTGCACACAAAATTATCTGGAGAAAAATATTTGTTAATCTTTATGTTTTTGCTAATACATAGGTTCTTAGTTATCTCTTGTGATTTAATGTTTAAAAACTACCCTGCGTTGTTTCCTAAACATTGCATGCCTTTTTTGTTTAAAATTACGAGTTGCCTTTCATCAAGGTGGCTAGTCAGGAAGTTATTTGTGAGTTGTAACCCTGTATGAATTTTGGGCTTTTTTCTTTTGTATGAAAAATGGATTGTAATGAGATTGTAATGAATAAGTGCTATTTTTTTTACTCTGACCAGTTACTTTTAATTCGAGTTAATCTAAAGTCCAGCTTATTTTTTAATGGAAAAAAGTTCATGGTTCCAAATAGTTAAAAGTAAGAAAGGTAGAATTGGTTTTACTTGTCACGGCACAAATTAAACTTCTTTTTTTCTTCCTTGTTTTGATCTTTAAATGATTGAAGATGATGCTTTTATTTTATTGTGTGTTTCCTTCTTACATTGTTAATATTCTTTTATCATTTGTGCTTTTTCGCTGCTGATTTAACTAATATGGGAGTAGAACGAAGTCGGCAAAGTGCCAGGGAGTGCAGAGCAAGAAAGAAGTTACGTTATCAATATTTGGAGGAGTTGGTGGCTGATCGAGAAAAGGCTGTTTTTGCTCTACGAAAGGAGTTAGAAAAGGTAAGACTGAAAGGAAACTTTCACATCATTTTAGAGCATATATTATTGGATTTCTTATTTTTATTTTACTTTTAAAATTTTAAATTATTTATACTTGAGTAACACACTATTAAACGGTATCCTAATAAAATATGTTCATCTTATTAAATAGCTTTGTGTAACACTTGTAAAATTAACTAGCCTGCTTATAATTATTTTACTATGATAGTTGTAAAGTGACCCTGTTACCAAAAAATTGCTAGCTTTATATTGTGTAGAATACACTTCCTTAATTGCATTGTTCCATCAGAAATCCCTTGTTATGGTATATTGTGAATTTTTTCCACTTTTAACCCGGTTCTTTTTGCTTAAGCTCCTCTCTTTGGCTAGGAGAAAAAATTGGAATTATCCCAGCAATAACCACTACTGCTCTCTGTGATAGCAAAAACTTGAAAAGTACCATTTTCTCCTCCCCAGATCAGTTTCCATCCTGAATCGAAAAATAGTAATGCTTGGGGAATTACTCTCTAATAAACTTAAAACTGCACATTTTATGGAGCGTCGAGTGAATAATGGAGCCATTGTATTTAAACTTTTACATTCTTCACTTTCCTGCCCTTAAGTGTGAACACTTTCTTTTTTATACTTTCATCGTGTTTACTAGAGTTAAAAATGCATCATTCAGAAATACATTGGAAAGTTAACACAATGTTTCCGCGATTTTAATTCTGGTAAACAGGTCTGCAATTTTTGAAGTAAAGCCTCCCGAACTGATGATAGAGCTGCCAGCCAGGTGTAGGAGGTCTGTATAATTAACATATCATTTGGGATGAGTTTTCAAGGATTCAGTTCATAAATAAACAATACGATGAATGCGAAAATCTTTTGTTTGAAGTGCCATGAGGAGGTTTGATAAGATTTTGAAAATTTTCCTTTTGGGGAAATGTATTGGAATATTGAGACGAAGGTGGATTAAAAAGACCCTTGATTACCAAATATACTGAGGAACTTCAAAATTTTACCTGTGTTTTGTGCAGCAATCAAGTGCAATCGTGATTCTTGATTCTTATGTTGTGTGGTTTGGTGTATTAGGCATAAGCTGTTCCTGAGATGATGCGTATTTTGAAACGTACCTTTTCTGTGTTACATCACGAAGTTAATGCAGTTTGAGGCAGTGTTAATAAATATTCCCATCTACAGCTGTTTTTGTTTTAAAAAATTGTGCTTAAAGTGTTCATGTGCATAAGTAAGCCATCACCATAGCTTTGTGAGATGTAAGCTTATCACCCTATGAAGGTCAAGGCATAAACAATGGATGCACAATAGATTTTGCATCCTGAATGCAAATGAATCAGAACATGATGCTAAAATTTCTGAAAGAAATTGGAATATCATACAATGACCAAAGAGTTATCCTCAGCTTGTATAAAAACCAGGTAGCCATAATAAAATCAGGACCCAGCAGTACAGAAGAAAGCATAAAGAAAGGAGTGAGGCAAGGATGTGCACTGTCTCCCGTATTATTCAATGCCTACATCAAGAAAGCCATCGAAGAAGTCAAAGAAAAGTCTCCGTTAGTGAATATCCATAGGGAGAAAATCAGCATGCTATGATTCGCCGATGACAAAGCAGTCATGGCAGAAACAGAAGGAGATTTAAAGAAGACAATAGGAAGTATGGCAAGAACAATGACCAGATATCATATAAAGATCAATGAAAAGAAAACTAAGGTATTGGTATGCAGTAGGAGAAAGGAAGCCAGGACCAATGTTAAACTAGGAAAACAAAAAATTGAGGAGATGGAAGAGTTCTGTTGCCTGGGAAGCCGAGTAACCAGCGATGGACGAAGTAAAAGAGAAATTGCCAGTAGAATTGCCCAGGCAAAAAGGGCATTTTACCAGAAGAAGATTCTGCTTACAGCTGCAAATACAAGTGTGGAAGTGAGGAGACATTTCATTAGAACATATATTTGGAGCATTCTACTCTATGGTTGCGAAGCATGGACGATGACAGCAGCAGAGAAGAAAAGGGTAGAAGCATTTGAAATGTGGTGCTACCGAAGAATGATGAAGGTAAAATGGATTGACCGAGTGACAAACGAACAAGTCTTAAGAAGAGTGGGAGAAAAGAGGTCTGCTGAAAACCTCAAAAAGAAGACTGGACAACTTAATAGGCCACATCTTAAGAATTGATGTCCTGATGAAGACAATTGTTGAGGGAAAAGTGAACGGGAGAATGGAAAAGTCAGGCCTCGTATGAGATACACGGAGCAAGTTGTGAAGGATGTACAAGAGAGGAGTTATGTCAATATGAAGAGGTTGGCCGATATAAGAATCGAGTGGAGGGCTGCATCAAACCAATCCTACGATTCTTGACCGATGGTGATGATCCTGAATGCAAAATCTATCATCCATCCATCGTTTATGCTGACCTTTGTATGGTGAAAAGTACTTATTGCTTCCAATCACCAAAATTAAGACCTCTGGTTGTAAAACGTATGCAGCAATAGGTTCAATACTCAAAACATAATTGAAATATGCTTAGCAAACTTTCTCAAACATGGTATGGTTGTTTTGGAAAAGATTTTTTGTGATGTGTTCAAGACATTTCCCTCATATAATTATAAGTATTTTAAAAAAATGAAAATGTTTTGCCGAATTATATTAAACACCAAAAGTGCTACTAGCAAAGTTTTTTGGTTTTGATGTAGGTTCTGCACAATTATGTTGGATTTGGAATCCAGAATTGGAAAAATAAATATAGACTTACAGTGAGCACTCAGAAATGCATACGTTTGATTGTAAAGACATGATTTCCTTTCGCCAGCACTTCTTTCTTCACCCATAATAATCCTATTTCGGGAGATTAAAAATATTCTTGTTGGAGGCATTTCCCTTGGTGTCATTACATTTTGGCACAATACAATAATTAAAGTAATGCTTTGGCATATTAAAAGAAGGGTATATATGGGAGATAATTCAACTGTAATTTCCAGAACACCTTAAAACTTTGTATAGAAATATATGTACCACGACCACTGTTGCATGATCTGATGTCAATTAAAGATAGCAGCGATGTGAATTAAGTTTTTGTGCGACCATTTTTTGGCAATTTAAAATGCTTATATTTTAAAAATAAAATTCTTTTTGTCAAAGCTGATTTGGCAGTAAGTTTTTTATATAAAACTCTTCAAAAATGCCTGTATTGGAATGTGTCCAGAGACCTATTAAAGGTCAAATACCCCTATCTTACCTAATTTTCCTTTGTAATACCTGGGTTCACTATCAACTTAAAAATAATGCAATTTTATGTATATTCTCACTGTGTATTTTTTCTGTTGGGAATGTAAGCTTTATGTGAAGCATGCCTTTGATCAGCCAAATAATGTAATGATAGTGTGTTTTCAAAAAATATTAAATTAACAGTATATTTACTAACTATTCAGAAAAAGCATTAACCAGTTGAGAACTTGGCTGCATGCATTGGGTTTAGGTCACACGAAATAATATAATATATGTCCCGTCAATGATTTTTCTGTTTTTTCTATTACATATAAATTTTGTCCAAAATATATGATTCTATCGTTTAAAAGGGTTGAAATCAAAGAAATGTCATTTGATAATTATTTTCTTTTCGATTTAAAAAATATACACTAAATTAGTACTAGAAAGATGTTGAATCCTTGTTAATTTTAGCTGTTATAATGTATCAGAAAATAGTTTCATAGAGAAGTGCGTGGTACAAATTGCACAGTAGCAGAAATTCCAAAGAGAAAAAAATCATTCGCCTTGACCGGGATCCCCGTCAAGGCGAATGATCTTTCTCTGTGGAATTTCTGCTATTGTGCAATTTCAGCCGGTATTGCCATTAAGGTTCTTGCGGCCAGTTCACGGTCCTGAAATTTGTGTGGTACAAAGTTCGTTTTAAACCTAATTCTGAATTTCATATTGTTGGATCAAGTTTTCTGCCGTGTAAACTTGATCTGCCCTAAACAATCAACAGAAAATAGATAAAGGAGATAATGTCTTATTACCTTTTATAAATCAATGTGATTTTGAACAAAATAAGAGCTGAATGTAATAATTTTCTTCTTTCTCAAAAACGTTAGTACAAGCAGTGGAGTAAAGACCTGGATGAGGGAAAAATGCCTGAAGAAATCCAAGATCTTTTGGATGAAGTGGGAAAGATGAAGCAAGAAAAACAGTGACTTTGGTGTAAGGAAAGAGGCCAAGAACAGCCGAAATGCATTGGGGAGAATAGAAACCAGGTATGTGATATAAACTAATGAAGGAAATTATTTTGAATTTGTTGCTCTTATACATTACTCTTTGAGAATGTTAGCCTTAGAAGAATATTTGAAAAATATAGAGAGCCTGTAAAGTTGATTTATTGATACAATGACCTCAATAGTAATATGCATTCGCTAGTGGAACGTTACAATTGATAGGCATTGGATTTTTAATGTTAAATATGCAGGTAGGGAAAAAAATATTATAAGGTATGTTCTATAAAAGGGTGAATAATGTTGCAATGACTAGGCAATTTGCATCATTATCAAGTTCTCAGTTTGGCAGACTAGTCCCATTGTAGTGAGTGTCATTGTTCTGAGTGTAGTTCTAGTCTTTTAGCTTGTTTTTTGTATGGCAGGAAGTGCAAACTTCATATCCATATTCTTCCTATCCCCTGCATTGTATACCTTGCTGCTGGTGGTCAAAATGAGAGTGGGAAAGTATTGAAAATACATGTACAGGTTTCCCTTATCAACCATGGTTTTGTCTGCAATCGGGATTTATGTGCCATGCCATTAACTGAAGATGGATGACTCAGGGCCAGTTTCACCAACGAAGATAATCTTTTTAACTCGGTTAATTTTGGGATTAACCGAGTTAATGTGACTACTCTGTTTCACCAGTACCATTAACTCGGTTTTGGTGCATTATCTCGGTTAATATTTTTACCGGCCATTTTCGCGAGGTGAAAGGATATTATCCGAGTTAATACTGTAAAAGCAACATGGCGCGCAGGCGATTTTGTCAGCTACTTTTAGATATTAGTCGAGACATTTGAGTTCAATTATCGTTATTTAAGGCAATAACTAGGTTGATTAAGGAACGTGCAATTTAGTTGAACCTAAAACTTGAGATTTGATTTATCCCGAGTTAATAAACGCTACGAAAAGCACTTAGCAACAATTCAGGTGAGGTCTTCTCGGGATTTCCACCGGGTTAAATATTTATATAACACCAACTTCACTCACCCTGAAGACGATGGACAAGTCGTCCGTGGAAACGGTGTTATATAAAGGATAAATAAAAGCAAATAGCACGTATCTAACCTCTAAAACTCTATCTTATTTAAATGTAAATAGTACACTTCTCACAATAGACACTGCTACACACTTCAACCATAATTAAACATATTTTATAACCCTTATGAATTCTTGCTGAGTAATCAGGGAACGTTATAGCCGCATACGGTCATGGAAATGATTTGCCCGTCGCTATAAAATCTTAGCGTGACAGCCAGCCGGAATCGGATTGTAAAATATCAATATAATTATAAACATGTATACCTAAGGTTGATCAAGTATCTCTTGTCACCGAAATTGCTTCTCTCGTCGTCGTGTCCGATCTTTCATAATCACGTCTGGCGAGATTTAATGCAGTACGAAATTGCTCCAATGTCTTTCTTAATAAATGACGATAGGCCTCACATTCCTATAAAAAGTTTATTTTGAATCACGCCTAACGTACCTCGACCACTATTTCTCCTCTCTCGTAGCTTTCTCCGGAAGACTTGTGGCTGCAACGGTGGCATGCCACCGTTGTATGGACACTAGCAGTAGATGCGAAAATTAAACCATACCGATTCATTATTAATAGCTCTACTTCACTTCCGATAGCCTCAAACCTCAATATCTAGAAAGCTTTGTATAATGAATATTATAATTACTAAATATAGACCATTCTTTATTTCACCTATCACTCATCACTTCTAAACAAGGCAGAAGACACAAACGTAAACAAACCATCGATACCGCTGCGTTGGTCGGAAATCTCCCGTGAATCGATATGTGCTATCGATACGCCTACACATACTTTCTGCACGTAACAGGGTTTCAAGGAATTAATTAAAAAGATCATTCGCCGTGTTAAACGCCCTAAGCAGAAGCAATTTCAGGTCATCACTTAAATTCATTCGCATGATAATTCACCTTGACACCAATGACAACGACGAAGGAAATGCTAAGTTTTAAGTGATCGAAAGGTACCTATAATAGCAGTTACTGTTCGTTTTCGAGACGCTATAAATAAAGGCAATGTAATTTAAGTTCATTCCAGTATTTTATTTCTCTATCTCCCAAACGTAACAGTGAAGACAATAAGTGATATCTTAGGGGAGATGTTTAGTAGAATTAGGAAAAGCGGGGTTTGAAATATCTTATAAACATATAGACGATTTTTGAAAGTGATTATAGATGTTTTCTAGATATACGTAGAAGATAATATAGATGTTTCGTGGACGTTTAGTTAATATTTTGTCCTTCATGGGTACATTGGAAATGCCTTTAGTTACAATAAGCACGAAGTTAAATCAGCTGCATTACAAATCGGTTAGGCGCTTTTATTTGTTTGCTGACGTCAGGAGTATGAGAAATTTACCAACCTAAACATTCTCAGAGAAATCTCGGTTTACAAAAACCGAGATAATAATAACAGTGGTGGAACGCAAGCAAGAGATTATCGAGATAATAATATTAACGGAGATAATGTAAACTGCGATAATGGGAAATTTTACCGTCGTTGGTGAAACTGGCCCTCAGTTGTAACTGTTCACATAACAGTTAGCTGCACAATTCACTCTATTTTAAATAATAATGGAATACAAAGTACCAGTGTACAACGTCAAATAGAACTTTTAACTTCCATCACTTGACTGTCGTTAAAAGTCCTCAGGGGAAAACATATCAGCTTTTTAACTAGACATAGGAAAACGAGTGTATGCCAATCCCTCATTATTATACATTTGAAATCACCAATCTGAATTAACAGAGCAAGTCATTATGTCACTGCGTTGAATGCATGTCTAGATGAGTTTGCACAATTGATAATGATAGCCTCTCCTCGAAAGGAGGATTGATAATCCTGCCCCAAAGTTTTCAACTGCTGAAATGTGGCGATAGTCGGGATGGCCTGCCGCTATCATTGATTCATTTCATTTTTCATCATATTATTATATGCCCCAAAAATTTTGTTCTATGATGGTCGTTAACTAGAGATGGGTCTAATAACAGATTTCTCAATTTTGAATATCGAATTTGAATATGAAATCATGTCTCAAATTTCGAATACCTCGAATACTAGACTTACAATTGATATGCTAAATGTTATTCTTCAAATTAATTTTTTGCCTGCTGTAGTAAAAAGAAGTTGATCAAATTTTTGAAAAGTTAATTCTAGTTTTAAAATGTCAGATATGTAGGGCTGTGAGAGCAGGGATTTTTTAAGTGGAGTGAGATCGAGCGAGAATTTGAAAAAATCTTGAATTTCGAGCGAGATTCGAGCACAATGAAATTGCAGTACAGACTTTAATCTATGTAGGTACTAATTTTCTACTTACACAAATATAAGTTTAAGCTTAGGCATTATTAACCAAATTCTGTTGAGTGTAACTTTAGCATTTACTTTTAGAGATCAACATCTACATGGAATCATTAGGATGAAGGCATCCTGTATTTATGTGATGATAGGCCTCCATCGAATTATGAACACACCCCCTACTTTCACCACTAAAATATAAAAACATTTTTCAGTATAAATACCATCACCCAATACCTAAGCATATTGGTCTCACCCCATATTTTAACTTGGTATCTTTTTATTGTTGCTTGTATTCACATAAATACATTTCAAATAAAATAATATACATAATAGGATTTCAAACTTGAGATTGGTCTTTATTAAGTTACTACTTTTTTATTACTTAAATTATTTACAAACTTGCTAGATCAGATTGTCGGTCATGGAAATCATGATAGGCTAAGCCTAGATTAGATAGTGTAAAATCTGGTTATAACGTGCCCGACTACACCACGGGTCTCACCATGTCCCCCAAAATGATTACATTGACTATTTTCGTGCTAGAAGTAGATAACTCTTTCGTGAATTTTATCCTGACGTCCCAGCCAATGTGTCTCAACTTCAAGAGATATACGTGGTCGGCGACATGTCTAATACAGTAAAACCTCGTCTCACAATGTCCCCCTAAAAGATTCCATTGACTAGTTTCATACTAGAAGTAGGTAACTTTTTCGCGAATTTTGTCCAGATGTCCTGGCCGATGCGTCTCAATGGTGCAACTTCAAGAGATTTACGCGGTCGGCGACATGTCTAATACAGTAAAACTTGTTTCTCCATGTCCCACTAAATGATTCCATTGACTATTTTCATTGTAAGTGGAAGGTTATTCTTTAGCAGATTTTATTCCGAAGCATTGCAACGGCGCTACTTCAGCTGCTCATACCACTGTAAGCTATCATCAAGATCACACCAATGCAATCGGCGACATCTAACATACAAAAGAAAGACAACCGCGAGAATGTAAGCATGTATTGTTTCATAACAAAATTAACAACCCGGCAAATCGAAATTGGTCATTATAGCTTGTGAACTAGAGCTGACAATCAGTGGAGTGAATTATATATGCATTACTCCCGAGCTGGTAGATTTTCATCTTCCTGCCACGGTGCTAAAACCAAGGGAATTACATTTCTACAGTCTTAGAGCATTTTTGTGATGAATGTGTTGCTTCACCTCTACCGTCGACGTAATTCGATGAATATGTAAATTATATTTTCTTTGATTTTAGCGGAAACGATGTCTACCAAAAGGAAATTAACTTATACAATTAAAGAAAAAGTTGGGCATACTCGACAGAGTGAAACGTGGTGATATAAAATAAAGTTTATTCTGGGAGTTGGGTGAGAGGCCTAAAATAGAAAAGTACTCGATCACATCGGTGAACTGATGAATTGGCTAGAGAGATAGAGCGATTGTGATCGTCTTCATCTGTCACGCTTGCAAAACATAAAGACTTATGTGACAAAGAAATACTATCAATTATCACGGCAAAAGAAATATCAGAATATTTTAGTAACTCCCGTTAAAGTATGGTGTGCATTTAAACCATAAAAAATCACTTTAAATTGTATTCTGCAAATAAATTAGTTATAAAATTTAGTTTTATAGGTTTTCTTTACTGTTTCTCATGAAGTTTCCATTAATAACGTGGGTTGCGTGGGTGTAAACTCCGTCCCCCTTGACCCACGTTATAACCAGATTTTTCTGTATCTTGTTTTAACTTATTGGGTGTATGCTAGTGCTAGAAGTAGCCTACGTTCATACGTTCCTATTTTATGCATCATTTGTTAGTAGGCACTATAGGCCTCCGATCACGAAATGGAGCAGGGACTCGGTTAGGTCCTACGCCGAGGCCTAGGTCTTCCTAACTTCTCGAGTCTAAGACTAAGAGATTTCTCAACATTTTGTGGCATGAAATAATCATGCAAAAGTAAGGGAGTAATATAATTTGCTACGTCGCATTATAAAGCAAGGCCCTGTAAAATTACGTCAACCGCGACGGAGATCTCAAGACAATTTAGACTCATTTTTCGAGCGTATTGAGATCAAAATCACGTGAGATTCGAGCTGTACTTTTATCTCTCTTGAATCTCGAAAAGTCAAGACTCGCCCAGCCCTACAAATATGTAATAAAATATTTTTCATCCAACTATGGACTATTGAATACATTAATTTTATAAGCCTTAATAAGTGAGCATAAAGTGTTAATACATCATGTTCTGTCCAGTCTTGTATTAATATGATGTAGTTCATCAACACACCAAATACAGTGGACCCTCATTGGCACGTTTTAGTATGAACCCATAGTTCTTTACATGGTAACGAGGAAAACGTACCAAAAAGATTAGGACTTCTCAGACAAGTGGAACACACATGTGTGCTGCATACATTCCAGGGGAAAACTATGCTGGCCGTCAAGTTCGTTCATTCCGTAGATCGCAATTGTTCATTTATTGTAACAAATTTTCATTTGCAATTATGATGCCTCTCAGAAAATACATGCGATACCCATTGGTCCTCACTCAATAATTAATTCAGATGACAGTGACCAAAGAGCATGTTTTGTACAGCCCACGCATAAAGACTCAAGTTGAGCTTTCTATCTCAAAATTGGATGAAGCCATATTCATATAGGGCATATCAGCATGTAGATAATTCAATTTTTCATTTGATGCGGGTAACAGACTTTTTTTAATGACTTACAGTGAGGATGATAAATGGCAAATATTTTTTCAAGTCTGAGTGCACACTTACTTTGGTGGTTGTCATAACAATATGAAATGCACAAATGAAAAAGAATTTCGATAAAATATGAATTATACTTTTGTGATGATGTCCTTTAAGTTTCAAATGATTTCTTTTATTCGTTTCACTTATTCTAGTCAGTTTATGAAACCAGGTTTTCTCCATAAATATGCAACATCAGAGGCATGCAAACACGTCTTCATTTTAAAATTTCTAATGTGAATCCATTAATGTCAAAACATTTGTCCATGCCACAACACTAATATAATTTTAAATTTTTTGAAAACTAGTTCAGAGTGAAGGCGGAAACACCAAACAACGTGTGCATTGAGTAGAACAAGATCGAGTTTAGTATTGATGGCAAAACTTTAGTTTTGCCGCTATTTCTACACGCTTCGTTCGTGGATTTTTCTCTAATTTTCAAAGAAGGTTGAGCTTTTCATGAATAATTTTGTTTTCACCTCAGACCTTCCCATGGCTAATGCTAAGCACTTTTCTCAAATTTAATATTGGTAAGTATTGGTGCTCGTGTAGTTTTGATGCCTAGTCCACACTTGTAAAACAAATGAACATCAAGATAAAACTCGGTAATCATAAGTGTTGTAAAAGAGATGACAATGTGACAACACTTTTGTTTTGCCACTAGAATTAGATTGAACTCTAAGCCCTCTTGCATTTGTAAATACTGAAAATTCTTTTTAAGAAATATGAGCTGCTGAACATGCACAGCAGTTAAGAGGGTTCTTCTATTGGAAATCATAGCACCAGTCTCTGAAAAAAATTCGCTCAGAAAATTCTAAACCAAGTACAGTGGACTGTTGTTGGCACATTTTTGTAAGAACCTGAAATCCTGAACGTGACAATGACGAAAACGTATGAAACAGGTTAGGCATTCCTGGCAAGTTGAATGCATTTGCGAGTTGCATAACTTTCAGGGTAACAATATCAGGGCTGTCAAGTTAGATCAATCCGTTGATTGTAGGTTGTTAATTTATTGTAACCAAGTTTCATCTTCAATTATTACGTCTCCCAAGAAAATATGTACGATAATGTGTACAATTTTTTTTAGGGTCGCTGAAGGCAGCTTTGCTTTGGTGGTTGTCAAAACAATATGAAATGCACAAATGAAAGGAAATTTTGATAGGATATGAATTTTACTTTTGCCATGATGTTCGTTAAGTTTCAAATGATTTACTTATATTTGTTTAAGTTATTCTAGTCAATTTACAAAACGGGGTTTTCTCTGTAGGTATGCAACATTGGAGGCACGTGAACACCTTCGTCTTCATTTTACAATTTTTAATGCAAATCCATTGACATCATAACACTTCACCATGCCGCAACACTTTTTTTAATTTTATATTTTTAGAAAATGAGTATGGAGTGAAGGCGGAAATGCCGAACATCATATGCATGTTGAGTAGAACGATCTTGAGTTTCGTATTAATGGCAGAACTTAATTTTGCTGCTATTCCAACACGCGTCCCTAGTAGCACAATTATTGCTCACAATATCCTGAGCACATTGTCGTAAAATATGTTCAATATGTTGAAAATGTTTCTAGCACTATGCACAAATGTCCGGTTAATCATATGCTAGAAATGTGCTGGAAACATTTTCGAAAATATGCTGAGCATGTTGTCAACACAGGCATAGCATATTTGGGAAAACATGCGGAGCATATTTCAATTATTTTTTGTAGCATATTTAATATATCGCCATTCAGGGTCATTTTATCGGAGGAAGAGAAGTCCGAACAAAAAAAATTAAATGGAAGAAATTTGAACTTCTATACCGGTATCTCAGTCAAAAATTTACCATCTAGTTTGGTCACTTTTTATTTGCAATATCGGAGTTCGGTTTTCTTCAATTTAACTAGCTATCCAGCTCATTTAACTAGCTCAAGATGTGACAGAATTAGGAGACTTTCGATCATTGCTCCAACCGTATTTCAACTTAAAGTTAGATGCAAAATACAACTATTCGTAATGTTATACTTCTGCTCCTCCTTTCAATGGGTGACAAGTGAAAAAGTGAAGTGCTCAAATTTGCAACTGCACTGGCCTCCAACACACATGTATTCACACTTAATTTTCACGACTTTCGGGAAATAATTTTAAAACAAAGCAGCTGTAGATTTAAATATTTATTAGTAATCCTTCTAAATTCAATTGTTTCATTCACTAGACGATCAGAGTCACAAAATATACATTTCAACATACCACGTGTTATCTCAAAGAAAACCTGTATGAAAGAACACTTGGCACGAGAATATATACAGTTGAGATCGCTCTTACTTTTGCACAACACCAGCAACAAAACTTTAATTTTATTTGTTCTATGTATTTAATAACTAAGGGTATTTTTAATCCACTCTCGTCTCAGTAATGTAACTATAACTTTTCCCATGGTTAAGTTATTTATATTATTTCAACACTCAATACTGCACTAAGGTTAAACAACAATTCAAACATTTTCACCTTCAAATATGAACTATAGTTGAATAAATATCTCAATCCTCGTTAGCTCATTCCAAAATACCGAGCACGATAATAAATAACATATCTAAAAGAAGAAAAAGAATTGATGTTACTACTCGTAGCAGGAATCTAATGAAAACCACCAGGAGGGTTATTAAAAACAATGACAAATTGATGATTTGTCTTCAACAAAATCTATTTTTGATTTTGTAAATTTACTCACCATGCCTGAATCGCCTGAATGCTCGAACATGATCATCGATGATAGGATGATCATCCCATCATGTAATTACGCTGCCGTGAACACCAAGAGTTTAAAATGCAATTCGGCGAGGAGCTTACTCTGGCTAACTCCCAATTCGTTTCTCAACATAATTCGCCGCCGTAAAATATGAGATGAACGTTGAGCTAAATGGACACCATCGGCACAATTATGAGCATACAACATAGTTATTTACTATCATTAACATTTAATTTAGGTCTAATTAGTAGAAAACGATAAGAAAACCATGGACATACAGACAAAATTAAGCGGGGCGATGATGGATATTGGTAAGATCAGTTATCATAGCATGTCTGAGCACGATAGTGGACTCTGGTAAACTCAAATCAAAACTCAGTTGTAGACAGAGTTATTGAAGTGTATAAATAAACTTATCTATCATTAAACAATGAGCTATTTCCATCTAAATATTTTAGACACATTCAATGAATATATGCTAGAAATATGTTGAGCACATAGCATCAAAATTTTTTGAGCATGTTGTATGCTTGAAATATGCGGACTGCATGTTAAAAAATTTGTGGCTCCTGAAATGACATGAAAACATTTTCAGCATATGCTCACAATTTGATTCGAAAATGTTTCCTTGAGCATAATGGAAATGCCTTGAGCATGTGCTCAGCGTCTTTTGTGCTACTAGGGTTCATGCGTGGATTTTTGTCTACCTTGGGAAGAAGGTTGAGCTTTTCAATTGATAATTTTCTTTCCAACTCCAGCTTTCCCATGACTAATTCTAAGAACTTGTATCACTTTTACTGTCGCGAAGTAATGTTGCTTGCGTAGTTTTGATGTCCAGTTGACACCAATGTCGTATATACGGTCGACTAAAACAACTGTCTGAACCTGTCGCATGAGTCATGAAGAATTGGAGGGTAGCAGAGTGCAGCAGTGTCGTAGCTAGGAAAACAAATATGCAATGCATTGCTTAGTCAGGTGAAGAAGGCGGGATTTTAAAATTAGATGTTTTTTATGTTTTTCACCGAACAAAGACTTTTGAATAAAAGTATCCAAAAAAAACAAATACTCGAAAGTATCGAAGTATTGGGAGAATGGCCGATACCCGATACCCTCTATTGGTATCGTACCAAGTCTTGAAAAAATGCTCCTCCGCTGTTAAGAGAATTTCATGAAATTCTTCAAAATTCAAGGTCTGTGCTCAAAATTCCCGGTTTTCGAGAGACGTGAAATTCAGGGTACAAGAATAAATGAAGAAGCAAGTATTTGGGTGACTATTAATCTAAAAGTTAATGACTCACAAATCTAAACCTATTCTAAAAATTCACTTTGATTTATGTGAGGGTGGAGAGGGTAAGGTTTTGCCTGTATTTATTTTGGTCTAATAAACAGATTATTAATTAAGCTGGGTAGAAAGGGAGATGAAGTGTATGGTGTGAAGAAGTGTAAGCATGGTAGTTGAGAATAGTAAGTTGTACGGGCAAATTCAAATGAAGCAGAAAAAGTGGATGGGAGAAGCATTGAATGGCAAGATGGAAGATTGCAGTTGACTTGAAGATTGCAGTTGAGAGAATTATGGGTAACGGTAGGAGAGAGGAAATGAATCGGGATGCTGATCATTGCAGGGAAGGTAGGAGATTTGATTTTAAGAGGGACGAAAATAAGCCACTAGCAGTATTATATGATTTAGTATTTTCCCAGCAAGTACTATTAATGAATGTTTCTCGGGCTTTCCACTGGTTAATATGCTCCATTTCTGCCAACATTCCGAAAAGCGACTTGCTTTTCATCCTCAGGGCTTCTGAGTGCTGGATTTTTCATTATTGCCATTATATGTATCTTTGGTCTAGGTCAGGTCTGTCTCCTGATTGGTCAAAATGTCTGTTTAAATTTAATGGGTCCAATTGTTGGCCTTATTAAATATTTTCCGCCAGGCTGTCCTTCCTTATCTCAAATACGAATCTCTCAAATTAGCGGTATTGCACGTCTAGGATTGGCAAGGAGGAAGGAGGGGGTTGGTAAGGCTGGAACTATTCTTGAATCCTTTACCCTTGGAAGAGCACTGATGATGATGATGATGATTTCATTGATAGAATATTGCACCTGGTTTTTGCTACATTGTTCACATCAATTTTTTACTTTGATTGTTTCCTGAAGATCATCATTAAACCAATCTCACCCATTTAGAGGGCATTGTAAGCCGGGTGCTTCTGAAGTAAATTTACATCTCATTTTAAAATGTTTTAATTGCATTGCATTGACTCTTCTTTTGAAATCAAAGTCAATTAATAATGTTATAGCAGGCCATTGCTACTTTCGCAACTGTAGATGCTAATAATTTTTCTTTCCAGGAAACTTTTTCTCATAATTAGTGACTGCTTATAATAATTTAAAAATTGAAATTGCTTTATCAGGCACTGTCAAGAGGACCTAGGAAGTTGAAATAAAATGAAGAAAAGAAGATGGGAATGGAAGGGCGAGGATGTGATTATGTTTTCATTGAGAGAATGTGTTATGTAGTGCATGTGTTAATGCATTGGGTGATGGCTTGATGTGATAAATGTGAGCGATTCCTGCTTTAGAGAAACATTTATTTTATAGTTTATTTGAATTTATTGTTAAGGTAAAACCATATTTTATATGCCTAGTGTGATAAGCCTATATATTACAGATTGGTATGCGTGTATGTTCAAGATTAATTTAGATTTTTTTCATAAAATTTATTGTTTATATATTTTAAATTGTCTTTTTTTAAATAATATGGTCACAATAGCAATGAGCAGTATATATGCTGATTGTGTGAGAGTATTGCAATCAATTAATATTGTTGAGTGTGTCCAGGGGTAACCTTGCTTGAAAAGAGCATATGTGAGTGAATGCATTTTTTGCATTAATGTTTTTTCTATTTGTTTTCTATGTCTTCAGAATGTTATTTCTTGTTGTATTTTATACTTCATGTTTTCCAATGAAATGATTTATCTTAGTAGTGCCTCGGGGCAAATTTTGCATTTTTTCTCTGTACCGACCTAATTTTATTATATTAATCATGACTTCTGGTTAATTAAATAAATTTGTGTAGAACAGTGCTGTTTATCTTTCATTAAATCTATTATTTAGAATTTTACTTGATGTTGTCTTCTCTGATACTTTGCCCTTTTGCTCAAAGCCTCAAAATTTCCTTTTGTCTTGGTCAAAAATGTTATGTTTAAGTGCTGAATTGGATAATATTTCATTTTAACTTGGATGAAAATTGTGATAGGATTTCTATCTTACTTTGCCCTTTGGCAAGAACTGTACAAAATTTTATTCAGTTTCCAACTTCAAATGCACTCTGATGTTGCTGACTCATAACTGACCCATTAGTCCTTGGACATGCTCTTAGTATATTTCCATATTTATCCTGACAAAAGACTTAAGTACAAAATATAATGTTACAGATTTTGGTGAATAGTAATAAATTTATAATATATTATTTGTGTCAGTCCTACCTTAAAATGTGGTGAAAATATTGTCACCTTCAGACAAGGTACAGCAGTAATGTGACACTTTGAGTGCTGGTATTCCTTCATTGCAATATCTTAAAATGATTGAGGCTATGTTTATTATATCAGTGCACTCTGAGAGCTGTATTATCAATGAAAAATTAGCTTCTCCAGAGTTAATAATTCTTTGATTAGGGTTTAATAGCAAATAAAATATATCATTCTGATGATGAAATTCTACATTTATTTCTAAGAGGATGTACCTAGTTAGGCCATGATGTCTTTTGACTCCTTTGTAGGAAATTCCTTTAGGTTTGATCTTATATATTTGATTGTTGCATACAAAATTTTTGTGACTGTGCACTGAATAAACCATTGAATTAAAGAGACGCTACAGCACCAAGCACTCATAGGGTTAATATTTTACTTTATGTTCCATGCCTAAACAACAAGTTGTTCATTTTTTGCTTATGCCAGTAGCAAATATTGTGATTATGTGTTATTTAACCAGATTTTGAAGCATTTGATGCAGGAAGTTTTGATTGTTCAGTGTCTAAGTGGTGTTTTAATCATGTAATATCTTAAGTCCTTGCTTGTTGTGGTTAGGGGAACTAATATCTCTATCTGTAATGTGCTTTCCTTGCTTTTAAAAATTTCTCATTTACTATAATCATAAGTATTTTTTTTAATTGTAATTTTAAATGAATTTCATACATGCATTGTGATCAAATATGAAGAGAAATCTTAACCCTTTGAGTGCCAAGCATGATTATCAAAAATGTTTGTGGGAGTTGCTGGACTAATTAAACGAGAAATGCCAAGTTTATGAGAAGTTGTATAAAAAATTGAAACAACTGATATTAGAAAAAGTTGCACCACAGTGTAACTGGAGGTACAAAAAAGAATGAAATAAAAAATGGAATTAGTCTAATATTATTGAGAGCCATGGAGAAATGCTGGCACTTACGGAAAATTTTTCAGTATTGCCATCAGTAATTTTAACATGCAAAAGATTTAAGCCCTTTTGCTCTTTAATTCTTAATTTTTAATGATTTCAAGGTTTAAAAGCTTTACTGTGGCAACTCTGTAATTATTTTAATTCAGGCCTTAGAATTGTCACATCAAGAGAGTTTGTGTGTATGGGTGATTTATGTAATTTATGTAGTCTCAGTAAGTAATCATACTCTGAGCATCTCACATTTTAAGAGTTCTGGCAATTACTGTCTTAATCATTATTTTGTCTTGCAACTTGAGTAAAACAGTTTAGAATATATAAATTTATAATGATATTGAACTTTTACAAGCATTAGTATTCATCATTGAGGATTCCTCCAGAACTTATAATTAATGTATGTATTTTTCTATCAACTAATACTCTTACCTCATATGTAGATTCCGTGTCATAGGATAATTTTAAATTTATTTTTGTCCTTTATACGATACAACTTTCATTTAAGTGCTCCAAAAAGTTTAACATTGCATGTAAAATAAACATTGGCTGTGATATTAATATTGGTCTTGAAAATGAATCGAAAAGAAAGAATTGCAGTACATTTTGGTACCAAAATTTTTGAATTAATTTAAAGTGATGTAATAGAAATTATTTTTTAGATATTGGAAATCAAAAGCTGATATGTTCTTAAATGGAAGTTAACATTAAATATAAATACATAGTTCCTCTAAGGATTTTTCTTAGTATATATCAGAAGACTGTCTATATTTTATATTAATGTTGTTTGTGCTGAAGCCTTGTAATAATAGCCACAATAGTGTGTATTCATTCATAAGTACCTGCTTACTATGTTAATGTTGTCATTATACTGGTATATGTAGACAAGTATTAGTATTTGGTGTCATTTATCCATCCAGTTTTTTCAATTAGTTGTTGGGTATAATTTACCAAAACTAATCTTGACTGCTCAAGTGAATTTCTCTTTGAACATTTTTATGTATAATTGCTAATCATTGGTGCACAAAATTAATGGCTGTCGACTGGATTAAACCTGCTAGGAAACTATCGGAGGTTATAAATCCACAGAACGTTAAAGCTGGTCGTGCTTTTTCCTTAGTGATCATACAGGGTTCCTGTGTTGCTGAAAAATGTGGAAAAGTCATGTGTAATTATCTAGGTCTTGATAGTATAGAAATTTGAGAAATTTTAATGAATTAACTTGCTTGTCTTATGTTTTTTGGGGTAAACTTAGAGCTACATTATGCATGTGTACCTAAATGGTTATTCCATAGCAGCTTGTGTTGAATAGCTTTATGGTTGAAATACAACAATGAGCATATGTCATATCGTAATCGGGAGAGATGGTTAGCATTAGAGAAATGTTTAATACTATGGTACAAAATGGTGGTAATTAAATATTCTGGGAGAAGAAGTACTAATGAAGAAGGATGATTTAATGCCATGATGGTTCTTGAGGTACTATATTATTCATGTACATAGCCATTGATGGAGGTTGTTTAAGGTATATAAATAAATGTTGGTTTTCATCTTTTTTTCTTGCTGGTGCAAAATATTTGCAATGAATGTTCATTTCAATTCATGATAAATTATTGAAAACTGCCAACTTCATTTCACTATGAAACTTTAGTTTTTAATTCAATTATGAGTATAATTCATTTGGAGAGACAAGCACATGCTTACAGAAACTATTACACACAGTGTTATGGTTATTCTTCTGAGGTGAATTGTCAAAATTAACAGTTTGCTCATCTTGGCAATAGGTCAGTTATGTGTCAGTCTGGGGACCCAAAGGTTGTGGGTATAAATCCCACATTGGGCATGATTGTTGTGATTACCTTGGGGTTTAAAACTTACATTAGATGGTGCATTGTAACCTCAGCCAATGGAAAAACTTATACTAGAGCCTACAACTACTAATTGCCAATTCAATAAATCAAGATTTTAAATTGAGAAACTTGGGAAATTCCTTTATTTATATGCCTTGCAACCCTGTTATGGTAGTATACATAATAAGGTAATGGTACCAGTAATTGACCACTTAAGGTTTTTTAAATCGTAAATCTTTCATACCTTGATAATTATTTGCCAATTATATGGTTTTAACACCTCAAATTACAAACCATACTTTCTACTACCACACAGTCAATCAATATTTTAAAAGTACCACTCCATCTAGTGTGTGTGGCTTTTTTAAAAAAGGACTATTTTATGTTAGTAATTGACCGTCTAAAAATATTTTTTTCTAGTATTTGACCATGCATTGTTTCAGTTGTTGACCATATGTTCATGGAGGGAAAATAAATACCAAAGACAATACTTGTTATTTTTCTTCAGTTTTATGGTATTAATTAGCTATTGATGACACATTATTTTTGAAGTAACTGCAAAAAAGTGACCACATTTTATCAAATACAAAATAATGAGTAAAAATTCATAACTGGAATAATGTATGACCCATAGTGAGAACACAATTTTGGAAGATGGATTTTCCTTTTTCTCTGGTCCATTGTGTGGTAAAGCTTATCTTTCTTAACAGGCCACCGGTATGAAGAATGGCCACTCTTAACCATAGTGGCTATCTCATAACCATCACTCACAACTTCCACTATTTTTCCTGGAAAATAGCTCTCCTCATATTCAACTATCACAAAATCTTCCTTTTCCAGAGAATCCATATAATCCTCTTCCAAAAATTCTTTGTTCCAGTCAGAACCTTCACCATCACTCAGATCAGGAATGGAAATAGGCGATTCTGAATCAGACTCTTCATAACGTTTCTGTTTCTTAGCCTTCAGCTTATTACTTTGCTTCTTTTTTTCTTCTCATTCTCTTTCATTTTCTCTTCTTTTTTCATTCCCTTTCAGCCACTCTTTCTCTTTTAAGTCTTTCCATCTCATTCTTTTTCTTTATTTTGTTTTCAAAATACTTTTTGCCAAGTTCCCCAGACACTATAGCGGGTAATCTTTCCTTTGGCATTTTCTTCGGTGGCTTTTTCTTGCCTATAGGTGGACTGAACACATATTTTTTAAATGGAGATGGTACATTTGATAGCCCTGGGATGGCAGTGTTTTCATTGCCTTCAACCATGGGAGACTGTGCACTAGAAAATCCTGGATGGCAGTATCTTCTTTGCCTTCGACAATTGTATTTGATAGCCTTGTGATGGCAGTGTCTTCATTACATTCAACCATGGGAAACTGTACATTTGATGGTGGTATTTTCATTGTCTCCAACTAAGAGCTTGCTTCTTGCAGGAGATTGCTCAGTTGAATCACTTCCCATTGATATGTCCATTGGTCTGGAAATTGTTGTAGATGCATTCTCTTCAGGGGTGGTGTTGTCAATTGAAGCAGTTGGTTCAGATGAGTCAATAAGGCTATTTAGTTCTAACTTAGTTTTCTTCCACAGCATAAAGAGTGATTGGTCAGAAAGTTCCCCTTCCCAATTACCTGTAGATTGCTCAAATAAGTCCAATTTTTCTTTCCCCATACTCTCATTCAGAAATTGTAATCCCTGCTTGAAATGGTTCAAGCGTGCACACAAGTCATCATCCTGCACAGTGTTCTTTGGTCTGACATTGCAATCAGTATGTCCTGGAATCCTAGGTACCATCAGATCCAAGGGATGGAGTCCACATTTACCGAAACCACTAGCTAACACAGAGTGAGTAACATGCTCATCCACTACCTCTTTCAGCTGTTTAGCAAAATCTTTTTTTTTCAAGATGGGGTCATATAAATGGTTGATACGCCACTTATGGACATGTTGCTTCCAATTTTCTTTTAGAGTTCGAAACACTGCACCATCCATTGGCTTTAGTATTTGTGTAGAATTAGGATGTAAAGCTACCAATATGATACCATTTTTTTCACAGAACTGACTTGTATGCAAACTCAAATGAGAAACATGACCATCAACAAATAATAAAACAGGTAGTTTTTATATTATTGTCTTTTAACCAAGGGTGGAAGAAGTTTGCTACGAATTCATAAAATAATTCAGAGTTCATCCACCCTGAATCACTTTTTCCAAGGGCCCAATCAGGAGGGAAATGAAGTGTTATTTCAGGAGGTAGACACTCATACTTATACACTACTAAAGGAGTTACAACACTACCATTGGCATTGCCAGTAAGAAGCACTGTGAGGCATTCCTTGTCATCTGAATTAACTTGTTGGTATATTGTCTTATCTACTTTTCTTGCAAGAACTTTATTCCCTTTTGGTTTAAGGAAGAATGCAGTTTCATCACAATTAAAAATTCGTGAGGGGTCCATCAATACTTGGAAGCAACCATTTGTTTTCAAATAATCTTCTACTTCCGAAAACCAACGAGAAATATTTTCTTGTGTCACCGATGCCCAAGATACTGTTAGGTTTTGGCTTATTCGTTGAGATGTATTGCTATTTCTCCACAAAAAGCCTTGGATCCATGTCCTCCCTGGACGGTTGTCATGAAATAGATTGTCTCTACCAAGGTCTGTCATCAGACGCTGAACACTGTTTTAAAGTTGCTTCACAGTTACTGGAAACCTTGCTTCTGCCATTTTTAACACCCAATCAGCAAGAATAGTTTCTTCTTCAGGACTTAGAATGGTATTGGGTCCCATTTTTCTTTCAATTGATGACTTCCCTTCCACTTTGTATAGTGTGATTCTTGGTACACCATATTTCTTTGCTGCTGTATGGACTGGTGAGTTGTTTTTCCTCACATCATGGATGACTCCCTTCATCGTCGCCTCTGTGTAACAACAAAACTGGCCTTTAATAGCAGGCATAGTTAAGCTGCAATATTTAAAATAAAATAGATTCAGAAGTTGACACACCAATAATCTAGTAGTTGACCCCTGGTCATCTATTAGTAAAACCTAATCTGTTACACAAATAATTATATACAACGTTTTGGTATGCTATAAACATTACAAATATGTCAATTATGATGAGTTTAAAGAGAGGGAGGAATCAGTGAGTAGTTGACCATCCCGGTCAATTACTGAAAATTTGTACATTTCTGATTCAGAATTTGACCACCCCCATAACTGACTTCCAGGTAATAGTTAACAGATGATAAACAAATTTTTATTAACATCAAACATCCCTATATCAAAGGTAAATAACTATATTGAAATATGAAGGTACTTACCACTTTAAATCAGCCTCATCCACAAAGGCTCCTTAGCAAATGGTGTAAGAAAACTTCAAAATAAGGCAAGAGCACTGTACATGAATACTGATTGTCAGCCACCTTAATTCTACATGCCACCCATGTGCACCGTGTTTTGGTTTTTTATAGCCAAATGGAAGGAGTGTACTTTACCGCTATTTTTACAATATTTGAACCAGAGTAAGGCTTATTTTGACAGTTTATATCCTAAATGGTCAACTACTGGTGCATGGTCAATTACTCCCTCATTTACCTTAGTATGCTCTTAGCCTCATTCAACAAAAACTTGGAATTTGCAAAAGCTCTACAATTTTAACCTGAATCAATTCCTCTAGTCCACTGAAGTAATAGTTTGGAATTATTTAATTTGTTCTTTGACCAAAAAATTGTCGGATAAAAGTATTTGTTGGATATGAATGTGTGTCATTTCCCGAGACAATAACTAAGGTTACCTACTCTTGATTGAGAATTCTCATTTCTTTGAAGCATTTGGAATTCATTTTCCTTTGTTTTCTGGTACTCTGAAGTTGATGCTGGCTGAGGTATCAGGTCTGTACATGCTAGCCTGATCACCGATGGTAACTGGTTCAAATCCTGCCCAAAGCTTGGATTTTCTGCTTCTTTTAGGATTAAGATCTTAGATTAGAGTGTGTGATATAGCCTTAGCTGTGGGGGTGTGTAAAACCAAAATCTGCTACATACTACTGAAGTTTAATTTGTATCCCAGCCATCAGTGTGTGTGTGGGAGAGGTCATTTTAACTTCTGCTAGAAATAAAAACATGCTTGTTTCAAAGGTAATTTAGTGTTATTCAGCTCAGTTCTTTGACTAAATATTAATGTAAATTTTGAGTTTTTATCCATGTATTAGTTTTGTACAAGATACTTGCCCATCTATGTAAAACTAAGTGACCTTACACATTAACAGTTATTTTAAAATATTTTACAGTTAACATGTTTTTTGGCATGTAAGATCATATAATATCATAATATCAGTTGCATATCTTGGAAAAAAAAACAATTTACTACAGCCAGTATCATTCCTGGTAAAAAGAGAACCTATCTTTAGCTGTATGATGCACACAATTTATAAATGGAGTTGATTTCAAAGATCAAGTATAGGATTCTGTTTTCTGGAACCGTGTCACAAACTCAATAGCAATGGTTGTGAATCCAAGTCTGACATTTGACCATACCAGATTTTAGATGAAATTCTTTGGGAAAAAACATGTATCTTAAATGCTGAAAAATATGACAATTAATTGTGACTTAACATATTAGTACTATCACATAAGTATTAAGATTACGGGGGCTGAGTGTATGCAGTGCGATTTCAGACAAATTTTGTGTTATTCTTTTTCTGAAAATGTTGTACATACTATGATCAGTTCTGTTGGATGCAAGCCTTAATTATTGTGGCTTAGGAATTTATAAATTTTACTCTGCTTTACTTAAATCTTATAAGTAATATTATGGTGGGCATCATTCCACACCACCAAACTGTCTGTTAGAAATAGATTTTTAGCAGTACACTTAACATATTTATTCCATGTTTTAAAAATAAGAATGTGTTTTTGAATGCGGAGCTCTTTCATGGTATATTTTAAAATGTATTATTGACTTAACATTCTAGAATTATGTGCTGTGGATTTGAAATTATGATATATGTGCAATGGTTCTTAAAAGTTTGTGTTAGTGTCTTCCTGTTGTGGCATATATCAGTAGTTGTACAATACACCTAACACATACAGTTCATACACCTAACCTAAAAATACCTTGTACATTTTTTTTAAGCATATAACCCTTTCAATTATGAGAGAAATGTTTAATTAATTCACATTTAGCCATAATTTCCATCACGTCAGTAATTTAATGTCATTAACTTTTAAATCAAGATTTGTATAAAATATGTCTTCCTGAGGAAGTTAGATAAGTGAAAATTTCAAGCCTTTAGGGACAATATGTCATTTTTGTAATCGGGCAGTTAACGAATTGGGTGTAATTATGGCCTGGAAACAAAACGAAAGTCTTTTGATGCTACATTGCTGCGTGCATAAACCCCAATCACCTGAGATCAAAATAAACCTTCACTCTATCCTCAGTTAAGGTAATAGCCCTACTGGAAATATGTATCAGTGATCAAATTTTTTGAGGTGTTGCCTGTGAATAACATTCAGGTGTAAGAATCGGGTATGTGTCCATTATTACTAATTTATAGGTACTTATTGAAGTAGCTGGTGTTGGGACGACTAATCATCCTGGAGATTTTATGTAATGATATTACTTCAAACAAGATTGTAGGTTGATATTTTATTTAAAAAATGGATTTCTTTGTGTATTAAGTATGGCATGAGACACTCCAAATGTCTTTGAAACATTTTTATTTTATCATAATCTTATCTTTAACCAAGGTGCTAATGACTTGTAAATGGTTAATGAGGTTCCACCGTGACTCCGCAATTCAAAATCCTGTGAAAGAACTATGTTATTCAATGAATAAATACTGATCCAGAAAAACACCATTATTGAAAATCATCTATAGGGTGATAATGCATACACAGTAATGGTAGGTTCAAACATATAATTGAAAGGCCTCATTATTTTATTGCCCAATCGATAGAAGGGCCAAAAAATTTTGTGTCCTGAAATGTTCACAAAAATGACATCTACTTCATAATTCGGTGGAGCCTCCTTAAGTAATTCATTGTTGCCATTAATTAAAAGGCTAAAGTAAATTAATTTACGCACTGGAATTTTGGTGATTCCTTTGAAGAAAATTCCTCTTAATTGCAGTTTTCCTCATATAGAAGTAGATTATCTCTTTTTCATCCATGAAATAATTTTGATGATGCTTTAAAAGAAAAATTCTTTTTATTATATTTATGTTGTTTTCTCTATAAGTACGAGTAGGCTCATTCACCACTATTTTACTATCTTATTTGAAGGAGTTCAGAAAACTGAAGGATACAGAGACTGTTCTCACCTTATATCCGCAGCTTATGTTAGTATCAGAACTCTGACACACTAGATGCTGTGATACATCCTGGAAAAAGTAATCATATCTATTTAAAGGCCAAATTGCACAAATTAAGCCATCAGTGGTGAATCGCCATTGCCATTGAATATGGCAGAGACATATTCTGCTATTAGCTACTATTTACTGATGAGGTATAGTGACTAGTTGAGAGTGTATCTTCTATTTTATTTAATGATTAGTGTATGGCTGTCAAATCAAATTGATATTTCTCCTCTGAGTGGCCTCCATGAGGTGTGAATTTTAATTGATCAACATAAGGCACACTCTGTAATACTTTCTGTAATAATTCTCATAATCAGGGCATAAGTAATGTATGTTCTGCAGTGTACATAAATGTATATGCATCCCAATTCAGACTAACTTAAACGCTTAAAATTTGATGTCAATTTATTATATTTTTGGTTTATTGACTTGAAAGAACACACCATGTTCTGTTTTTATACAAGTATTATACATTTGTCTATTATGATTTTAGAGCTAAAATACTCAGGTATTCTTCATAATTTTTCCTGGCAATGTTCATTTGTATTTTTTGCAGGTGCCACTTGTAAGTCAAATACTGAAATCTCCAAGCAGAACTCTGAGGTGCCATTCTTTGCAGTTTTTTTTTTAATTATAAGTACTGTATTGCATGACCAATTTTGATGCTTTACATAATTTTCATATGCAAACCTTTGATTCACAGTGTTTGCATTTTTTAATTATGTAAAAAATCTGAATGGGCCATGCAATAAAGAACTCATATAAGGAAAACTGCTAAGAATTATCACTTTCCCATAACTCTGTCTCTATTATTCATAGACTTACCTGTTCACATGATATTGGCTCCCTCCAAAAAATAAATATTCTGATGAGCAGAAACTTTTTCTAATTTATTCAGGCTATATTAGATTTTAGAAATTAATTTGTGGTGATTGTGTATAATGTCTTATTGCTGTATTGCTTGTATCTATAAATCTATATATGTTGCTTGCATTGTGCACATGGTTTTCACGTTAATTTTTATCTTAATAGAATGGGTCCATAAAGTATCTTATCTAATTTTGTCTTCTAGTGTGGTTAAATAATCTTAAAACCTGTTTCAGAATTGCATGTTTGACATAGATAAAGCTATGAATGTGATTTTCACATGATAAGCTGTGAGCTCAGCATTGCATGCTGTATGAACTTTCTCTGCTTTGATGTGACTAACTAAATAAATTTTTGTCTTTTGTAATGTATCTGATACATGTATGTATTCGCTGTCATGTGTACTTTTAGTTTTAGGTTGAGTCATTTGACTCTCACTTGTATGCCCCATTCTGTTTTGCAGTGAATTTTTAAAAATTTCTTTGCTTAACCCTTTTACTGCCATCAATTGATGGCAGTAAAAGGGTTAAGCAAAGAAATTTTGAAAGTGACCGTATTGGCTCTCTCTAGTTGTACAAAAATGCCAGCAGGCAGATGTATTGGCCGACATGTATAGCATATTTGTAATTATTGTATTTCCCTCTAATCAGGGACAGCATGAGACAGATTTCATATTCCCCCTAAATCTCAAATATATGTTTAACATTGAGATAAATTCATATTTCAGAATTTGAACTTGAGTACTTAAAATTATGTAAAAGCAACTATCTAACAAATTTCATGGGAATGTGGTTTTCACATGATCTGCCTGCAAGGGGCTGGCTGTATAAAGGTTAAAGAAATCTCTTTCTTATTACTTAGTCAATGTTTCAATTTCATCCACTTGAGACCTACCCTTAATGATACAATACATTAATATCTATATGATGGAAGCTAGCCGTGAAGGTCTTGTTAATTTCAAGTTTTGCTCTATTAAGTCATTGAACGGCTTTAGAGCATCTTTGATAATTCGACAACTTTATCACTCAACTGCAGACTCAGTATGGCAGGCACTTTGCCATAGATACCAACATTAAGGGAATTTCCACTCCTTCAATATGAATTTTGAACTATTTGTCATATCATCTGCACACCCTTAATGATGGAGAGTGATGGGTTTTTGTTTGTGGTGTTGAGCCATTTGACATTTTTCACCGAGTGCAGGATGAAAGTTGCACATTGGATCAAACAATTTTTGTCTTTACACCCTACTTATTCCTGGAGTTGACCATCCTCTTTGAATATGAGATTTGATCCTAGGCCTCATCCTAAAAGCTGGCCTACAGTAGTTTGAAAGGTTTATGCTTAATTTTATAAATTTGGAGAATTGTAGTAGGTATAGTAGTCATAGGGTTGAACATGTTTCAATTACCCTTTTAAGATTAAATTTGAATAATAGATGCATTGAAATTGACAAAGGTATTAAATAGCATGATTAATTACAAGGTCGGTGGCTTTGTGATGCTTTTAATGTTTTTTCCATATAAATATTTTTTTATAAATCATGAAAATTTTACAATATTATTGTAATGTCTGTGTCTTGTTTTGACTTATATAAATTCTTAGTTAGTTTACTCACTAATATATTGTCTTATTCTTATGTTAAGATAGTGCATTTAAATTTATATTTCAATGCATGCCTCATTGCTTAATAATTTTGACAATGTTTATGGTGTAGTAATAATAATGTTTATTGGAAACACTATGGTGCAGTGGTCTTCGTTAAATACAGATACAATATTAATAGATGAAATACAAAATAATGTTTATTGGAAACACTATGGTGCAGTGGTCCTCGTTAAATAAGATACAATATTAATAGATGAAATGTACGTACACTGTTCAAGTATTGAAAGCAGTGAATGGTTAATTACAGAAAATCAGATCACCTTTATCACCAGTGAGGAATTCCTCGGTAGAATTAAAGGTTTTTTCAAGAGCCAGGCATGGATGATGTTGGGCAGTCAAAAACATGTAAAAAAAACATTTTCCTATTGATATATTTTCATGTCAAATATCTGTGCATTTTTATGTGCAGTAGAATTCAGAATATTATTAGGTGAGATCACAGTGTTTAATGAACTATGTTGATAACTGCTTAGTTTTTCTTTTATCTCTGCACTTATATGGCAGTTAAGATAAATGCTTGATAATTTTGATGTTAATTAGTTGACCTATGCAGGTAGTATATCCTTTTTTTATATTGTACATGAGGTCTTGCACTTCATGTTTGTTTCATTTGTTTGTCCAGGCCACCCTCTTATTATTAACACTAATTTGTATACTTTCACAAAGTGGTGATAAATATTGCAAGACTGTCCTGTGACAATTTGTTGAATTGGCTTACTGTGTAATCCATGATAACTTTCTTTATAATCACTTTAATCATGAAATTCAAGCCAAATGGCTTAAGCTTGAGTTTATAAAAAATATTAAATGTACCTGAAACATATTTGAATGCCAACTATGCTATAGCGCAGCACGCAAGGGAACTAACACCTGTTTCCGAAGACAATGGAAGTCTTATAGCATATTGTCACCTGCAGCCTTGCTAAGTATGTGTCTAAGTACCAAGGCACGTAGCAGTGGATTTGACCAATTTTTTGATCATCCTCAAAAATCTGTTGAATTCACTGCTACGTGCCTTGGTACTTAGATACAAGGCTTGAATGTTCACTTGTATATTACTAGTTCTGATACTAACATGTTTACACCAAGCACAACCAGTGATTTAAAGATTAAATTCCACTCTTTGAAAACTTATTTAGTTGCATAGCTTTCACAATTAGAGGGTTGCCTGCACTCATGTAATACTGTAGTACATCTACTGGAATATTTCTCTTAGCTGTTATGAGATTTGATACATATTATATTGGTGACTTACTCAGTTAAGTATCATTTCCTCATCTTAGAAATAAGAATTAAATATTTCCCAGTTAGATCTCTAGACAAAAAAAGTAGCATGTAAACTCCCAATGTATAAATTTGTGAATTAAATAAGTAGATGATAATTATTTCTCTAAGGTTTGTGCGTGGTGCTGCAATAGAGTCAGACATAGCAATGTAGTCTATGACTTGTGTATTATAATTTAATGATGAACAAGATCTTACATATGAAATAAATGTCTTGTTTTTATTGTGGAACTTAAGATAACAGCATACCTTGTGATATGGGGCCATTGAAAATACATAGCCAAGGTTATAATTAATAGACTGCAGTCTTGAATCATCAGAATGGTTTTAAAAGGGAGGGTAGAACTTACCTTATATTAAGTAATGTGAAACAGATTGAGTCCTAGGTATTGTTCTTTTCCTTAAGACAATTGCAGTTTTCTCAGAAGTTCTGACATTTAGGAAATTACATAACACATGACTTCTGTGGTTTGAGAGTATCACTAAAATTTACCCCGAGACCCTCTAGTGGCTACAGATTCCACCTACTGTGCTTCCAAACTGTCACTGTGTTCAGCTGTTGTTTTTGAGGGGAAAATAACATAATTCACACATTTGTATTTCTCACTCACCAGAGGGATTCAAATCAATGGAACATTCATTTTTGAGAGTTAAATTTAAGGGAAAATAAATATGAATAATTATCTCTAAAAAGAGATGCATCATTTCTAATGACAGGAGAATCTTTTCTCACAACCAAATTTTTATTCTTGCAGTTATCCTTTATTGAAACCACCTGTCTTTAATTTGGCTCTGTAAATTTAATTCTCAAATGGTATGTGTGTTTGTATATATATATATGCTGTTGGTGAGGTTCTCCATTAGCCTGAATGTATGTGCAGTCACATTCGTCATCAATTTTACAATTCATGTGTCTAAGGCTATCCAGGTAACATAAATGGGAGAGCATTAGTGGCTTTTTGTCGGCTAGATTTGCCTAAGTATTCAGCATGACAACTCGCTGTCTAGATGTAGTCTAAACTCTAGGTAGTGTCAGCCTGTTGTTGACCTACCAGGATAATACACCATTTAGTTAATTTGACTTAAAAAGTACATTATGGTAAATTAGTCATCGTGGTACAGTTGGTGATGATGGTTGATGGGCATCCCATTTATTTAAAGTTAAGCATTGCAGTATGACTTCAGCTTCCAAAGATGTTGTCAACTTAAGTAATAATGTGGGATACATTTTAGCTAAAAGTGTTGGTGTAAATTCATTTCATGCAAATATCCACGAACACCTGGGCAAATATTTGTCTCTGTGTAACTTGAAACGATTATTCAAGCTCATATGGTTTTCATTCATGAAGTTGTATTTAATTTAAGATGGTACATTTTCTGTTTCTGTAAGTGGCATCAACTCACGAGTCCATTAAATGTCAAGTATTCATTACCTTCTTTACACACCCAAAAAAAATGATTTATATTGCTATATCTCCATAATTGGTGCTCTGATCAACAGGATCCCATTTTGTTTCATCAGGAGCTTGTTTTTCAATGGAAGATGTTAAATAAAATTTATTATAATATTAATGGATACCAGTGCAATAACTTGTCACGTACCTACATATTCAACAAGTAATATGGCATATAATACTTTATTTTCCTTGACTGGATTTTTTAGTGGACTTTTTTACTGACTCATTTACTGGAGAAACTGGCTCCAAGAGTTATTTCCTTTAGGTACTGCATTTTCCTGCTTATTAGACACAAGTGTGTAACATACCTTATTTTTTTGCCTATATTTGGACAAAATAATAATACTACTGTGCTGTTGGCTATCAGATATTAATATTGACCATGTAAAGTACTGGTGATTTTCCATTGTTTTTGGGAAAACACTAAAAGCAAAAAAATACAGTATCTATGAAAGGAGTAATGTCTCTGACATAGTTTATCTTATTATAAATTGTTTATTTTATGTGAAGACTGCAGTATATTAAAAATAGATTTTAATGTTTTAAATTTTTGATTTTTTTAATGGAAACATACCTCTCTGAAAATTACTTCAAAGAAAACCCAAGTCCTCTAAGGTACACAGTAACTCAAAGATCAGCTTCATTGGGTCCAGCACATTGTAATATAGCTCTATTAGTCAGCTTGCATTTCACTCTAATCTGTTGGAATGAATGTTTAGCTCTTCTGCCATTCTGGCATAGATTGAGATATGCATTCTAAACATGTGTTTAAGGGTTAGTATTTAAATGATTTTGTATGATATTTCTCTGTTCATTCAAGTGAATTACATATAAGGATCGAGAACAGGATTGGAGTTGGGAGCAGAGAGCATGCCAAGATAAACTCATACGTAGTTAATCTAATGCAAATGGCTACACCAATAAAATGCAGATGAAATGATACCTTGTAAATGGATTCTCTAGTATGTACAATAGGTATTCACGTAATGCTGGGTCCATGCATGAAATATCTTCAGAACACATTGAAATGTAGTAAATTTTTATTAAGTTTGTATCTACTCTATAAGAAATGTTTTGATGTTGTCCTCTCACATGCAAATTCTGTGCATGAGTGTGCTTTATACTTTCACCAAGTGTCTAATGTAAATGTTTTGGTTAGATTTACTACGCTTACTACATTCGCACCTCCTGCATTACTTGGAGTACTGGGATTCACCGGAAAAGAATTTTATCTCACGCCTGTGTTTGATTAGCATACAAGTTGCTAACTTGAACAATAATGAAATCTTCAATATATTTTTACTCAGTTGTGAGAAAGAATTCCGCTATCACTCATTGGACTAAAGTAGAACCAGTTGTGACTTACATTTAATGTCTAATTGCTGTTGGTGGGTACTATTAGAGGGGAGTAAGCCGAAAGGATGGAAGGGTCACTGTATTAATAACGTCCATTTAAGTGGTAACCTTTTAATGTATGAAGGTGAATAGTTTAGGGTTATGATTGGGGTTAACTTAAGGCTTAAATGGATTTTTTATTTGTGTAAATATTTTTTAGCTGGAAACAACCTGGTTCATGTTCCTGGGAAGGACCTCATCAGGGTTACTAAGGTCAACTCTTATGCTATGTATCTTGTTTATAGTTAATTATTCGTAAATCAGGAATGAGTGATTGATATGACCTTTAGTTTGTGTGCATGAATGACAGTGGTTGTTAACGATAGGCCAAGGGAGTTGTGTAGCCGCCAGAACCATGACACAACCATCCGATAGGCTTAGAATATTTTAAACCATTCTACCAGTTTTATTCATAAAGGCAAGATAATGATTATGCAATGCCAGAATTCTTCTTGAAAACCTGTCGGGAGAAGTTATTGACAAATGTTTAACTTTAATTTTCACTCAGTGTAACTGTTCACTTCAACCAAGATTATGTCCTCTTTAGACCATGGTCAGCCATCTCTCAGAGCTATGGAATGTTCGTCAATTATATGGAATCATTATGTCTGAGTGTTTTAAGTGAATAAAGATTTTTTTGTTCTATGTATTTCCATAGTCTCACATGTAAATCGGTTCTGTAAATATCTTCAGTTTCCAAGGCATTAAATTCTTTTTAAAACTTTAAATTTATATTTTTATTGTGACATATTAGAACCCACATTGAAGCTCTTCATTATTGTGATCCTCTTCAAGTTGGTACACACAAGAATAATAATTTACATGAATGTACTTGTGTTCCTCAAGGAAAGGTTTATTCTTTCAATAGCACTAACCTGACTAGAAAATATACAATACACCAATGCACTGAGTGAACTTGAATAACATGATCTATCAGCGCATCCTTGAATCAACATGGCAGTATTTGATTTCACCCATTAGTCTATTGTCAAGTCATTCTCTTCCACACTCACATTCACACACACATGCAGATCTTCAAACAGCAGAATCAGTAATGCTTTGCATTGGTCCATTTTATCAGCAAAACACAACCCCTGTTCATTATGCAAAATAAAGAGAATTTACTGTGAGAAAAAATGATAAAAAGAACTATGAAAAATGACATTGCTCAACAGACAGACAACATAATGAGCCATTAAAAATATAAATTACAAGGCAATTGGCCAAGTGATTTAACATTTTTTCATCAAGTGTTATGTAAAAATAAAACAACACACATATAACAATAAGTCACATTTTTCTTCATTTTAAACAACATTTATATGAACCACGTTCAAGGCAATTTCCCAACAGCATCATCATCTGAACAATCCAAATTAACAACATGATCACATAAGGACTAACAAACGTATCACAAAATTAGCTGTAAAAGGATTCAATCAAGCACACTGAAAATCATTTGAAATACATGCACAAATATGTCTTGGGTAGTTCACCCATCTAAGTTTAAAATTATGGTACAATGATCAGCATTTTTTTACAATGGTTGAGCTTAAATCAGGATCGACCAACATAAAATCAAATGCTGAAATTTTTGTGCTATTTGAATGTTGTGGCTTATTTCTTATTAGAAATGGAAGATTTTCAATTAATCAAGTAAGTAAAGGTTCAATCCCTTAGTTGCACATCAACTGTAAACAGTGAGCTGAAAAACTGTGAAGAAATTGGAATGACATCTTTGTCCTACCCAGGGCTATTGTTTACGGCTGAATCCACTATGTGGAATGGACAACTCCCAAGACGAGATATCACAATGACAGCCACTACTTGCATCCACGTTCATTTTATCACATAATTACTCTTATTTGATTTCCATTACATAAGCATCTTTTTCAGTGTTTCATATGATACATTTATCACACCCCATGTTATTAGGGCACGAGTGTAATTGACATGGACCCCTCTGTACATCTTCCTCCAAGACCGCCGTTCATTGTAAATTTCAGAAAAAATTTCTCTCAGAGTCACAAATGGACCCCCAAGTCGTATTTGCATGTGTGTCTTGACTACGTTAAGGGGATAAAAGACAGTGGATATAAAAGCACCTGCAAAGAAAAGGAAAGGTGAGTTAATAGCCAGCCTTTTTCTATCGTTTACAAAAATACTTTCTACTTTATATTTTTCTGGTCCTTTTAACGCTAACTAATCAGAAAAACTACAATACACTGATATTAGTAGTACTTAAAAAATCCCAGGGACTCATTTGTGATAACTGTGGTCAATTAATAAATGTCACAAATGCAGTAAGGGTATTAAGCTTTTCTGCATCAATTGATAACTATGAAAACAGCCTGCACATAAAATGCCTCTACTAGACCTGGCTTTATAACATCTGGTTAATGTGGACATTAAATTTAACTGATGCTTCCACTAATTAAAAAAAAAATAATTTCTCATACGTTCCATAAGAAAGTTAAAGTGCTCATTAACATAATGATGGTTTCCCAATGATTAGCAGGTAAATTTGAAGATTATCACAGTGCATGCACTATTCTTTTCCCTCTATTTCCATCATGGCGGGACTTTTGCTTGCTGTTATAATTAAATATGAAGAATAGGAAAAATTTGTTTTGAATTCCGAATTCCAAGAAATATTCAAAATAATTTTAATCATTATGAATTTGGTTGATACAAATTTTTTTTGGGAGGTTTCATTGAAGAATGCAAACAGTAGACACACTATTAGCAATTGTCATTGATAGAATTTAATTCCAAAACGTGGAGGAATGATTAAAAGAGGGAAAGATTAACCAAGTGATAATTCCAGGAGAGATCCCTTCTATACTTTAATCACTATATGTCTGCATCAATCACCCCTTCAAATCTCATCTTAAGAGGCTGTATTCAGAATGGATGATGAGTGTTGTTCATAAAACAATTCTGAAGAAGACTTAAGCAAGACAAAGCCTTAAAAACAAGAAGACTTAAAAAGACTAGCCTAGTTCAAATGGGTGAGTGGATTATTACCGCATGGAATTTAATTACAGAGGATTTCATTATTAGGAGTTCTCAGAAATTCAGAACATGGTGGTGAAGATCATATGGATTGGGACAGTAGTGAGGATTTAGACTTCTACTAGCGAGGACCAAAGTAATGATGAAAATTGAAAGTTAGTACAAAATATTTCTTACTATCTACATATTCTTTGCTCAGATTCTACATCAATGATAATATCATCATTAGTGGGTTCATGTTTAATTTTATCAGGAATGTTGTTTTCCTGTTAACAGGCAATCATGATAATGAACATTGGTGCTGAATCATATTTTTGATTATGATCTTTCATCATTAAGGTTTAAAAAAAGTAGAATACTGTTCCATTGTACTCCAAATATGTAGTTATTTATCGGTTGAGAACAGATATTATTTCTTGCCAATTTTTTTCTGAAAGTCAGTGCCCAAAAACCAGAGTGCATGCCTTACATGAGAATATATGGTACTACGCAATTAATACTAATTACTGCAGTTCCAAGTGCCTCAAAAGAAGTTGATAAGCTTCACATACTAGTCAAATTCTCAAAATGTAGATAATTTCATCAAGAATGTTAAAAAAACAGCATATTCCATAAAAATTTTAAATACACAAAACAAATCAAATAATTTTTAAATATGAAAATATTTAAGTTAAAGTTTGAAAAATTGCAGAATTAGTGTACCCAATACACATCTCCAGGAAATATTATGCTGGAAATGTTAATAAGACTTTAGATGATGACCACTCCTGGATAACAATCAATGAAATTTGCCTAATTACACAATTTAAGTAGGGATGTGCGAGTACTCGAAAATTCGAGTCGAGTCGAGTAGTTGGTACTCGACTCGAGCACTCGAGTATTTTTACGAAAGTCGAGTCGAGTCGAGTACTTTTTGTCGACGGAGCCGCCAAGGCCAATAGGTTCAGAAATCTGCCGACAGGAAGCGCTATCATCAAAATCGAGTAAATCTCTGGTTACACGGCAGATAACACGTACGAACATGTACTTACGTACGTTCATTTACATTTGCGTGAATGGTTTCATGTACGTTTACGTGAACGGATTCACGTACGTTTGCGTGAACGAATGGATGAATCGGTGGTTACACGGTCCATGAAGCCGCATATGTACCGTATTCCTCCGAATATAGCTAGCCCCCCCTTTTTGGCCGAAATATTCGCGGAAATGTCTGGGGTGGGGGACCATATTCGAGCTCAAAGCACCTAATGTCCGTTGTAAAATTCCATCCCCTGAGTTTGAAGGTTTAGATCACAAAAATGAGTAGTTCAATTTTAAAATGAAGTATATCGAACTAAATCTTGTTTATTTATACGTTTAATAATGTCAAAAATATATTTTTAGCTTGTAATATCAATTAATTTTTCGACTGAGACAGATAAAAACGCCGGATATTATTCAAGTCGCGGGAAGCAAGTTTGACGCCCACTTGAAGATACACATGAAAAGCCACTTCTCTTTTCTTCGCATAAGATATGGAACATATATTTATCTTAGACTAAATAAAGTTTAAAATAGATTACTCAGTTACTAATTACGTAACGAATAATATTTAAAAATGCGCTATCTCAGCATGCGGGGGTCGGAAATTTAATTCGATTTGATGGTATTCTTCGTGTTTGAAAACTAAGAACGTGTAAAATGACTTAACAAATTGGGAGAATTAGATATGCTTTCAACGTGTACATATTTATTTCGGAAAGCGAGCTCCGCGCGACAGGACTTTTGGCCAGGAGAGATAAGCTGCTCGAGGTTGTCAAGTTGTAAGCTACCGTAGGTACCGCGCGCACCAAACACCACGCGAGAAAATTTCTCTAGTATGCACAGGAAAAATATCCTTGCCTATGCTTGAATACAAGTTTATACGTTGCATTATTCACCAAACTAAAATCAGCGATAAGAGCTTTTGTCCCCACATTTCTCGGCTTCTCGACGAAAGAAAGAAATTGCATTTTAAATTATCTTCAACTCCGTCTCCAAAATCTTTGCACGAGGAGGCATAGTGACGGTATGCTTCCAAAGATACCGTCAGTTCTTAAAATGAGACTGACTTGCATTCTTAAAGGCGATACTTTTTTCCGCTATTGTCGAGTCCTCATGACTCATTCACAGCGATAGGCGATCTGCTTGCAGCTGATGATTCCACGCGCGCGCTACCTTTCCAGGCATGCTCTGGACATTTGAGCGTGCTTTTATAGCCGAAAATAAATACATATCGATATCAAATAATCAACGAATTCTACTGAGATTTCATAAGTGGATTCATATTAATGACTCGAGAGCAAGAGAAAGGTCCAAACGGTGATTTCCGGAACGGAAAGCGTGCGGGACGGAAAATAACGCAGTCTGACAAATTCATCAATAACAAAAATATTGATGAACGTAATAGTATGAAACTTCGTATAACTATTAACAAAGCCCTTAGCTACAATATGTGAAAATGAAGTTTGATATCTCGATCTGTGTTGTTCTTACGATGCGCGAATTCGATGGATCCATCCGGTATCAAAAAAAAAATCGCTAAAAATCCGTTCTTGAACACGTACTTCAGTAAAAAAAACTGTAAAAATATTTTAATACTACCAGTAAACGTAGAAATAAACAAGCTTTAATTTGATATACTTTATTTTAGAATCGCTTTAGCCATCTTGGAGATATTGGTCTTCAAACTCACGGGTGAAGGAAATTTTGTAACAGATGGTAGGCATCCCATTATAAGGGCATTACGAATGATATAGGTATCGTATAAAACTTATAAGTTTTACTATTCCAT
This sequence comes from Platycnemis pennipes, assembly GCA_933228895.1. Taxonomy (NCBI): domain Eukaryota; kingdom Metazoa; phylum Arthropoda; class Insecta; order Odonata; family Platycnemididae; genus Platycnemis; species Platycnemis pennipes. The sequence goes on along the minus strand of OW121854.1, from coordinate 45,224,986 downwards.
TTTTTTATTTCCTATTTAGGATTATTAATTACATCATTAATTTCAAGTTCCTAGTCATATCTTAAGATAGATAATTATAAATTTCTATAGATAATTATCTATAATAATTTTTTGTTCAAATATATTTCCTTAGAAATCGAAAACTTTAATCCACAGGACTCTATACAAAATTCATATACATGCTCACATTCATCCGTAAATGAAAATTCATTGTTCAAACATTATTAACTTGCATTAATGGATATTGGAAATAACCCGTGCTGATATTGGGTGTTCATGCATCGTACAAATGGGGGTGATTGACACAGGTCATTTTTATGAATCTAAGTTCTATCTTGTTTAGGCAGAAATCACCGATTTTTGAAGAGATGGTGCCATTAATTGGAAGAGGAAGAAAAGTAGATGTTAAAAAACTAACTATGTAATTAACGGCCAATCATAAATTTGAGGCGCGAGCTTATCAAATATTTACTGCACAAATAAGGCATATTGTATGAAATTCACTGTACTGTTGGACTAACCCCGGCATACACGACATCACTGAGAAAGCGTTTAGCTCTGAAAAGAAATACATAGGAATGTGAAATACAAGGAATTTGCTCTTCTAATTAGGCTTATGTATATATATGTAGGCTTAAGAAAAAATATTTTGCCTCCTGGCTTACTTTAAAGTTAATAGGGCATGTCACTCATATAGGCCTCATATTATGCCTAAGTACACTCTAGATACCGTACTGCAAGCTAATTTACACATTTTTGAGTAATCCTAGGAATGAAGGTAATTTTCTTATTTCGAGAGCTACTGGAAAATTTCCATTATGTCTTTTGGCCTGCGCTACGTGCCATATTAATTTAACTGTTTATAACTATGCATTAGGTAGGTAGACCTGCCATTTGCTAGTCAGATTGCTGGATAACTTCAATTGCGATGACTTAAGTAAGAACTGGGTCTCTTCACTCATGTACAATAATGTACAAACTCGACTCGACTCGATACTCGCAAGTACTTTACAACTCGACTCGAGGTCAAAAAGTGCTACTCGCACATCCCTAAATTTAAGGAATCACAATGCTGTCACTAGCCTCTGAGAGCCGAAAATAATAAAGTTTTGAGAAATATTTGTCCATGTAACATCCAACATGGATTTTCATAATTTATTAAATATTCACTGACCTAATGAGAGATTGTTATACATGAAGATAGCAAGGCTAACCGTTTGCAAAATGCATCTCAGGAAAAATTGAGATAATATCTAGTTCCCTGCCCTCATGAATTGCTATTCAAATGACCAGTGTTGATTACTGTTTGATTCATTATTAACTTATGCCACATCTTGAACATAACAAATATTCATCTACACACATTTTATATTTTTCATCACGAAGCAATAAAATTTTTACTAACCTGATGGACTCTTACCCCTGAAAATATAAGCATTTAAGAGAGGTTTCAAGAAATACACTAGGTTCTCTGTAAAATTTATTTTTGCACAAGAGTTACATATTTTTTTAAGTGGTTAATCACATCTTGAATGATTTTTTTTATTTTTGGTAACCGAGGTTAAATCATTTTCTCCAAAAAATTACTTATAAACCCATCACCACCCTTGACCTCAAAAACTTCACATAGCCATTTCCAGTTAAAGCCATTACATATTTCCATTTTGTTGATGGTCCTTGCAGACAGTACCACCTTCCTCATGCAAGGATGCTGAATTTCTTTCAGCCTCTACCTATCTCTTTTCATAAGTGCACCTCAGAGATTTGTGTCCCGTAGTTCATGGCCGCTTGACATCTTGCCTGTTGACACTTTCTTGACTACCAGATATGATCTGCAGCATATTTTAAAAATTGATGCCAAATCCTGTCTTTTTTTCATCAAACAAATCTCTAAAAGAAAGCATTTGATCACATAATAGCAACATATCTCCCCTCCTAGACGAATGTTGACGATTCTACTCCCCATGCGAACTTCTAAATTGTCAACAGATAACTCACCTTGGTTCCCTCCTTCCAATTTTGTACTACGGATTTCTTAAGTGGCCTTGCTGACCTTTGCTATTCGATCTTTCTTTTAAGGATAGAAATCTCCCACCAGGACACCTAGCCTTCAGCATTTCGCACAATAAGCAGGATGATTCACATATGATAATGATCTAATACGTGAGATATATCTTACTTCCTTAAGTGTATATATTTACACACACGTTTTCTCAGGAGCAACCTAATCTGCAAAACTACAGTAACTAAAGGTAAAGTTTTCAATCGCAGGTGGTAGGTAAGCAATGCTTCCATATAGAATGGGTGTCAGTGTTGCCAATTGTTTTTGGAAACATCAGTAACAAATAAATTCAAAACATAAAATGGTACTTAAAGGCTAATTGTTTCAAACCATTTAAAAAATCAAGACAGTAAAAAATGAAATTTCAGAAATACGCATTAATTTCCCCATGGGAAAAATTAAATGCGACAACAAAGGGTCAGCCCTGCTCTGAGATCAAAATAAGTCAAAAGAGCATGCAAAAAAAAGGATTGCTACCTACTTTTATATTCACACAATTGTTATGTATCTGTAAACTGACTAGGGGTGAACATCCATTTAGTTATTATCCTGAATCTCTATTTCTGCCTGAAACTAGCAGAAGGTGCCCGTTGTAATTCAACGGGAGGGAGAAATATAACAATTAAAAATTGTATTAAGAAATTTTAACAAACTTGTGTTATTGAGTTAACTAAGGCTCCAAGTCACTATAATGGAACCATAAATGTAATTTAAACCAATGTAAATACATAATTACTCCCTGGACTTACCTGAGCCTTTACATAAATAAGAATATCATTTAGAAACTTTCAGGCCAGAAGATACAAAAGAGGTTAGAAGAGAGGGTGCATACGAATGTCTGTCTGTCTATTGTTGACAATGATGCCAAATTTGGGATTTTGGGAATAGCAGCACCCACCTTTTCGGCAAAAAATTTTTTCTTTGGCCTTTTATGAATGTTATGTTTGTCTCAATTCTCCAACTTCATGACAATGGCGTCAATGAACTTCCTATGGATACGTATTATTGCATTTTATTCCAATTAGAGTAAATTCTATTATTATTACCTAGTACAGATTTAGCCCACTTTTAGTTTACTTGTAAATGGGATTTTGGCATGAAAAGTCACAGTGGAAACTCCTTTAATGCCTTTGTTTACAGCGGGCATTATACGGAAGTTTAAAGGGTATTGGAAGAGTCAGTTTATGAGTTTTAAACTATATATGTACCGTATTTACTCGTATAAGCCACACACCTTTTTTCCCGAATAGCCGGTGAAAAAATAAGGGTGCACGCAGCTTACACGATTCCTCCAGATTTTCGAGTAAGCCGCGCACCATTTTTACTCAAATTCCTGTCGTTTTTTCTCCTAAGTTTCACATTCCGTGAACATACCAACGTAATTGGTAAGTATGGTCTAGTAGTAAATCGTACATTGTAAAGTTTTCTGATATTTCGAAGTCATTAGTAATAAAAATCTGTGTTTAATAAAGTCTGAGCGTACAACGGTACTTGAAGAAACGCTAGATCAGAAACACCACTTGACAAAGCAATAGATTTATCATGTATAGATCGTACGTAGGACAACCAGGGTGCCCAGCAGCTGGGCATTTGAAAATTCCCTGAGATTTCCAGGTTTTCCAGACATAATTTTTATTTTTCCAGAAAATATTGATTTTTTTCTCTTTAAGTATAAGAGGACATTGGGTATGGTTATTGTGGAATTAAATGTACGTATTATTATTAATATTGCATATTTGGACAAAATAAACCAAATCCTGCATATTTGTAGTAAAATAAACAAAAACTCCAACATCATACAACACTTTCATATAGTTCGTGAGAAAATCACATCTCCACCCAACCTTAGAGTTAAACATTATTATGCTGACGTTCGGGAACAAGGTTACATTACAACCAGACTTCGCTATGAATAGCATTGATATAAAATGATCAACAACTTAAAAAACTAAAGGAATTGAATATTTTCCAGGGTAATCATCTACGGTGGGTTAAACGAAAAGAAAAAAAAAGTCCAGCGTCATGGAACACATTCAGATAATTTAAAACAAAATCATATCACAAACCTACTATGAAATATACTGCAATTTCCAGATGGCAAAACCACCGACTATGAAATATACTGCAATTTCCAGATGCCAAAACCACCGGCTTGACAAATCTTGCTATTACAATTTTCAACAAATCAGTCATTGCTGAAAACAGGAACGGAGCCACAGGCTTGCTGGATTGAAATTCCATCAAAAATTGTTCCAGCTCCACCGCAGCTGTGGCAAAGAGAGCCAGTTTAGGACCTAACATTTTGTCATGGATGGTGAACTTAATTAATCCGAAACTGTGACACACAGGTTCACATTTCTTGCCCTTATGCTCACTTTTCTCATCAACCTGAAAGCTCTTGACATAATTTCGTAAGGCTGAAAGAATATCGAGGGCTCTGAGTGCAACCTTTTCATTTTCTAACCACCTAACTGCACGGAAATTCAATGGAAGACGTTGAGAATGAGTGATTTGTTTGAAGTCAGGTCTACAGGTTGGGGAATATAAAAATAAATTGAACGGTGCATGAATGAATGGAACGATATCCCATCCAGTTTCCTTCATACCAGCTTGGATTGCACAATTTATCGTGTGCAGCCCACAGCTACCTAAATCTAATATCCGGGGTCCATCCGTATGCCCTTCAGAGAGGTCAGACTGTAGTTCTTTCAAAAATTTGAAATTCACATTTGGACCTTCCACTGAAACTTGAAGGATTTTCTTGAGTTCTTTCCTGGTCTTGAAGTTTCTTTTAAAGCCCCGGGGAGATCAATGGCAGTAGTATGCCCCAAAAATACTGAAGTGAGGTACCATGTGCAAACTACATTCTGATTATCCTCCCAAAAGCGAACACTAAGATCCATTTGCTGTTTATTAGCAATCTTATTCAGGCTTTCATCAAACCCCACAACAGATTGCTGGCAACTCTCCATGCTCTTGTAACTGCCGAAACTTGCCAAATGCAACTTGCCGAAAAAGGCTCATTATTTCTGTTGCTGTTTTATACATTGACTCCATCAAAAATTCCAGAGTCAATATGATATTTCCCTGAGATTTCCCTGATATTTCCAGTGAAAATAAAATTCCCTGAGATTTCCCGGTTTTCCAGAGTGCTGGACACCCTGACAACACATTGTAGCACTGATATGTATTTAAATCTACTGTGTCCTGTAAGCTGCCGCAAGGGGGGTGGAGTCTTTATGTCTTTTCAAAGTCGTAAGCGGAGTTTGTTTTGGTATCACGTATCTGTGACTACATTTTTACGTACTAGATAGCTTCTTTTGCATACACATTAAAGCTACATTGCAAAGACACGACAAAGAATTTGTTACATAGTGGCAATAGTCGTATGCTAAGAGATTATACCTTCTTACTATCTGTCATATCCGCTCCAAGTGTGAGAGTAATAAACAAGTTTGTATCGATCATTTAGCATTTTAAAATAATTTGTTATTATTACCCTAAAATGAATTCTGATGTGAAATTGCGATCATTTCCTGTAAGTACAAAACTACATATTATAAGTGATGCCGAAAAAATAGGAAATTGATCTGTAGGAAGGAAATATGGTGTATTTGAATCTAACAGTGACGAAATCTTAAAATGAGAACTGTTATGATATGAATATTCATTAGTGATTTATGAGTCTATTTCCGGGAATGTGTTTTTCTTTAGTTTTATAAGAATTATAATTATTATTACATTGAGCTTAGTTTTTTCTGCGTGTTCCCAAGACTTTCCGGTGTTGCTGAATCGTCCCAGTCTGCAGCTCCTACGCTGAGAGCAGACGAGACCACCGCTATCCGGTACGGATGGCATTCTGCTTTTATTTGTTGATATGCCAACGGATTTATGTAATAATAGAGTAATCACGGGCTGAAATTGTATATATTTATGCAATTATTTTAGTCGGATGTTATTTTGAACAGATGCCATTTTTATAGCTGGATGATGTGATCGTATGTAACTGTGATTACTGTGAAAAGCTGCGAGAAACAGATACACAGTAAAAGAGGCTGTGCATCGATGCAAGATGCGATGGCGATCGTGACAATATTAACACGTTATTCAATCAATTAATGAAAAAGACGTACAGAAAATTTAGGCACAGCATTTCTATTAAAGAACATGCATTCATGTTATGACAAAATGATGGAGACTCAAGGCATTGTTTTTAATACAAATAATTTTTTTCCTCATGAGCCTGCTTGAAAATAGTGGTGCGTGGGATACACGAGGGTGCGACTTACACGAGTAAATATGGTACGTTTGTCAGTATGTTTTTGCAATAGCTAGCATTGTAATTTTTATGCACCTACAGGTACTAGATCATTTGAAAACCTTTGGCTAAATACACACTCTTATCAAATTATAAAACATAAGGATGAGGCATTAAGGTAACCTTAAAGACAAGCATCTTTGGAGTTGATAAAATGTTGTCTCTAAAATATGAGGAAAATTATAAAACTGCGAGGAAATATGCAACCTGCTGTGACATATGCAAAGATTCATTTGAAATAAAATACCACTCAAACTCACCTATTAAGGCCCCAGAACAAAAATCTGAGAAGGCACGAGCAGCTGGAGATGGATTTGGAGAAGACAGCCAAAAGTAGAAACCTGGTTTTTGTGCTTCTTCTCTCAGGATAAAGAATGCTGCATTGCTGGGCCCGTTTCGAAATAATATGGGAATGATGCCCCGGTAGAACTCCCTAGCACCATACTGCGAAGCCACTTCTCGAAACGCGTGCGCGGTATTAACAAACCGCCCGTGGTACGACTTGTCCTTTGTGGAAGAAATAACAATATAAATACCACTGTTAACTATAATACCAATCTACCAAAACATTACCTTACTAAATAGGTACTAACTAATGAAAGATGCCCACCGGCAACTAAAGAGAGTCCCTTATCTTACACTACACCACTAAAGCCAATTTGCATATTTGTAGGCATCAAGTGAACAATAAAAGCCATAGCAAAGCAAAATATGGAAACAGCTGATTTGAGTTGCAGGATGATCAAACAGATATGCTGAAAAACTAATGAAAGGAGATGAGATAAAAGAAATTCTGCAAAAATTATGAAACCAAGATCCTGCCTGACAAAATTAGGGGTGTGACCTTCTTGTTTGATTGAATATGTGATGCCCCACTGAATACAGTTACCATTGAGCAAATGCATTGAAAGAATTTCATGGGAAGAACACTGAAGCTGAGCTCTTGCTTTGTACAAGGCTTGTTCAAGAAAAAACATTTTGAATTAAGCAGCATGGAGTTTCCCAGAGAAAAGCTGTTGGCAGCACTGTATTGTTCATACTCTCCCAAGTAAATACATTGTTTTGGATTTTGTAACAATCCAAACTGATTCTTGCCTAAAAATTCATTTTCTCTCTTTTTCATCCTTCCATTGATGATTCTAAGCACTTCGGATCTGAGGTTTCCGTGGTGTTTCTCAACACTGGTAATGGCTTTCGGCGTTCGTCCGCATAGTGTTGTCAAGGCGACGACAGTTTCTCCAGTATAAACTCATTAAATCTCGCCGCCCTTCCACCTCTTCCTAGCTTCTTCAGAAATTCATCTGGGATGTTATTTATCCCCACTGCTTTACTCTCCTCCATTTCTTACAATGCCTCCTTATCTCACCATCCAGTATTCCTGGTCCCATCTCATCCTTGTCTACATCCCTTTCCTCCTCTACCCCCAAGCTCCTAGGCTTATTTTCACAATTATATAGTTCTTCCATGTATACTGAATATAAAATGTACTTCCACCAGTACTGAATCTCTGCCGGTTCAACGTATCCAAATTTTCTCATTCTTTCTTTTATGCACACTATCATTTTCCATTGCTTAATACCCGACAACATTTTAACCTTTGTGTACAAGGAACACATTTCTTCTTCTTTCTGGTCTCTCCCCAGCACCTCAGATTGCAGACTCCAGAACGCTTATCTCACTCTCTTTGTTTCTCTCCTAAGTATATTGTTCATTTTTTTATATCATGATCTATGTATACATTTTCCATTACCACTTTCTTCAATTTTTCCATCATTTCAGCTTTCACCCATAGTTTCTTCATCCTCCTAGCATTTGCTGTTACAACTGTTTTCCCAGCTGTTCTTCTTATCCCCATATTTATTATAACCCAACTTTTATTAGTAGTTCTTCATCTTTGTTCAAGAATATAGCCTTTTAAAATCTAACTACATTGTCGACTTATACAAGCAAGATGCTACATTATAGCCCAATTGTGATACTATTCACTCAATATAATAGCAATATTATAAGAACCCAAAAAAGCCCAGGCATGTCTTTAAGGAACATGAGATACCTAGTTAGGTAATATTTAAATTTAAGTGATGAAGCTCTTGGTGGGAGTTATGGTTTCTAAATTTAAAGCATTCACTGGCATTGGTAAACTACATGACCAAAGAAATAGGGCAACTGAACTGTACTAACTTCAACTGTAGCAATCGCCAAAAGGTAATCTTTAACTTAACACCCTGGCCCTTGGATAATAATAGCACAGCATCCAGTGTGTAAAGCGAACTAGGTTCTGCTTCTAAAAATTATTGGAAACCAATAACAGCAACAGGTAAAGGTTCAATGCTTTTATAGATATTTTTGTGCGCTAGGATTTCCGCCAACACTTAGAAAAACAGAGTGAAAAATACCGCACTAAAACCTACACTAGAAAAATATCAACCTGGTTTCTGAGTAAAAAACTGTCCCAAGCAACGATATGAGATAAATTCGATGGAATCAAGAAATGTATATCAATGAATATTTAACGCGTGCGACCTCCGCGTAGTATATTTATTTTACCGAACTCAGAAAATTACATACAATAATATCTCCGATGTAACGAAAGCAACAAATTGTGTTTTGGCAGTGGCGGTATTTCTTATTGACCGTGAATACGTGCATGAAAAGAAGAGGGCTGACGATTGATAACAGCGGATAGCACTAAAGCGTTCGTCGGATTCGGATACAATAATTCCTCTTAACAACCCTCAAGCACACATCGTCCTTAGCGCTTAGTACGTATCGTTGGTTAATTACAACCTTGACTCTGGTTGGACAACTTAGAAGCACATTCAACAGTTATTATCCAATTCTATATTCAACATGTACATTACGTCACACACCTTACGCTGTAATGTGACCGCCTCCCTGAAATATCAATGCCTCAAAATACCCCCATATTGTCGGTGTGATGCAACACATTTAGTACTAAACAGAATGATGACAATGAAAATTAACGCCAACAACGGAAGTGCGAAATGTTATTTGAGATGAATAAACTCCCGCTTTGCACTAAATACCACTTCATGCCCTTTACACTTATCGATCTGCCAAGGAAGAGAACGCCGCAAACGCCCAAATAAGTTGATAAAGGATCAAATACGCACTTGCAGTAGTGTCTGTATCCTCTCAAATGGCGTGAGAATAGCTTCAGTGCATCCAGCAAGAACAGCAGCCACTGCTTTTGTCATCGTTGGGTAAGATTCCCTCATCTCGTGAGGTAGCCGCTTTTGATAACCTTCATAGCAACCAAACATAATGGAAACTGAAGCTGTTTTCTGGCACAGGGGTGGAAGGATTCCTCGATATAAGTAAAAGAAACCCTCCATGTACAGTTGCTTGACAGCGCTGGTGGTTTTGACGCCATGCAACATCTGGGAAATAAAATGGTCAATTAATGTTTAAACCAAACCTGTAACACACGATCTGTGCCAAACGACCAATATTCATACCTGCCTAAACATAACCTTATTGATAGGGTAGGTGACTGTTACATTAATGAAAGCTGCGCCCCAACCACAGGCAAATTCTTTCCAATCTTGAAGCTGAAAAGTTGGATTTGTTATCGGAGGAGTTGGACCAAAGGAAGAAATAGGAGGGTTTCCCAATGCATGATGTTTATGGCTGCTCGTTTCGGTAGTCGCAATCACATCACATGTTTCCGAGGAGGAGCCCGCCAAATTCATTTTACCTATTAGAAGACATATATAGAAACATGACGAACCAGGTGAACTTATTGTAACGGCGAGAAGTGCCGAACTTGAATGGTCACCACCAGCGGACAAACTTCACCTTATCATAAAGAAGCACTAGAGTCCTCCATAACAATATCAGGTAAAGGACTGCTACGTTGGGATTCAATTTAAAAACTCACAAACAAAGCAACTTGGGAAAACACATTTCTGCCACCACTTCTGATGCCCTGCAGCTCGTAATCCCATGGGATTTTTCGTATATTTGAAGACGTTTTATGCTTTTCATTTCATTTCTAGACAGTTGGCCAAACAGACAATAGGTGGCAGCATTAATGAAACCCATTTTGAAGTTGATGTCGTTCATACAATTTAATTTTCAATCGTTCAAAAGTCATTTCAGGCAGACAACACTTCAATTTCAAAATACAGGTATTGATATAAATGCTAACATCGGTATTATGGAGTTGATACTTCCTCTATGCGCACTGTGTTGCCTTCCGTAACCGTGAAAGTATTCACCAGCGCTATGGACTTTTCTCGTCGATCTACATACGAAAAAAAACAATCCAATATACGCGCGTATAGTGCCTTTTTCCATGTTATCATTGTCTACGCCGCAATTGCGCAAAATATTTAGTACCAAAATATAGATATGTACTTCCACCGAGACGGACTTGGTGAAACCACATATCATGAAAACGCTCATATCAGAGTAGGCAGCTGCTCTAAAAGAAATTGTGGTATTGACGTAAGAAAATGAAAGTTTTTCTGTAAAAATGTCATTCAGAATATTACAGCCACAACAGAGAAAACCTTATGCTCAGATTCAGTGGCCCAGTCGACTTCATAAAGCTTTTTATTGCAGGGTCCGTTGACATAGAAAAGCATATCTGCTTAGTACGAACTGCCAGTTCGATTATGGGGCACCTAATTATCAAGGAAAAAGAGGATGAACTTTTGTTGCTCAAATTGCATTGTTATTTCTTGATCCGGAGGGGAGACAAGGTTGAAATTGAATTGGAAATTTTTCCTACTGAAGCAATATTTAACGCACTTAAATACCTACCCTATATGGACCATGTTTTATTCTACCAATTCTACTCCCGAGCAAATTTTCTCGTTTCTGATCGTGTATTATCTTTGCCTCTGACTTTCTGTGCCTTGGCCTTAAGGGCAAGGCATAGCATATATTCTATATTAATATCAAAATGTTTGACGCCAACTCAGCGAAGCGAAACTCCGCCGTCTCCGAGACAAATGACTTACAAAATTTAATGGCGAACTGTATGTTGATTTTTGGAATTTACGAAGGAATAAGGGCAATAAAGAGGCACAATGCTGCGAAATGACGTGTTTTTCGTATAATAATTCTTCAGTGGGCTTGAAGTACATTGTAATATCAAACACATAATCTAAAAATGTAGTATTTGATCATTTTGCCAGATCGTTGTGAATAATACCGTTTCCGTGGAGGAATGAATCGGAATCTGATGCCGTAGCAGTATTTTCTGGTGAGTACAGTGTAACTTGTGTTGTAGTTGGGACGTTATCTTTATTTATAAATTTGACGGATACATACGCACTTGCCTTTGTCGTCATCGCCAAAAAATACTGATCATTGTGGCTAAATGATTTTCAATCGTGATTGGAATTACTGTCAAACCCAGTGAAACTTCGTTTTTATTGCTCTTTAAAACGCGGAGTGTGATGAAACTCTAGATGAATTTCTAAGGAATATGGAAGAACGTTGAATGTTCAAATCCAATGGTTTGAGTTTTAGAATGCCTTTTGGAGTTTTCATTGCGGTATGGAGCTACGTATTCATTTCATTGCTTCTCTGTAAGTTTCCGTGTTACACGTTCTTAGTACTGTTCTTCCATGAATGTAATGGTTTATCCTGAAAAATATCACATGATTCCTCGGCTTTTATTCGTTTCCTGTCATCAAAATCGATTTCGTTGAACTCCATTGTACGGTGTTGTCAACTCAGAAAATATGATTAAACTACCTTGCTGTTATCCGGTTTTATGATCAGTGAACTAGTGCTTTATTGTCATACCTAGAATAAACAGCAATGCTAGTTTGTGTAGTGCCCAATACTTATACCTATTTTACTTATCCTACTTATACCCATTGTACTGCGTTCAACCATACAATTAATATGGAATTTAATTTTCAGGGGCTGAAAATGAAAAACATTCCATGGAACGTTTGGGAGTGACAAGAAATGGGCAAATGTGTGCAGTGAGATCATCATTATGACAACTGTATCTTTTGATTCGGGTGGATACCGAACCTCTGCGGCTGGTTCCAAAGAGATAATGTGCCATACTCTCAGTCATGTGAAACTATCTCGCATACTTATTTTATTTCCTTTCATATTATTTGCCATTGTTTTCGTTAATTATTATTACCTATCAAAGGTTCGTTGATCTGTTTTTAAGTAATGCCATTACATTTAAATATGCATATCTAAAGCACAATAATTGTATGTCACATGCTTACAGGTAGAAAATGATGCTCCTAATTCAGATATTCATCGGACAAGGTCGAAACTGGAAGCATTTGAAGATTTTTCTTCTCTTAAAGCATCAGACTTGAAATTCAGGATTGAGGAAATGTTAAGAATCAGAGGTAAGTTGAATGCTTCGTCAGTAAGCGATTTAAAGAATTTATCACTTTTAGTTCAAGTGTTTGAAGCTAGTGGGCATTAAAAGGATCAATTGTTAGGAATTTATTTAATGAGAATGTGGCCGTTGGCATTAGAGATTACTGAGTGGAGAGGATAAACTTTGAAATGAATCGGGCAAGGTATACATTTTTAACATGAGTATGATATCATATTAAGAATAATTTCGTCTCAAGCACCAATACTGTTAACACAAACAAACTACTTCAAGGTATTCAACTGCCTATGGTAATTTTAAATTTCCTGGTAAAAGGTCTTCTAGGTCTAAAATTGCATCTTGATCCTTAAGGCCGTTTTACACGGTACATTTTTTGTACAATTTCATGTACAAACGCTTGTATGAGGAAGATTGTACCTACCGTGTTAAGTGGATAATGGTTTACTCGGAACCGAAATCGCAGTTTTTTGCACGGAATTGTTAGATGGAAACAAAAAAAGAATTTTAGTGAAAAAATTAATCTTCTAACCACAACCATTCAGTCGTAAATCAAAAATTAAAATAAGCAAAAGGTGACGCCTACCGAAAAAGCTGCTGTGATAACATTAACGTCATTTTCCTCCCATCCTTGACTGTTCGTATGGGAAGGGGAGGGAGTGGAGTGGGGTTCTCGGGAGTTCTGCTCGCACAGAGCACAGATTCTGTCGTAGCTGCTCCGATTGGCAGAGTCGGCTGTGTCCCCCCCATTGCGATAAGGCGAAGTAGCTTCGCGGGCTCAGTTGTGATTGGACGAAGTCATTATACGTCAGAGGTTGCACCACACCCACTTTTCCGAAAGGGTTAAAAACATTAGTTTTTCGACACCTATAACTCGAGAAATAATTGACGGATCAAAAAACGGAAAAATACGTGTCTTTTTATTTTACAAACTCTATCATGTTCGGCAATAAAAAAAATATGGTAAACGACCCCATTAAGACATTTCAAATTCTCCGTGAACCCTACCTCGTCCTTTAAGGCGAGCAATCCTAGCTCAGTTCTCTGTGAAGGGGATGTCCACACCAAAATCTTGTAGCATGGACGGGTTGAGTGAGGGTGGGTGATGCCGTTAGAAAATATGGGAGGATTTTGTTGGTGGTGGTAAGGATTATTTCGTATGGGAAGGGAAGGGAGTGGAAGGGGATTCTCGGAAGGTCTGCTCGCACAGATCCTGTCGCAATCACTCCCATTGGGAGAGCCAGCTGTATCCCCTCCTTTGCGATAAGGCGAAGTAGCTTCGCGGGCTCAGTTGTGATTGGACGAAGTCGATATACGTCAGAGGTTGCACCTCGCCCACTTTTCTGAAAGGGTTATAAATATCAGTGTTCCGCTGTTTATAACTCGATAAATAATTGACAGATCAAAAAACTGAAAGATATGGGTCTTTTTATTTTACTAACTCTATCATTTTAGGCAATAAAAAATATGGTAAACGACCCCATTGTATGAACGCTTGTGCAAATGTCTTAATGGCTGAATGGAAAATAGAACCTGTTCTAATTCCATTCAGACAAACATACAATTTCATTCAGCTTCATACATTCATTTGTACAATAAAATTTACTGTGTAAAGTTTACTTTAGGCTTGTTGGAATTATGTATGTACTATTTCAAAATATCCAGGATTCCTGAATGTTATAGAGACTCTTTAGAGGATTATGGAAACGATGTCATTCAGATTTACCGTTAAAGTTCATCAAGGGGTTTTAAGTTGAGGCAGAAGCAATCTTGAAAAAAAAACAATCATCCAAGAGGAAATTACCTGCACTGTGCTCGACTATAATATAATTTCCATGGATATAGGACAAATAAAAATTCCTAAAGGATGATAGAGAGCACATGTATCCATGATTCATAAGAAAAAAATAACATTAAGGTGTATTTTCTTTCTTTATAAATGGGGGTCAAGAACAAAAGTTGGAAACTTATCACACATGTTATCAAAAGGAATATTTCAAAGTAAATTTATTTAACGTGCAATTATTACAATAAAGACATATAAATTTTCCTGTTTTCATGCAACTTTGTCTTTTTCAATATTATGCCATGGAGTGAAGGCTAATTTCGATGACCATACTTAAAATTTTGAATGCTGTAGACTTAAACAGAAATTCAAGAATTGGTAATCAGCTTTATATTTTTGGGTGCAATGCAATAATTTATGCCGATTATGTTTATATTTTGTGTAGTTACAGAATTTCATACGACTTAAATAATAATTATGGTTGGTTGTGAGTGGACTGATTTCGGTAATACCGACACATAAATTGCATGGTTGTTAGACTAATTGAATAAAGTATAGCGGTTGTTAAAGTGAAATACTTTCCCAGCTGAGTGGCTTGAGCAGGGTCAGAAGTGAACCTCTAAGTGACACATGAGGATAGAAGCTGTGCTATGTGATGGTTGGGGCCAATGGGCCAAGAGAGGGGGTAACTGGGAGGGGGGTTTAGAAGGCGAGGAAGTCTACCATTGTCTTGTTATTTCTTGTACATTTTTTTAATCCTGGAAAAACTCACCACTTCCTCACCTTCCACACCCACCTCCTCTCCTCCCGGTCATCTCCTCCCTCAGTTTTTCCTACTCATCACCCCTTTCTCTTTCTACCCCTACAAACCAAGTATATATTGATGGTACTGAGCTCCATTTGTCACTTGATGATGATGTATCAACATTGAAACCTGGGTCGAAGTTAAAACTTTTATTTTGTGGAAAATTGCATGTGTATTACTTCAGTATGTACAAATTCCACTTGATTTCACAAGAATCCTCAGATTTTAAATGATCTCTTGATGGAGGTGCCACCGTCAAGTTAAAACCTAAAGTAGTCAAATTGGCAGTTTGATTTGGTGGAGAGATTTTTTTTTTCATTTGTGGCTGTGAAATCTTTGAAGACCAATAGTGAGATTATTCTCATTTCCATAGGTTCAGTGAGCTTGGAGTTGAGGGATTTGGAAGCCAGGAGACAGAGGCTGCAATCAGAAGTGGTTACCTACAGCCAGAGAATTGATGAGCTTAAAGGTGAACTCCTTCGTCAGCAGACTGAGTTAGAGAGGCTGAAAATATCTGTGGAACAGGTGAGTTCTGTCTGACAAATTTCCTGATTGGTGTAGTTTCTTGCGGTAATGAATTTTAATTTCTATTTGTGCTCATTCTTGCGAAGGGAGGAAGGAAGCAAGTACTGAGCACTCATGTTCATTTGCTTAGCATGGACAGATGAAAGGCTCAGTAATTACCTTGTTCTGTTTTAATATTATGTGGAAAATGGTATTTATGAAAGACACTGACTGTGACAATGCTGCATTTTCCTGCTGAGAAAAATCTCACCTGGGCTGTAGTGTTGCTGATAATGAGAGCGTTAGTATTTTCGTTGAATTTGTTAAAATATTATCATTCAGAATATATGTTATTATAAGGCCTTCTTGTGGTGATTTGACGTTAAGACATTTTTATCATGAGGTTGTTATTTTAAGAATATCAACTCTGTGTATTAAGTTCATTGTTGTAGCAGTGAAAATGGATTTAGGATAAAAATTTCTTCTAAAATTTTTGTTACTCTAATGAAAATATTTATTGGCTACCACTTTTACTCAGTATCTGCCTCTTTTTAAATTCTTCCTCGGGCATACTGTTAGAAGAGAGTAAAATACTTTTACCAAATCTTGGCCTGTTAAGATTAACACAGAGTTGTGGTAAAATGGAAAAAGTAGGTTATAGTTCTCCCAAATAATGGAAAATGATAGCTTATGAAATAATATGGGTTAAATTTGAGTTAGTTTATGCAGTAAATAGTAATTTTTTCTCTAAAAGAAGTTTACAGTAACAGGTGGCTAAAATTATGAAGTAATGATAGGTCGCTTGTAAATTAATTACTACAGTAGACTCTCGGTAATACGAAGCACAATAATGCAAAGTTTCGATTATATGAAGCAAAACTTCCGGTCCCGACGAAAATACTATAGTAATAACATGGCAATATTCAAAAATACTAATTTTTTGAAATAACGAACTTCGGGCCCAGTCCCCAGGAACAAATGGAATTTGTTTTTATGAACCTCAGCGGAAAACTGCTTCAGCAAAACTATTTTTGACTGCGTAGACACCTAACACATCAGTGTTGCTGATTGTGGTGCATCAAAAATAAAATGCGTGAATAATAGAGCATTCACCTCCCTCATATGCCGGTATGTCCCCATCATTTTCCACATGTAACTCCGCGTATCATTTGAGTACTGTGGAAATGGTAGTTAATGCCATTATTTATCCTGGCTATTTTATGTTTTACCTGTTACCAGCATTTTCATAACCTGCACGGTTCTCTTTTGATTAAAGCTTACATGTGACGGCAAATACCATGCTCGCTGCCATGCGCCTGGAATTATGGCAGTTCAAATTCTCCGTGAACCCTACCTCTTCCCTTAAGGCGAGCATTCCTAGCTCAGCTCTCCGTTAAGGAGCTGTCTGCACCAAAATCTTGTAGCATGGACGGGTTGAGTGAGGGTGGGTGATGCTGTTTGGAAATTTGGGTGTGTTGTGTTGGTGAGGGTAAGGATTATTACGACCGGGGAGTTTGGGTTTACGGTGCATGGGGAGGAAAAGGATCTGGTTGTGGAGAGGAAAGGTCCCAGCTGTGGGTGTATCTTTTAAGAGGCCTGCAAACAGGGGCCAAATCCGGTAGACCCTCGCCTGCTGTGCCGGGTGCCCTCACCCACTTTCGCCTCTGCCCATGTGACTTAAATGCCCATTCGCCCTACGTGCCCGCATCCTGGATCCTTGAGTAAGATACGTGGCAGTGAAGATCAGGACAGTCGCCCGCCGAGCCTTCGGGTGACCACCTATACTTGGCTAGTTCTCTCTTAGGTCAAATTTGTGATACTTTGGAAAAGTCCATCAATTGTATTCGGGTTGAGCCTCTCTCTTTATCTCTCACAAAGGCAGGTGACCCTCGCTGTTATTTTGTGCTGATGTGCAGACCTCTAGTATCTTTGTCTCTCTTGCTGAGCTTGAAGGAGGGGAGGTGGTCGGTGGATCGAGTAATGGAATGTCTGTGAGGTTCCTTCATCTTCTTGGCAACCCTGGGGGCCACATGGCAGTGGCTGATTGGAACCGCTCCAGGTGTTGAGCGAAATGGGGAGGGTCAGGGATGCGGCGTCCTTTGTTATCAGGAGGGTCTTCGACCCCTCGCATTCTGACACCTCTACACCATCCCCTTCTCTTCCCTCCCTTCCCCCCCGATATCCCTCGAATATCTACCTGTGACCACCTACACGCACCCTTTAGGATTGCCCAGAAGAAGAGGAAGGAACGTCACAGATGTTCTGCGATGCTATTCCCACTCCCACTTCAAGCTCAGCAAGACATATAAAGATACACCCGCAACTGGGATCTTTCCTCTCCACAACCCCCCTTCACCGTAAACCCAAACTCCTCCGCCGTCATATGTCCTTGAGGAGACAATGCGGAAAATATGCCGAATCATGCCCCATTTGTCATCAAGTCTTTGTAGTAGAAAAGAAACAATATTACCTCCCAAGATTATTTATTCCGCTGATGATAGATGGAAGACGCTACAAGTAATAACCTGTGAATGATTTTTTTTCTGGAAACGGGCTTAGTTCTGTGCTTTTTTATAGCTATGATTGGGTGATAGAAGACAACTAAAGCGTGGTTGTGCCAGCTGCCATCATAACAGCGTACATGTTTGAAGCAAATGTCTATTTTTAGTGTCCATACTTTTTTCATGACTTTTTTAAAGTGTTCGAAATTATGAAGTGCCAATTTCCCGGTCCCGCTGACTGCATATTATCGAGAGTAGATATTTGAAGCAAGCAAGTGTCCATACTAGATTCCCTTCTCTACTTACTATTCCGAAAATAAAATTCATGTACGAAATGTTCAAGTTTTTTTATATACGTTTTCGTTACTGGGACAAAATTTTACCAATACTATGATTGCCGACTTAAAAGTATTAACATAGTAGGTACTTATTTTACAAACTTTTAAGAATGCTTTCATGAAGGACCACAAAAGTTATACAATGTTTTCAAAGAGAACAAAAGTTAGAGAATAAAAAATAAACTTTTTTCATGACTTTTTCAGTGTTCGAAATTTGAAATTATGAAGTGCCAATTTCCCGGTCCCACTGACTTCATATTATTGAGAGTTTACTGTTTATATGTCCATTTAAAATGAAGAATGGTTTATATTGACTGTGCTGAGATGTCTTGTGTAATGTGACATACCAGTAGCATTAAAAATTCTTGTTTTTCAATGATGTTAATTTTGCTGAATTACATGTTTATGCACTTCAAAATAGATGTTAAATAATGCTTCATGAAATACTCTTCCAGGCTCAAGTTGCAAGAAGAGAAGCAATGGAAAGGAACAGTCCTGAGTTGGCACTTCCTCATCGTTTGTATCCATCTTCACCTCCACCAAAAATATCATCTCCTAGCTTAGAGGAGCGGTCTTCTTGTACCATGCATCTTTGCTTTGATTATTCCCGTTGTTCCCTCACGTCTGGTTTCCCAGTGTACTTATATGATCCTGATGAACATCAGGTTTGTTTTTTATATTATTTCTATGAACTCTGTGCATTAATCCTTATGGTGCCAGCCAGCTGATCAATTGGCCCTAGATAATTACTATTAGGTTTTAGATAAATTCTAACAGAAATCATACCTTTCCATAAAATGGCATCATTTTATGTACATATCTGGTGATTAGGTTTAACACAAATGGTTATAGCAGAATGTGAAGTCTTGTGGAAATTAATGTTGATTCTTCCTGTAATTATTTTTCCTGGAATTCTGAAAATGTCATGCAGAAAGTATTTAGAATTCTTATTACATCTGCTATAGTATATTATGTTTACACTTTCTGCTTCAGGTTCTTGGGGAAGTAGAGAGTTTTGTGAAAACAACAGTCCGCCAAACTCTTGGGTACAACCCTCACTTCACAGATGACCCATCTACTGCCTGCATTTTCTTTGTTCTTGTTGGTGAACTAGCTGCTGTTGACATGGATGTTGGTCTTGTAACACCTCATTCTAATCTCACCCTTCCTAAGATATTGTTGGCAGAGCGGTTGGCACAATTGCCATACTGGGCTGGTGATGGTAGAAATCATGTCCTTTTGAACTTAGCCAGGGCTACTGTTGAAGGTAAGTACTGAAAAAGATATAATCATTTTGTGAATCACAGTCTCTTAGTTTTGTTGCATTTTTCTGTTTAAATACCTATTATAATTGAAGAAGATCTTGTGGGTTTTGGCCACATGTTATGTCACTTTGACCTAAGGAAAACCATTTGTACAATAAAAACAGCTTATGCTCATTGTTGTTATTAGTTAAAGTATGATTTACTAGTCATGCAATTTGTCAATATGCGTTTAAAGTAGATATGGGTCAAATAACAGATTTAATTAATTTGAATATCAAATTCAAATATTGAATCATGAATCAAATATCTTGAATTTTGAATACCTCGAATACTGCAATTGATATGTTAAATACGAGGGCAAACTTAAAAATAAGGTCTCCTAAGTATTTGCATCGCTGCATGAAACGCTAGGCGCAATCCAGCAACCCCGCCATGTTCCTTGGTTCCCCCACTACCACTCTGCCACCGCGAAGCATTGTCGACAGCTCATTCTTGGCATAGCAGCCGTCCACGATGGAGCTTCCACTCGCGTCTCCGTCCAGGTGTGAAATTCGGTCTGTCATGTGATTTTTGACCGCGAAAAAGGTCTATTATTTACGAAGATAAGTGAAATGTACCATGCGGTAGTAGGTTTTTTGTCCCAACATGTGGAACCTACTATCTGCATACTATATATCTACCAATTGTCGTGGTTTTCTCATTCAATCATAGGATGACGCAAACAAAAGCCCCTGTGGGGTAGGCTATTGAACTATATATAAACATTCATCCACACGACTACCTTTCAAAAATAAAATTTTTGGGCCTCCCTATTGTTAGCTATCTTAGGTTGTTAGTTAGCTCTAGCTTGTAAGCAAGTTGTGATGTTCATGTGCTTCTGTTCAGTTTGTTCTCTTTTTATTCTTTGATGATTACTCATTTATGTTTCAGCTTCCATTCGCAACACAGGACAACGAAGGATAATTGGAGATCTATTTCAAGGTGTCAACACTGCTAGAGCCATGGTGGCTCAATCAGAGTTTTCTCCTGGGACATTTCGCCCTAGATTTGATTTAGTGCTACCTCCTTTGTTGGGGCCTCCTGGTGGAGATGTTTGGCAAGGGATACCCCCAGTTCTTCCTGCTAGGAGACAATTTTTGCTATCCTTCCAGGTGATTATCATAAAAAAAATTTTAGAAATATTTTTGGTAATACTAGCTGGAAAAATAAGTGTTGTCATGTTTGTAAAAGCTGTCTGCATATTTATGAGTCTGCCCTTCCAGTGGCCCTAAAGACTTCTCTCCATTCATCATGCCTATCCCCTTTCTAGAAGAACCTCCAATAGTTCATGTGTATATGTACATTGAAATTTTATTTCTTAATGTATATTTCTGGAACAGGTTTAGTCTTTCCATTGCTTGGTAGAATATTGGACAACAGCAGACAAAGTGCTGCAGATATACCTTGGAGAGTTACATTGATGAAAGAGGCTGGTTTAGGTAGAATGTATTGGTAGACTGATTGGGTAGAACTTATGAGAGGAACCTTAAGTTAGGACATTAAGGGGAGATTAATGAGGATAGCCTGGCATTGTATGGCTGCAAAATTTGGCAAAAAAATCATTATAAGAGGATGAGAAGAAATTGGAGGCATGTAGATACAGTAAACACTCGATAAAACAAAGCATGATAATATGAAGTTTCGATTATTCAAAGCTAAACTGACGGTCCCGATAAAAACCGTATGGTAATAACATGGCAATATTCGAAAATACTATTTTTTCGAAATTACGAACTTCGGGCCTGACCCCATGAACAATTGGAATTCGTTTTTACGAACCTCTGCGAAAAACTGCTTCAGCAAAACTATTTTTGACTGCGTAGACATCTAACAAATCAGTGTTGCCGATTGTGGTGCATCAAAAATAAAATGCATGAATAGTAGAGCATTCACCTCCCACATCTGCCAGTATCTCCCCATATTTTCCGCATGTATCTCCGCGTAATGTGGAAATCATAGTTAATGCCATTATTTATCCTGACAATTTTTTGTTTTACCTGTTACCAGGATTTTCATAATGTGCACAGTTCTCTTTTAATTAAAGCTTACGTGTGACGGTAAATATCATGCTCGCTGTCGTGTGCCTGTAATTAAGGCATTTCAAATTCTCCGTGAACCCTACCTCGTCCTTTAAGGCGAGCAATCCTAGCTCAGCTCTCTGTGAAGGGGATGTCCACACCAAAATCTTGTAGCATGGATGGGTTGAGTGAGGGTGGGTGATGCTGTTTGGAAATTTGGGAGGATTTTGTTGGTGGTGGTAAGGATTATTTATTTATTTACCAAATATTCAAAAACAGCCACAAATGGCCTTTTACATTGAATATGTAACAAATAAATATATTAGTCAACAAAAATAAAAGTAGTGATGAACAAAAGATCAACCTGTTGACATTAATTCTTTGATACATCTGGTATAGGAGAGATGAAAGGCGGAGAGGTCAAGTGAGAGGTGGGTGGAAGAGAGAGAGTTGAAAAGTTTTGGGAGCCGATAGAAAAGAGATCCTTGGGAGAGTGAAAGACGGAATTTCGGTAGGTGTAGAAGATCACTGCTACGGGTTTTGCGGCCAGGAATGTGGAGTGAGAAAAGAGGGAGAAGGTCATTAGAACGGACGAGTGACGACTGTTAGAGTGGACGAGTGAGTGATTGTGACGGCCAGTGAGTTTGGGTTTACAGTGCATAGGGGGAAAGGGTCTGGTTGTGGAGTGGGAAGGTCCCAGTTGCGGGCATATCTTTTAAGAGGCCTGCAAATTGGCATCAAATCCAGGAGACGCTGGATGCCCGACTGTGCCCGTTCACCCCAGGTGCCCGCATCCTAGGTGGCTGCCCGGGTCCTAGGCGGGTGACCCGGTTGCTCGTCCAAACTGAAGGGAGGGGTGGTTAAAGAGTGAGCGAAAAATATTGCGAATGGCAAAGACCTTTCTCTTTCACCCAACCCTCGTGATTTCCTCGAACCGACACTAAGCCAACCACAACCCCCTCCACGGCCTTTCACCCCCTCCCATAACAGTCCCGGAGTATATAAACCTGTGTTCTGCTGACTTATGTTCTTCTGTGCTTAATGTACCTGAGAATGGCTTGACAGCCGAAACCGGTAGTTCTATTAATAAAACTGTGGAAGTCACAACGATTTTTTCATTGTCATTATGGAATCCTTCCACCACGTGAAAGCTTCAAATTTCAATTTAACCTCTTCATTTCATTTAATTCCCTCCAATTTATTTAATGCCTCAATTGCTCTGTTGTTTTTTCTTTTAGAAAATTAGAATTTTTTAATTACTTTGCTGAACTACTGTGTAACTCATCAATCACTTATTTCACCATGCAACACTCAAAATTTCTCCTGTGCTCTCTGCTAGGTGGTACTAAATTACTAAAATGTATCAAAGTTTACCATTGCATTTTGTTGAACCAGACTCAATTTGCAAATTCCTGAACCTTACCATTGTATTTTCTCATATTTATTATGCTGTTTTTGATGATGGTGGATAGGTGCATGATTTTTTATCCTTCTCCATTGTTTCAGGGGGAGTATGTCCCTGGGCCTGCAACTTCAAGCTCTTCAGAACCTGCCCTGCTTGATATGCATCTCAGGGCAATGTCCAGGTCTGCCACATCAGATGAATTTTTCTTTCAATTTGATTGTGGAGAGAATGATGATGACAAGGTCAGTTATTATTAGATAAAATTTGTGATTAAAAGTGAAACAAGATGGTACTTTTCCACAAGGTGTAATGACCATACGATACGTTACAACCATTAGGTACATACATACCTGTACACACCTGATAAAGACCCAACCGTTGTAATGCGTCGTACCAACATTAAACCTTGTGGAAAAAGTGCCATCTTGTTTCGTTATCAGTATGCATTCTTTCCACTACATCTCGCCTGTCTCAGTCAAGCTTTGTGATTATACTTAACCTTGGTTAGAGAAATTGCTTATCATGGGCTGCTCTGAAAACTATTGAAAAGTTTTGTTAATTTTTCATTTATAAATTAGGGACAATTAGGAGGAATATTAGTGATCCATGGAAAAGTAATTTGACTCACATTAATTGCCATGTGAAAAAATTCTCCTGGACCGGGAATCGGACCACATACCTTTGGCTTTCCCGGCCACTGCACAGACCACTACGCTACCCAGGATCCCTAATTCACATGGCAATTTGGTCCAGGTGAATTTTTTCGCATCGCAATTATTGTGAATTTCACTGCTGTTCACACAGCAGGCTTGGAATACCCTACATAATTTGACTCAACCTTAACCTGCAAAGCAGAGATTAAAAGTCTTTAAGTTCCGGAGGCACCTTCAGGAAAGAGTCATTTAAAGAAGAGGTCAAAATATGCATATGGCGTTGAAAATGAGTCAGTCGAAGAAAATATTGTGAGCACAAAGAAGGCAGAGCTGAATTATGTCTGAGAACCAGAAATAATAGATATGTAGTGATGATCTTCAATGCTTAGATTGATGTGGCTGAGAAGTCCCATGAATCCTATACAGTCAAGCCCACTTATATCAAACCCGTTTATAACAACATTCCGGTCATAACGAAGTGAAGGCTATTCCCTGTCCAAGAGAAGCCTGGAAAAACTGGTCCACATATAACGAAGTTCGGTTATTACAAAGTAAATATTCGGAACCCTCAACTTCATTATAAACGGACCTGACTGCATGCATAAAAGTATTTTCTGGAATGTTGATACCTTGTGCAATGTTATCATTTGATCATGGTTGCTCTTTTATTGCTCATACAGCTAAATTGAATCACCTTTATTGTTTTATTTACATTCTACTTTATGAACTTATCTTCTCCAAAGAAAACTACTATATCAGGCAGTTTTAAGTTTACAGTTGTGAAAGCCTGCAGTGAAAACCCTACAATGACCGAAGAATTATCCACAGTCTGTATAAAAACCAAGTAGCTGTGATTAAATCTGGACCCAGCTGTGAAGAGGCAAGAGTAAGGAAAGGAGTTAGACAAGGCTGTGCACTGTGCCTGTAATTTTTAATGTTTCCATCGAGAGAGCCATCAATGAAATCAAAGAGAAGTCTTCCGGAGTGACTATCCACAGAGAAAAATTAAGCATGCTGCGATTTTCTAATGACATAGCACATATAGCAGAGACGGAGAGGGATCTGAACAAGATTCTAGTAACCATGGAAAGGGCAATGGCCAGATATCAGCTGAAGATAATTAAGAAGACTAAGATATTGGTGTGCAACAAGAAAGAAGAGGCCAAAACCAATGTCAAACTAGGAAAACAAAAACTTGATGAGGTGAAAGAGTTCTGTTACCTAGGAAGCCGAGTAGCCAACGATGGACGAAGCAAGAAAGGAATTGTTTGTAGAATAGCCCAGGCCAAGAGGACATTGTATCAAAAGAAAAATTTACTTACAGCTGGAAATACAAGTGTAGGTGTAAGGAACCAATTCATTAGACCATACATCTGGAGTATGTTTCTGTACGGCAGTGAGGCATGGACGATGACAGCAGCGGAGGAGAAAAGGGTAGGAGCATTCGAAATGTGGTGCTACACAAGAATGCTGAAGATTAAATGGATCGACCGAGTAAGTAACGAGGAAGTCCTAAGAAGAGTAGGAGAAAATAGACGTATGCTGACAACTCTAAAAAGAAGAAGGGAGAACTTAATCGGCCATATCTTGAGACACGATGGCCTGAGGAAGACAATCGTCTATGGAAAAGTGAACGGGATGAATGGAAAAGGCAGGCCTCATATGAAATACATGTAACAGGTTGTGAGGGATGTAAAAGAGAAGAATTATGTCACAATGAAAAGGTTGGCAGATAGAAGAATCGAGTGGAAAGCTGCATCAAACCAATTCTAGGATTGTTGACCAATGATGATGAGATGTGAAATTCATAGAATGAAGTTGGGGATAAGTATTTGGTGGCGAAGAGGAATAAGTTCAGATCTTTAAATGTGCTCTTTGTACTAGCCAGAGGAATGAATGCTCTAGGAATTAATATGTCAATTTTAATTTTCTCCTTGCTGGGTTGTGCACTTGTCTGGATACATGCATTTTGGTTTTTACTTCTTGAGCCCCTTTAGTTAATTTGTTTTGAATGATTTTTAAAATAACTTTAGAAATTCATCCTGGAATCTCAGAGGGGGAAAGACAAAACAATTGAAAATGTGTAATTCTGAGGTAACTGTATGAATTTACCTTTCCAAAATGTATTAGCTTATAAATCATAACCTTCTTTCACTGAGTTTATAAAAATAATTGTGTTTACGAAAATTATTGTGGTTAAAAAAAAATATATTCACTCTTAGTAAGTGATATCAACTGCTTGAATTTCATCCAAATGTTGGGGCCTCACTCTACTCCTTGAAATAATTTTGGATTGGAATAGTGTCAGGTAGTGTATTTTGAAGTAATTTGCTGCACTGCACTCTAGTTCTATTTTTCTGTACAAAACTTATCTCAGATCACTTAATCACCCATATTTTAAGAGAGTCGTTTCATTTTTGTTCAAGTTTGAAGTATCTAACTCATGTTATTTTATTAAAAATTTGTGATTAATCAGGGTGATGATGGTCCGGATATGGAAGCAGAGAAAAATCCTAGTCTTGGGGAGTGGACTTTGTGTGGCCTGTCTTCATCCAGGATGGCTTTCTTATCAGTTTCCACATTTACACTGATACCTGCTCCAAGTGATTCATCCATAGCATCAACCACTCTTGTTCAGGTAATTGTTTTAACTGTTTTGGTGAACTAATTGCATATGAGTGAAGTCATTGGTAGTACATATTGTCATATTTCATGTTACATGTATTTTGCTGTGCTTTTTTTTTTTAGATCTACCTGTATACTATTTTTAAGGTGTGACAATTGTTTGTGGAAGGGGGTGTTCGGTCTTTCTCAAAAGTTTACAAATGAATATCTAAATGTTGTTCCTTCCTCTTGATTTAAAATTTCTTCTATCAAAATGTCCCACTGTTTTACAGTATAGTGTTTTTAGATAAACAGGTTACATTGTAGTGATTTTTCTACCAGGGCATGAATAGAAAGTGCAAATACTAACGCTAACTACTACTACAAAACGCTAATACATACGATTAAAACAGCACGTTTCAGTCTCCCAACCATGAACATACAAATGTCAACAGTAAAAGTCCTATAAATAAGCCGGTAAATAGTTGAGCAATGCCTTTTGTTCAGATTTTTTTCGTGATGTAAAAGAGATTTTTCATCCCATGTAGCAGGCTTGTACATTGAGACGGCCTTGCTAGATATCAAAACTACGCGAGTACCAATACTTCCCTACATTGAATGTGACACAACTGCTTAGCATTCGCCTTGGGAAGGTCTGAGGTGAAAGGAAAATTATTAATTGAAAAGCTCAACCTCCGTTGAAAAGTAGACAAAAATCCATGTATGAAGTGTGT
This sequence comes from Platycnemis pennipes, assembly GCA_933228895.1. NCBI lineage: Eukaryota > Metazoa > Arthropoda > Insecta > Odonata > Platycnemididae > Platycnemis > Platycnemis pennipes. The sequence continues at coordinate 45,197,608 of OW121854.1, read as the reverse complement.
TGAAATAGAGGCAAAAATTGAAGTTCTGCCATCAATACTGAACTCGAGATCATTCTACTCAACGCATACGTTGTTAAGCGTTTCCGCAATCGCTCTCAACTCGTTTTGAAAAATATAAAAATCAATTAAAGTATTGCGGCATGAGCAAGTGTTATGACGTTAACAGATTCTCATTATAAATTTTAAATTGAAGACGAAGGTATTTGCCTGCTTCTAATGTTGCATACTTATGGAGAAAACCCGGTTTCGTAAATTTGCTAGAATAACTTAAATGAATATAATAAATAATTTGAAACTCAAAGGACATCATGAAAAAAGTACAATTCATATTCTATCGAAATTCCCTTTCGTGGAAAATAAAAGAATGAAACTTTGTTAGGTTCACTTTATATTTATTCAGTCATGACCCGAGTTCCATAGCGTAGTTAATTCTTCAGATCAGAAATTCCCTTTCATTTGTGCATTTCATATTGTTATGACAACCACCAATGTAACACTGCCCTCTGCGACTCGAAAAAAAATTGGGTAATTTTTCATCCTCACTGCAAAGAGATGCCACAAAAGTGATTATTAAAAAAGTCCTACCTGCATTAAACGAAAGACTAAATTATCTACACGGCTGATATGCTCTCTATGACTATCGCTTCTTCTGTTTTTGAGATATAAATCCGTCAACTTTAGCCTTTTCTCGTGGACTGAATATACGACATGTGCTTTTGGGTCATTATCATCATAATTAATTATTGAGTGCCGACCAACATACGGTATCTCACACTCACCCCATCCATGCTACAAGATTTAGGTGTGGACAGCCCCTTCACGGAGAGCTGAACTAGGATTGCTCGTCTTAAACGATGAGGTAGAGTTCACGGAGAATTTGAACTGCCATAATTCCAGGCACACAGCAGCGAGCATGGTATGTGCCGTCACACGTAAGCCTCAATTAAAAGTACTGTGCACTATATGAAAATGCTGGTAACAGGTAAAACAAAAAATAATAGCATTAATAATGATTAGGATATTAATAGGATAAATACCGTATTTACTCGTGTAAGCCACGCCCTCGTGTATCCCCCGCACCCCCCAACATACGTATTTTCTTGAGAGGTTTAACAATTGAAAATAAAACTTTCTTACAATGAATGAACATCAGCGATCTACGGAATCAACTAACTTGACAGCCCGCATATATGTTTGCCCCCTCTAAGTTATGCAACCACCATCACCCACCCCCTCCGCTTTTACAGATTTTCCAAGGAGTTCCCCCCACCTACGTTTCAGGGTGTTGTTGTGGTCACGGTCATCCGTTGGTTGGGCAGGCGACCGCCTCGAGGCCGGGCGACTGCCCTAAGATCGTCACTGCCATCTTTTCATCTTTTTCAAGGGTCTTTACCGTTTGCAATAGTTTTCACTCACCTGCCTAGGATACGGGCACCCAGGGCAAATGGCCACGGTTGGGCGTCTACATCACATGGGCGGAGGTGAACACGGGTGATGGCATGGACAGGTGAGGGTCACCCGGATTTGGCACCCGTTTACAGGCCTCTAAAAGATACATCCACAACTGGGACCTTCCCTCTCCACAACCAGACCCTTCCCCCCCCCCCCCATGCACCGTAAACCCAAACTCCCCAGCCGTAATAATCCTTACCCCCACCAACGCAACACATCCAAATTTCCTAACGGCATCACCCACCCTCACTCACCCCATCCATGCTACAAGATTTAGGTGTGGACAGCCCCTTCACGGAGAGCTGAACTAGGATTGCTCGTCTTAAACGATGAGGTAGAGTTCACGGAGAATTTGAACTGCCATAATTCCAGGCACACAGCAGCGAGCATGGTATGTGCCGTCACACGTAAGCCTCAATTAAAAGTACTGTGCACTATATGAAAATGCTGGTAACAGGTAAAACAAAAAATAATAGCATTAATAATGATTAGGATATTAATAGGATAAATACCGTATTTACTCGTGTAAGCCACGCCCTCGTGTATCCCCCGCACCCCCATTTTCGGACAGGCTCGTGAGGAAAAAAATTATTTCGATAAAAAAATTGTTTTTGCCCTTGAGTCTGCATCATATTTTAATAACACGAATACTTGTTCTTTAATAGAAATGCTGTGCCTAAATTACGTGCATGTTTTTTTAATTAATTGATTTAATTACGTGTTAATATCATCACGATCATCATCGCGTCGTGCATCGATGCACGGCCTCTTTTACTGCGCATCTTTTTCCCGTAGCATCTCACAGTAATCACAGTCACATACAATCACATCATCCAGTTATAAAAATGGCATCTGTTCAAAATAACATCCAACTGAAATAATTGCAGAAATAAATACAATTTCAAGCCGTGATTACTCTATCATTGCGGAAATCCTTTGGCATATCAACAAATAAAAGCAGAATGCATCCGTACCTGATAGCGGTGGTCTCTTCTGCTCTCTGCGTAGTAGCTGTGGACTGGGACGATTTAACAACACCGGAAAGTCTTGGGAACACACGAGAAAAACTAAACTCAATGTAATAACAATTATAATTCTTATAAAACTAAAGAAAAGCATTTGCGGATAAGGAATCATTAATCACTAATGAATATTTATATCATAACAGTTCTAATTTTAATTTTCGTCACTGCTACTATGCTCCTCTGAGAAACTCACTTCCTCACTTTCACTGTCCCACACCTCACTGTCTTCGTTGCCATCCATGTCATTTGAAATGCAACATTTCTTAAAGCTTTTTGCGACCAAATCCTCTGGAATCATCTTCCATGATGCCAAAATCCATTGGCAAATCTGCCTCAACTCCAGTTTTTTTATTTTTCCCGTGGGAGTTTCTTCATGTATAGCGCTTGCCATCCACTCCGTGTATAGTCTCTTCATGTTCGCTTTGAATGGTCTATTTAAGCAAACGTCCAATGGCTGCAACATAGACGTCATGCCCCCTGGAATTGTCACCTGGTTAGTATTTCCCTCTTGCAGCCTTTGTTTTACTGGTTCTTTAAGATGCCCATGAAAACTGTCGAGCACTAACATGCTCTGCAGCCGTAGTAAGGCACCAGGACGGGATTCCCATACACATTCAATCTAGTCTAAAACCATATTACTGTCCATCCAACCTTTTTCTTGCACCCTTACTATTATACCGGCAGGAAATATCACTTTCTTAGTTAGAGTTTTTCGTTTGAAAATAACGTAAGGTGGGAGCTTTTTCCCATCTGCCATTACTGTCAGCATAACCGTACAACGCTGTTTTTCATAACCACCACTTTGTACTTGCACAGACTTCTGGCCAATTGCATTCACAGTTGTTTCTGATGGCATCTTGAAGTACACTGGGGTTTGGTCTGCATTTCCAATTTGTCCCAATAAGTAGTGGGATAAGGATAAGGATCAAATTTTAACTTAGAACTCAACATCATTCGACAAATTGCCCACAATAATGGGTATGAAGATGATTTAATTACCAGAATCTTAAATAAAAAGCTGAAATGCCTAGCTTCATCACATTCCACCTCCCTGTCACCCGCGGAAAATAAAAATAAAACTAAATGGTTTAAAATACCTTTCATAGGCCCCTTATCTTATGCGGCATTAAAGGCTATCCCTCGAGACACTCTCAACCCATGTTTCTACAACACTCATACCTTGGGCCGTTTGTTGAATAATTCTAAAGATTTTATCGAACCAATTTTAAGAAGTGGAGTATACAAACTTGTATGTAAAAACTGTAATAGATTTTATATCGGCCAAACGGGACGCAACTTTAAAATTAGAGTTAAAGAACACCGAACGTGCTTCCATAACAAAGATGATTCTTCGGCATTCACCCGGCACCTTTTAGAATTGGGCCACCAAAGTGACTTCCACCCGGAGGTCATCCAATACTCAGCAAAAGGGCGAAAATTGGACGCCTGTGAGCAGTGGGCGATCGGCCTGGCGAGGAAATCCAACTGCCTTGTCAATGACGTAACTTTCCATAACCAATCTCCGTTGCTGCTCGTCACCCTACCTACCCCCTCTCCCCACCCTTCCCCCTTCCCTCCACCATGACTATATATACTAAGACTGAGATGACCATTGTTACCTGAGGATGGCGTAACTGCCGAAACCGGTCGTATGTTTAATAAAAATCCTGTGGAAGTGACTAAGGTTTCTTATTAGTTGACATCATGACAACCTTCCACCACATCAATGCTTCGAACTTCGATTTTATTCATACGCAAACTGTCGTCCATCACGGATGTACGAAGCCAGTTGCTTTTCTAGTTCTGGGTATTTTGCACTTTTACCCCTAAATGCTCTTCTACTTTTTTTTGCCTATTGCAGTTTCTCTTTCATCTTTTGCCAGTCTCTGATGCACAATTCAGATACACAATATTTCCTTCCTACGGCTCGATTTCCAATTTTTTCGGCCTCGCTTATAAGATGTAATTTTGTACTCACAGGAAATGATCGCAATTTCACATCGAATTCATTTTTAGGGTGATGGTTGCAAATTATTTTAAAATGCTAAACGATCGATTCGTATAGGTACTACTCTCAGGCACAGAGCGGATAGCACGGATAGTAAGAAGGTACAATCTCTGAGCATACGACTCTTGCCACTATGTAACAAATTCTTCATCGAATCTTTGCTATGTAGCTTTAATGTGTACGCAAAATGAGCTATCTATTGCGTAAAAATGTTGCTAGCGATATGTGATACCGAAACAAACTCCGATTACGATTTTGAAAAGGCATAAAGACGCCGCCGCCGCCCCCTTGCAGCAGCTTACAGGATACAATGTAGATTTAAATACATATCAGTGCTACAATGTGTTGTTCTACGTACGATCCATACACAATAAATCTATTACTTTGTCAAGTGGTGTTTCTGATCTAGCCTTTCTTCAAGTAACGTTGTACGAACTTTGTTAAATGCAGATTTTTATTACCAATTACTTCGAAATTTCAGGATATTCTACAATGTACGATTTACTATGAGATCATAATTACCAATTAACGTCGACATGTTCACAAAATGCGAAACTGAGGAGATAAAAAGATCAGTAATTTGCGGAAAAATGGTGCGCGGCTTACACGAAAATCTGGAGGATTCGTGTAAGCCGCGTACCCCTATTTTTTCACTGGCGTTTCGGGAAAAAAGGTGCGTGGCTTACACGAGTAAATATGGTAATGGCATAACTACGATTTCCACATTACTCAAGGTCTAAATGATATGCGGAGTTATATGGGGATAATGATGGGGAGAGACTGACATATGTGGGATGTGAATGCACTGCTATTCATGCATTTCATTTTGATGCACCACAGTCGGCAACACTGATTTGATAGGTGTCTACGCAGCTAAAAATAGTTTTTCTGAAGAAGTTTTCGCCGTGGTTCCTAAATGAATTCCATTTTTTCATGGGGTCAAAGTTCATAATTTTGAAAAATTCGTATTTTCGAAACCATATTTTCAAATATTGCCATGTTTTTGCTATAGGTTGGAAAATCCTGGAGACTAGAAAGTTGCTTGTAAGATTTGTAGGTGCTTGATAAATTCAAATTACAGGAATTCAAATCTGACCCTGAAAACATATTTTCTGCCCCATACTACATCAGCAGGACAAACAGAAGCAACAAATTAAGAGAGAGAAACTTTCAGATGGAGTGATACTAGAATTCATTTTTCCCAGTCACAATACATGTCTACAATGCAAACAATGTATAATTATTTCAAATTCATTACACATCATACTTCATGATTAGCTTATGAGGATTATTTTGGCTAAAATTCAACTCTCGGCTGGTGACCTACCACCACCTGTCATAAGTTCTTGTGTCAGACTAAGATTCAGATGTCCTCAGAACCAAGTGAATTGATCTAATAATGAATTAATTGTCATATCCATGAGCATCAAGTGATGATTTAAAAACTGTTTTTATTGGGAAATAAGCATATTTCTATTTAAAGGACAAGCTTTTTTATTCAATTAATAAATGTTTTGAGAGAAATTTGACTTGAATCACCTAATATCTTCTTTTTGGACAATTTATCACATCAAATTTACATTTAATGTGCAATTTTATATCCCTTTATTTAAAATTAATCAGTGAGAAAACAGCAAACCTCATGGTAATCCAAATTAAAGCAATTCCAATTCTGTGTTTGAAAATCCATAGTAAATTTATTAAAAGAATTACAAATTATATTCCAAACAGATGTTTACAGTCTTTTGACATTTTGGTAGTTGTCCGAAAATTAGTTATAGCTGTTCTGAATTTTTTCTATCATGTGTTATTAAAAAATGTAAATTGGAGGGGTGGGCAGGCATCTTCTATAGCCCCCCTGGCACTTATGCCTCTTTAGATTCATTGTGCCAACCCACATTTAACCTGCCCACCACTTGCAGGCAGGGGACAAGAGCACCATGGTAGAGGTATGGAGGTGGTCACCCATACAATCTCTGCCCGGGCCTAACGTTGCTTAACTGCGGTGATCTGATGGGAACCAGTGTTTCAATATGGCTAGGCCCTTGCCCTCATGTGATATTATCCAAGTGCTATTAATTTCATAACATACAGTGATTTAAATTGGTTTAAGAGTTTGGGAATATCACTGAAGATGATTTCAGGCTTTTGCCAGCAGTATCATGTGGCACAAAGTTCACCAAAATGCATTTATTTACTTGCAGACCCGTTTATGGGAGGCATTGCGAGCTGGAGCAGTCCCTGTGATGCTTGGTGGTGATCGGTTGTCATATCCGTTTGGTGAGTGGGTAGATTGGGCACGGGCTGCCATCTTACTTCCTTCTGCTCGCCTTCCAGAACTTCATTTCCTGCTTCGTGCTGTCACTGACCCTGACTTGGCTGCACTTCGTAGGCAAGGAAGGTTGCTTCGTGAAAGGTACTGGATTTTGAAGATAGTGATTAATAGCTAGTCATAAGAGATTGTATTAAGGCCGTCTATGGAAAATTTGGATCTAATTGTTCATCATGCCTACTAACATTTTTGCAACTTTTCCAGCTGATCTATGATTCTGGTATTTTTGTCGCCATATTGGCTCGTAAAACGGCTAGGAAGAGGCTGTCTCATGACGCAATTGTAATGGAAATTAGTTGTGAATGCAGTGATAGTGAGTCAGAAAATGATACTGACGACAGTGACGATGATCCAGATTTTGATTTGGCTGCATGTGAAAATGTTTCTGGTGTGAAATTGTAATTGTATCATCATCTTTTTGTAGCATCCTGATGAGCACTGTAGCCTTCATGTTTCCTTAGCTCATTTTATACATTCTTCTTGTATAATTTCCATTTTTCTGTTGCTCTTCTTTTCCATGTTCTGCGCTTCATTTTACCTATGTAGTGAAGAGGAATATGAGACTATGACTGACAGTAGTGACAGTGCTTCGGCAATACATATACGCCTAGGGTCATGTCAAGCAAATGGAGAGAGAAATGGCAGGTGTATTCAATCACCGATCTAGATCTTCTAGTTGCACAGGAAAATTTTTTGTGATCTGAATTACACAAACTCTCCTTGTCAATATCTACCACACCTAGTACTGCAGGGGGATACTTCGATCGCTAAGCCGCGAAAATTTAAAATCTACGATCCGGATCCGATTTTACTCTGTCTTTGGAGCCGAATCTGGATCCGAGTAAAATGATAGATCCGCGGATCCTTGGGCCCGACGGATCCAATCTGACCATCCCTAGTATCGATGGTATCGTTATCTACTTTAGGCAATCGATTCTCGATACTGATACCAATCCTCAAGAATCTGTGGTATCGAGAATAGGTATTGAGAATCGACACATCCCTAAACATGTGCTATCATATTTCGGTATGATTTGGGTTTATTGGATTGCAGGTGTAGGGCTTTGCTGTCAAATATAGTAGGGGTTTATGAATAGTTGATTGAGAAAAAGTGATAGCTCTTACAGTCTTTTACAATAAACAGGACACCTGAGTTTGAGAAGCTATATCTTCCAAAAGAGAGAATCAATTTTAATGCAGATAAATTTATCTAATAGAATACAGTAGAACCTCTATTTTACGAAGTTGAAGGGACCCAAAAATTTGAGCTTTGTAAATCAGAGGGTTTGTAAATTGGAGGTTATCTTCCACTGACTCCTCTGTCTCCGGAACTGATGTGTCACCAAAACCAGCTGATCTCCAACAGTAGGAAATACTTTTTGCGGTGACACTCCCATGCTCTGGCAACACCTCGCACAGCATGGAGCAACGTCCATGGAGGCACATCATGCACATAAGAGGCTTGCTCTGCGACAAATGTTCGTCTACTAAAACTCTGCTGACAAGAATGCGAGTATACTTTCAATGCAATTAAAAACTATGCTGTACTAAACTTGTCAAATAGTTATGTTATGGTAGAAATGAAATTAATTACTATAACAAATAATAGTCATCTGCTCATTCTGGGAAAAAAACAACATACTAACTGAAATTCTCTGTGTGCAGTGTATCTACATCAAATTGAAAGGATTTAAAAATTAGACCTCAATTGTATTGATTCGCTGTATAGCATAGGCGTTATTCCTAAGGCTAGGAGACTCACTTTAGTAAAAGAGAATGAAACAGCCATGAATTAAAACAAAAACAGGTGAATGTTTTTCTACAAATTTATAATGGCTGCTGCTGTATAACTTAGCTGCTGCAACTTAATTAAGTTCTTGTAGCTGTTCAGTTGGTAGATCTCAAAATAAAGGGAATAACTCATAAGAGAATTAACAAATCCCGCAGAGTATTTTAAGCATATGCAGTTATGCATTAATTAACGAAAGTGGTATATTTAGTGGTAGTCGATTTGTGTTTAAAGAAGCCATTTTAACATGGGAAAGCCAGGGATGCATTTTAACTAGGAAATTTCAAAACAAAGTTCCAACTGACCTAGTATATTTCAGTGAAAAGACCAGAAATAGTATTTTTTTGAAGAAAGCGTATCATTTGAAATTCACTTAATAATATTTCACAGCTGATGAAAGTCAATCTTAGAAACTAACTCAGTTAATTTGAAATTCCCTCTTTTTTAAGATGCGTTCTACAATGCTGACATCTAGCGGTGATTTACGAGAACTATTTACTTGCGGCTACAGAAAGCTATAAGTCGCGATCGCAAATTCTTACCTAACGACGTAAAACACTTCTAATGAAAAATAAAATATTCAAATTGCATCAAGATTTGAATATTAGCAATTTATTATTGCAAAATTAGTATTTTTTAATGAAACTATGCTCCACGACAGCTGCAGCAAACACCTTCCTACGGGAATGCTAGTTTCAAGTCAAAGGCTGAACAAAGTTCTGAATTGGGGTTGCGGCGGCTACCTTAAAGCTAATTTAAAATAATTCCAGAGAAAATATGGACCTTTTGTGATGACGAGTTAGGTATTCGCAAATCACAAAATGATAGAAAAGGAATACAAATTACCAAGCACTAATCCGATTATTTTATGAACTGGGGCATTGTTTTCGAGAAGTAGGCGTCGTGCCATGCATCTTTGAACATTTTTTCCTTGGATCGTTATTCCATTGTACTGAGTTCAGTGCTAAAAAATCATTTCAAAAACTTCGTAAAACAGAGGTCAATCACTCCTAGGGGCCGGCCTCTCACTTCATAAATCAGTAAAATCGAGGTTTCGTAAAATAGAGGTCATTTTACAAGGTTTTCCTATACACAAAGATCGGGACCGGTGAAATGGTTCGTAAATTGGTGTCATTTCGTAAATTAGAGGTTCTTAAAAAGAGGTTCTACTGTACTCATTTATACATTAGTATTTATGTAGATCAAAACGTTTTGGTTATGCAGATAATCTTTTGCTAAATTTTATTTGAAAAAAAATGCTGATTTTGAGCCCTTCAAAGCCGATAATCCAAATTTGTGTACTTGCTGTTCTGTTACCTGCTGTCATATTAACTTCAGATTTTAACCTCATAAAGCCAATAATGTTCAGGGAAAAGTTTTTTGGTGTGAAATTTGCAAAAATATGAAATTAATAAAACCCTGATAACTTTGAAATAGGTTACTCTACTGAAACTTGCGTGGGACCATCATTGCCATTAGGATAGCTGTATTAAGATTTTTAAGAGGTAGATTAATAACAATTACTAGTATTATCATTATTGTTTTTTATTTATTATCAGTTCCTGCACTCATTGTATTGCTGCCTTGGTAGGCGTAGTATAGGAGTTTTTTGTGCTGTTAGTGCTGTTTTTCCCCTAGAAAAATCACTTGGAACCGTTGCCTAAATGGTGCATTACTTCCCATAGGTACTTGGCCTCTGTTCAAGCTGTCACTGACGCAGCAATAGCAGCACTTCGATGCAGAGCTGGAGTGCCCCCAGCTCCAGTGGATGATGAACCTTCACCCAGTGTTTTCAACAGCACTTTTGTGGTAAGTTTTTTTTAGTCCAATAAGGCCCTCAAGTTTAATTCAAGTTTAACATAAGTAACAGAATATGTCTACATCTAAGGTTTCAAGGATTTTGAACTAGTCACAAATAGAGATGGGCAACTCAGTAAATTACCACGGTAATTTTCATAAGTTATTGTGGTGTTTTTCGTAAGTTACCAACACCCCTGAAAATTACTGTAATAAACGGTAATTTTCAGAAAATTTCTGCCTCATGAAGAAACCATTGGGATGGGTGATATTATAAATTAAGTAGCTAAAACGATTTTGTTGTAAATGAAAAGGAAAACTTTGTTATATTCCACCAATTTATTCTCAGGTACAACTAGTTTCGACGCAGCGGCGTCATCTTCAGGTACAAAGAGTAAAAGCAAAAATATGATCTTTATATACCATCCAGGGTAGGTGTTGGGGTGGGGGAGGAAGAAGGTAGTGGAAGGGGGTGGAAAACCTCAAGGATACAATGTAGTGAATGTTTAGCGGGTGGATACAATGTTGTAGTGGGTGCTGGGTCAGAAAGGGGGGGGGGGGGGAGGGGGTGGGGGGCGGATGACTGTTGGCAAGTTTGAGTTTTGAAGGGTTGTTGGTGACTATGGTAGCGGTGTAAGTTGTACCTGAGAATAAATTGGTGGAATATAACAAAGTTTTCCTTTTCGTTTACGATAAAATGAACTTCCACAAGCTTAAGCCTGAGATGATGGAGATAAAACGATTTTGTTTACACTGTGTCCGTGATTAATTCAGAGTAAAATAACAAATGTACATTGTGCATAGGTATGTCTTTGGAATGAAAATGTCTCATGGTGTGAAAAAAGAGAGGCAAATTGCGTGTTGCTGCCAATTTCGTGATAATTTTTTCAATGAGTTATAATACATAAACGTCATGATATGTTTGATATAAGCATCGGCATTTATATCTCAATGCTATCTGATTTCGTTTTGAGTCCTCTGATAAAGATTTGTTGCTCAAAACTTAAAATTACCTCAATTGAAAAATATGGTAATTTACCCAACTCTAGTCACAAATACCTTAGTGAAATGCACAATAGTAGAATTTCCACAGAGAAAAAATTCAACTTGTGCAGAACTCGAACTGGGAACCCCCTGATTTTCGGACATGTGTTCTACCGATTAAGTTCTGCTATTGTATCTAAAGACTTTTTTCTTTTGTTCGAAATTGTGCATGGGTTTGGAAATGCAAACATGTGTCAAAACTTATTGGAGTGAAGTTGAAATTTATCGTCAAAAGTTTTTAACACACTCTAGTCACATGATATACTTACATTTGTCTTGTGTATTCATGTTTCCTAAAGAATAGTTTGTATTTTGGCCAATGTCAACATGTGACAAATAATTCTCTAATATAATAAAGTGCTTCTTGAAAGGCATCCTGGGTTTGGGTGGCAGGGGTTGAATCATTACCAACCAAGTACTAGGCATGTGTTGCTAAAAAAAGTGCTGCTATCAAGCAAGAAAAAATTGTGTAGTTAAGCCAAACATGTTGCGCTAAATTATTATGATCTATAGAAAAATGTAATTTTTATAAATGGGCAAACATTCATGATGATATTTATAAAAATAGGTATGCTAGGGCAAAGTTTGTATTTAGAAGTTTTTATAGATACAATGATTATTGATTTTGTGAAGAAGGATATAACAGTTTTCATGAATCTAAGACAAGGTTTTTTTCAGGTTGGTTCATCTTACAATCTGAAGCCAAATCCTTGTCTTCAATTGGATTGAATAATCTAGATATTTGTATTTACCAGTGTAGGCACTGTAGCCGATCTTCCCTGTTCACTCCAGCAGCCCATTTTACCCTTACCTGTAGTTGCGCCAGCTGCTAAGGTATGATTAATTTTGGGCTGAAGTGCAGGGTTAGGGTACATTTACATACAATATTGCTATATACTCATTCACTCATACACTCAATCAATACTCAAATTAATTTAAGCTTAATGTATGTTCATCTTATACAGGGTCTGGCTTAAAGGACGGACGGTTTTTAAAAAAATCACAAAATCGGTAATTTTTACTCAAAAACAAATTTATTGACGGATTCGGGTTCACAATGAAATAGCATTTCTCCCAATTAAGTGTGGAAAATCACATCAGTCATGTGGTGACTGTTTTTGACGATGCATTGCTGGAGGCGTTCTTGAAAGTTCGCGTACACTCTCTCCAACATCGTTCTCTGAAATTGGGCGACTTCCACGCCAATTGCCTCCTTCAAATCATCCAGAGTTCGGGGCTTGTGCTCATATACACGAGCCTTGAGGTGTCCCCATAGGAAAAAATCGCAGATGGATAAATCTGGGGACCGAGGAGGCCAATGAACATCACCAAACCTGGAAATAAGGCGACCTCAGCAGAGAGGGCGAATAACGTTCATCGTTGCTCTGGCTGTGTAGGGCACACTCAGGCCCATTCGGGTGAGAGTGGTGGGGAGAGTGCCATTCGCCTTGTGCGTTCCTAGCATTTTTACCAGTCGACATTATGGAGCCGTGGACGGTTGAGCACCGCGTTTTCGCGTACGACAGTTTTGTCCGAAATAATGAGTCTATCACGGCCGTACAGCGTGAGTTTCGTCGCCACTTCAAATTATGCCTAAACAATCAAATTTTTCATCTGTCTTTTTATTCAGTAGTGAAGAATCTAATATCAAAGGCATGATTTAATAATGTGGTACTTGGTGTTTGTTTTGTTACATAAGTGTACCTTTCTCCCTCTTGTTTATGCTGTGATGTTTTCAGTGGTTATTTACTTCATAAAAAACTTTTTTCAGCCGCTGAAAATGGATGCTGTCCTTCCTGAGACTGAGCCTGATGAAAGCCTAGGGCCAATTGAACCACCATACCCATCGCCAAAATTCAAGAGGAATTACACATTTTATGTCTCACAGGTGAATGAATATATTTCATGTGAATGCCTAGATAACACATCTTTGGTCTAAAAAATAGCAAAACGGTGTTTCTTAGGGACTCATCTTTGGATTTTCCTATGTTTGAAGTGAAGGTTGAACAAGGTAGATTAATCATCAATACTAAATTTTTATTTTTTTGTCTGAGACAGTATTTAGTAGGCTTTTCATAGCAATGTTTCTGAGCATAGAAACCTTATTACTGTTAGTATCTAAAAGATACTATGTTAGTATTTTTTTTTCTTTTGCTATTCTATTCCTTTTTGTGTGATCACTTACTTTTTGTGACACTGGTCAAAGCCTTCAAATTATTTTTAGCTTTCATTATTGAGTTTCTGTTCCAAATAGGCTAATTTGAAATTTGAGCCATAAAGCCAATCAGCCCATTAATGAGTCATAGATATGGGAGTTAACTGTCCTAGTATTTAAAGCTATACAGTAAAACCTCGTATTTACGTTATCGGAATTTACGTTTTCCCGCAATTTACAGCGTTTTCATCAGGTCCCATCACATTTCATATATCTCCAACGGATGCAGAACACCATATTTACACCACGACTTTTCTGTTTTACCACTGTTTGCGTTAGATGCAGGTAAGAATGCGATATATTTAAAGAAAAATTCCCTTCTATGACATTTAACCATACATACCAGACTATATAAAACACGTTTACTTCGTTTCATGCATATACCCTTCAAAAACAAGAGAGAGAGCAGTAATGTGCTCCATTTTATGGAAGCGTTTGAACTTAGCGGCATAGCGGGGCAGTACACAGCGCCACTAATGACGGAAAGATGAAATATCACTCGCGATCGTTTCAGCGATCGCCAGTTTCGACCGCTATTGACACTCGCTATCCTTTTGCCGGGAAAAGATTCCTACTATGAAATGAATGCATATAGGATGCAATTTATAAATTAGGAACACCTGAGGGAGTATATTTAAGCTGTACCGAAGTTCATATTGTGAAGAATGAAAATGAAGTTTTACCCAGACATGAAATGTTAAAAATACTTTAACAGAACTGTTAGACGATAACAGGGGATCATTGTCCGACCATCGCACTGCATTAATTCAACAGTTTTACTGCATGTTACTACAAAACAAAACTTATTAAAACTAGTTTTATCGCGTGAAAACAGTATTGAATAAAAATATTATTTTGTTGAGAAATTCTTTGCTGTTGGATAACTGCTTGCGCTGGCCGACCAGCGTGGTAGCTCAATATTCTCATGTGTTGTTTATGTTATCCTTAATTACTCCGGAATGTAAATTTTATTTTACTTGGAAATGGGAAATAGATCTGAATTACAATATTTCCTGATGACTGGAGTGTTTTCGGGTTTCTTCCGCATTGGATCATCCCTCTGGACGATAGTTTCGTCAGCATTCTAGAAGTCATCTTCAGGTCCGAAGATCGCATCCCATCCAATTTTCTATATCTTCGTTCTATATATTTCCCATATCTTCGTACTATTATTTCCTATACTTCGGACCTGAAGATGCCATCTGGAATGCCAGCGAAACTGTTGTGCAGTAAGATGAACCAATGCGGAAAAAAACAGAAACCCTCAAGTAATCTTCTAATCACCACGGGAGCCTTCGCAGCAACTAGAATATTTTCCATTTTGGTGTAAATAAAAATTGTGGATTCTCATGATGCAACTTGCACTGATATAGCGAAACATCTAAGATTACCGATCTCTACAATGGATGTAATTATGAAAAATCACGATGTGATTCAGAAACATGCAAGCTAGTGCAGACACGTGTCATAAAAGAGAAAATGTCAAGAAATCATGGTATGAAGGAATACTAACTAAAAAAGCTGTTTCTAAGTTCTAGATCATCTAATATCACCGTGAATGGCTTCGTCATAAGAGAAAAGGCATTGCATAATGTATATAATTATTTATAATAACGAGTAATTTTTTCACGTCGGGGCCGAGAGCCAAGGTTAGTAATATCAAAACGTAATTTTTTCGTAATATTGAGAATTGTTACATGTATTTAGTTACCCTTATGGTCGGGACCAAAGATTTTGCTTCGTAATATCAAAATATCGTAATTTTGAGTTTCTACTGTATTTGACATATGCTAAATTGAACTTGCTGGATTTTGGTATAGAGAATTCTCTCTCAGCCTTGTACAGATATTTTGACATTTGGTTTGTAAATTTTTGCCAAAAGAATAAACATTTCAATGTAAGTAAACCTTTATCATATACATATTATGTATGTATGTACATATTTTGTTTTCACAGGGACATGAAGTGTGGAATGAGTGGGTTGATCCATTTCGACTGTATCCTCAACTTCCTTTTGACATTGTACTGCCATCTGATGCTAAGTTCATCGGTTAGTATGTATTCATTTTGTAATCTAAGCTTCTATCAAATGATTAACTTATAGATGTGTTGTTCATGCAGTCAAATTCAGTGTACCCTTCTATGTGTGAGGCCAGTTGCTGAGTTCACTGGAGGGAATGAGGTGGGTGAGGGAACCAGGATTAACAAGGCTTTGCCACTGAATGTCAATACATATTTACTCATGAGCGTTCAAACCTGGCTGCCCCTTGCCCTTGCAATGCTCTTGGTCTTACTCCACACCCATCCTGCTCCTCTATTCCTACCCCTCTGAATGAAGGAAGACGGCTTCTCTGGTCCTCTAGCATTCTAATGACACATAGATGGGTGCAGAGAAGGGAGTTTGAGAGTGGGTGTGGACCACATAGCTGAGGTTAAGGCCAAGAGGGGAGCAAGCAAGTGCAGGAAATTCCATTCCTTACATATGGTTGTTTTATGATTATTCATTAAAGGGCTGATTATCTATCATTATTTTGGGGTAGAAAGGTGTTTGTAACCCGAAGACAAATTTTAAATCTGAATGTATATTTGAGTGGCTTGGGATTTTTATGGCCTCCTTCTTGTTGTGTGTTTCCTTCCAGTGATTGTTTCAATTGGGTATTTTCCAAAAAAATAAAGGTTCCTTTTTTTTACAATGCGGTGATAAATTTTTGCATAAAAACTCCCATCTATGTTTTTTATTTTGAAATTAATGTCATAATAAAGGAGTTAGACAGTACTGAAGTACCGAAATTTTCCAATTTAGTCACGTGACAGTGAAACGAAAGATGGCTGGTGTGAGCTGCATTTCGCTGTGCACGACGGAAAGGCGTACTCTTCTTAAAATTTTCAAGGGAACTCAAAAGAAATACTGGGATTTTAAATGTTAATGTGAGACATGTCAAGCAGCAGGTTTGTTAAGGCAACTGCCAGAAACGTACCATAAGTGGATATGTTCATGGTAGGTGAATTTCTGAAAAATGACTCCCAGTTCAATGCAGCAGCTGAAATTCATGGATCAAAAGTACCAAGAATACAGCTACACAGATTTATAATTTTACTTTTTATTCTTATGCATATAGGTAATATATTATTTAAAATTATGCATTTTTATTTATTATTATTATGTATATTATATTTTATGAATTATAAGTACAGTTAAACCTCCCTATAATAAAATTTTACGAAAATCTCCCTATTACAAAGTCATTGCGTAAAAATTATTTTTCTCTGCGTGTATAGGTTTTCATTATTCATATTAAAATAATGTTCAGTGTTTCTGATGATTTTTTCCATCGTACATGAGAGAATTCTCTCAGTATTCCAGTGAAGGGCATGGACGAAGCATTTCACGAAATCATTGGACAATTCGGCAACTCAGTCCCTCCTATTTCCTTCTCTGACCTATTGGCATCATGAAACCAGATTTAGAAATATAAGACACTTGCTTCATGCTCAGTGGACTCTCATTAGGACGTTCCTTGATAGTACGTTTTTTCTCGCTTGCACATTCATTTCCTCAGGTCCGCATCACTCTGCGTGTAAATAATACTGGTTAGCACATTTTCGTTACCTTTAGCACGTTCAGAGGAGGACCGAATGAAATTCATCCCATGAAAATACCATATAGGTTGATTTGACTATGAATATTTTGCCGGAGGTTTAATTCTTGAATTATAAAAATTGTTATTGCTTAAAAAATATGTAAATAAGTGTAATATGGTTAAAAAATGTTTATGAAGAATTAAATGGGCACCAAATAGCCCTGCATTTTATCATGATGTTTGCTTGTTTTACAAGTGTCGACTGGAAATCAAAACTTATGCAAGCACCAATACTTCTTGACAGTAAAAGTGAAACAAGTGCTTAGAATTAGCCATGAGGAGGTCTGGGGTGAAAAGAAAAATATCATTTGTAAAGCTCCAAAAAGTAGACGAAAATCCACGCACGAAGTACTTTCTGTTCATACGTTGTTAGGTGTTTCCACCTACATTCTGAACTCATTTTCAAAAAATATAAAATTCAAACAGTGTATTGTGACATTGTCAAGTGTTTTGGTTTGTTTTGGTGTTAATGGTTTTTCATTTAAATTTTAAAATGAAGACGAAGGTGTTCACGTGCCTCCAATGCTGCATACTTACGGAGAAAACCCGGTTTCATAAATTGACTAGTATAACTTAAACAAATATAAGTAAATCATTTGAAACTTAAAGAACATCATGGCAAAAGTAAAATTCATGTTCTATCAAAATTTCCTTTCATTTGTGCATTTCTTATTGTTATGACAATCGCCAGAGTGAAGCTGCCTTCAGCGACCCTAAAAAAAATTGTGCATATCATCGTACATATTTTCTAGGGAGACGTAATAATGGGGGCATTTTCTAGGAACCGAAATCGCAGTTTTGTACACGAAATTGTTATATGGAAACGAAAAAAGAAATTTAGTGAAAAAATTAATCTTCTAACCACAACCATTCAATCATAAATCAAAAATTAAAATACGCAAAAGGTGACGCCCACCGAAAAAGCTGCTCTGATAACATTGACGTCATTTTCCTCCCGTCCTTGACTGCTCGTATGGGAAGGGAAGGGAGTGGAAGGGTATTTTCGGAAGGACTGCTCGCACAGATGCTGTCGTAACTCCTCCAATTGGCAGAGTCAGCTGTGTCCCCCCCTTTGCGATAAGGCGAAGTAGCTTCGCGGGCTCAGTTGTGATTGGACGAAGTTGATATACGTCAGAGGTTGCACTACACCCACTTTTCCGAAAGGGTTAAAAACATCAGTTTTTCGCCGCTTATAACTGGAGAACTAATTGACGGATCAAAAAACGGAAAAATACGGGTCTTTTTATTTTACAAACTCTACCATATTCGGCAATTAAAAAAATATGGTAAACGACCCCATTGAAGATGAAACTTAGTTACAATAAATTAACACCTACAATCAACGGAATGATCTAACTTGACAGCCCTGATATTATTTCCCTGAAAGTTATGCAACTGACAAATGCGTTCAACTTGCCAGAAATGCCTAACCTGTTTAGTACGTTTTCGTCATTGTCGCATTCAAGATTTCATGTTCCTGCAAAAACGTCCAATATACTTGGGTGCACCTGCAGGTTAAGAATTTTCTGAGCGAATTTTTTTCAGAGACTGGTGCTATGATTTCCAATAGAAGAGCCCTCTTAACTGCTATGCATGTTCTGCAGCTCATATTTCTTAGAAAGAATTTTCAATATTTACAAATGCAAGAGGGCTTAGTGTTCAATCTAATTCCATCTAATTCTAGTGATTAATTGTAAGAGTAGCAATACAAAAGTGTTGTCACAATGTCATTTTTCTCATTAATTACTCTTTTACAACACCAATGATTACTGAGTGTAGCTCATGAGAAGGAAAGCACTTACCAATTTTTGGGAAAAATAAGTAAGGTATTGGCAAATAATGCTATGATATTGACCACTGGCATCAAGGTATTGGTTGGTATCGGTCCAAGTACAATTTTTTCATAAAATTTTGGCATCATTTTGTTTGAAAATTCAGCTGTGCTTGATTGAAACCAGTTTTTACTCACTTAAAAGCAAGAAATTACGTATTGTAATGGTATTAATATTGAGCTTTTGAAATAATAATTGCAGCAAAGAGAGTAGAGTGGTTGGAATAAGGCAATTCTATTTGTGTCAATATGATATTATCAATATGATATGATATCATATTCTATCAACATTTCCCTACTTTCATTTTTGCTTTTCATGTTGTTATGACAACAAATGGTCCCCAGGGAGTTATGCAACCCACAAATATGTCTTCAACTTCTCTGGGGAGGCCTAACCTGTTTAGCATGTTTTCCTTGTTACTGTGCTCAGGATTTCGGGTCCATAATAAAACGTGCCAATGAGAGTCCTCTGTATTTGGGTGTACCTGCAGGTTCGGTATTTTTTGAGCAAATTCGTTTAGAAACTGATGTTATGGTTTCTGATGGAAGAACCCTATTACCTGCTGAGCATGTTCAACAGCTCATATTTCTTAAAAAGAATGTTAAGTATTTACAAATGCAAGAGGGCTTAGTGTCAGAAATATTATTCCAGTGATTGATTGTAAGAGTAGCAAAATCAATGAGCTTGCACAATGTCATTTCTCTCTTATGTAACCCTTTGGATTATTGAGTTTAGTTCACAAGAAGGAAAGCACTGGTTATATGTTTTTGGGAAAAATAAGTAAGGAAGTAAGGTATTGGCAAATAATACTATCAGTATTGGCTGCTGATGTTGAGCTATCAGTTTGGCATAGGAAAAATCAAATCAATAAAGGACACATGTGGAAAATATCCAATTCTTGAGGATAGTTGTTCAAAAATTGCTTTTAAGTACCTTATGGTAAACATATGGTCTGATTTTAATAGCCGATCGTATATTTTTCATGGTTTATAAATAATACAGTTAATGTGTTGGGGAAAAATAAAATTTAAGGGAAGGCATTAATCTGGCATGTATTTTTTGTATTTTTAGAAGTTGTTGACATGTGATGCAGCAAAGGCAACCAACTTTGACTGTATTATTTGTTTTAGATATTTATCAGTTCTTCAATTTGGCGTGTTGCTGAAAAGAATTATAGATCCTAAGGTTAATGTATGATTAGTACAGCAGATTAGTACAGTTAAAATTCTAAATAGTCATAATAAAATATTTTTTTGCAATAGTAACTTAGTCATTTTTATTCGTCAATATTTCAGTTCCTTTGCTTTTGGTGTAAGTTTGTTATGTCTATCTCCCTCCATAGGTAGTCTGGGTCCTCACCACCCTTACATAAGATTATTAACCATAATCAGGATGTATTTTTTTTTATTTTTCATACCTTTTTCCTCTTTCTAATGAAACCGCAATATAAGTATATTTGTGGAATTTAATTCACATATGTTATGTGAGAAGCTATTTTTTAGACTGATATTTTAATTCACAGGCCCATGATCTGAGGGGGTTTAAAAATGGAATGTATCCCTCATTGTTTCCAAGTCAAGAAATGTATCATTCTGAACATTAACCATATTCACCCACTCTTTAATCTTGGAAACTCATAACATCTGATCTCTGAATGTGCTGGCATTGTAAAATTACAAATATGAGAGTGGGGTTGTCATCCAGTCCTCATTTCTACATTTCCCAATGTTTTCCTCCACATCAAACTCCTCATAGCATAATTTCTTTTCAGAATGCAGTGCTTTTGTCTGTAACATTCTCTAAATTTCCTGGATAATTTTTGTTTTATTTTGTTGTTATTCCATGCCTGTGTGGCATCTAGGCTCAGGTCTTGGGTTTCGACCAATTGGTCGTGGAGCTGGGGGAGCTGGCAAAGAATTTTGTGAAAGCCTGGGAGGAAATGTACCACGAGAGCAATTCACCATAGTGATGTTAACTTATGAAAGAGAGCAGGTGAGTTTATGTTTGTCCGGTCATTTCTATTTCATTATGTGTAACTACGTAAAGCAAATTAAGTATTTCACTTTGCTTATCTTTTAGAGAATCATAATATGACAATGCTTATCATGACATGTGAGCTAACATCATAGACAGTATAAAGGTGTTTTATTGTCGTATTTTTTCTGATCAATTTTAGAGACACTCTTGGCTTGACAACTGATTTTTTATATGCATTGCTCATAGCCAGCATTTCACAAAATCTTTAATCACATGGAGGAATAGAGTATTTGCATACTTTTGGGAAGCGACGTCAAAAAATCTATCGATACTTCAGACACTGAATTTTCATTGACGTTTGATAGGCTTATCGTTAATTTTTTATCAGCAAACAAAGTCTAATAAATTATTATTTCGCCGAAACAATGGTCTGCCATGTTTAGTGGGCTCTGATGTCATCTCCCATTCTTGATCATTTGTTGATTTGGAGATAGTGTGACTTTGTAGCCTTGGCGTGCGACTGTTTTGATATCAATCCTGCTATTGGGACGATTTCCATTTCTGTGTGAAATACATTGCAATGGAAGAAGGTAGTTATTCTAGCAATGTAATTACAGCTAGAAAGATGAGAGACAATGAGGCTTTGTCTCTCTGTGTTCGAGAGTGACAACACCCGAAAAGATTTTCATAAACGCTACAGATAATCCTGTATGAAGAAGAAATTGGTTAATTTCCGCTCAAAGAGAACTGAAAAACATGTCATTTCTGAATCATCTCATCTCCGCTGTTGTGCTGATCACTTTAACGTAAGTGTAGCAAATTTACTTAAGAAATTAGTTGTTAGTAGTTTTATAGGCATAATTGTGTAACAATTCGTTGTTTGGCGATACTCTACTTAAACTGTAATTATAAACTTTTTGTGCTCGAATTTGTTGTTCTAATTGAAATTGCAGAACATTTAAGGCAATTTAATCATTCATGAAATATTATTGTGGCTGATTAAACTGATCAGTATCGTTTTGACCAATGGTTTTATTTGGATTTCCTATGCTGTATTTAAATGGCTTATTATGTTGTATTGTGATAATTAGGTCGTATATCTTTTACTTATCATTTTTGAATGGTTTGCATCATATCTTTTCCTTTTTAAGTGGTTCGAAATACAGTGGAAGCCCCATACAATGAGTACGGCATACAGCGAGAAGCTCTAATTAGCGAGGGATTTGGAAGGAACCATTTAACACCCTATGATTTGCATGTAAAATAAATTGGTAATAGCGAGGACAACAACCTGCCTCAACTGGGGGTCATTCACTATTACAAGAGGTAAATTTTGTGCTCACATGCTCTTTTCAATAGCATTAAATGCCAAACAGTAAATTTTTCTGCCCACTTTTGCGATCAAATGTTTGTTTTGACCATTCGCGAAATGCCTGTTTGCGTCCTTATTAATTAAATATTAATTTCTCACAAGTCCGTTCATTTCATTTCTCTTTTGTCTTCCTCCAATGTCTCCCATTGGTATTCGTATCAAAAAGTTCCCGATGCTGCCGCTAGATGTCGGTACGTTAGCAAATATTACGTTCACCTGTACCTATCTTGATGAAATTCAATTTTGAACTTGCAATTGCTTGAAATTGTGGACTTACTTGTCAAAGGTGTTTCCATAAGTTCAAGATAGTATTCTATGCATAATTATTGCGGTCCAGGACAATTTATAACTAATACTTTTGCATTCATAAATGCGTGTTTTAATTGGCTCTAAGAATCCGACAAATCCAAGTCAGCTGTTGTCAGAGACGATTTAGACCATTTTAAAGGAGGCAATCTTACAGCAAATGAAGGTTGTTCTCTCCTTTATTTCTGCTGCTAACCTGGAAAAGATAGCAATCTGGTGCTTGCGTGGAACTAAATCCCCTTTAGTTTTATCCTGGTAATTTATTTATCTAGCAGCCGTCACTTACCATTTTCAACTACTTTTGGCTAGGTAGAAGGTATGATTTTTTTTCTGGTTTCTGAAGGTTTTGCAGTTAATAGTTTGTTGCATTGCCATTACTTGCAGTCATGACATATGTTCCAAACAATTGGGACAATGACAATATAATGAACACGTCGTACAGTACACACATCTGAGGAAAGGGCTTAAGTGTAAAAATTCAACTTATTATATTCAGCATATGACACAGAACGTAGAATTTGATGTAATTGAAAGTGGATACGATCATGGGTAAAGGAAATATTCGAAAATTTGATTTTTAATTGCAATCTCATTAGATATTTTCACCGCTCACAAAAAATAACCCAAAAATAAGCTGTGGGTGATTATTTAATTACCTTCGGTTACAATGACAATTCTATATTGCGAGTGATTTTTCTGTTCTCGAGGGCTCTCGCTATATAGAGCTTCCACTGTATCGTATTACTACCCTTATGATATAATTGCAATTAATGTCCTATTCAAATGGTTAATTATGTCATATTTAAACGGATCTAAATGTTTTATTACTAAATTATTCTCATACTTAAAGTAGTACATTTGTTTTTTTAAACATAATGATAATATCTGTATTTATTTGATACAGATGTGTGATATTTGCCTCATGATATAATTTATATTAAGACTAGTAACAATGGCTAAGACTTGGGGAAACATAGTTACATTTTGTTTGTTAAATATATATTATTCCATAATGAGTTGGAAAGGGATGCTGACAATTATATGAGATGGAAAATAATGGGTGGCCTATTCTGAATCAAAAGAAGTGTTGTGCTTCATGTGTTTGAGTGCTAGTCTAGGCCTTCAAATGTGCCTTTGACTGAGAGGCCTGTTCTTAAGAAGAGAAAGGGGATAGGGCTACTTAGCACTGTTTCCAATGCCAGCACATCAACTATGATAGCTGTAGAGTCTTTGGACTTTCCTCCAAATGAAGATTTATCCACTCCAGTTAGGCACCAACAGGACATCAACTGTGACAACTCACTACCGTTACCGATTGCTGATAGTATTCAAATGTGCTCTCCTTATCCCTCTTTTTAAGTTCATTCCCTTTCCTTTAATGCTAAATGATTCAAAATGTAGAAGTTTCTTAATACTTATGGAAAAGGAAAGCTTAAACCTGCGGGGAAATATGATGTATATTTAGTGATCACAACTCTGTAAAACAAATTTGTACTAAAACGAAGTGTTTCTTTAATGAAACACAGGCCACTTCCTGTAAAATACAAAAATGAAGGACTATAGCAAGAAGTTCCACAGAGAAAAAATCATTCGCCTTGACTGGGACTCGAACCCGGACCCCCTGATTTCAGGCCAGGTACTATACCAGTTGAGCTACCAAGACGTCTTCTTTCTCTGTGGATAATGAAGGATATGAACTTCGTTTATCGGTAGTCACAAAAGCAAGAACTATTCCATAATTAATTAATTAAATTGAAATGAATGTCATTCACGTCATGCAGTATTACTCTAATACAGCTACCTCAAGGTTTAATAGTGCGCTGTTCAGAAAAGCTTAATAGTTATTTAGTAGAGCTTAGGTAAAATTTACTGCTTTATTACAGCGAATACATAATGGAAGGCATAATTCATGGTTTACTACATAATATAACGAAAGAAAAATAACAATATTACGACGACCGTGATATTTTTATGCCTCGCTGCTCACATCCAACATAGTCTGCGTTTATACTGAAAATGTCCGTTCATTATCGTGTCAACAACTGGAAGATTGCTGGATATTGCGTCTGCGAATCCAACTTCCATGAAAAAAACTCAGTTTTGTGTCAAATAATGAAAAAAACTTCAGAAAGGCTAAGAATATATTCTTCCTCAATGCAAAGCTAGGCTATTTCGCTACTGCTAGTATGGGAGATGACATCATACTACTAAGAACCAATGGTTGGGCTTTATGACCTAGGCATTTTCGATGCTAAAACAATGCATATTAAAAGTTAGTTCTTGAATTGATTGGAATTATACCTTGGAATTTTGAACGTGGCATTTTGAAAGCAAACATTACTCACTACAATAAATTTCAACAAAATACCTCACTTACACAAATACTCTATTGCTTAGAGTTGCATTGCTGTGTAAAAAAAAGATTCTCACTTTCAAAAGTCATCATTGCCATGACTGCTCTGATTAATGATGAGAAAGATTGAAATTCTCCTTGTGAAATGAAGGGTGATTATTACATTTCTGGGGACTCTCTTTTTTCAGGTACTTATTAATTCTCTTAGTCGCCTCTATGGACTTCCCTACCTGAATAAAGTTGTTGTGGTGTGGAACTCCCCAAAGCCTCCTTTAGAAGATTTACGGTGGCCAGATATAGGTGTACCAATCCATGTAAGTCAATATTTTACTATTTTATTTCAACCCAAGCAATAGAGAGTGCAATAATTTGTCTCCATGAAATGTAATGAAGCAATTATTATGAGCAATGCCCTTTTATGGTGAGTTTTTTTTTTATTGGTACATATTTTGATTCATTGGAAAATGAGTTATGGATCCATATCCCAAAATCAAGTGTATTTTGTCAAAGTTCCTTTATTGTAAGTACATTTCTTCTGAAATGGGGAAGTATACTAAGTCTGGAAAACTGTAAAATTTTACTGTGAAAGCATAGATTTTGTGATGTATGTATCATATAAGCTGATGAAAACCTAAAATATTACTTGTAGAATCATATTTTTTGGTCCTAAGAAAAGAGCTTTTCACATGACTGGTTTTGCACCAAAATCAACTTCACCGAATGTGTGACATCGCATGCCGCATCCGGTTCATTTTTATGCTTTAAAGGAGACAGAGTAAAAAAAATTTTGGGAAAGTTAACAAATCATTATTTCTGAATCTAAAGATGATATGCAGAAAAGTCACAGCTATAAGTCACCAATATTGGTGTGCAGCAAGAAAGAAGAGGCCAAAACCAATGTTAAACTAGGAATACAAAAACTGGAAGAGGTGAAAGAGTTCTGTTACCTTGGAAGCTGAGTAACCAGCGATGGACGAAACAAGAAAGAAATAGTCAGCAGAATAGCCCAGGCAAAGAGGGTATTCTATCAAAAGAAGAATCTACTTACCGCTGGAAATACAAGCATAAAAGTAAGGAAACAATTCATCAGAATGTACATCTGGAGCATGTTTCTCTATGGCAGTGAGGCATGGACAATGACTGCAGCGGAGAAGAAAAGGGTGGAAGCATTTGAAATGTGGTGCTATAGAGGAATGATGAAGATTAAATGGATACATATTGAAGATTAAATGGTTACCATGTTTGTCCGAGTATAAGCCCTCCTTTTTTGACAAAATATTGGCCATAAAAAGTGAGGGGGGGGCTATTTTTGGGCACTACAAAGTTTCATTATGTATATACATCCCAAAAACGATAATGTTATTGGGAAATAATACATGAATATACATAAGAGCAATAAACACCATGATACTTTGTAAAGTGGTCTGAAATGTTATTTCTATTTCATCATTTTCTCTTTCGGATATGTACTGTTACTTTTCTGTGTGCTGTCTGATATCCCTAATACTCCTCTGGCAAAGAACAAAATCGGCCATAAAACTGAGTTATAAATAGTACACTTACTTGCCTAAACACGAAAAACATTAGGAAGTGCGTAAAACATAAATGCAATTGAAATAAGCAATAACCAATGCTAATATTTTTATTACACATATAACGGTAAATGCATAACTCCGTCGTAAAAAATATACTTTCGCATTCAACATTCGTTCCTGTCTAAAGAAGATGAGCAACATTGTGAATGAAGTACATTAAGTAGATAAGGGAAAAAGGGAATCCCAAGATCTCTAATGAGGGGAAATAAATCAAAACCCTCCTTTAACCTGTCACAACATCCAATTTACCCTTCCACCAAAATTTACTCAATAGGTACCATATAAATTCCATTGAATAGATAGTCAAGATATTGCCCCTTCGCATTTATCTTTCTACCATTTTTGTTTAAACACAAACAAAAAAGTAAACAGAAATGCATTTTATTACGATAAAATCAAAATCAAATGTAACTACTAACTAACCAGTAACTCCTGAATGTAAATAACATGGCCAAGACTAGTGTGAGATGAATCGTCATCATCCCAATAAATATATAAATTACTTGTTGAATGCCCACATCATAGAGCATAAGGAAAACCATTTACTCTTACAATGTACAAACAAAGACAATTACAGGGATCCTTGGCAATTATTTCGTAATCTTTCACACGATTGACGTGCTCACGAAAAGAAAATGATGATCGGGTACTGTTGTGCTTTTGTTTCCGAGGCGCTTGTTTTGAAATACCTGTCTGCTCCACCGCGTTCCAAGCAGTTTGGGAATAGCCTTCACATCACAGACAGTCGCTGCTGTTTGCAGATAAGTAATAAATATGAATCCAGTAGAGAGAATGGGGTCTACGATATGGTAATTAAAGGCCCATCAGTGTAGGAGTTGCGATGCAAATTTTAAAATTGCTGTAGCAAAATATGCCGTAGCCAGTGGAAACCATTCAGCAGCTGAAAAATATGGTGTGGACAGAAAAAGTGTCGACTTTGGCGAACACAGCTTCCCCTACTTCTCAAAACCTGTGCATCTCGCTGCACATTTTGGGGTCCAACTACTGGAAGACACATGGAATTGGAAGTGTGTGTTGTCAGATTTGTATGCGAAAATTGAAGGAATGGTTGAGCTGTGACACGCCATATGATCTGGAAGGAAGCTAGAAAGTTTACGAGTGAAATGGGGATTTTGAGGGCAGATTTTCAATCGAGTTATGGGTGGTTACAGAGGATGATGAAGAAAAATGGGTTTTCCTTGTGAAGATGAACAACGAACGCCCAGCGTCTACCCCAATTCTATGAAGAGAAGATGCTAAGTTTCCTTCATTTCATTATTCACTTATCTATGTCTTATGCCCGGCTTCTTTACTTCATATCCATTTCCCATACGTCTACGAAAAAATAATGTGCATTACATATTTTTGATTGCTGAATTTCCATATACAGCAAATGCTTGGAATAATTTCAACCTACCGTGGGATCGGTAATCCAGTCTTTGTGGCTACGCTGTTTGCAGCAAACCTATAAAAAAGCAACAGCATATCATGCCAAAAAGGAAAGGAAACAATAATAATGACATGCGTACTGGTACAAGGCTTATTTGCTTATGTCACTAAAATTTGCGAAGAATGATCATGTAAATACATAAATTTTCATGGAAGACATTCACCTGATTTTTAACAGGAAAACAAGGAACATGGGTTTCAAGAGTAAATACCAGCTCACGTATGTTTGGAAAAAAACGTCATTTGACGAGAAAAAAATCGCCCTAAAGCAGTCAACAGGTGCTCACTGGACTGGCTCTCCACCTCATTGTCTGGAAGTTCTCGTTGTATGGGAGTTCATTGTGAGGGAGTCAGAATGTGTGCTTTTTTGATGGCAGTTTGGCAGGACCAACCCCATTTGCTCGTTAATCAGAGATGCTCGTTGTAACAGAGTTCACTAACGGGAGGTTTTACTGTGTATTTTTCACCTTGTATGTCTTCATTTTAATCTGTAAATGTACATTGTTTAAATGTATTACTGAGTTGTTATTTTAGATAATTTTGTTTTGTTAAAGGGACAAGGGACAACTATTGACTGTTTAAAATGTATGGAAATCACATTTTCTGTATAGCAGATTTTACTATTGATGTGGTAGTTATTGATTTTTTTATTATCCTTTGTTGTTTTTATAAATTGCTGTTTTGCAGGTTGTCAAAGCTAGTCGGAACAGTCTTAATAATCGATTCCTTCCATTTGATGCAATTGAAACTGAGGCCATACTTTCTGTGGATGATGATGCACACCTTCGGCATGATGAAATCATGTTTGGATTTAGGTGAGTCTCCTTTTGAGTTCTGTTTTCTCTCCACCCATTATTATTATTAGAGTTCCTCTGGAAAGTGGTGCCAGATTTTTGACCCTCCACCAGAGTGCCCTAGACCCGCCCAATCCTCCTCTTTTCTTGTCGCACTCCAATATTTAAACAAAATCTAATTGACCTGGTAGTTTAATTTCGACATGAAAATAGACATATAATATGGTAGAATGTTCAATTCGTATTTATTTTGCTATATCAAATCTGCAGAAAGGAACAATTAATCGAAGAGGTAACATCGATGAAACACTAAGAGCAAAATTCTCTCATTGATATCAAAACATCTAACTGGGTATTGTGCATGGAATGAAAACCGTAATATGCCCCATGTTCTTAATATCTTGATACTGTAGAGGCCAAAACATTACCCATGATGATTAGTGGTTGATGCCTTGCTTGGCGCTCTACAAAAGTGAATAAAACAATAAAAAGTGTATTTTTATATCATAATGAATTTGTTTCATGGAGTAGGGATGAAAAAATTCGAATTTAAAATAAATCAGGTTTGATGATGACTCAAAGTGTTGAAACTAGAGATGGGTCGAATAGCAGATTTCTCGAATTCGAATATTAAATCATAACTTGAATATCTTGAATTTCGAATACCTTGAATACTAGCATTACTCTTAATATGATCACTGTTATTCTGCTAATTAAGTTGCTGCCAGTTGAAGTAAAAGCTACAATTTGACTAATAAAAAAAGTAATCTGGTTTTAAAATGTCAAATATGTAATAAATTAATTTTACTACAAATTATGGACTGTTTAATACATTAACTTTTGTGAGCCTTAATAAGTGTGCAGAAAGTGTATTTTAAACATTTTCTGTCCAGTTTTGAAATAATGAAATTTAGTTCATCAACCGGCCAAATATAGGGTAATTATCATAGTTATTTGATATAACAAATTGTTTTAGCCTAATTTTTTGGCATCTCAAATACCGAATTCTTGTAGCCTCTATTTGAGATCTCAAATATCAAATAATTTCTAGTATTTGAGGTATTAGAATATTCATTGGTAGTATTTGCTCATCTCTAGTTGAAACCATGGTCAGTTTTCAAATCAAAACTTAGTAGAATTTCACAAACTCATGTACATTTATAATTCATGTGCTGTATTTGAAGTTTTTTAAACAATAAGAAATATTGAAACCTAAAAGTGGCAAAAGAGGGTGTTTACTTCTTTGGTAAATATTGCAACTAGTTGGGTTGTGCTCATGTTAGAATAGACATCAATCAATGTAACTTGTTGGATTTTTCTAACTATTGCAGAGTATGGAGAGAGCAACGGGACAGAGTAGTTGGTTTTCCTGGAAGATTTCATGCATGGGATTTAAAATATGGAGGATGGCTGTATAATTCAAATTATTCTTGTGAATTATCTATGGTACTTACTGGTGAGTAAAGTTAGCATAGTAAAAAAAAACACTAGTGATTTTAGCTTACTTGGTCAAGTTACTTTCAAATGAGCCAATGATGCATTGCCAGTTCCAAAATGAATTTGAAATACTTAAGCTTATGATACCATTGCAGAAAAATTAATTAATTTATTAATAGGAAGAAATAATTCCTATCTTACTAATGCTATAGATACATTTACAGTTATTTATAGCTTAAATAACTGTAAATGAACAGTTCAGTGAAATGGTACGGAATGACCCTATAGAATGCAGTTTAAAATGTAATGAATACTGGACTATTAGCCTTTGGAAGCTTTATTTGATGAATTGGCATGGAATGACCCTATAGTAAATGCAACAAGACAGTATATGTTTCAGACACAAATAATATCACTTATCACTATCTTAATTTAAAATTGTGTGTTTGTTAAGCCTTTAGCTGTTACAAGCTTCCGCAAATAGGAGAAATTATTTTGCAAATTCAGTTTCATGGAATTTCTAAACGAATCAAAACATATGCTCCAAATTTTTATTGCATTCTTAATAGGATCATAGCTTATTATATTGAAAATTTCAAGTTTTCAATTTTTCCTATTTGCGGAAGCTTGTAACAGCTAAAGGCTTAACAAAGACAACTTTTTTCTCACTCACATTTACTATGGTACCCATATATACTATAACAAAAATATAGACATTGTGATCACAACCCTTCTATGAGAAAATAAATAGCAGAAGTTGTAAAAAGCAGTAATTTGTATCAAAACTTTGAACTCATCGTGCTCATAGTTGTTACATAGTAAGGTTACTAAAAACTATGTCAAGTGAAAGCTCAATTTATGATCATCAAATTGGTATTTGATCCATTCTACTACAACCTGTAGTTTCCGAGTAACTATAATTACTGATACTCGCTGAAAGTATCATTTTTTCCACGCACTCTGACCTTCACGAGGTCATGGAAAAAAATTAACAAAAATTGGTTTTGTGCCTTACAGACATGTATTAGTAAGTGCATTAAATTTTAAATTTTTCTGAAATGGTGCTGCAACAACTTTTTTATAAATCTGGTGAAATGATACAGAATGACCCTATAGAATTCAGTTTAAAAGGTAATGAATACTGGACTATTAGCCTTTGGAAGCTTTATTCTCAAAATTACTTGGAAACTAGTTTGCAGCTTTAAATATATCTACTTACTGTAAACCAGTGGTAGGTCAGTAATCTAGCAGTTTTCATGCAAGGGCTGATTCTGAAATGTCATCAGTTTCATGTTTGCTGAAGTTGCAGTTATAAGTAGCCTGGGTATATCTGTTGTGAAATGAGGATTAATATCTCTAAGTAAAAAGGGGCATTTATTGGAATTAAAATGGAAAGTGTATAATGTTTATCAAAGATGCATTTTGTCTATAAAAATTACTCTCTAGGATTTATAAATGGAATTTCACTGGGTAGCATCAACACAAAACAAAACACTGAAGGTCCTTGTAATATCAATTGTACATATCAGTCATTGTACATATCACTCATTGTACATATCACTCATTGTACATATCACTCATTGTACATTTTAGAAACTGTAGCAGTAAAATAATAAATGCCTGCAATAATGAGCTCAAGTTTATGGATTTAAGTGTTTGAAATGCACGATCTTCCTTTGTTGGCATTACTGCGATTACTGTATATTCTCATGTACCATGGACATCTTTTTCACCTTTCATCAGCGTCAAAAAATGTGGTGAGCATCATACACGAGGATACGTGGCTTACACAGGAATTTTTATTTCTTTTTACCCAAAGATACAATATGGCCATAAACCTTCCCTTGTACATGTAGCAAGTTGGTGTCTGTTCAAAAGAATTACCGTACTGTCACTGATTACGCTAGGAAATACAAAATGTCAGTACAAAGTGAGCACTTAACAAGAATAGGAACAAAGTGGGTTACATTAAAATAATAAAATAGATTGAGTTTATTCCAGTCGCGAATATTTTGTTTTCTTTCTATTGCTTGGCCCACCTGATTTAATTACCAGATGTGTATTCTGCTTCACATACCTCTTCTTCTTCTGCCTCTTACAGTAAATCCCATGTGCATAGTGTGAGAGACAGTTGCTTTAGTCTATGGCCACCAATTCATTGTTTTTTATTGGACATTATATAAAATGGACAGTGGTAAAAGATTATGTTCATTTAGTGCTCGTGAAAAACTTAAAGATCATTCAAGTTGAGGAAGAGATTGGCAATTGTGCAGCAGGAGGTAAATATGATGTACCAGTCTTGCATACGAGATGGGAGGAAGAAAAAAAGATACACTTATTTCAGTAGTAAAAGCATGAAAAGAGCATTCAGATGCAAATCTGCAAAATATCCTGGCATAGAGAAACAACTTTCATCATACATTTGAGACAGATGCCAACTTGGGTCTGCATATTCCATTGAAATGTGCCAGATGAAAGTCTTACAGATAGTAAGACTCAAGGACTGTCTCAATAGCAAGAACTGTAACAATGATGAAAATTGAAAGTTAAAGAAAATCTTTCTTATTTTCTCTATATTCTTTGCCTTTTTTACTTTGCATTGATTCTAAATCAATGTTAATATGTATCATCATTTGCAGGTTCATTTTCAGTAAGTTCATAAATGTAGTTTTCCTGTTCACAGGCGGCCATGACAGTGAACATTGGTGCTAAATCATTTTTTAATTCTGATCTATTGTTATTAAGGTTTTACGTAAAATTTATTGTATTCCAAATATGCCGTTATTTTCCAGTTAAGAATACATATTATATTTTTCCGATTTTTTCCCCGATAATTTTTTTCCCAAAAGTCAGTGCCCAAAAACCAGGGTGCACATCTTACAAAGGGGCATGTGGTACATGAGAGTATATGGTAATTAATTTACTCAGGAGTGAGAGTATGGAGAAGTAACTGGAGACGTTGGGATACTTTAAATAGTGGACTGATGCTATAGAAAAACTTGTTATTAATGTGTGCTTATATGAATAAAACATTTTGTAATTTGTTTCCATAAATTGTGAAAGAAAGTTTGTTTTGAGATGGATGAAGTCTGAACGTTAGGAATTAAAAATGGAATTGAAAAAAAATATGTTGATGGCCATTTATTATTGGGCTGAATTCCTGATTACTTTCCTCTAAAGTAAGTATGTCCACTTATGAACAAGTATTTCTCCTAAATGATTGTTCGATGATGATGATCACAGTACCATTGCTTTTATTCTGTGTGATAGCTGAAGTACACCTTATTAGAAGGCTTAATGTCAAGTGCCCAGTTCTATGCTTTTCTTTGCATCTTATACTTTGTTTAAGATGAAAAATGGACTGTACTTTTGTGCTTAAACATATGTACTGAATATGGGGAAAAACATTTTGTAAATAGTTAAGAATCACTTGGAGAGCATTGATGGATTTTTCAGTGTCCAGTGTAGATCTCTGTAGGTTAACCAGGCTGTTGAAATATCTTCACTCATTTATGCCTGTTAATCAAGGTTCCACTGCACTTAAGAGGAGCTCATACTTGATTTTAGTGTATTTTAATTATATTTTTGGCTTTTATTTGTATAGGGGCAGCTTTTTTCCACAAATACTTTGCGTACCTGTACAGTTACGGAATGCCTCAGGCAATTCGGGACAAAGTGGATGAATATATGAATTGTGAGGACATCGCTATGAACTTCCTTGTTTCCCATGTGACAAGAAAACCTCCTGTGAAGGTAATTTATATCTTTTTGATGGCGATCTTTGCTTTTGTTGGGCTATTATTGATTGTACCTATTTTCTTACACTCTTTGAAAATTATTAGACCTACTAGTTAATAAATAATTGGATAATCATTGGTAAAAATATAAGTCACTTGATTTATAAAATGCATTGAAGTGTTTCTTTTGCATTTTGGTATCAAAAAGGCATATAAAAGGAATACTATATATGGTTGTGTTACTATACAGTTGGTTGTGAATAAAAAATGTAATATGAAGGATAAACTTACTTACATAAACTGGGGGGGTCAAAATGATATGTCACTTAAATTTGAAAATTTTTATGGGATTTATCAAACATGTTACAGCATGCCTTCGTATACCTTTTAACCATTTTACAGTCAGTGGGCCGATAATGTCAGCCCCCTATGGTTGTGTGAAAACTGCCAAGGCTGATATATTGGCCGACTTACAATGCATCATTACATATTTGTAGGGACATGACATTTTCGCAAAACGTTTTTTGCGACAGAATTCACGAAATAAGCGACTTTTTGGGTTTAATCGCGATATAACCGTGTCTTCATTGAAACGCGATTTTTTTTAAACGAAATTTGAGATATTTTGCAAATGCCGAATTTTTGTAGCATGAAATATTTTCTTTAGTGATGACCGGATCGGATCTTTCATTTTTCTCCGTTCCGGATTCGGATCCAAAGACACTGAGTAAAATCGGATACGGATCGTAGATTTTAAATTTTCGCGGTTTAGCGATCGAAGTGCCCCGTGAATGGAATGTAGGTGCGGTAGATATTGACAAGAAGAGGATGTGTAACTAAGGTCACTTAATTAGATGAAAACGTTCCCGTGCAACTAGAAGCAAAATAAAGATATATGACTTTTTTCCCCCATTACCCCGGTATCGCGGGGAAAAAAAATACGTAGGATGTCATGCTGGTAGCCTACATTCGCCGGGATCAGGCATATAACGAGAGCCATGAACGAGAGCTAGTGTACTGTGCGAAGTTCGATCCCAATCGCAGTTTAATTTTTTCTTTCAGTCACTGCATCGAAAATGTTATCATATTCAATTTCAAACCATTTCATCTGAATACTCACTTGATTAGACTTTGTTGTTTAAATTAGATTTACAAATGAACCACTCATAAATTAAGGATGGTCGGGTCGGATCCAAAGAACCACGGGTCTTTCATTTCATTCGCTACTGAAATCATATCCAGAGACAGTAAAAATTCAGATCCGGATCGGAGATTTTAACATCTCGCGGCCTCGTGATCGATGCGCCCCGCGAATGGAATGTACGTATGGTAGATACCAACAAGGAGAGTTAAGTAACTCGGGTCATGAAATGAGAAGAAGATTTTTTCCGTGCCACAAACGAGGAAAACAAAATAAAAAATACTCGTATTGACCTTTTTCTCCATAGGCTCGGATGTGCGAGAAAAAAATTAAGCCGAATGTCATGCGGGTCGCCTACATTCGCCAGATTCCCGTGAACCTATGAGAGCGTAGTTGTTAAAAATGAAGGCTAGTGTACTGCCAGTCGCGAGTTCGATCCTTAACACTACCTAAGAATACAGCCGTGCTGTATTCCTAGGGTAATGCTAGTAGGCTGTTAAAAAAAGTAAGTTATCAGAAATTTCATGCCAAATTATAAGTAAAAAAAATAATTAAATTAGGCGAAAGGAAATGATGGGAAAAAATTTATATTACAGAATTAAATTGTGGAATCATTACGTTAACTTTACAGTGTATTTTTGTGTGACGTATTTGTAAATCTGGTTGAAGCGATAGAAGTACAAAAAAAGTCAGTATCCACACACAAAGGTTGGAAATGAAGGATGATAAAGTTTTTTATTCAACGGTTGAAAGAAAAATTTTAAACAGCGTAAGAATCGAACTTCATTACCTGCAGTCCACTACTCCACTCTGTTATTGTTATTACCATTATCTCATTAATTTGCCTTTAACTTAATTTTGCCTACTGTGTTTTTTATGTTGCGTAGGGTAGCCATAACTTCTGTATTGGATCTCAAATGTATGTAATAACTGTTTGTTCACATTGGTATGAAGTATTTATTAATAATATTAAAAAAAAACCCTTCCTTTAAGACTCCTTTTTCCCAACATTAAACACAGCTTTCACCTTTTTAAAACGATTTTATTTACCGCATTTGTCATTTTAAACACCGCTTTTGATGATTTTTATTTACCATTTTTCGGTGTCCCTGCATATTTGTAATATTATATTCCCTTCAAATCAGAGACAACGTGAATGATATTTTCATAATCGTAAAAACATTAAATATATCATTAACATTGAGACAAATACATAATCATATATTGAAATTAAGTGCTCCAAATACAGTAGAACTTGGTTAGTATGTTTTTGAAGGGACCACAAAAAATGAACGTGCTAACCAGGAAACTAAATAATAGCTATTAGGGTAATTGCAATGAGGTAAAGTCATCATAAATACTATTACTTTCGGAAGTTCTCATAAGATCGCCTCTGTGCAAGTTTAAAATTAATAAAATGGGCAGGACATTGCCAAAATGATTCAATATGTATGGAAATCACAGTTTCATAGATTTCCCCGAGACAATTACATAAAGATGGCGGAATTTACCCATGATTTATAATGTATATAAGGAGAGGACAAATTAAGCCAAGTCATTTCATCTTTCTTACGTCTTACTCAGAGAATATAATAACCGTAAGTATGTCAGTTAGTTGTTTTAAAGCTTAGTAAAAATTAGGTATCATTTTATATTTACCTAAAACTCGGCAACAGCTGTACCGGCTGTACCCATTTCGTTCCTTTGTTCTTGGTATGATACCATTTGATCAATCGATATATCGATTGATAACGCAGTTTATGTTTATTACAATCATGTTTTTAAATCTACAGTTTAAATTCACATAAAAAATTGTCCAGTATAGTCTTCTTTTTATTTATTGTGCCGAGATCAAGTATTTTTGCATTGAGCTTCGGGTAAAGGTCCAAAGCGTCGTCTGCTCCCACAACACTTGGTAAGTAACGGCGTACGTACTCCATAGCCTTGACTGTTTTGGCTAAAGTGGGAACTGGATCTCTCTCAATTTTCTTGCTCAGTATCATTGTTTTAATCCTATTATACCAACTCCTGCTCGTGAATTTCATCAATCAAAATGGCCTGTCAAAGTGTAAGATAATTATCGCACTTGCAGTATGCTCATTGAAATTCACCTCTCTAGCAATCTGACGCCACTCTTCTGGGGGAAAGGAGTCAGTTGTGCCTCCTCTGCTGTGTCATCCATTATTTCTGACTATACGAGTAAATCCAGCAGCTTTAAAGCAACTGGTGATGTTTTCTTTGGTTACGGAATCCCATGCATATTTGCGAAGTGCATGGCATCTACCTTCCGCTCAGCTGTTTGTAGGGTTGCCAGCCTCTTTTGTACAAGCAATCTTCTTTAATTTTGCTTGAAACAATGGATGATACCTTGGTCAAGGGGCTGATGGTGACTAGTTGTGTTCGCTGGAAAGAATTTGACCTGAATGTTCCCTAGGTAACTTGTTTTGATGGGATGAGCAGCACATTGATCAACAAAAAGTAAAATTTTCCATTTTTGCCACCCAGTTTGGCATCAAACCCAAGCAGAAAGGATTCAAAAATAGATGTCATCATCCATGCTGAAGGTTTAGCCGTGTATTGACAGGGAAAGGTTCGAACATTCTTGAAATACCTCAGGTGTTTAGATTTCCCTATCACTAGTAGTGTCAGCTCTTCAGTTCCACTCTCGTTGCAGCACAACAGAACTGTCAGTCTCTCTTTGTTCAATTTTCCACCATGGCGTTTTTCTCCTTTTGAATGCATACGTTCGATCTGGTAATAAGTTGAAAAATGAACCAGTCTCATCGGGACAATGATATTTACAAATCCAATACAAAATCACTGTACGAATGAGGAAAACATGCTAAGGAGGAACGTACTAACCAAGTTCCACTGTATATCTAAAATTCATAATCTTACGAAATTCACAAAAATGTGCTTGGCAGTTTTCACACAGTCTACCTTAAAGGGGCTGTCAGTAAAAGAGTTAAAAAGGTTTAACTGAGGTTGTAGCCATTGTTTTGACTTGGAAAATATTTGAAAATACACATTCTGTGTGATGAAATCATTGCATGCACACACTCTAAATTGTGGTTTTCTCAACTTACTGGGCATTGTAATTCATTTCATATAATATAATTTACAGAAGTAAAAATTATAAACCAAACTCAGTGATATGTTTGGAGTTCTTCATATCCTCTTATTCAAGACTTTCTGGTTTTGCGTCATTATGCTATGTGAAAAATTGTCACGCCTTGTGCTCCCAAAATGAGTATCAGTTGGGAATTGGGATGTAGTGTTGGCTAGAGTACTGGCTTCCTATACTGATGGCCAGGACTGGTACAGCCATCTGCAACTGCTATCCTGGGGGGTTGTGTTTGAAACTGCTAGGATTTTCTGGAATAGGTAACCAAAGAGTCACATGGTACAAAAACAAATGGTTTGCAAATTTCATGTGTTTCAATCACTCATCACAATCATTGTTTTCACTCAAGTTAATCTCATCTGAGGGCCTATCCTAGACGGATGAGAAAAATTCTTGTGAAAAGGGTGAGTGAAATTGTAATGAATGATTCAAGCAGACTAAATTTGCAAAACATTTTTGTTTGTACCAGGTGATACCTTAGTTACCTATATAAGTATCTGAGATAATCCTGATGGTTTTAAACACATGCCCTTGGTGTGGCAGATTTTAAAATGCTGTACCAGTCCCTATTAGAGTCCTGTGTTGAAGGCACCTCAAGTCCACTACTGTAGTCTGTTGGATTGGAAACAATGGACCTGTTGGTGCCTTAAGTTAAGAGTAAACGGATTCCTGCACCGGGTTTCTCCCCTCTCTACCTCCACTCCCCAAAATTCCTTCCTCGTACCAAAAGTCCCATTTATCCTCCGTTGGTAGAGGTATGCTGTTTTCATTTTTGATGAAATCACGAAATTCCGTAAAGAAGTTCAAAAACACCGAAGTCATTTTTAGATGCATTACCACTTAAAAAAGTTGAATACTAAGCATTTTGTTTTTGCGAAATCCGTGCTATTTCACGAAATCATTAATTTGTGAAATCTGCTGCAAAATTATCATGTTTTAATGTGAAATTTTGTCGAAATCAGCATTTGGAAGTTGCACATCAGCAATAGATGTTTTGTAGTTTTTAACGTGTGGAAAAACGATCAGTAATCACGTTAATTATTTGAAGAATATATTTTCATTGTTAAAACTGATGCCATTCGTATTATTACCCGATAAAACTCTGGAAAATTCATCTCACACTCAGGAAAATTGCCTCATTGTACTGAAAAAATGAATTCAAGAACATAGAAAAATTTAAGGGATGATAAAGTGAAAATATTATTAGACATGGACTGATACCGATAGTGAGTATCGGGTATCAGCCATTTCCCGATACTTCAAAACTTATGAGTATTCTTTTTTTTCTGGATACTTGTATTGGAAAGAATCTGACAAAATCTAAAAAAATCATCAAAAAACATATAATTTTGTAATCGCGCCTTCTTCAACTGACTTACCAACGTGTCACATATTTATTTACTTATCTGCGAAGTGACAGTACAAGTGAGACAAGTGCTTAGAATGGGCTATGGGAAAGCCTGAGGTGAAAAGCTCAACCTCCTCCGAAAAGTAACGAAAATCCATGTACGTAGAAAGTTTACTGAAATAGCAGCAAAAATTTAAGTTCTGCCATCAACTGAAGTTTGTTCTGCTCAACGCATATGTTGTTCGGCATTTCCGCTTACATTCTAAGCTCTAAGCATTTTCCAAAAATATATAATTTAAATATCGTGGCATGGTCAAGTGTTATGACGTTAAGGGATACACATTAGAAATTTTAAAATTAAGACTAAGGTGTTTGGCACGTGCCTTCAATGTTGCATACTTACCAAGAAAACCCGGTTTCATAAATTGACTAGGATAACTTAAACGAATATAAGTAAATATTTGAAACCTAAAGGACGTCATGGTAAAAGTAGGATGCATATTCTATCTAAATTTCCTTTCATTTGTGATTTTCATATTGCTACGACAATCTCCAAAGTGACGCTGGCCTCTGCGACTCTAATTTTTTATCCTTACTGCAAAAACATGCCTCATTAGTAATTATTTAAAAAAATCCTGGTACCTTCATTAAATGAAAGGCTAAATTGTCTACACGCTGATATGCTCTCTATGAATTTCGCTTCTTCCTTTTTTGGGAAATCAAGTCTACCTACTTTTTGCGTGAATAGTATACGCAAAACGTGCTATTTGGTCATATAGTCATTATTAATTATTGAGTGCACGTCAACACAAGGTTTTGAACGTATTTTTTTGGGAGGCGTAATAATTGAAAATGAAACTTTGTTACTATAAATTAACCCCAACAATGAACTAATTTGATGGCAAGTGTATATGTCCCCCTGGGAGTCATGCAACCCGCACACAAAATTTCAACATAAGGCCCGATAAGGCCAAACCTGTTCAACAAGTTTTCCTCATTACCATGTTCAGGATTTCGGGTCCCTACAAAAATGTGCTAACGAGAGTCCAGTGTATTTGGATGTACCTGCAGGTTTAGAGTTTCCTGAGCAAATGTTTTCAGAAACTAGTGCTGTGGCTCTGATAGAAGAACCCTCTTAACTGCTGAGCATGTTCAGCAGCCGTGTCAATGAGCAATACATTCAAATATGAGCTGCTGAGCATGTTAAGAATTGAGAAGAATTCTTAATAAGAATTTCTTAATAAGAATTTTCAGTATTTACAAATGCAAGAGGGCTTAGAGTCTGAAATCTAATTCCAGTGATAATTGTAAGAGTAGCAAAATAAAAGAGTTGTCACAATGCCATTTCTCTCAATAATTAGGTGCTTTTTATAACACTTTTGATTACTGAGTTGACTTCATGAGAAGGAAAGCACTTATCAAATTCTTTTTAGAAAAATAAGTAAGGTATCGGCAAATAATACTATTGGTATCAGCCACAGGTATCAAGGTATCTGTTTGTTATTGGAAAAAGTGGCATCGGTACAAGTCTAAATATTATATTACATACTGATTACGAGTACCGATCTATAATGTTTAAAAAAGCCATTTCAGGCAACCTATTCTACCATAGTAGCACAAAAAGGATAATGCTGCATATTTACTGGAACAAAGTATTTACGGGAAATCCAGATTTGTAAATAGGTACCGATTTAATTTTTATCATATTGAGATCAAACACTAGCCCATAGTAGTAATAAGAGAAATAGAGCATTCTCAGTATATAGTAACATTATGTCTGACAAAAGGACATCGATAAAGCCAGAGAATATGGAGACACTAATGGGACTCTATTTTAGTGAATAAAGTCAATTTTACTTATTGGCAGAAATGTGGTTAAGAGCCAATAATTTATTTTCCTTTCTATTGTTGTATTACTCAAACAAGCCTTTATGACCTTTTTCTTTAATATTACTTAAAAATTTGCATAAATATCACTTACTGTGAACGTTTTATTGTGTTTTAAAATATTTCCGAATAAACATTTTTTCACCGAAATTTAATTTATTTACCACTTTTTTGTGATGAAATCCACTATTTTATTCACCGAAATTCAGGAATTTTATTCACCATTTTTCATCAACTCTATCCATTGGCAAATAATTTTGATTCGTTGTGATGAGCTCCTAGTGCTTGACAGCTTAATAACTCATATAAATGTCTTGAGAAACTCTTCATGAGAGGGTGTATGTTGAACAACCATACTATTTTGAGGAAGGGGGTAGAGAAAAAGTCTGGAAACTTAAGAAAAGTTTGTACGGACTTAAACAGAGTGGACGGGAATGGTTTGAGAGGTTAAATGAGATTTTGAAAGGTATGGGAATGAAAGCATTAATTAAAGACCCCTGTGTGTTTGTTTCTGACAGTAAGACATTGATTGTGGGTGTATATGTAGATGATTTAGGACTATGGGGAACTAAACAGGATGTGTCATGGTTTAAGTCAGAACTGAAGAAGGAGATAGAAGTAAGAGAACTAGGTCAGATTTCAAGATTGTTGTCTATAAATGTTAACATTATGACTGATCGTGTGTATCTTGATCAAAGCGACTATATTGAAAAATTGCTGCTAGAGTCGGGGATGATAAACTGCAAAGGGCGAGCATCACCGCTAGAAATGACCAGAGATGATGGCACTGGAGTAGGGGAAGAGAATTATGACCAAACAGAATATAGGAAATATGTAGGAAGCTTGCTGTATTTGGCAAATACAACTAGGCCTGACATAAGTTTTTCAGTATCAAAACTCAGCCAAAGATGCAATAACCCTAGGAAAAGAGATTGGCAGGATATTTTGTCAGTTTTGCGGTACTTGAAGCAGACCAAAGAAGCTAAATTGACATATGTGAAAAATAATGAGAGTATTCATATGTATTGTGATGCAGACTGGGGTAATGACAAAGAGGATAGGAGATCGGTTAGTGGGTATGTGGCAACCTTAGCAGGTGGCCCCATTTCTTGGAAGTCAAAGAAACAACCAACAGTTGCATTGTCAACTATGGAGGCGGAATATGTGGCAATGTGCGAGGGTGCACGGGAGGTTTTATGGTTGATGGACATTTTGATTGAATTGAACCAAACTAAGTATTGCACCAATCCTTTTGTAATTTTTTCTGATAATCAGGGTGCAATCTGTCTGGCAAAAGATAGGGTTGTTTCAGAAAGGTCTAAACATATTGACCTAAAGTACTGGTTTCTGCAATCTTTGTGTGAGGAAGGAAAATTAAAGTTTATGTACGTTCAGTCAAATGAAAATGTTGGTGACTTGTTTACCAAAGTTGTAAATGGGCCAAAGATGAAGAAATATTGTAGTATGTTGAATTTAGTTCAATGAAATATGATAGCATTTGAGCAATTTCATGTTGATATTTTTTTGTTGTTATGGGGTTTATTGAGTTGAATTTTTATGTTTGCATGATTGTGTTAACTATAACTGTCTGTTTATTAATGTATTGTATGTTGCCAGAGATGTTTCCCAAGGGGAAGTGTTAGAA
The DNA here is from genome assembly GCA_933228895.1 of Platycnemis pennipes. Classification (NCBI taxonomy): domain Eukaryota; kingdom Metazoa; phylum Arthropoda; class Insecta; order Odonata; family Platycnemididae; genus Platycnemis; species Platycnemis pennipes. The sequence goes on along the minus strand of OW121854.1, from coordinate 45,154,308 downwards.
TGCAGGTGGTAAACATCTTTTTTTTTATTTACCTACATGTGGATGTCACCAATAGCTTATGTTGAATGTGTAATTCTATTGTCAACCTTTTTATGATGACAACCCTTGCTATGGTGATTACACACAAATAAATGGAGAGTGAAAACGTAATCCTGTTAATTCTGATGATTCTTTTTTTTAACGCTGAATCCACTGCACAAATAACACTCTTAACTTGTGATCTGGGGCACTAGAAGTATCGGATGCTAGTGGTCATTAAAATGGATCATTCAACTTTTCCATGGTACTCTTCAAAACTGCATCTCCCTTCCTTTCTTTAGAAACTTGTCCAGGACTCTGCTGACTGATATTTTCTCACAACCTCTGTGGGTGGAGAGGAAAGATTCCATAGTACATATAAGAAAGGATTCTGTATTTCAATCTTTATAGTTTAAAGCTTTCTAAAGTTAAGCATTTTTTTAAATTTTGATCAAAATTTCTTAAAGTAATACCTAAAAGATAGATCTAATAATCCGGTGGTTATAAGTTGGGAGTGGACTGTAGTTTTTTTGTGATGAAATAAATTCAACCAGACAATGACATTCTGTTGGTAAAAGGAGAATGTTTATTTCTTTATTGCCTTATGGATACTTAGTTTGAGATATCAGGGTAAAGTTTTGAATGTTACATTGCTCTTCAATCTCCCATAAAGTTTTTGGTAAAATTATCCTCTTGATATTTCAATTTCCTGTAGCTATCAAATTCCCTTCAAGGTGATGGCTGTGATATTGGTTTTTTCTGATATAATATTCTCCAAATATTCCTGTAATCATTGCCCTCAAAAGTTTTCTGTCAATCAGGAAGTGCTTCCTGACCAGTTAATATTCAGTGCATTCCAAATTGAGAGTAGGCTAGATGCATTACTTATATAGCACTACTATGTATCTTATGATTCATTATCATAAATATGGAATGGCATATTGTTCAGGGTCAAGTTATTATGACCTAATTCAATTTGCTTCTTCTTTATGAAGCTTATTTTCTCCACATAAAGGTAACTGAAGTGTCATTGACCTAACTGCCCACACTCATAGGATTATGGCTAATTTTATCCTTATCTGCATTCTTATCTTTTATTAGCTTTGCATTTTGTAACACATTCTTCTTTGAAATACCTGTGTTGTCAACTTTTATTGCCATTTCTTTAAGGTGACCTCCCGTTGGACATTCCGGTGCCCTGGTTGTCCTGTTTCACTGTCTGAGGATGATACCCACTTCCAAGAGAGACATAAATGTATAAATTTTTTCTCAGAGGTATGTTTTCAACTAGCATGGTACCTATATTTTGGTCATTCTGAATTTGAGGGAAGTAAGGTCTATTGGTGGTTGAGCTTGACTGATCTGAAACAGTATACTTTTTGCAGATTATCTTTGATGGTCTATAGATGTCATTGTATGCAAAGGGTCTCAATGTTTGTTGGTAATGTCTGGTCTAGTCTTACTCTTTATGTGATAGTTTTATTTCATAGCCAAGAGGTTCTGTGATCTTTTTCATGTGACCTTTGGTGTCATTCTTTTGCCAATTAATTGGTCGAATAATTTTTTGTTTCCTTTTTACCTCCAATGCATATTACTTGTGACTTGAAAATCTAAACAGAATTTTAATGAGACATCTTTAGATATAGGAAGAAAAGACTTTAAATTTTTTTCATTTTTGAAATACTTTTTGTAATAATCTTGATGATTTTCATGTGTTCATAATATAATAGATAAAACAAAATGTATTTCAGTTTGAAATTTTTGAGACTTTTCATGAGGAAAACTGCAATTTCAGTTATGTGGTACTATTTTTGTAGTCATATGAAACTTTCACAGCTCAAGCGAGCAAAGATTCAATACATTGTTGCTTGATCCATATGATACATATTCTGTTGCATTTTCAGTTCTGAGTTATTAACCACTTGACCTGAGGTAATGAGATGTCTCATCACACGAAAATGGCATTTCATTTGCGCATGTAGAGATACCACGTTATTCACATTTTTATGCTGATACAGTTGCGTGTGACAAGATTTCTCAGTCGGATTTTTAAATGCTTCTCCATTTGATCGTCCTTTTTAGCCAGCAGATAGCTGTTGTTAGAAAGTCTTTGTATTGAGGACACGTGTTCATAAAACCCTGCATCTGTATGCACAGTTTGCCTAACCTCCCCAAATAAAATACACTTTTAGGAGATAGCATAAACTAGTGTTTAAGAAAAAGGCTCCTCAACTATGCTTTAAATGGAGGTTTTTTAAATAGGAAAGGAAAAATATTCTTTGGATTAAATATCTAAATTCATGGAATTAATATATGGTAGAAGTAAAGGAATATTTTGAAGGAAACTCATGATGTAAACTCAGTATTTCTTGCTGAAGATAATTACTGTACTATTAAGGAGGTTCCACTGTGACTCCGTGCATCTAAATCCCATAAAAGAGCTATGATATTTAATGAATAATATTGATCCATAAAAAAGCCCTTATAGAAATTCATCTATAGTGTGATGACACATACACAATAATTATATTAGTATGCTATTATATAGCGCATTGTAGTTGCATTCTATTTTTTACAAGCCATTTTAACTCATTTTGACTTCGGAACATGGCTGAGGTGTTGTTGTCATGTTTAATTTACAAAGTGAGAATACATACTCATTCCCGCAGTTACATATACTAAAATAGGTTAAATATTTTCTTACTTAGTTTTAAACTATTCCCATGCAAATATAACTCTTTGTTTTGAATTTTATTAATATTGATATTTATGAAAATTTTTTGGCAACAATGACGCTGCTACCATTTGGAAGCATTGGTATTAATTACACCATGCCAATAACCGATGAAATATTTAAATTACATAAAAAATATAAGAAGGACGTTGGTAAGGTATATTCTTAAATTAAGTGAGTAAATAGGCTCATAAGCACGTCCCGTCACAAGTACCATTGCCAATTATAACAACATACTATAGTGCCTCTTTTATGTAACTAAGGCTTTTATGCTTTTTTTTGAGCAAACATTTATTGATATCAATTAAACAAGTGTGGTAAGGTGAGCAATTTTTTACAATGCTAAATTCTACATAAGATTGCACATCTTATGTTAGTTTTTCGTCAAAATGACATTTCTCTCCACATTATTAATCTGCAAATAGTACTGCAACAGCCATACTCTGTCGTATAACCACATTAAAATTGCTGATTTTCAACATCTTTTTTCTTCAAATATATGATGGAAAGGCCTCATTATTTTATTGCCAATCAATAGAAGGGCCAAAAAATGATGTGTCCTGAAATTTTCACAAAAATGACATGTACTTCGTAATTCGGTGGAGCCTCCTTAACACTATGAATTCCCCTTAGTAATATACATTTTTCATATTTATTCTACAAGTTGTGAATTTACACACAGAAGACATTTTTTCTATTCTTAAGTTTTACGTAGTCTCAGGTGTTTTTCCAGTATCAAACAAGGATTTTTATATTTCACCTCTTGGTGCTGCATTTCTAAGTACATACTTACTGTCATTAAAAGTTTCTTGGTCTTTGATGAAACATTTCAAGTTTGTCATCTCATTTTATCGTAGTAATGTGTATATTATGTTAGCTCTTATTGTTCAAAAGTAAGTAAATTAAGGATTTTTCCAGGCTGTAGCTCTGAATATTCTAAATACTCTGTGTATATCTGAGTATATTTTGCGTTGAGCATGTGTTATTTTGTTCCTTGCTTGTTATCCAAAAGGCTGTAATTTCTCTCACCATCATTTCCTTACTACAAAAAAGATGCTATGAAGGTACATGTTCTATCTTAATTTGTTCTAAGGGTTATTTAATATCTCAATGAGGGTTGTTTCTGTGGTATTCTTTGTTCTGCCACTTGTGAAATACTGTAAATAGGCTTTTGACTCGGGTAGCCTTTATTTTTAGCCTAATTAATGCCGGCATGCTCAGTATTATGTTAACCCTCTTGGTGAATACTCTTTTGTGACTAATGCCTTATTTTTATGGTGTCCAGGTTTATGGCTACACCCCCTTGCTCAACACTCAGTTTCGAGCTGACTCCATATTGTTCAAGACACGCATTCCTCATGATAAACAAAAGTGTTTCAAGTTCATATGATCTGAACTTGCACATGTGTGGGTAATTTTTGCTTACCTTCGTTTATATCCTGACAAAAGGTCCTACTAAGTGGGACCTGGGACTTGGTGATGCTCCAGTGAGCGGAAACGAACAATTGTTGCAAAATAAAGTTCCCTACCTCACAAACAAATGGACAAAATGTGTTGTGAGAGTTTTTGTTTGATGCAGAGTAGAAGACCTCATCCTTCAATGTTTTCTAAAAAAAAACGATGGAAAGCTTCCTAATATTTTCACTCTAAGAAAACAATTTGGGATTCTGAATAACTAGATATCGATGCTGTTAGATGGTGGTGCTATGTAGTGTGTTTGCATGAATGTAACTGAGGTTCTTAATGGATCTAATGTATTTGTAGGGATTTTTGAGCATCCGTTTTTCAAAAGAAATGGGAGTGAGACGGAAGTTAATGGAGAACAAGGCTTTCTATGTCATTGGTGGTGTGAAAATTACAGTTAATTCTACTTTTAATATTTATTCTACCTTTTATATTTGAAGTGAAATCTGTAGAAATAGCACTGTGTTCAATGACCCTGTGCCTTTTTCGCAACTCAAATCTTTTGGGTATGTAATATCCTTTGCATTTTTTCACAACGTGGAAGGCAATCAGCTGAGTGGATCCATCAACTCCTGTTATCCAAAACCAAAGAGAGTGGGTAAATTTTAGTAGATATTTTTTTAAAGGTTTATAATTATTTTAATTTAAAATATTATCTTTACGTTGTACAGTTTTTAATTTTGTGTATAGAATTTTGATACTTTTAAAATTTTGTGTATAAGTGAGAATCCAATGCAAAATTTTATTTTGCAAACCTACATGCTTTTCATGGAATATAGGCACCCTCAATTGTATAAATAGCATAATATGTGTATATTTGTGTTATATTCATATGGTTTACACATATTACTACCGAAGATTATAACATTTTGTAAATAATCCTGGGGCTTTTTGTTTTTTAGCTTTTATTTAGAACTTTGTACAGTTTGATTTGTTATCCATTGTATTCTGAGTAATCTAAAGCTATTGTAATATGTGAGATTAGGTAATCACCATTTAGAGAAGAAATCAAGCCCTTCATATACAAGCATATTTCCAACCATTACTAAGTGTCACATTTTATCATTATTATTATTGTTTTTGTGATAGATATGTCTTTTTCATATTTATCAATCGTTGTTACCATCAAGTCCAGCAGTCTATGCCCTAAATATTATTAACTTATATTTTGTATAATAGGTATACCCTGATTTACATTGAGGTTTAGTGTTAAGTGAGTATCAAATTAATGTTACTGCTAAGATAAGGCAGATAGAATAGAATGATGCTGAACTAAAACATTGTTTCTTAAGGCCTCATTCGTCCTACAATTTTTTCTATTGGAGTCTTTTGGATTTTTATTCCAGCATATCATAAATGTCACATATCAGTTTATGATAATTAAGATGCTTGGAAAAATATTTTTGTAATTTCAACTTGACAAAAATAACATGTAATGAATGAACTGATTGTGAATTCAGATGATTAAATAACCACTCATTTACACTTAATGGTGCAACTCGAATGCCCAGTTTTTTTATGTTTTCCCCGGGTTTGCCTCTATCATAGCATTGGTACTCAATTTAGTTTCCCTAGAGTGCTTCTTAGGCAGGTTTTGAGTGATTTTTCTGATAAATACACTCTTTTCGGGGTGAATCATGCTGGTTTTTAATGATTTTGCCATATAGGGTGGAATTCATGTTCCTTTACTGCAAATTGGATTCATGCAGAACCAATCCCAGTTTTGAATTTCTCATGATATTCCAATTAATTTTCATCCCAATTCAATCCAGCTAAGCTTTCATTTTTTATTGCCATTGACAGATAACGTTATAGGACAAATGTAATATGAGCTGGATTGTTGGTTAATGAAATGTTATCTTTAATGGTCATTGAGACACCTACTATGTTACTGCATGGTCTGCATGGTCGGACTCCCTATTAAAATATTTGTGCATGAAATGCATTCATTTTAAAATTGACTTTTAACATTTTAAATAGCGGTAACATCAATGTTCAAGTGGTTTGTTTGCAATGCTCCTGATTGTGAGGGTAATAAGCAAATCAAGCTCTCAAGTAATTTTTTGAAGGCTGCCATAGTAATTATTCTAATGCTAAATTAGAAATTTGAGCTCTCAAGAATTTTTTTGAAAATCATATTTAATTATTGTTGTTTTATGTTCTTTAACTCCAATGTAGTTTCTCGAATATTTACATTCACATTATGTCTTGTGCCATATGTCTGTTTTACTTGTATTTTCATGATTTTCCAAGAAGTTATGTTGTGTAATGAAACATTGAGTTAGAGTAATGCAAATCAGGTAATAGTAAAGATGGGTATACCTATGTTTATTGAAGCAATGTAAGCAATGAAGCAATTCATTAATTCACAATGTGTATGCTATGAATATTCCAATATTTTATTTTCTGATACGTTGGAAAGTTTGTTAAAGCTAATACTTTGTCATTATAGAATGGTGAAGTATTATAATAAAACTCACCTGGAAAAATGATAGTAATGAGGTGCTTTATGAGTAAGTTTGCTGAATATTTGCTTGAAAAATTCAGGTCAAGAAAATCATCACCAATGTTGAAGGTGTGATTACTTTTACATACTACGAATATGCGTATAATGAAAACCAATAGTTACTTCTGGCCTGTAAATCTGACCTAAAGAAACTTTCTGTTTCATTAATTTTTAGTCATTTATTTAATATCTTGTAATGGTAAAAAAAATCAGTTAACCATACCGCAATGGTAAAAATTCATTGTATGAGAAAGATTTGTGTATTTTTATAATTTTTAAAGTTGGTCTTCATTGCCATTATATGTTGTTAAAATTATGTTTTTATGCCATTTACTGAAAAATGCCTTATTTATTTTTCAGCTGAGTAAAATACAAAGGTATACTTTGCCTAATCTGTTATAATGATAATACGTTATGTTTTATTCATTTAAATTGCTTATTATTTAAAGTGTGACAAATCATTGTAATTACCAAACTTCGATACAAAATACATGATAATGCTCCTGTGGACTCCATGTAACTCCAGCCACTATGGGATGAGGATTTTTAACATCTGATTATTATTTTAAGTTCCAAGTTACCTTAGAAACTGGTGAAAAGAAAAGCTAAATGATATTTAATATAATATTAAGAAAATTCACATGTGATTTCATGGAATTTAAAAATCGTGTACAACTAACTCTTTGGCAAATGATTGCAGTAAACTACTTTCTTTAACATGCTATAGAGAGATGCTACAAGACTGGATGGTTGATCAAACTGAAAATTCAGCTAGGGAAACATGACATTTAATAGCATCTCTGCCTCAAAGCTTAAAGATTCTTTAATTCTTTGAGTAGTATCTTATAAAAATATCTTGTGATTGACTTATTTTGAAATACCTGTAAATATTTTGGCCAATTGGTCTCATTGTCTTAAAACTGAGTGCAGTTTGAATGTGAATATTTCCATAAAATGAGGTCCAGTTCTTGCTTTAGAGGAGGAAAATTTAACTTAATCCAATTGTTTCTTATGGGCATATCACTGTGCTCATGAAGAAATTCAAGACATAAAACCTTCAAATAAATTGTTTTTCTGTTGGAATGATCATTGATATGTTAGCAAGGAAAAAAGATCTTTGGACCAGTAATATCTTATTGTGTTATAAGTTATTTACATCCTCCTGGAATAATTACTTATTTAGTGCTGCATTATCTTTTGGATTGCTTATAATGGACCAGTGGTGAAATTATATTTTTTCGTTAAGCTGTTAATTAGAAAGATTTGGTAAGCTGTGGAATTGAATAAAAATATTTTTTTAATGCAGGCATTTTCTTTGCATGACCATATAGTAAAAATATTGCAAATGAAAAAATCTAGTAATTTTCTTGTACTCAGTATGCATAATTATCACAATAGCATATGAAAAACGTGCATGAGAGCATAAAAGATTGAAATTTTAGATGTGGAAATGTGGATAATTAGAAAACTTACACACAGCCTAGATAATTAAATTATCTAGGCTGTGGAACTTCTTTCAAAGCTGCAGCTGACATAAGAATAGTGCAGTCTTATGATGATAGAGATTTACACTGTCAAATAATTCAATTATTATAATTTTGGTATTATCTCACCGTCATTTGTGACTTAATTATGTGCTATTTCTCAATTAAGCCATTTTTTATGTTTTGGTAAAGACTATCAACATTGATTCATGATCAAATTGTCTTGTTGCTGATGACAAATAACATGTTATTGATTTGAGATTCAAAGGAGTTAAGTTATTATTTTGGTCAAAAGTTTTATAAATAAATTATCTCTGATGAAGTGGCTAAGGAGCATGGATCAGTCAATGGAACTAGACTTATGCCTGTGATTTTTATGTTAAGCAAAGGTTGTTTTGTTACAAAATGAAGATAAGCTGTTGAACTGCTGTAAATTATTTATGTTTTGAAGATTTAAAGCCTGTGCAGACGAACATTTGCATTTTATTCTCTAGTTTTATTAGTTAGCATGATTTTTTGCATAAATTACTGAGGCCATTCGAAGAAATAATGCAAGGCATCTTGCTGAAGCTTATGAGCAGTGGTTGTGCCTACTATATAGTTATTTCCTTTTAATTGATAGCTCTGTGTCACAAAAAATGTTTATCTGCCATTTTTATCAAATTATATTTTTTCACTTATTGCATTTATTATGTTATATTTTTCATTTCTAAAGCTCTTGACCTCCTTTATTTTACATTGCTCACTTATAATTGTTAGGAGAATGTATATTATATTTATGTGCAAGGATGGGACTGAGAATGTGCAGTAATTTAAATGTTTTATATTCACAAATATTATTAATCCTATCATTTTGATAAATTTGTACTTGAATTGATCCAAGGGAGGTGGCCTTGATTCTAATCAGTGGAAACAATGGGAGTAATGTTAATGTTTTTTCCAGATGGTTGACATAATTTTGTCAACCATCTGGAAAAAAATTACACTCCTTTTTCTATGTGATTTATGAATTTATTTGAGGCTGAGTGAACATCCGCCAGAAACTGTATGATCCTAGATTTGGATCCCAGTGCTGTTGCCAATAATTTTCAATAAAACATTCACAGAAGTTGGAAGTGTTAACAGGCCATTTTGTTAAACTCTGGAAGGTAATAGAAATGGACTTGTAATAAATGATTGATCATTCACATTGTTGTTTTGTTTTCATCAACCTCTCCTGAAATCCTGGGACACATATGTTATTATTTATATAAATTATTATAAGCACTGTTTTACCAGTAGAGATAGATATGTACAGATGATTATTTGGACATGATATACTCTATTCTATCATACATTGTCTATCCTTCTAAATGTTTACAAAGAGCAGATTAAGTCTATCCTTTTTCTGATTTTCCCTTTATTCTTTGCATTCCCACTGCCTCTCGTAATTTCTGAAGTCTTTTCTCCTCCTCTCTCTTCCTTACATAACATTCTCCTCGCCATCATGCTCCTCCAAGCAACATCGCTCATAATGGTCATTCCATCCACCCCTTTTCTATCTTTTTATGACCATCTCAGTCAACTTCCTCCCCTGAGTTATTAACCCTTTGCACTCGATTTTTTTCACCCTCTATGCCAGTAGTCCACTCGGAATTTATTTTTAATGCCCCTGGATTACACGTGTTGTGTCTCGAGTGATGCTCGACTCGCGAGTTGTTACTGAGCTACGATGTGTCGAGTATCAGTCGACATCCGAGTTCGGATGTTTTCTCCTTCTATACCAGTAGTCCACTCGGAATATAATTATTAGAGGCCCCTTAATTTTGCCCCTGAATGTCGAGTGACACTCGACACGCGAGTTGGTAGTGAGCTATGCTGTGTCGAGTATCACTTGACACCCGAGTGGAAAAGGTTAAGGATCACCTGCTAAACAAATTATGTTCACCGATATCAATCCAGTGATCCAGCTTCCCTGTGTATCTGTGATCATTGTCGATTGTGAACAGCTAGCAATAGCTATGATGCATGGGAAAGCATGTCATTCATTCCAGTCATGATGTGCCAAGAAGAGCTCCTTGGTGCTTTGTGGGACCTTGTTAGTTGATTTATCTTGCATGAGTCCTGGCTCTTGTGATTTTATCAGTCACAACCAAACACAAGAGCCAAAGTTTGATCAACATTTTTGAAATACAAAGTTCATGTGACAGGTACCTGAATGGGATTTTAAATTTCGGCATCTTATTGGTTGTGGAGTTAACCCATTGGGGTAAAGCACTGGCGATTCGCTGGGATACCTTAAGTTAAAGAGCCGCCGATTTGCCGGTCATGTGATGGAATTCAGTGTTCTAATGCTATTCTTTTTTCCCGAAAATATGTACCACGTCTTTTTTGTATTCAGTGAAAATAAATTTTGAAATGTTTAATGTATATACAATTTTAATTTCCAAAAAAAAAAAAAAATTCCAAGTGAAAATTTTCAGAAAATTAAATAGAGTTTAAAGGGCAGAAAATCCATGGAAAATTAAGAGGCGAATGGGTTAACTGCGACACCATCAACACTTAGAACTTAGAGAAATGTTAGGAGTTTGTCTCAAGTTTTCTGACTATTATTAAGAAGGTTTCAGTATCAATCCCTCTAAAATTGTTATGGCAGAGAATGGTAGGAAATTCACTGCTGCCTCTTAAAGAAAGGTTTACGAGTATCTCAAATCAAATTCAGCCTCCAGAAGGGTAAGTGTATTAAATTCAAGACTTTAGAAGCCAGATTTGGATAAGAATTTTCAATGTGTAGTAACAAGGAGAGTTTTTTCAGGACTTTAAAATAGGAAGGCATGCTGAAGTGAGGAATGCTCTCAATTTCTTACATTCCAATGGTGTTAAGTGTCACCCTTATCAACAGAAATTTCATGTGAAAGCATAGAAATGTGCTTAGTGTCATCAGTAAAAAATTTTATTCCATTAACCATGGTTAAAGAAATTTAATTGTGAAGGTTTTTTTCTGCAACTGTAAACTTTAATTTTCCTAACTCTCCTGCTTAAATTTTGGGGTAAAACATTAGATTCATATTTATATTACTCTAGCTGTAAAGTATGCAATTAAAGATGCATTGATTGTCTTGGTTTTGATTTCAGGTGAAACATCCTAGTTACAGACTTAAGAGTTTATGAATTGTATGTACTTTCCAAGAACAGCTGAAAAGGATGAACATTATTTATGTGTTTGTCAAAAGGAGTATGAAGTAGTATTTCCATGTTTTGGTAAAGTGAGGGCTCAAGATGTAGGAATGGGATCAATGAGGAGCCAAGAGATAATAGTGGACTTGGACATAAATGTGTGCAACATTACTCATCATCTGAATGTGGTAAGCTCCACCTGCTAATTGTTAGGGTAGTTTATTTTGAGCTGTCATTACCATCTGAATTTATTGAAATACTTGGGCCTGGTAATTTAGTCATCAAGTGAATGCATTATCAACAACAGCATTTTAAATTTCAAGTTCATCTTCCAATAATTTTCAAACCTAATAATAATTATGAACATTAACATTTGTGTGTGTATAATCCATCTTCTTTTCTGATGTGTATGGTATCATTAGATTGTCAACTTTAATATTGATTATCTCTATGATCAGTAATTTTTAATTTCAATGAATGTGTCTCAAGATTTTTTTACTGTTAGTTTTTCATCAAAAGAATATTACCCTGGAAGCCATGTTCTGCCATTTCCCATTAAAATAATGGAATAACGCCATATGTTATTTTACAACTGTAGTGTTGCTGCTTGTATAATTAGCATACCCTATTATGTATCATGAAGAGAGAAGACTTTGTTTTAAGAATCGATTTTTGATTTTATGTTGGATTTATTCTAATTTTGAAATTGAATTCGTGATCATAGGTCAACAATCATAGCATTGGTTTGATGCAGCTCTCCTCTCAATTCTCCTATCGTCTAATCTCTTCTTATTGATGTAATTCATCTCCTTCACAACTTTTACCATACGTCTCATCTGAGGCCTGCCTTTTCCATTCTTCCCGTTCACTTTTCCCTCAACGATTGTCTTCATCTTGCCATTGTGTCTTAAGACATGGCCGATTAAGTTGTCCCATCTTCTTTTTAGAGTTTTTAGCAGACTTCTCTTTTCCCCCTACTCATCTTAGGCCTTCCTCTTTTGTCACTCGGTCGGGCCATTTTATGACCTAATTAGAGGATAAAAATAGTTTTACTACTGAGACATTGGTTCATTAGCTTCTAAAATAAATGTATATAATAGTAAGTATATGTAAGAATATTTCTGTCCGATTACGTTGTGTGTATTGATTTTGACTGCAAGAAACGCAGTGACAAATGTTGGCCAAATTCTTAATGCCTCAGATTGATTCACTTGTTGTGTTTGTGATATTCGTTTACTCATCCCTTGACAGCTGTGCCTCACCTCACTAGTGAAACTTACACTTGTCCAATCAGTGGTGAGAAGTTGACGAGCATCACATTGAAACTAATGTCTCAAATGAATGCGAGGTTCACTTTTGGTTTTATGTTTACTGGATGTGCACTTTATTTGCATCTTTCGTTTGTTGATGACTTTCATCAAATTACTCGTACACGTTCTTTTAATGTATGCCAAATATATATGGGTAGTTGAAAGTTGCTATCGAGATAGAAGCATTTTTGTCAAGATTTCACTTACAGAGGGATGAAAACTTTTTGAAATATTAACTTTTATTTTTTCCCATTGGCTTCAGGTTAACAAAGTAGGTATTGGCTTCCCTTCCAGGGGGACCGGCAGCGGTAGATATTTTAGACTAGAATGCCAGTCCGTACTTGAGTGCGGAGTACTTCAAGTGGAGTATATTGACTGGTTTATTTTTATTACTACGGTTGTTAAAAACCGTGGGCCCTTTCGACGAAAGTGGTGTAATTCCTGCGCCGGGTTTCCCTCCACCGTTCCTCCGATCTCAAAAGCCCTACCCAACTTTCAGTTAATGGTGAAAATTCTATCCGGCGTTGGTCGCCTCCCTCTGATTATTACAGCTACGCAGGGAAGATAACGTTTCAGTTGTGTTTCCTTGTGTGTGCATAGATTGTTTTGGGGTAAAATCCCTGAGCTCATTTGCGCAACTGATTTCATTTATTCAACTACATAATTTCATCTATGCCACTGATGTTTTTATTGCATTTTACCAGTTGAATGAGATGCCGTTTAAGTGTGTTGCCAGTGACTGTATCATTTTTGTGGGTTTGCAATTTGATTCACTTCGTCGTAAAAGCTTAATCTAGCGCAGTCGCTTTACCTTTCATGGATTATACCTCTCACTTTGGAGTACTTGGGTCTCTCATTGAGTTCTTTCGTATTGGTTATTTCGACTGTGAAGGCTTCTCCCAGGTTTTTGAATGGATTATGAATGAACACTCTAGGGATGGTTAGAAAATTGTCTCACGCTACTCGATGGAGCTATTCAAATCTCCGATGAAAACGACCCATTTTCGCTTTCGTTCGCCATTACAGTTTGCTACAATTTCTTATGAGAATATCGTTGCTTTAAATGTTGCAAAGGTAGGTGGGTATGTTGGAAGGGAAAGGAATTTTTCTGAACGTTTAGGGCTCTTCACACAGACCTAAAGACCAGTTTATCATTTGAAAAACGGCCACTTCCGAGATTCGAATGGAGACACTCGTAATGGGAATCTAGGGATGTAAAACGGTAAATCCCTTTGAAATCTTCGTTAAAAGAAGTTTGATTCTCGATGCCAGGTATCTTTTCACCATTCCTTCATCCTATAAACATTTCTACCGCTTACAAAGTACCCACTTCATTTACCTTATTAACGCAAATGATCCTAGCTGTTTTTGTCGCTTTCGCTAATGACTCAACGGCTACCTAGAAGGAAAAAGGTTTCCGTACATTTATTTCATTTGTTGACATGGAGTTCCCCTTTATACTTGTGTATGCTTGTCGGTATATATTTGAACTTGAGTATCCAATGCGCAGTGTATTTTGGACATCAAAGGTTTTACACACTTGGCACTCAATGGCTGATGGCATAATAATATTACGAAGTTTTAACGTGTATGAATGATAATTATTCCCCTCAATTGTTCGAATCAATCATGGAAAGTGCGAATTTAACCGATCGTAGAGGAACTCAGTCTTCTGCAAAGATGTATAATTTAGGTGCCACTTCAGGAGTCAAACCCGCTAATTGATTTGATTTTTTATCTTGAATAGTATTTGCAGTGCGGCTCAAGCCTGTGGAATATTTGAAACAAATTTATTGCGTGTTAACTTCACGTACTTGGACTCCCGAGATTGCTCAACGTATGCACGTATGTTAAAAATGGTCTATTGTTTTCAGATGAGTCTTATTTCGATTGCCAAAATCATTCTTGTTGATCTTACGCATGGCGATATACTCGTAGATGGAAGGTATTCATGGTGAGTGCTGATATTTTCGTCCCCTTGGATTCTACAAAGACTCAAGCCTCGTTTGAATTTATTGCAAATAAACCTTTCTAGTGACTCGCGCTGATGCATTACTATCGTTTATTTATTGTTTTTCGTCGATGAAGCACCCTTTCCGCTACGATATGATATTCGGAAATGCCATAACGTTGGCTTGTGTAACCTTTCGGTTTACTCACTTTAAATGTCATAGATTCTTATTGTGGTATTTCACAATAAATTATCCGACTATTCCAAATGGGATACTTTGTTTTTCAATAGGAATAGAGAGCTTTTTTGCTAATTGAGGGACCTGGGTTCCAAATCTTTTGGAAACTCGTCCAGCAGAGAGTATAAATAGTACCTTTTGAGCTAGGCTGGAATTTAATGCAAATTTCTCCCTGCCCTTGATACCATAAAATAAAATAAGCACGTTCTTATGGCATCAAGGGCAGGGAGAAATTTGAATTCAACAATTGTGAAATTCTGGAAGAGTGGAATAAGTATATTAAGGGAGTAGCAGTTCGGTAAGACTAATGAAGATTTTCATCACTTAATACCTTCATACTTCCATAGTATTCCATATTTTGCTCTTCCATAGATAATTGATATTATTGTCTCCAGCAGCGCAACAACACTCCGAAGCGGGGGGGGGGGGGGGGGGGGGGGCAAACTCCTTGAAAAATCTGTAAAAGCGGGAAGGATTGATAAAAAGATGATGGTTGCATAACGAAGGGGGAACATACGCGGGCAATTTAGTTCAGTCCGTAGGTCGCTGTTGTTCATTCATCAAAGTTTCATTTGCAATTGTTACATCTCTCAAGAAAATCCGTACGATAACTTACGTTGGTGGGCACTCAATAATTAAATACGACGATAATCACCAAAAAGCACGTATTGGTTATACAGTCCACTCGAAAAGGCTCAAGTTGAAGGATTTATGTCTCAAAAACGGAAGAAGTGTTATTCATGCAAAGCATGTCAGCGTGTAGATAATTCAGACTTTCCTTTAATACAGGTAGGACTTTTTTTAATATTCACTTCTGTGGCATCTCTTTGCCGTGAATATGAAAAATTGCACAATTTTTTCGAGTCGCAGAGGGCAGCGTTACGCTGGTGGGTGTCATAACAATATGAAATGCACAAATGAAAGGGAATTTCGATAGAATATGAATTGTACTTTTTCATGATGTCCTTTGAGTTTCAAATGATTTACTTATATTCGTTTAATTTATTCTATCAAATTAATTAATCCGGGCTTTCTCCGTAAGTATGCAACATTAGAAGCACGCAAACACCTTCGTCTTCAATTTAAAATTTGTAATAAATATTTATTAACGTCATAACACTTGACCATGCCGCAATACCTTATTTGAGTTATATATTTTTGAAAACGAGTTGAGAGCAAAGGCGGAAACGCTTAACAACGTATGCGTTGAGTAGAATGATCTCGAGTTTAGTATTGATGGCAGAACTTCATATTTGCCTCTATTTCAACACGCTTCATACATGGATTTTTGTCTATTTTTCGAAGGAGGTTGAACTTCTTAATTAATAATTTTCCTTTCACCTCAGACCTTCCCAAGGCTAATGCTAAGCTGTTGTCTCACATTTAATGTAGGGAAGTATTGGTACTCGCATAGTTTTGATATCTAGCAAGGCCGTCTCGATGTACAAGTCTGCTACATGGGACGAAAAATCTCTTTTACGTCACGAAAGAAATCTGAACGGAAAGCGTTGCTCAATTGTTTACCGGCTTATTTATAGGACTTTTACTGTTGATATTTATATGTTCATGGTTGAGAGAGTGAAACGTGCTGCTTTAATCGTATGTATTAGCGTTTTAGAACGCTAATACAATTGTAGTAGTAGTTAGCGTTAGTATTTGCACTTTTTATTCTATATTACTATTTTATATGGATCTTTGTGGTTTTGGAATCCTGAGACGGTGAAGTTAACGGCGGTAAAACCAAAGTGGACAGTAATTAACATGCCTATGTCATTCTTTACTTTGGCGTACTAGGTTGTATGTTTAATTCCTTTCACTTTCCTTGCAATTGTTGTCATTTAGTATAACTTAATTTATTTTCGTAATGTTGGCAGTAGTATTTTCAGTTTTCTCTTCCTTGGGGTTAGCTTGACAGCTGAATTTCTTTTAGTTTCTTATCACCGTTGTCATCAACTTTGTATTTGTGGTTTAGTGGCACCGAGAACATTTTGAATTAATAAAAACTTAGCGTCATTATTATGCAGTACTACTCGCTTAGAAATAAATGAAGTTTTTTACTTAATTGAATATATAACTGTTACCGACGACAATTTTCATGTTGCACGCTTGTTTTACTTTTCGGAAACACAGATAAAAATTTAATAAAGAGCTACAGTTTTATATGAAGAAGCCGGCAAAAGGGTATGTGAAAGCTTCTCTGACGAGAAATTTATATATTCAATCATGTGTATTAATAAGTTATATTTTATAACAATACGTATTTTGCAGAACAAACTTGAAATGAAAAAATACACTGCAAAATTTAGGTAAATCAAAAACAATTTTTATGGTCTACTACAGTAAATTATTAGTTTCTCACGTGCTTAACATAATGAATGATAGAATAAACTTGGTATTTTCACAGTTATTTATCTCACACTACCACCATAATTTCGACGATCCATAAAGTAACGCCTGAAACCATCCATTCTATTGTGTGCTTTTTAAATAATAATAGGCCAGTAAAAAGTATGCTAACTAGTATTATTTACATACACTGTGACACGGATCTGAGGAAACAAACGCGCTAACGAGAAAAACGTGCTATCAAGGAACGTCTTAACGAGAGTTCACTGTCAACTGTGCCAATTTTGTGCAGCGTTCAAAATCAGAGAGGATTCGCTAGTAATAATTTTACAAATCGGGGAGTGTCCATTAAAAAGTGAGCCACAACCTCTGATTTCTGAGGGGGGCCTGCCCCCCCCCCCCCACAATTTTTCTCGGGGGGTCAATGCCCCCCCTGCCCCCTCTCGTTGTTGCGCCCCTGATTGTCTCATAAAATTGTTAATTGATTGAAGTTTTGATTTTTATGCCAATGGCAAGCTGAAGGACTACATTGACCTTTGAAAAAATATATAATAGAATGAAGCACGACCGGAGAGAAATAAAAGAAAGAATCCAGGTGTTCTCACACCTATTACAATTCCTGCCATTTCGTTGAATTATCACCTGTATTCGAACCTTCATAGTGCTTGAGGTGAAAATACGTGAGGAACAGATATGTTAATAAGTTTTTTCCTTGTAGTTTTCAAGAATAACTTTTGAAACGGCTCCAGAATAACGATAAAATAAAAGGATTAGTAAAAATGTGGGTATGCAGTAAAGAGTTACATGACTTAAAAATGCAAAATTTGTAGGGATGGGGTAAAAACACAAAAAGCATTTAAGGATGCTTGTTTGGAGGTGGATGGCGAAATTATTATGACAAAATGAATAAAAGGTGTGGAGGAGAAAGGAAAGACGGGGAGGACAATACGAGACAGTGATATATTAATTTCTGAAATTGGAGGAAAAATCCTCTTTGATAGCTAAAGAGATAGGAAAAACAAGAGAATTTAACGAGGGATGTGGGATGAAGCAAAGTGAGAAGTATGCCGAGCATGGGAGCGATCGCGTATCTTAATAACACGTGCACTCTCGTTCTCTTCATTTAGGTTCTTGCATGGATGAGAATGTAAACATGATCAATATTAATCAAATTTTTTGCTCCAAAAAATGTTTAAAACAGTATCTAGAACAATTCACAAGAACAGCGAATGCGAAGTTTACTCTGGAGAAGTTCAGGTTACCGTTAGCGCTACTTTCCCTTAATATCTACGATCCTCCGTTCCTGAAGAATGCGATGGTGTAAATGATTAGGTTCTATATAGATATATCATGACACTATGAATACATTTTCTTTTTCAATGAAGTCTTCCTTTTATAGGCAGGAAGCCCAAAACAATAATACATGAACGTACCTTTTCACGTGTCCTTGATGCAGTTCACATGTTGAGTAGTTCTTTTAGGGAAATGCTGGAATATGTTTTCAAGTTAATTCACGGAAACTCCTTAATTTTTGCACCTTACCTCATACCATTGGTGGTTATGCTCCATTCAAAAGATCCGCAGTTAACTAAACTGGAACGTTAAGTTGATCTAAGGCTATGGGGATTTGGTCATTACCAGTCATTACAATAATGCGCGTATCCTAACGCTTAGGCAACATTATTTGCAATGTGGGTTGCTTACTTTTTAGGCGCAAGAAGTTAATGCGGATTCTGTTGTATTGATTGACTTAACCTCATAGCAGGAATATTCTCACTGGAATGCGATTGTTTATTGTAGCACTAATCTTATATAGTCCTTCACTTGTAGAAGTCGGGAATTGGAATCCATTTACCGTGAGTTTTCCCGTAGGGGAATTGGGAACAAGGGAGCAACTTTTGAAATGTATTTACGGGTAGGATGTGGACGCTGAGCTTAAGTAAGTAATCCTACTACATCGTTAATACTCACAGGTAGAACACCTTTGTAAAAAACTCCAATCGCATGATTTTATTGAAACTTAATTTACATGTAAAGTTTCGGGACGGGAATCGTGCATGCCTTTTATATTAAGAAACTACTTTTTAAGTTGATTATGTCGGCTTTTGAAAATACATGTTCTATGAAAAATATATACTTATCCATTAAAATGTAATTAATGAAGTAAGTACGCACGTTTCATTTTTTTAAAGGCTTTCACGGTGAAATGTTGCGATGGAATTCCTTCCGGGGTATCTAATGTGCAGGTCTATGTCGCTCGGATGACACCCCTCCTTCTTGGATATACTGGTCAGGTAGAAGGACAGCGGAGCACTGCACCACTTAATATTCCTACAAAAGTCGCAAACTGACCGTTAATTGAAAGCACCGTCATTCCCTTCAGAAGAAATCTACTACTAGCCCGCTATTCAGTCGAGCCTTCCACATTCCAGACAGCTGATTCTTGGAGATCGAGAAACGACACTTTCTCAAGACATTCCGTGAAAATGGCTACAAGCAAGACTCCATCCACATGGTTGCAAACAAGGACGAAGGAAAACGGAGTGCGGATCAAGAAGGACCCAGAAGCGCAACACTTGAAAAAGGGAACGCTGCTGCCTTTGGCGTGATCCCTTTTACGGCAGGAACGACGCAAAAGATAAGAGTGATCATTGGCTAATGAAATCTAGTTACAAGATTCATTGGTGTCACAAAGACAATCTTTCCTCCAACGCCAAGATTCGTGCACCATCAGAAATAAAAAATGCTGTATACTGGTGGTAAAAAGTAGCGAAATGCATTTGTGGAAGTTTGCACATTGGCAAACATGGCAAACTTCGAGGGAACTAAAGCGCCGTGTACAAGAATAAGAGGGCTACGAAAAATGAATATTTATGCCTCTACGCTATTTGTGAGTATACTTGGCAAGGACTCACGCACAATGCTCATTTTGAGGTATTCGGGGTAAATTTAATTGCCTAAGGAAGCCATTATTCACCTCGACTCATCCGGAAAGAAGTTGAATTCATCAAAAACTCCGAACAAATTTAGTAGAGAAAATGGTTACGCATTGTAGAGCGCTTGAAAACGTGTGTACGACAGTAAAACTGTACAGAGGAATCAAAACCCAACTGATTGGCCTTTATACTAAGATAATAATCACCAGAAAAATGTCCTCTAGTTCGACCAGTTTGACCTCTAGACTTCAACTGTAACGCCGGCGAAACGGTCATCAGAGCTATGTGGACCTACGGGGAAAATATCTTGGAAGAAATTTCAATCCAGGACTTACGTGTTATGCTCCACAATAACGTTACTAGTAACTTAAATATAGAAAAACCGTGAAATACTATATTAGCACAGACAATAGTGTCATGTACCTTCCCGGGTAATATATGCATGGTGGAATAGTTTAACAGAAGATTGACGCTTAACTTAAAATAGTGTCCAACTCTAGTACTGAAATATGTAGCTATCGAGCCATGTGGATTTAAAAATTATATGAACCACAAAGCTCGTGACATATATGATTTGATTCAAACTGCCATGCTTGTAACCTGCTAAAATTACTGGGAATAATTTTATGCAAATATAATTTTTCTGTTAATAATTTTTCTCCTGATGGTCGCTGGTTTTCCTGTATATTCTGAGATAAACACAAGGAAGACTTTCACGGTTTTTGTTACCATGTGAATTTTTATGGAGGCCTCCTCTCCGGGTAAAGACCGAATTAAATACTTCATCAAAGGGGTTATAATGACTAACATGGACTTAAGTGTAGTTGGTAGAAAAATTATGGGTATGTGCGCAAATATGAATATTGAAATGTATAGTTTCTGTTACGCTAAAATAGAGAACTTCAAGTGTTTACAACCTTCCTCCATTGGACAGTTTTTTAATAATAGTTCCGAAGTATATGAGTTGCTTAATATCTGGTTTTAGGTTTTAAAAATCATGAGCGAATGAGTGAAATTTAATTCATTTTTTTGTATTTAACCCCCCCGCTTTTCACCCCCCGTTGAAATTCAACGGGCACCTTCCGCTATTATCCTATATTATAAATTGCGTAATATTTTTGTGCATAAATGTTATAGCTCATTTTAAAAGCTGCCTTAGATATTGGCATCAAATTACGGACTGTGGGTTTTTCACCTGAAAAATATAATTAGCTAGGCCCCATATTCGTAAAATCTTGATAAGAGGCTAAAAACGTCCCATATTTGATTATAGATTATAACCAATAGAATTGCACGTAGATTTGGTTTCTATCTCTTACAGGCTCTATTTCTTTTACGAAATTAAATTAGAAATAATAATTCTATTAGCTGTCTCGACAAGCACCACAAGAGGAAAATAAACAAAGACTCGTATTCTGACTATGGATTATTGTTTCCATATCGAAATACCGATACGATAGTAAAATCACGTAAAATTTGTATTTTGTGTTTTAGCAATCTGTACTCTTGCCAACTGACACTATTGTTGACGCCGAGCTCATGTATTTTCTCATTACAATTCATTGAGATTTAGAACACAATGGGATGAGAAAAGGCGTCAATAAAAACGCATATTTCTAACTCTATCATGATTAATATTTTTAAAAGCTTATTGTTAACTTAAAATCTGTATTCATACCAAGATTGGTCTTGTTAGTGAGGGTGGAGTTTACCAAATACTAAACTCAACGGGGATTGAAATTCACACATCAGGCTAGGATGGGGGGGGGGGGGGTCATCCCCTTTCCAGTTATCACCTGTGGTTTAACATAAAGATACTACATACTCCATCCAGAGGATACCCAGGTTAAGCTTGGCTGGATGTGTTCAAAGGCCGCTCCCAGGTATCAAACTATGGACCTCCAGTGTTACAACAAAGCCTTAACACTCTTCCCCGGGGTTGTTTTCGAAACTATTGGAAAAATCTCGAATATGTAACCAAGGAATCACGTGGTATAAACAAGAATGATTCCCAAATTTGGTGTGTTATAATCATTGATTATAACCTCATTTATAGTTTACACTCGTATTTATCTCATGTGAGGGAGAGTCGAGACAAAGTCAAGTAAAAATAATTAATGCTATTGTAACGAGCGATTCAAGCCCACTAAATTTGCAAGCCATTCGTGTTTGTACCACGTGACTCCTTGGTTACCTGTTCGAGATAATCCCAACGGTTTGAAACACACCCCCTATGCTCAACATTTATCGATAAATAAGTAATATAATCAGCTGTGGTAGACTTACTGTTCCATTTAAATAAGTTCCGTGATGCTTGACAGGGGCTTACTACATGCCCATGTATGCCTTATGGTCCGTGCATTTTTCCCTATAACTCTGAGCTGTTAAAAGGTAATAAGATGAGGTAAAGTGCGTTTAATAGATTATGAACACGTACATACTGCGAATATAGTCCGAAAAATGTTCAGCCACGATCAAACAGAATTGTACTACTTAATCTATTTGTATGGAAGTCTCTCGGGTTCTTCACCTGTATAGGTCCTTCAGGGTCGAAGTTTGGAGAGGCAACTCGCCATTCACCCCATAGGTATTAGATTTTTACCCAGATTTCTGGTCGGTATTTTTAAGTGAATTTTAAGTGAATGATTTAACTTATCAAAATAAACTTTTGGTGTAATTACAAATTGTTTTTGTTGGTGGTAAATATGAAATATATCCTGAATGACGAAATTTTACTGAATATTTGTAGAAGCTGGTAAATTAGACGTATTAGTCAACGACCTGAATGAAATTGAGCTCCACAGTATAGTCATTTTAATTGCAATCTAATTTATGGAGTTAATAAAAGCTGTATAGCTACTAAAAAAATGGAAGATAAGAAAGCTAAAGTAGATCTCTTAAATCAGGAAGTGACTAGCATTAATGCAGACGCCAGGATAAGCTACCTGGATATTACAAGGTTTATTACAAAGATTTCCTCAGTTCTCTCGTGGATACCTGAATTCTGTTGAAATAGCTGGTTGACTGCCACACAGACTTAAATAATATAATATCATCATTACGCAGGCGAAGATTGTATTTTACCAAAAGAAGAATCTACTTACAGCTGGAAATGCGAGGGTAGATATAAGGAAATGTTTCATTAGATTCTTCTGGAGCACACATCTTCATCACAATGAGGCAGACGATAACATCAGCAGATAAATTAAGGTTGGAAGCTTTTTAAATGTAGTGTTAAAAATGAATGATGAGGATGAAATGGATCGACCAACTGACGACACGACGAAGTCCTCAGTCACGATGGTCCGATGAAGGCAATCGTTGAAGGAAGAGTGCTTTGGAAGATGGATAAGTAAATGGCTAAGGAAGACCTCGCATGAAGTATGTAGGACAAGGTGTTAAGGACGTAAAAGGAGAATTATTTAAGCATGAAGAGGTTAGCCGATAGAAGACTTGCGTCAGAACAATCTTAGGATTTTTGACCCACAATGATGATGCTCTTCCAAAACATTGATTAATATGGAGTGCTCTGCAATAGAGCTAGATAATGGGTTACTGACTTATGTAAAAGCATCAAAGTGACAATAATTAGATACCTGAGAGCAATTGGGCCGAGAAGTACCTGTTCCAAGAAAAAAACCCTGGTCAGCTTGACTTGAGAAATGTATGCATCGATATCAATTTCTCACGAAAAATTTTTCATATTACGGTACGTAAGTTCGATCTACATCTATGCAATACCCTGCGAGCCAACACTAGGGTGTGTGGCAGGTGGTGAAGGTCACCAAACATGCATTACTGACATGCAAGTAAGAGCTAAATGCCACAATAATTGGTCACACTGTGTATTAGTGACAGGTAAACATTAGTCAGAAGTAATTCTACTTTGTGTATTTTTTCACCTCTTGAATATACTTTGCATTGGTTCAATTTTTCCACGGCTTTGAAGTAATTTGATTCCCTCAAAATTTTCCTTTATATCTTCAGCGCTAGGATATTCTCCTCTCTATGGTTCTCCTTTTGTAAATTTATTATTTTATGATAAAGATGTGACATAGAAAATTGATATAAATGTTATTTTATGATTAAGGTACACCTTCTAAGGTGAACACACATTTAAATTCAAATTTTGCAAACCGATTTCAGATAAAATATCCATCCACTCAGACATATCAGATTTTTTTTACAAATCATAGCTCCTTGGATATTATAAAATTTCTTTAGTAAAGAATGAATTGATCACTCGTCTGAGAGTTGATTTATTGACTTTTTCAATACTTTCTTATTTTACTTAGGAGACTGTGCTCGCTTTATAAATATATTCTAAGCTTCGGAACATTTCCCGCTAACTGGTCTTTCAGCTGTAGCTATTCATTGAAATTAACAAAATTTCCCAATTATTTTGAGTTTTGTCTCCGTTGCTTTCATTCCGTATTACTATTATTTTATCTGAAGTACTGCTAAGTCAGTAGTATTTAAATTAATGTTTCCCCTCCTCTCCCTCTGTCGCAAAAATCTAGTTGTAACTATGAACAGGGTTTTTTTTAAGTCTTTGCAATAATTTTTTTACTCTTTCGTCTGCATATTTTCCAGGAACCTGTGGTAAAACTGGCCTCAAGTCTTCCCTGCAAATTGGCTCTTATGCCTGTGTCGCTGTTATCCCGCAAATGTATCCAACCGTAAGTTTTGACATTCTTGGGTGCTTCTTCGACGCCCTTGCTTTTTCTGGGCTTCGTCAATATATAAATACCATTACTATTCCGTCTCTTTCAGGTTAGTTGAATTGGTAAAGTTGCTTTCTTAATCTAACTCCCCGTTATCTGTATTGGTTGACAATATCCCTTACCCTCTAAAGAAATTCCTTTTATCTTAAATGTGATGCGTATTATCTCAGGGTAGAATTAAATGTTCTTATTTCTTCCGTACATTGACAATAAATAAAAATAGTGGCATCTCAAATTGTATTCTACCTTATCTTACACGATCACATTTTATAGCTATTTGTACTCATCCATAACCGAATCATGCCACAGCTCTATATATGTGAAGCAGTGTCACTGCTCGACGATAGATATGTCCTTTCCAAAGCCAGCTATTACACGTCTTTAAAAGTTTGTTTCAGCATTATCCGGCTAATTATATTTACAATTATTGGGGAATATGTAATCATGATTTTCCTTCATCTTCTAGAGATTTAGAATTTTTACAGTCAGATTCTTCTAGGTAAAAATGAATTTGGTAGGAAAGAGACGAAGGTGAATATATTTACTCTCAATACTTTTCTTCGAAGTCCAAGGTTTTGTATTTCTTTAACTCAATGATTTTGCTTCGGCAGCAGTCTTCGTCAAACATTTCCTCATGGCTTCCATGAATTATGTTTTTTCTTCCTTCAAGAAGCCTGTTTCGTTTCCCTGAGTTTTTGAAATCTCATTAGGTTGTCCGATTTCCATCTTTGTCGTGCAATCAGTACTTTTCCTGACGAGAGTCTCGCATTGAATCCCTAATTGCTTCTCGTCTAGCCATGTAAGTTCCTCATACTTTTAATTAATTGAATAATATTCGTCTTAACACTAGATTTCCAATTTATTCCTCACCCGGTCAATACATTTCTCTTTAACTTTTATGATATCTGAGCTGCCTGACCCATAAAGTGATTGGAACTCCAAACAGCTGAAAAAACTTGAGTCCAAAAAATTTAAATGTGAGCTTCAAGTGTAAGAATTAGTTGCCTGCATTTTTTCATATACTAATCTCCGGTCGCGAAAGATCCTTAAGCTATGTCCATGCTTCAGCTCTATCTCCTTTTTTTTAGTTTTTGTTATCTTTTAAATATATATGTGGAGGAAATGCCAAAAAAGGCGTGGGAGGAACTTGACAGAGGCATCAAGATAGATTGAGTGGTGATTAAATCGGTGAGGTTTGTCCATGACCAAGCGTTAGTAAGGAAATCAGCTACAGGTTTGCATCGCAGTTTGCAATGCAATTGGTAGTTAAGAATGAGGATTAGTCATGAGAGAGCAACACTTATGAGATTCTCGAGGGAAAAGAAGTCAAAACTTAAAATTAGAGTAGGAGGGCTCCGGTTAAAAGAGTTAGAGCAGTTTTGTTACCTGGGTGGCATATTGGACGAAGGTGGGCTTAGTAGTAATAATGTAAGGAGAAGAGTTGCTTTAGCTAAGGAGTTATTTACCAAAAAGAGAAAACTTATGACGAAAACCTTGAAAGTTAATGAAAAGCTTGTTATGAAGCATGGCTTTGTATGGATCTGAAGCATGGACTTAGGGAAAGATGACGAGAAAAGTTTGAAAGGTCTAGAAATTTTAGACTTGGAGGAGAATGAAGAAAGTACGATGAACTGAAAACTAGACGAATGAGGAGGAGAAAAACGTGGTTGGGGAGCAAAGTATATTTCTGACAGAAATAAGATAGCAGAGTAGGCGAACGTAACTTTTGCCGACCTTACTTTGTAGGAATGAATTTTCAAGGAAATAAGTTACTTTGTGTAGTCCACAATCTAATTCATTAATACTGACCCAGATTTGGACTTATACAGTCCCCTTCAAGGTACCATGAAATCAATGAAAAGTCGATATTAATGAATCAGTGTATGGACTATAAAAAGTTATTTTACATATTACTGCAGAGTAGATGGATAGAACAGCTACTTAGGGATAATAACTGAAGATCGGTATTGGGTAGGAAGATGAATAAGCGAAAACTAGGAAGAAAATACAAAAAGTGTTATAGAAACAATACAATATTTATTGATAGTTTGCCAGTAGTATGTAGGTATGGGTCTCGTCAATTTATAAATGTACAAAGAGCGTAAATACCATACCTAACAAGGAACAATGATTTTGTACAACACAAAAGACCATCGAAGTTCTGAGACATACATTCCTCCAAATAATAAAAATATTTCAATCTTAATCATTAACTAACATCTGTTAACAGCATTCATTTTTTTAATTTAACTGCGGTTGGAAGGATATTGAATGCTTTTAGTGTCATCATGCTAAAATTACTTTTGGTCTTTTTTTAATATACAATAAGGTATATCCATGTCGTCTTTACCAGGTTTATCCAGGTAGTTGGAAGAGAGATTTCAAGAGAAATAAGAGTATTGATGGAGCCGATAGATCGATAAAAGTCAACGTTCAGTAAGAGCACTCCAGTAAAAATAGCCTAACCAGTAGAGATCCATCAATCATTATTTTCTGAGTCAATGCCCTTCTTATGTACAACTGACTATTTTAGGAGCTTTATTTTAATTTAGAGAAGCCATAGCTAACGATTCAACTGTTATATATGGGAAATAAGCAGCTTTACCCTGAAATGTCTTCAAGTACTTTAATTAAGGCATAGTTTCTGCGATCGGCGATATAATTTGTAATTTTGGGAAACAAATCCAGCAATGTAAGTCTATCTCTGTAGTTTTTTGGTGGCTAGTATTAATTTCCGTAGATTTGGAGCAATAGCAATTTCCATGCAATACGAGATCCCATTCCGGTATCTGTTAGAGATCAAACTTGGCAGGAAAAAATTAGGTTCAGTAATGCTCTTTGAATAATGATCATGACGGCTGAAATTTTCGCTCTTAAGTTGTGTTTAACCCGAAGGCTTGTCTGGTGGGTGAGGGTAGAGCTAATCCAAGTTCTGTGCCTAATGGTGATTGAAATTCACACATCTGGTTAGGGTGTAATTCCCATCACTTTACAGCATGTTGTTTCCTTGAACGAACTGGTAACCAGAAACTAATCCACTTTGGTTTTTATTGAACACGTCTTAAGGGCTATCTCAGGATCCGAACCCGGGAACTTCGGTCAGCAGCCAAACATTACCATCTGGACTACCACGCTCATTTCTCACTAGTCAGTGCGATTTTATTTGATTTATGGCAGTTTGATAAAGACATATGCTTTCTGGCCGAAATCCAATCAGCAATCCATGCCTAATTGCAGGAATTGGAATTGACTCCTTGACCATTTTTATTCGTTTGCATTTTTGAAAAGATTGAATTTAAGACGGCGGGGTGTGGAGGATATAGCGTTTTAATGCTTACCATAGCGTTTGAGTTCGAATCTTGGGGAGGAATGTAAAGAGGTCCACTGAAACCTAAATGTAACTATTTTATGAGCACTAGATATTTCTATAGCCATAAAGAAAATTAACTTCCTGATGAAAAAAAATTTACATCGATATCTACACAATACCCTGCAAGCCACCATGAAGGTGTGTGGCAGGGGGTGAATTCTTACTAAGCGTGCATTATATATCATGCCTAAAAAGGATTAGTAACAACTGCTTACTAAAGTAATAAATACTTATTATTAGGTTTGTATATTGCGAGATCTTGACTCACCTATCAAAATAATATCCAGAGATTAAGTATCCCTCTCTAACATTCCGAAAAAAGAATGCTCTTAGACTTGGTACCACATTTTTTTTTACGACACGCATGAAAGTTTATCAGTTGTGATATCCCAGTCAGTTCTGCATCAGCTGCCTGTGCTGCTAAAGATGAAAGAAGTGCCCTACATTCCACGAATTCCACAGCATAAATCCAAGGAATCTTTTTGTCTCTCCCGAGACGTAATGTTGCCGAAACAAGGGCAGAAATGGCCTTGGTTTACCGCCTCAACCGGAGGTATTTCTATAATCAGCGCATTAATGATTCGGAACTGACTAATGGCCGCAATTAGCGGCCGGCTTGGCCGAGCGTTGCGTGACTTATTGACCGGATTGGTGACCCTTGGATTTTGCCTCCCTATCAAGTGCTTCGGTGTGGTTTGAAGCCTGGCGAAAAAAGCCGAATTACTAAATTTTAGGTTTCGCTTTGAATCTTAGCATTTATTACTACAAGAGTGAATATTGGGATTCCCCCATATTCTACCCCCACAGTAATATTTGTCATGAGCTTTGAAATGGATTTACCACTAATTTATTAACACAATATATTGTAGCAGTGTTCGATAATGTAAAAGTAGACATCAGCCCGCTTGGATGCGATGAGGAGGGCTAATATCCAACTCTCGGTTAGTCATTTCCTAACGAAAGCCATAACCTAACGAAAGCCTAACGAAAGCCATAACATGGATACGCTCTGATACGAGTGGTTTGAAGTCCTTGTGTGCCATTGGAATATATTTTCGAAATACGATAAGGTATATTTAGGGATGAAAAAGTTTGTAAATGGTATTTTAAAAATCGTTGAGTGCATTTTGAGCGTGTCAAATGATTAAGGTTTTCCTCGGAGAGCTATAATTGTGGAATTAGTATTTTTCTCAATAATTTAAGTGAAAGCGTTGTGAGGTAATATTAACATAAGCATAGTTATTATTCTGTTGCACTGTGGTGCCAGAAAAATGCTACTGGTAACAATTTGGGGAAGAGATAAAATACGGATGGTAATGTGGATATAGTTCATGAATTCGACATATTCTAAGCAAATAATTATGGAAGATGTAAGCTGCAAGGGTTTGGTCATGTTCAGAAAATTAGTTAGAGCTGATTCAACTATATGATTCAGTGAAATCTCGATTGACTAGCCTATATTGGACCGGGTCGCGGCTTAGTAGTCCTACAACCCCTTTACTCCCTGAAAAAAGTGAGGTAATGTGCACTAAACACCCTTAGTATCTTCACAAATTCTTCTCGAATAACCTATACATCTGTAAAACATTAAAACGACATTAATACGATAGCTATAGTGGTGTAAACAGAAGCTGAATGCGTTTAAAACTTTTGGATGAAAAAAGTGTCCTGGCCCGAAATAAAAATGACCTTTGAAGCCCCTTTCTGCTTTACGAGAACCTCACCGTCGATAGACCGTAATAGCGTATTAAAACTAGATCTTATGGACCCTTTTAAAAATAACCTTTAGGATCGGGAATGATAGGTAGCGTAGTGGTATATACCTTAGCTAGGCAAGGCCAATGTTTCGAATCCCGATCACTAAGAATTTTCTCCGTGGACAATTTTGACTCAAATCAATGGAAGCGTCCGCATTTATGCGGTAAGGTTTCGGGGTCCTTTCGGTCGTGACTGTTGAACTAACCTTTCTTCTTGGCTGTAACTTGAGAGGAATGTACTCATGGCTGTCCGATGTCACAGGAGTCATGCGATATTCGGATTCGGGGTTTGATGGGCCTCGTAAAAAACCTTCGAAGCGTTGATTTCGGTCGCGGGAAGAATCTGTGTTTGGATGGCACGAGAAAAACGCCCTTGCTTAGAGACATGTTTAAAACTTTCATCGGGCATAGTTTTATATTTTACGCTGTGTATTTGAACTTTATCTTAGTGGAGCCAAAAGCAGTACTTGTTCGAGACAAGCTTCGAAAGAAAATTTCCCTTGAATCATTCCTCGGTTTCTCTATAGGTCCTTCATACTTCATCCATGACCATCTTAGCTTGATTTCATCGATCTGAATTTCTGTGACTCTTATTCAGAATATCCTCACCTGCGAGAGTTTATTCTCAAACGTAAACTTGGGAATTGAAGAAAATGCATAAGAAAATGCTCTCCTACAAATCTGCCCTCAAAACATTCAAATTTGTATTTGAAAAAATCTCCTTTTAAAAATAGCCAAGGGCCATGGTTCGATTCATTTTGATTGCGGTAACAAACAGAGCAATTCCTAGACTATTGGAATTCTAAATTGTGGCCAAACAGTATAATCTGGGAGGAAAAATAATATTTGTACTTTTCTAAGAACTAAACAAATTTATCGCAGACTTAGTTTGTACGTGATACATGGACATTACGTGGAAAGTGAGGACAAGTCTGCGCTTATGTTCGTAAGAAATTGACGGGAGTCGGAGTAGAAATTATGCGAAACAGTTATGTCGTGGAGAAGCATTGATATTGATAGTCAAGGAAGTTTGTAGTGGAAGAAAAATGAATGTGTACCATACTTAATATGTTTTATTTCCTCCACTCAAATTGAGTTGAAGGACCTAGGAATTATCGTGATTTGTCGAAATCCCATAGTTGTTGCTCGTTTAGATCCGTGGTGAGGTCAGTCATAAAAAATCCAATTATTTGTTGGAGGGCTTTTTAACACGCAATGTAAGTGAGGATACCTTTGTCTGCATTGAAAACAACCTTCCAACTAACCTTGCTCTAAAATTTCTTTGTTGAGACATCATCATCTGTGTTCACCCCTCTCTCTCTCTCACAGACATTTCTTGATTAATTTATCTCTGCACCTATGGTGTAGGACTGAGGGATTCAAGAAAAGTGTGAGAGATAAGAAGATAAGGTGGCTAGGGTACTTAATTCCTATACCGAATGCTTGGGTTCGAATCCCGGCAGAAACAGATTTTTCATCGATACACTGGCCTCTAGTGCAATGTGGAGAGAACTTAAAGGGCAGTGGTTCATCCATCAGATGGGACGTTAGACTTTGGAAATTTCGGCGCCTTTCGTCATGAGAAGTGTGAATGCTGATGTTGAGTGCCTCTCCACCCTTCCTACCAATACTTTATCATTATCTTCTCCTAAATGGCGATGATGGATTCAGCTGTAGGTCACCTACCACGAATAACTACTCTGTGAAAAGTGTGGGAGAACAAGTTAAAGAGAGCCGCGGTGCTATGTTAAAAACGTAGTAATACCGGCCAGCGTCATCACTGGTCATAAATCGTAAGATTGGTTTGACGCAGCTTTCCATACGATTCTCCTATCCAATAACCTTTTCATAACTGAGAGTAAATAAATCTTTTCTTTTACATCATTCATACATGTATTTCCTGCGAAGATTTCCTTGCCATTCTCTTCTCGTTAACTTTTCCCACGGCAACTATCTTCATCAAACCATCAGGTCTACATATGGCCGATTAGGTTGTCTTCTTTCTATAGATTTTATCAGATTTATCTTTTCTCCCGATCTGCATAGGACATATTCGTTTGTTACTCGGGCCATATATTTTATCTTCATCATTATTCTGTAGCAACATAATTTGAGTGCTTCCAGTATTGGCTTTTTTTGCGGCTCTTATTGTGTATACCTCACTGCCATAAAGAAGCATGCTCCAGATGTAAGTTTTAATGATGTGTTTCTTTACTTATATGTTCGATATTTAGCTATAAGTGGATTCCTCTCCTGTAGAATGCCCTTTTCGTCAGAACTATTCCCCTGACCATTTCATTCTTGTTTAGTTCATCGCTGTTTACTCAGCTTCCATGACAGCAGTACTCTTTCACCTCTTCAAGATTTTGTTTCCACAGTTTTATATTCGTATTGGCTTCTTCTCTTTTATAGTATACTATTATCTTAGTTTTACTTTTATTAACGTTCTACTGATATCTAGTCAATTCATTTTTCATGTCAACTAGATTCTTTATAAAATCTTCGCCATTATCACCACTAATTCATCCGCAAAGTGCAGCATTCTAATTTTTTCCCTGTGAATATTCACTCCTGAAACCTGCTTGATTTCTTTGATGGAACCTCGAAGTAGACATTAAATTTCACTACGTTGCCTTAGTGATACGGATTGAACATCAAATATTATTCTTTGTAATGTGACCCAACTCTTGTAATTTCTCTTGCCGTGGACAAACCAGCTCAACCACGGAGACATTGGCGTAACTCATTTCGACTGTGAAATCCTCGTGATCTGTTTAGTTTCTCCGGAAATATCGTATGCGCTGACGCCAGATTCCCTTAGGAAACGGCCGATTTGGAACAGGATTACTTTAATGCCAAGAGCTTTTTCAATTGCGTGCGCTTTACAGAAAAAAATTATCTCGACAATGAATCCTCGCTGTAGAAATGGCAAAAAAATAAAAATCACGCTCGGCTTATTGGAACTGACTCGAATCTCTATGAGATTGTGTTTATTTATAATTTGTGCGCGTGCTGAAAGCGTTGGTGGCGTCTTGTTCAGACATCGCTCCCCATATTCATTGCTCTCGATCAAGAGGGATGAGAGGGGAGGGTTTGGATGTTCCCGACGCACCCTTGGTAACTGACGATCTCCCTTTGCCTCGCCATCCGTTCCATTCCCTATCTTTAAACATCCCCCTCTCCAAATTGTGCCACCCATTACTCGCCTCCCAACCCCCTGAATCATCCCTCCCCTCTCTTCCCCTCCTCGCGCTACCCCTTCTCCTTCAAGACCGACTTGCGATAACCTATCCTCCTCTATCTCCCCATCCTTCTCTCCGCATCTCCTCTCTTTCTCTCTTCCTTCTATCTCTCCCTCTCTCCCTTTGCTCCCTCCTTCTTCCTCCCCTCCCTTCCCTCCCCTCGATACCTCCCCTCGCCTCCTCCATTCACCGACACCAGCGCCACTAACGGATCAATACTCGCCTCTCGGCCCGGTGACGTCATTGCTATTCCACACGCCATTGGTTTAGATTTAACGCATCCTGTTATTTATTAACCCTGCATGAATGAGTAATGTTGAGAGTGGACTTGGGAGTGGAGGGAAGGGAAAGGGGTTTATATAAACCTTTATTAGGGGGAGATTATTTTATAGCTCGCGTCTAGCCCCGGAGAGGCGGGGGAAGCGCGGGCCGTGGTGATGATTAATTTTGTGTTTTGGTACGTGTTTATACGGTAGCATCGGTTCGTTCCTCCCAACCTTGCGGGGGATGCTTGCTTATTTTTTCCATCCCTGTTGGTGTTTTCCAGCTCGCCGGAAACTTTCATGCACGGGGATCGTCTATTTAAATACTTGTTTCCCACCCACGTCAGATATATCCTCGTAGGGAGGAAAATTCTCTAGTCAAGACGTGGGCTGGCGGTAGCTCATGAGGAAAATCGGGTGGAGAGGAGGGTTGGGCGTCTAGTTCAGGTTTCCGAGCAGCAACTGCTGTTTCCTTTCATTTTATTCATTTTTTCTCTCAAACCGCGGACAGAAGATTAAGGTCTCCCTCCCTCCTCCAGCCCTGACACACACACCCATACACACACACTCACCCGATGCTCCCTGAAGGTAAACCCATAAAAGAAGTGGGTTGCCGCGCCTTTTGAGTTTTCTTCTTTATTTTCTCCTCTCCCCCACCATCCACCTCCCTGCATATCTGCGAGGTGTCGTCTTCGTCAGGGTGACTGCGCAAGGGAACCCACACCACGTGTGTGAGTGTGGTGACGCGAAGGTCTCTTTCTCGCTACTCCCACACTCCCTACACTCCTTCTCATTTACCTTCAACTCGGAGAATGTACCCTTTTTTCCTTCCCCAGCGGTTCCTTCCTCCTCGCAAGAAAAAGCCCACGGCACATACGCATACACGCTGAGGATAGGTGTGGCGGTTCAAACCGGTTTCGTTCTTAGAGAGCCGATGACGAAACAATATATAGACGCGCGGATCTCCACGATATGGACTGCAAAAGGAAGGGATGAACATTTATTCAGTTCGGGTCCGAGGCGTGAGTGGTCGGCTGAGGAGGATTTTCACGAGGGAACGGAAGTCTCGGAGATATTTATTTCCCTTCCCGAAGCAAACTCTCTCGTTCCTTGATCGCTCTGCTATTTGAGTACCTCCGTACATGGTCTAGGCAACTGAGCCCAGGTTTTCCTCGCAGGGTCAATGTCTTCTCCATATTTATGACAGAACTCTGTAATCAGTCTACATTTACCCATTTGTTCCCGTTTTCTTTCACCCATACTGATTGTATGTTTCTCCTTTAATTGCGTGCAGAGCTTCACGATCTATATGCCTTTATGTTTGAACTTCAAAATGCACCTAATTTTGACTCATCTCCATAGTGTTTTTCAACAAATCTTACCTCAGATCTAATGGGTTATAACATCAACGCGAATAATAGTGCGTTTTCTCTCCTTTCTGCTATTGGTTATTAAAGTTTACTGATATCAATACTACTAACGTGATAAGTGAATGATTATTTTTCTCCTTTATTCTTCAGATGTATGATATCTATTGTTAAGACGGGTACACATACTCCAGGAATGAAAAAGGATATTATGACCTCCCAGGTTTGGAGTCGTAAATGATTATACTTTGTATGATAAGGAGGAATACATAACTTGTGTGAAGGTACTTGTATTAATGATCGATTGGACAAGAAGGGAAGTCGCCGTTTGTTTGCTGCAGATGAGGAGGAAGGATAAATACAATGTCTTGACCGTATCGTTATCAAGATTGTCCCATCTTACCTCTCTTCTCCCCAACAATTTCCACTCTTCTACTACCGCAATGTTTCAGAAACAGCCATCTCCAAGTTCAAGCATTGTATATCTTTCAAACAAGTGTCACTATCAGCCCGGAAAGTTAATTTTCTCCCAGACATGAGAAAGAACGGGGAAAATAACTCGTTCATTCACGCCAATGTGTTCGTGCGTGCGGAAAGAAATCCCTCCGCCCTCCCTCACGCGTAACCCCACTTGACCTCTTTGAGGACCCATCGACTCGACTGAACTGTGGAATGGAATTGGGTGCCCAACCTTAGGTCCGTCCTCGATACTCAAGGAAGGGAACGAGAGAGCGAACGCGTCCCAAGACAGCAGTGGACGTGAAACTGGGAACCTGATCACCGTCTTTCTCACGAGACCGATTCTTTTTCTTTTACAAAGGGGCAGCGCGGTCCTTTGTCTCAATTTTGAATTTCCAGCGTCCGCATTAAACCGGCGGCGAGTTTGACGGTACGGCATGCGCGAAACCGAACTGAGGAAGTCGTCCTTGAGGGAGGCTTCTATGACGGAAGGGGATGGGGAGAAGTGAGGGAAGAAAAGGGAGTGGAGGGATGAGCGGGAATCCTGAGAAGGGAAAGGGGGAGGAATGAGTTGAGAGCGGAAGGAACGAAATTAAAAAAAAGGAAAATAATAAATAAAAAGAAATAACCCGACCGTTATCTTGTGCGGTCAAGAATTTCAGCCAGTAATTAGGAGGGAGAATGAAACGACTACGCCTCTTCTGCATTCCTACCATCCCTTTCCTTCTATTTCTTTCCAACAAACCCCTCCACATCCCCTTAAAACCCCTTCCTCGACCGAATACTCCGCACCCCCGAAAGGAGTGAGGGTTTGGGGGAAAACGAGATACGAAATAAGACCGAGGACGGGTAGAATTGACTCGAAAATATGAAACGATTCCTCTCCCTCCTTCTCTCCATTTCTCTCTCCTAACATGTCAGACTTGGCCGATTTGCGAGGGAGTGTAAGGGTGAGTGTGGGCGAAAGGGAACGAGGGGGGAAGAGTCACATACGACGTCTGCTTTGGAAAGGGGGGGAAAGGCTGTTGGGGGAGGGGGCTAGGGTTAAGTAGAGCCAAGGGGAAGGGTTTTAAGAGGGGTGGAGGGGAGAGATGGGACTGGAGTGACTTGAGTGAGATGGGCTGGCTATGGGGAATTTTTCCTGGTCTCTCACATGACAAGACGGAAACGTGAAGGGCAGAAGTCACGTCTTGAATATCTCCCGCGTCTCGCCTCTCCCCATCCCCCATAGTCGAGGGGCGGATGGAAAAAGGCCAGCGAATAACCTCGTAGCCTATTCATCGGGTGACCGGATCGCAGTCCTGCCTCGCTCCCTTTCCCTCACGACCCGGCGAAAGCTTTGCCCCTCTGTTGGCCGGAAAGAGTCAAGACGAGACGGAGATGACAAAAATATACCGAACCCGTTTCGAATAAAATACCTCGCGGGCGCGAACTCGAAAGGAAACGACTTGAGCGCGAGACGGACACAAATTGAGAAGAGAGAAAGAGAGCGTTTGTGCTGTGTACATCTTCCACAAAACAGCAAACAAGCGGGGAGCGAAAAGCGCACGGGTTTTCCACCTTCTTTTTTTTTCTCTCCCTCCCTCCTCCTCCCTTCCTTCCCCTCCCTCCGCAACCCCTCCCAATATCCCTTTCCCCCCTCTCCCTATCTCTCTACTACCGCCCCGCCTCCCTGTACCTTCGCCACCGATTCCACTGCCCTCAGGTGGCTGTCGCCCTCAAACACATCCGCACGCATACTCCTCTGGGTTTCAGGGCGGGCGGCTATCGCAGGGGCGAGAGAGAAATAGAAAGAGAGAGAGAGACGGAAGGATCGAGTGGGAGAGGCGAGGAAAGTGAACGAAGAAGGAGTGAGAAGAGGCGAGGGAGAGAAATGGCGAGGAAAGCTGGCGTGGCTTGGAAACGGACGGGGATCCGGATCCAGTGAACGACGCTGTGGAGTTTTTAAATGGTCTCCGCGGAAAGGACTCCCGTTCTGTTTGTGCTTCGGCCGGAGTTTGGAGAGTCACCGTTCGACAAGCACGCACGCTTAGACGTGCTGGCGATTGATTGTGCGCGCAAAGTGCCGTCTCAAACAAAAATAATAAAACGACGAGATGTGAAGGTCTTTCGGTGGTGAAGGACTCCCCCCGTGGCCCATTTGCAACGCCATAGAACACGCCTCGGCCCACTTCTTGAGGAGGACTTCCCCTGCCGTCTGAAGGAAGGACGCGTGGTGGAGTGGACGCAAGCTGTTGGTTGGAGCCTTCCCAACCACCTTCCTTGTGCGTGTGCGTTTCCCTGCGTTCCGGCAAGGGAACGAAAGCTTACGAACGCCTGTTCCCTACCCACGGTCCTCGCCCGCCTCTTGTACGGGCACCGCACTATCGACTGCCCTCTCACTCTCTCCCTCGTATTTCTGAGCCGGGCGGAGGAGTAGTCGGAGGAGAGAAGGGGAAAGATTTTTTTCACCCCGGAGGAAAGGAAGAAGGAGAAAAACTCGACGGAGATAAGGAGGTGGGGCTGGCGAGAAATCTCTCTAGTGTTGAGACAGTCAGACGGCTTCGGGAACGGGGAACGAGTCAGGGCTGAGGAGAAAAGACCAGAAGCCTGAAAGGACGTGCGACTCGCCAATTAAGTCCCCATTTTCTCCCGTACCACCTCTCGGAATAAGGGAAAGATTCGTCACCTTGCCCTCCTCCCAAGATAACGTGCAACGGATCAGATATCCCCCTCATCTCAGTGTTCCTCCCCCACCCTAAAACAAGACGCGCCCTCGTGATTCCCTATCCCATATCCACCCCTTGTCCGAAACCCACCCCGTCTTTCCAACCCAACCCACGACGAGGTTATACCTCCCTCGAGCCGCGGCAGTTATAAAACCCGCCCTTCGCTACCAACACGAAAAAAAGAAAACGCCCCGTCTCTCCCACACGTGAAGTGTTAAAGCCGGCACCAAGCAGTGCGGGGAGTTGGTGTGCTTGATCGTGACTGGCTTCTGCGGCGGTGGTGCGAGTGTGCCGAACGTCAAACCGCTGCTTCCCTCTACACTGCACGCACGAAAATACGACGGGGAAGGACCCGATTACACACAAACACATACACACACTCACACGCTCGTACTACACGTATGCAGACGTACGTGGATTGCTGATCGGCCAGTGTGCGGGTTGAGAGTTGTTAGTTTGTACTTCCCTTCCCCCTCGACAACCACCATCATCAACCTCCGTTCCCGATTCAATTCCACCCGAATGTGGAGAGGAGCGCGTGGTTAAATTATCGTCGTGACATCTTCGTTGGAGCTGTTTCGCGTCGGTTCCGTAACTCACGTCGAGGGAGTTGAAGAACGTGATCGAAGCTTGAGTCGCACGCTCCAGAGAGTCGTCCCCCATGCTTGCGAGCGTGTTTCCAGGATGACAGTTGACCTCGTGGGCGCTCAGTGTTTGTTGTGGGCGTGAGCCGCGGTTGTCACCCCAAATCAGGGTGGGCGACGGAGACGCCCTCGTGTGAACCCAACACCATCTTACAGAAGTGGCAACTCTGTCGAAGGATACTTCCAGGGGCACGCTCTATCCAGTTGTTGTTTACGCAATTGTGCCCCGTATTCATTTTTGAATTCTCGATCATTTCTCCCTCACGACCGTCATCTCATTCGATCGATCGACGACGTGCACGCACGACAGTTGCCAATCCAGGAAGGGGTTTGCGAGGACCAGCAGAGGGAAAAGAGGAAGAGCGGGAGAGAGAGAGAGCGGGGACAACTTCGCGGGACAAAGGGAGGGGAAGAAAGTTTGGTTTCCACCCTTCTCCTTCATCCGTCTCGACGACTGCAGTACATGGGCCCGAAATTACTCCTCGTACTTTGTTCGCCCACGTCGTGAGATCCCCTTCCCACCCTTAACCGTCCATCTCTCCGCATTCAAGTCCTCCCTCCCTCTCGTCTTAAATCACTCCCTCCCACCCTATCGCACCACCCTCTTCCCACACCCTTGCTGAAAACACACCCTCCTCCCACCCCACAGACTCGACCCCCCTCTACCCTCCTTCTTAACCTCCCTCCCCTTGCGGCCGAAGAGTCTGGTTGGCGCTGGAGGCAGTGATGGTGATGTTTTATTTTTCCCCCCGTCCTTTTTAAAAAAAGAACCGGAGGGGGTACCGCCCATTCTCGGGCCGGTAGAAAAAAAAATATATTTTTTTTCGTACCGGCTTGACCGATTGTGCGTGGGTGAGCGCGTGCGTGCATATCCATTGTGTGCGTGTATGTGTGTGTGAGAGTGCCTGTGCATCGCCGTGACCCTCACCCCCCCCACCCACGGGGGACCTCGTCGACGACGAAACGGTCGTGAGGGGCCTTGCCTTCGACGGCATGGCGAACTAACGATCGTGACGTTGGTAGAGTAAAGGAGAGGAAGGAAGAAAAAGAAACTGAAGAGAAAGAGGAAAAAACACTAGGGATTACACAGGGCTTCGAGGGGGGGGAAGTAATAGAGCAAAATGACCCGATGAACGGAGGTCAATGGAACACGACATGTGATCCATGTAGATCCTAGTACCCATTTCCCTCCCCCCCAATAGGACTGTTTTTTTTCTTTAGTGATCCCCAAGAAACAAGTTCCTCACTTTCCTCTCCAGCGAAACACTTGACAGTGAAAAATTGAAATACAACGAGGTGGTCTGACACTGTTCCGAATTCAAACTGGGGTGGATTCTCTTTCGTTGTCTCCTAATTCCTAA
The DNA here is from genome assembly GCA_933228895.1 of Platycnemis pennipes. Taxonomy (NCBI): domain Eukaryota; kingdom Metazoa; phylum Arthropoda; class Insecta; order Odonata; family Platycnemididae; genus Platycnemis; species Platycnemis pennipes. Next base: position 45,114,270 of record OW121854.1, on the reverse strand, counting down.
GGCCCGCTGTGTTTGTTCTTAGTGTACTCTTACAGTGCAAGCTTTCGACCCTGTCACCTCCCCTTTGGCCAATATCCATCCCCCCGCCCCTCAGTCCCCAAATATCCTAGCGCTCGCATAGCGGATAGCGGGGGGACCCATATCAAACAATTACCCAAAACACCGTCAGGATATTACAGCGCTCTTGAGGGCCACCACCTGCCCTACATCCTCCCTCCTCTACGCCCCCTTCTCGCTCCCTCCTCCCTTATTGAAGCAGGGGGAGAGAGGGGAAACCCAATTTCGGGGGCGGAGGATGGGAAGGGAACTGAGACGGTAGTAGAGTAGAGTAGGGGAGTAAAAGTGTTCGAGAGGGTGCATAACGCCTTGGTGCGAAACAGGATAATCCTTCTCTACGCGAGGGTTAACGAGGTTACGTCGTTACCATCGCATCGGTTGGAGACGTGACATATAAACACAGTGAGCGAGGATCTAGTGAAGACAAGAAATTGTGGTTGTTCGGCCGAGGGAGGAAAAAAGGGGGCGTACCCAGGAGATCGTTCGGGGAGACAGGGTGGGGGCGGGGTAGGGTTAGTAAGGTGACGGGTGAAGGAGGAAGGAGACGGTGTTAGTCGGGTAGGTTAGAAGGGGTTGGGCGTCTTGCACGGAGCACGATCGGCGTAACGCTATAGGAAGTAACGCATAACGCTCCACGTCGTGACGCGTCACGCAAGAATTTCCACCGAGGAAGAGAGACCGAGAGAGAAAATCAGACACACACAAACGCTCTTGACGGGAGAAAATCCATCCCATGAGGGTCTCTCGGTGTGACGCTGTCGGGGGGTCTATCCTTTGGAGCGGACCCTGATGTTCGAGATGGGACTCGGCCGGAACAAACGCAGGACACCGTCGTCGTCACCTCCTGCCGGCGGGCCGGTCGGACGGTGGAGGGGACTCAAGACAGGAACACGCGAGCCGTGGGGAGGTTTTGTTGCCCCCGGGAGCGGAAGGGGAGGCGAGGAGGGCGGTGGGGGGCAGGTCAGAGGTCGCCGCTGCTGGTGCCCGGTTGGTTGAGAGGAGGGAAGGAGGGGAGAGACAGAAAGAGAGAGAGAAAGAGAGAAGAGGAAGGGATTAGAGAGACAAGAGGGAGAGGTTAAAGAGGAAAGGAAAAAGGAAGAATAGATTTTGCAGCGAGGGAAGGGCTGGTGGACTCCCGTCTCCTCTCTGCCTTCCCCAAGGGTGGGGGGGAGGAATTCTCCTTGCAAGTATGTGGAGGGGTAGGGGGAAGGGGGCAGACGAAGACGATAGGCACGTCTCCCCGTTTGCTGGACTAAACCCCCCCTGACCCCCCCACAACCCATCGCATCCTGAGGAAGATATTAGGGATAATTAAAGAGTGCTCTCAACACGAATAAAACACGCATTGTTTTTGTCTGAGACCAAAAATATAAAATATATATCCTCTCCTCCTCTTTATAGTAGTTCATTTCTTGTCTCTCTCTCTACAGTTCTCGTAAGAATTGGAAAAGTAGGATCTCCACCCCTTAAAGTAAATTTACCAGCTCTTGCAGGCCCACTGTATTCATCGCTTCCTACCGCTTTGCCAACTTTAATTCCAGTTTGTGCTAATCTTGCCAAAGCTTGTTATTTTTTTTAGCGTCCAGTCAGAAGGAATTGGAGAGAGGAGTTAAAGGGGAATAACGTATGCAGGTGCGTGTGTCAGTGAAAAGGAATTTTGTTCGTCCACGTGCACGCACAAACACGCAGGTCCTCTCTTACAAGAACACACTCGCAGGCTGAATATATGCATCAGTAGGTCCGCTAGTGTGCGATCAAATCATACGTATAAACGCATAGGATAAGTAGAGGCTCTTCTATTTCACTGCGGCTCTTTTTTGTCCTCTGAATCATTAGTCAAATACTTCGACTCATTGATCAGCTGATCTGGTGATACTCTTTTTTTTGTACTCAAGCTCTATTAAGGAGTAATAAGCGGTCGGCCTCCTTGGCTTGGAGGAAATCCCAGCTGTTAGTCGTACGAAGTGATAGAAAACTTAACAAAGAGGTACTGAGAGAAAGTCTAATATGAATAAAGTGTGTAATATAGGCCCCAAAACTCCAACGAAACTCAAGAGAAGAATCACCAGAAAGAAATTAGGTCATAGAAAAAGTAAAGACTGAGGGCTATAGTATTGTTTCCACACACTACTTTTCTCATACTTCCGAGGCGGACGGATGCCTCGACTTGTACCAAACATAGGAACGAAAGCTACACAAACACGTCCCAACTTCCTGTTCATTTCGTTCCAAAACAAGGAAATAAAGGCTGAACGACACAGTAGTCGCACTGCTGTACTGGTGCATATTATTTTTTTTAACGATTAACCGCTTGTGATTAGAACCTTTCCAGGGGAGTAAATATTTTGCTTCTTTATTCCTTTCTATCCATTCCTCCCGAAGAAAACCCCAAGAATGCCTTATCACCCAAGCTGACAGGATATTCTCAGTTCCAATTGACTGCCAAAAGAAAGTTAAAGGACAGCTTTTCATGAGCTGTGTCAAACAACGGAGGCGGTGAGATCAAACGAAAGAGAGCGAGCCATTAGACATTTTTTTTATGTGTGGGGAAGGGAATTACAGTACTGAAAGAAAAGAGGGAGTGTGTTCTTTAAACTGATAGTGTTTCTCGTTTTTTTGTTCCCCGTAAAAGAAGAGTAAGAAGTTCATCGATCCAAGGATTGTTTGAGTTTCTCTCCCCGGACGACGAATACTTTCGTGTGTGCAGACGTTTCCTCTCCAGCATTCGTCCGAAGAGAGCAACAAAACAACATTCCCACCCCTAACAGCCTCACATTTATATGCACAGGAATATATTTATATAGTATATACATGTGAGGAGTAGATATACATAGATATACGTATACATACACACACGTAAAAGCAAGTTTCGAGTGCGACAGTGCCTCAAGATCCCCGACGACTCCTCGAAATTCAGTGAGTGCGTTCAGGGACGTTTGATATTTGAGGAGTGTCGGGAGGCGGGGAGGAAGGGCAAAGGGAGTGGGGCGGGGTGGTGAGCAAAGCAGCGGGCGGGCCAAGGGGGTGCGGGCGAGAAAATGGCCGACCCCAGACTACAGCAGCACCCGCCCCACGTCCTACATCAGCAGTACCACCAGTACCAAGGCGGCGGAGGCGTGATGGTCGGGGGGAGGCCGGCCGGACAAGGCGGCGGGGGTATCGGACCGCCACAGCCCCACAACCCTTCCGGCCTCCACCCCGTGCCCGCCCCCGGGGGGGCGCAGATGCCCCCCCAGGTCCCCCAGGGGGGCGGCGGCGGCGGCCCCGCCCCCGGCGGATCCCCCTCCGGCGTGGGCATGCAGCAGCCCGGCGTCGGGATGCCGCCTCCGATGCCCATGGCGAACCCCGACATGGCTCCTCCCCTTCCGGACCTATCCCACCTAACGCCCGAGGAGCGGAGGATAATAGAGTCGGTGATGCTGAGGCAGAAGCAGGAGGAGGAGAAGGAGAATGAGGTCATGAGGTGAGTGAGTGCCAGGCTTTTATTGCGGCGATGCAAACGCCCCTGCCGTCCCGATCCCAAACCACCCCCTCCGACTCCATCACCCTCTTACGCCATAAAGATCCTCGCCGTCGTGTCAAAAAACCCCTGATTGTGCTCCCACTACTACCGACACCTACATAGCAGCTCGCCGCTCCCCATAAGGAATAAGAAAAAAGATGCCACCCCTCGTGCCCCCGTTCCTACACACACTCGTCGATACAGTAGGGGTGGCTTAAAGCGGGCGCCCGCCCCACTGAAGTCCCCGCGTGTGGTGTATGTGCTTTTGTTTATCCAGACGCCGTTGGCTCATCCACCCGCTTCCCTCGACCGGGGGGGAAGAATTGTGTCGGCTCCTCCTGATCATGCCCGTATGTGCTTGTGTATGGGTGGGGGGATGGAAATACTTTTCTTACACGTTCATCTATTTTTTTACGATTTCAATATCATTCTTACCCACGAGTGTGCCCACCAGGGGACTGACGTTCCTCTTCTGTCATCGACACAATGTGAACTTACGTCCTTGGTTTTTCGCGACCCTTAGAAACATTTAACCCTTGACTTGTTATATGTTTTTTGGGTTGTCCGCGTCTTGTTAACTGGTTTGAGGGTGGCCGACGTTTCCTCTCCTTTGCCGGAGACTTCCTCAGGGCTACTCAGTAGCCCTGAGGAAGTCTCCGGCAAAGGAGAGGAAACGTCGGCCACCCTCAAACCAGTTAACAAGACGCGGACAACCCAAAAAACATATAACAAGTCATAATATGGACCGCGAAAGTTTTAACGACTTGACATTTAACCCTTGTCGATAAGTGATGTTCTGATATCCTCTTCGTACAGGTACAAGGATCTAAGGATCACTTGAATGATTTCTTCGGATCGTCGGGATTATTGTTTGAGCATCCTCAAAAGCTTCGAAATGATTAGAGGAAAGTGTTCTGCGATATCGCAAAGTGGTTGTGGTCGTCTTTCTTGGTGCTTGGCACCAATACAAGGCCAGGACGAATTGATTGAAAAAATGACTGTTTGGATATCAACTTCCGTGATTTTAGCTTGTGTTTTTTATGAGTGTCATAACGTATTGGTTTTTCGAAGGTGTGTCTGTGCCAAAAAAATTAATAATAGAATAAAAATGTCCCTCTGCGTTCCCTGTTGGTGCTAAAATACTCCAGTCTTTAGTTCCCTTCGCTACAAAACTTTATGAATAGATGTTTGTTTTTCCTAGTGCCTATAGATAGTAGACATTGCCATTTAAATATCTTAACAATGATTTTTTAGTTACTTAGATTCAATATAATTTCCAAGAGTTAACGTTTAATTCATAGTAAAATAGGCCACATGTTGCTTATTATCGTATATGGAAAACAGTTCATGGCAGAATTTAAAAATGCATTACTTATCAGTTTAATGTTTATAAACCGATGAAAAGAAGCTATTTACCTTAGAATTTCTTTAACGGCTATGGCTTGAAATCAATTTTTCTTAATGTCATTGCGTCGATAGTTTCCAGAAAGAGAAGTGACTTGTTTTTGGTTTTGAAATACATCATTGAATTCAAGCTTTTTTGAAAGACATTTACAAATTATTTTGTGTAGACCATTTTCAGCTAACTTGTAGTTTATATGTGCCTAATCAGACTATTTATGATATCAGTTCTGAATAACGAATGAGTGAGATTGTCTGCTATTCCTTACAGTTTGACAAATAGTGTATTGGACTAATAGTATCTCAGTTTTAGTTCAGTAATACTACATACATTTAGTACCGCTACGTACGGTACCAACATGGCGATTTACCACTGAACTAGGTAATTTAAGTTCAGTGAAATGCTAATGTAGACATAAGAACACTAACATTTTAGTTTTATCCAATATTTAACTTCCTTTAAATAATTATGATAGTGGAGAATAGGATAAGTGTCAACATTAATCTACAATATGTGTATATAATCTCATACTTTTTATTACTACGATACCCATTCGGTCGAAGTACCGTTTTGATAGAGGTACTCAGCGCATGCGCAGTTGTTTGACATTTTGACCTAATGGTAGTGACCTCTTTTATCGTAAGTAGGATTCAACATGATATATTTGCCCTTTTCATGGCACGTGTATAAGTATTCGGTTTTAACCAAACGCTAGTACACCCAAAATATTTCTCATCATTTAGTCGTAAAGAAACATGCCTCACTTTCATAAAGATGTTATAGACCTTTTCTTTAAGATCTTATCCAATTAGTGATAATAATTTTGATTTTGTGTTGATATTTGTACAGAAATACTGCAATTTAAGCGCTAATAATAATGAATTTAAAGTTATCAATTGGCGACAGAACCATACCTCCGAGTAAGGTATGGTCAGTTTTTTGACATATCTAAAGGAACCATAGCTATTAATATAAAATTTGGTTGATGCTGGTTGAAACTTTGAATGTGAATAGCCTCCAGCTGAATAAAAATAACCCTTAATTGTAAGAAGTTCCGGATTTTAAATGGAGAAGTATGATTGCTTGTCTAAAGAATTGTTAAATGGGCAATGGTGCTTCAACATGAAATGTTTTTAAATACACATTTATTTGGTTTATTTTCCAGCTATTTACGTACATAATTTTTTTATCCGAGAAGTTTACAGCTTATAAATGGTTAAATACTTGGAATTGAGTCAGTATCGGAAGACAAGTTGAAAAATTACGACGTTAGAGTGCTTGTGCTATAAATAGAATATCCTTCTATTCCGCTTTGTAATATTCTAGATTTTACTCATCCGGTTTGCTTGGAGCTGTGCATTTTTGGATGTGGGTCATGGAGTTGGCATACATCAGTGTCACTGTCCGCGTAAAAAAATGGGAGCTATTGGAAAAATGTTGCGACAAGGTATAAGACCCGCATGTAAGAAGTGTTACGCGGACTGATCCAGAATTCGTCCCCTTTCGCGGCGGGAAATCGAGAAGGACAAAAGGAGTCGACAAATGAAGAGCACAAGATGGCTGCTTACGCCCATATTTACTCGATTTTTATTCTTCTCGATGATTTACGTTCACGCTACCGTTCGGGATAGAGTTTTTTGAGATATATGGGTAAAGCTTAATGCTTTGAGTTAACCTGTTTTCAGCATTCGAAAACCAACCATTAATATGTTATAATTTTCTTTCGTTCGTGCCGAGAGAGATACGGAGCTCAATGAGGCGGGTCGCTCCAGTTTCCCGGGGAAAAGACAATGAACCTGGTGAACGGGTGGACGTCCAGATATAGATTCGATGGTTGATCTATACAGGATTCTCAAAAATGAAATCATGGGCTCGAGTTTCGACTCATTTCCTTGGCGGACTGGCCCGCTCGCTGGTTTGTCATCCCGCTCACCATTCAGGATGTGGCGCTTGAATTCCAGATCAGCTGTCGCTCTCAGTTCATGAATGAAGCCACATGAATTAAACTGTGGGGAGGGGGGGGGGGACGAAATATAATTTGGAATGGTAATTCCATGTATTCTGAGCTGATCAGAAATGCTTGAGCTCCCGTTTATTCCGCGGCATATCTCCCGTTCGAGCGTCACACACAATTTTTTTTAAGTGCCCGCGAAAAATCAATAAAATTACCAGATAACTTCCGCATTTCTACATTATGCGGCATTGTTGCGTAACCGCGGTCGTTAACTTGCATTCCTGTAGACTGATCACGTGATTAGAAGGTTGCCTAGATCCGTCCCTAGTGATATTTAACGATCCTGGTAGTGGCATTATGGGTTCCGTTCTCAAATCAGGTCAACAGCTGATGTAGCCACATGCGGGCCACTCGTAACAGATTTTAATGATTTCACGGGGTTTCTCCCCAGAATATTTCGTGTCATGGAGTGAAAAATGAAAAAAAATGTGTTTTGCGCTTGGTATACTCAATCGCGTCTGCTAAACAAGAAACGCCCACCCGCTGATCATCGAACATGGATCGAATTTGACGGTCACAGAGTTTATTGGCATTTTTTCCTGTTTCGAACGTTAAAAATCATGTTGGCGGTTCTGTAAAGGTTAACTGAGGATTTTCTCTTTACGTTGCTTTTTGCTGAAGCGGCACTTGGCTGCGAGTTGGAATATTTTATTTGTTTTCCATTTACTTGTCGATATGGTGAACATTTACGGAGAGTGCTGGTATTGACTGAGTGATTTTGTAGTGCATGTAATTTTGAATCTGATTTTGAGTCGGTACTTTCATGAACACTCTTTGGAAGGTAATTGACACTTGTGTCCTAAAGCTGCAATGAAGCTGACGGGTAATCGCTATAAAGGGGACTTCCATTATGATACTTTCAGTTTCAGTAAACTGTTTGTTAATTGCCTCGGGTAGAATAATTCATTGACTTGATCACTAACGGAACACATGGCTCGAGAATATTGGAGGTAGCACACGGTGGTGATCTTATTCAATTCAGTCTATTTATTTTATTTCACCTATCACTCTACTGAGAAAAAGGAACCTCGAGAAAGGAGCAATTTATTTCCCACTACCGAAAATACAGATTTAAAACGCTTGAGTAACATTTGCTAGTATCTATAGTTCCTGGTTTAGTATTGGCAACAGAGCAGACCCCTTTTATGCTCGTCGTGTATTGTGTTGCACCAGCAATTAATTTTTTAAATAGATTTTCAGTCCTGCATTTTCGTCGTAAAAATTACGAAGTTGTCCTGTGATTCCTTTTTCACCTCTTGCGGTCCAACCCAATCTAATTTCTAGCCCACTTACCTCACTTAAGCTACGCTAACTAGATATTTAGTACAAGGTATTGTATTTAGCTTGCTATAGAAGCAAGCTATGAAATATAATGAATGGTGAACACGTACAAAGTGATGACGCTAGAAGAAAGCTAAAATCTCAAAAGCTCCAGATTGGTGTTTGATGATAAGCAGCTTGATGAAAAATAACATGAATCACTTATGAAACATAGTGAATGTAGTGCGGAAGCTTTGAGAAAGGATAAAATCCTTTTCTGGGTAACCGGTGAAGGTTTTGACATTTTCTTCCTTAGTTTTCAGTACTTCTATTACTGGTCTTACTTTTTGGAGTTCATGGATATCACTTACTCTTGTGGAGCATATGCAATTATTGAAGTTAATGGAATACTGACACAAAAACTGTGTTACTAAACATTCATGCAAAACATAGTAAACATTATACTCATTCTTTTGTATTACATGGAAAATACAAGGAGCAAAACTTTAGTACTCTGTGCTTGAAAACACTACAAATATTTTCTCTGGTACTTCTTGTAACACATTTTTTATTTGTCTACATGATATGCATTGGCTCATGGTTTGATGAAGCAGGCGGTCGGAGTAAGAGGGTTTTTCCTTAACTGCATGCGTTTTTAACTTTATTCGGAGTGACTAACTATGCTGGTGGCAGTTGGGATCAAGATACGCCCATTCATTTTCTCTACTTTGTGAACACTAATGCCGTAACTAGTTGTGTGGCTACTTAATTTAATTCTTTCTAATTTTTTCTGCAGTAATTCGGGTTTATAACTATTTACAAGGCGTTTGAACATATTTTTCAATCGGATGAGCGTGCTGGTTTCTAAATCCATCGGTCATTTATTGTCATATTTGTTGTAGATGACTGAATAATTTGTTTTTTTCGCTCCTTAATACAACATTATAATTGTATCTAAAATACACAATAAACATTTTCTCAATATTTACGTGAATCCTGATGTTAATCTTCTTTTCACCTATTTTTTAAATAAAATAATATACACATGTACTTCAGTATCAGTTAATCAATCAGTTTCTAACCTGTTTTTTATCTATTAGTTAGCCTAAAAGAGGAATTTAACGTGATTACTATACCACATACCACTATTTATTTTCACTAAAGAAAAAAATATTAATCATTTGTTAGGTGCATATGTTGACTTAAAAATGGCGTGACGATGTAAAGTTATTTGTCAAGTTTTTTGTGAATATGATGCAGAAACTTTTCTCCAGTAAAGCTGTACAAAATATTTAGTATTTCAACTATTTACAAAATGAAAATAATTTCTCATCAAAACCTTAATGAGTGCAATTTTCATTACTCTTGGACATGGAAAATATTAAATAAGAGTATAAGTAATGAGTCATGTACTTATGGAAAAGGAAAATGTAACTATGCCTAAACCAGCTGTTAATTGGTATAAGGTTTCACACATTCTGTAAAGCGTTGAAAGGCTGAAAAAGTTACGTCATTACTGAAAGAAAAAGTGGACCTCGGGTCTAAGTCACTTGATCTAATTTTTCACAGATATATCACGTATTCTAGTGTCATAAAAACTAAGTGAAGTTACTTAAAATCTAGCCAATACCATCAAAATTTAAAAACAGTTGTTTGACTGGAAACTACGTTGCAACTTAAGCCTTAAGGTTTTAGTACTGGTATAGCTATGATGAGTGTGAATGATTTTAGACATTACGAGAAGTGTGAATCATACTAAAGATAACCTTCTAGTTACTAAGACTGATTGATATAAAAAATCTGCCTGGTATCTTCGTAGGTGGGAATGGGACACTAGTTGACTAATTTGAGGTTTTACCAAGCTTTTAATTATCAAAAGTACTTCCTTTACGGTATTCTCATGTGCCTCTTATTTTAATATACCCTTGGGTATTAATAGGCCTTCCTTTCCCCTCTATCGATCGTTCAACAAGGCCATTACCATCTTTTGAAGTATCATATCCAGCTAACAAACATCTTATCTGCAAAATCCGCTCCTGGATATTACTTGGAGGCAGTTCCCACTCTAAGCTCCACTTTCCTTGATTAGGAGCACTTCACATATAACTGATTCTTTTTCTTTAAATCTTTTTTGTGTGGCGTTCTTTTCTTATGACCTGCTGCTTTGCCTCGAGCTGAGAAAATAATGTACCTTGTAAGCTCAAATTTTCTGAATGAATATTATGCCAAAATGTATCTTAATAAGCTACTCAGCGTAGATAATGCTGAGTAAAAGCTGAAAGGGACCTGGAAGCAATGCTTTGAATATTAGTTCTTTTTATTAACGAATATTAATTCGAAATATCATTTTTGCTAAATGAAGTGGAAGCATATTATTTATTCATTGGAGTTGCAAATGTTTTTTTTTCTACGAATTTAGAATTAAGGAATGATAATGCATCTGAGCCTTAATTACACCTTGATTTATGCTGTCCCTGAAGCACGTTGCATGTTGATTGGGAGAAAAGATATGTTTTCTTACCTGTTGCCATCAAAGCGCAAAAATAATTAACATGGGAATAGTTAGATATTTGTGAATTGCATCAGAACGGTTAATATATTGCTCTGATAGATTCTGTGTGCTGTTTCAAACTGAGAATAGGTGGAAGTCTTCAATCACTTATTCACAGACAGAGGATGAGATTGGTTTTTGAAACATTTCCTTCACAAATTTGCCATCCTGGGAATCGAGCAGACGTAGTTAGAGTTCTGGCATCCAATACTAACGGCCGGTATAATCCCGACAGTGGCTCAAACTTTTTAGGTGTATACCGGCCCAAACTGGGGTGCTGTGTGAATGACCCTTCTAGTTCAGTACTACGTCGTGTGGGGCATTAAATTATGGAATCATAGGTGCAACGAGAAGGCTAATACCGAAATACCGTTTCTCTCAATGCTTCCTTTATTCCTTGAAAATTTCCTACCTCTACCCAATTACCCACCTATCCTAAAAACACCCCATGTGACTACATCTTTTGGTCTTTTTCCCCAAAAATGACTACCTTGGGCCAATTTAAAGATGAGTGAATGGAAAGAGGGAGAGAGGGTGACAACAAGAATTCTAAAGAGTACTAGGGAAGGTAGAAGATGGTAGAAGAGTTAAAAGTACTTGTAGTAACTAGGGTAAGAGTATGGTATATTATTAGTGCTTTGTGAGAGGAATGGTAGATAGATAATAAAGTAGTAAAGCAGGCGCAAAAAGCTCAAGGACTTACCATTATTGGTAAAATAATCGTAGCGTTGAGTCCTGAATTCAAGTACCAATTAGTTACCAAAAATACCTTAATCTTCAAACCGAAGCTCTTTTTTTACAGACATTGTAAGAGCACACGTATGGAAAAGCTCTGCCGAGTGCATTTCCAAAAAGATCCGGTCTCAGCAAAATCTACCTTTAGTTTATGGTAATAGTTTGGTATGGAACAATAAAAATGGAATGATTCACTCCAGAATCCGCCAGTCTGTAATCGATAATTCAATTTTCACGCCTGATTAATGGCCATGTGTTGAAAAAAGTGAGTTTGCCACTAGTGAGTATTAGTACCATCATCTTTACGAATAATTTTCATCGGATGCATTACTTTTCTTGACCTCACGATGTTATTCACATTCTGCTATATTTTTCCCAATTACGACGGGTGGAAAGTAAAATCCCCTCATCATTCCTCAAACAATTTATTGTTGTACATATTTTAATTTTTCAATTTAAGCACATTTATTTACAGCATAATTGTATACATTAAAAATATGAAAATTATTTTTAGAGAAAATTTGAAATTTGTGTTACAAAATCTACATTTTACATAAATGTCAGTACAGTCCAAAATCTTATATATTAAATTTTTTTACTAATTATTTCAATAGAATTAATTTGATTTTAGAGTATAACTTGTTAATATCCCTGTTATCCTGTTTCGGTACAGGTATTTTTATTTTGTGAAGCAAATTTTCAAACGGCCAACCTTTGTTATATTAATTAAAGGACACTACAACCAGCTGTGGTTGTCTATGTTATTATGAATATCCATACGTTTTGAAATAAGATGCATTAAATAATGGAATAAGTGAGGAAAGAAACTGTGCGACATGTATTGTTTACTCTAAATGAATGACGCCAAAGGCGTGTACCGTTTGATGCTGCGCTCGATAGGCAATATATAATCCTTAAGTGCATACCATGAAGGTTCAGGAATGCAATGAATTGTAACCCTTACTTTCTATTTTTCACCTCGGACTCTCGGCATATAAATACCGCGATCTAATCACTATACAAATCCTATTCCGAAGGTCATATTCTCTTATAGGTTACTTGGTTCCACGTATTTGGCTCTTCTGTATTTTCATCTTTTCTATGATGTATTTCATACCTTACACTTCTAAAAGGTTTCTCTATTGTCTTTTGTTACCTATTGCTCTCGCCTCATTGCTGTCCTAGAAAGAAAATACACACATAGGTAAGAGAAATAACTCCGCAGAAGGCTGAAAACAAAAGTACTAATATTAAGACTAGAAAATTTGAATTTTTATAAGGGAAAATTTATGATGCTATGAAATGAGCATACTTGCTTTGATTTGCTTAAGAAAAATACGGGAATGGCTAGGGCTGATTCTGATTTACAGGGCAGAGGAATTTTAGATGAGAGTAACTTTGGTGAGAATCGACAAAAAAGAAGATAAGGTACAAATGAGAAGATCAGAATGTGAACCGGTATGAAGAGAATTAGGAACAAAACAAAAAATACAGCGATAACTGGCATTACAATACGTTTAGTTACGTAAAGAGTACATTTGGATACTGAGATCCATCAGTAGTATCTATTTGTGCCCTCGGTTCAAATTAGTTATATTTCCTCTAACACTATACACGTTGCTGAGGCTTGTCCTAAAGGTGTCAGCATGAGGGTATTTCGTCCTTAGCCCGCAGTAAGGTGAACTGATCTGTCAGTCGCTTTTATTGCGCTGTCATTGAGAGAACGGGGCTACCAGCTGCGATTGGTGGGTGAAAATGGGCCGAAGATTTAGTTGAAGTGTCGTTACAGTTAAAACCACCTTAGCGGACTAATGGCCATAGCGATTGAAGGTTCGGTTGTTCGCATGTGGGTGACATGTGATGAGTAAGTTCCTCACCTAAAAGGGGAATCTTGCTCCGCGAAAAATATTACCCAACTTTTAAAATTTATAATACATTTGAATGGCCACATGACAGTAGTAAACACATCCTCAGTTATGTGATGATGTTCCATGAAATTTTACGGGAAGATCTAATGATTTATGGTTTAAACTAATACTATACGATTGAGTTCAATATGAGTACTGCTATGATACATTTTTAAAATCTGATTTAGAGACACAATTTTTATGACAGCCATCGGTGAGGAAATATGAAATTCTCGGGTATGAATAATCCGCATACGCATGGTTAAATATGTACAAGATAACATATACACCCAGTGAATTTTTGACCAAGCAAGAGCGAAAATGTTTATTTATTGATCCAAATATTCAGATGATATTTGAGGCTCAAGCAAGAGATTTTAAAAAGAATTAAGAGGTAGTTTGAGGTCATTTGATATTGTGTGCGTGGATGAGATAGTGCATCAGGTTATTTGTTTCTCATACTGTTGAACCGTAAGTTAAATGACGTGATATCAGTGCCCCCAATTGTAAGATTACCTCTTGCCAAATTTTGTGTAGTATAGTGCTATCATATCCCAAGAGCCATAGTTATGCACTATACACCTCCACAATCCTTGTCAGTTTTCATTCATGTTTTTCACGCATGCATACATTTTTATTTGAGGTGTCTGACCACAGTTTTATAAAACTTCAAGTCTTGAATCAAGGAAAAATGATTTTATTTTACAATAATCTCCCAATTATTCTTAGAACTTCGATCATATTCGTACAAAGAACTACTCAAGTAAATAATATAATCCACCTGCCTATCTTAACTCAATATTTCCAAATACGATCTTTATCTCGAAATACTTATTTATTTTGATGTGTCACCGTTATCCAATATTTTCTTGTAAAATCAATGTTTCCATTTTTAGTTTTTGCATTGAAGGCATTATTATTGGTAATGGCCATGACTAAGAAATTATGATGCTACAAAGATTGGATTCGGTATTGAGTATTTGCTTGACATAAGTACCGGAGGCCAACTAATAATGCAGTGCAGAGGAATGGATTACGAGTGCTACTGTCTCATACTATTGATGCTGCTCTGTGGGGAAATTAACATCTAAAATCGGCATTCCTATGGTTGGCCACTCAATTCTTCTGTCGGCCAATATCTCCATTCCTACATAAGCGTTTTCTTAATTCCTTCTCTATTTGCTCCTCAAATTTAATATGAGGACTTCCTATGCCTACCCGTAAAGAGGCATATTCTAGATGTAAGTTCCAGTGAAATTTCTTTGCTTGCAAGCTGATCTTAGGATTAAGCTTAGGAGTAAGTTAGGTCAGACTGTATTAATATAACCACAACGGTTGAAGCACCTAAATACCTAATTCTATTGTTATATTCGATGAAGAAGTAGTGTGTATATCTCCCATTTGTGAAGTGAGGATCTGTTTGGCTCGAACGCTATAGTACTCGCTTCCAATACCAAGTGCCCGGGTTCGAGTTCCGACAGAGAGAGAGAGACAGTTTCAACATTATTCCAGACCCTATTTGAATATTTGTATTCAGCATTCTGTCCTTCGGATGGGACGTTAAACTGAGGAAACCTCAGCGTTGTTAGTTATGAGAAATCTATTGTCCTCGCCGGCTGTCCTTCCCCCATCCTCCGCTCTCAAATATCCTACCTATCTCCTTACACCAGCACATTAGCCGCGCAACTAACCCTGACTCTAAGGGGCCGACCGTGATAGCTAAGTCGTTAAGGTGGCTGGTACTATTTTAATCCTTGCACAGATTTGTGTGTAAGTTTATGTGCGTGTCCTTATTAGTGATAGTTATGGGTAAAAATGTAAAAAAATGCACTAAACAGATTTAATATTTTGGTACTTCGACGCTATTTTTAACACGTAACCCTTCGGTACATGACATACATTTCGTTATAATTAGATAACACATGTGCATATCTCTTTATTAATGTAAAATAATTGTTAGCATATTACTAGAATGACTACTGACAAATATAACGGTTTCACACTGATTCAAAGATACAAAATAGCATATTTTATTATAACTTTCGCCTTGATATCGTGTACCGCGCCAAAAACTGTAAATGATAACCATGATATTCTCTGTTTTGCTAACTCATAGCATTATTTAATTAAGGCAGAAATAAAATACACATTTCTTGTATGGTTTCCATAATGGCATGTGCGGTACCGTGTAATTAGTTGTACCATAGAGTAAATATAATATAGAGGGCTCACCCCATAGGGAAAAACTGTTATACGTTTTGGACGTAGTACTGGAAGGTTTCCATAGGTGGCGTGGTAAAATTTTTCGCGTCACGTCACAAACGATATATATCGCTTCAATTGCTTTCGTTTTTCTAATCGACCTGTGCCTTCTTGAGATGACATGACAAAAGGGACACGAAGATAAAAGCAGAATCGGCGGCTTGTAGTGTAGTCATCGGTCCCAAATTCCGACGTCTTTTGTCGTGAGGTGTTCGCGGTAGTGTGAGCTCTTGTTTGCTCGTCCGACATCATATGCTGCCGTCCGTCGGGCCCCATTTAACTCCCGACCAACTGCCCCACGTGGGAATCCGTGATGGGCGTGAGCGTCTGAGTGCGTCCTTGTGAGTGAGCGTCGGACGAAAACGAACGTTAAACTTGGGTGACAAGGCAGCGCGGGGTCGGCGCGTATGAGGGACAAGTCGAGTGTGCCATCCAATTGCGTGGGAGGAGGGGGGGGGGTCGATGGGTGATATAGAACAAGGTGGAGGGGAGGTGGATTCACGGAAGGGGGGTGTGGAGTTAAGTGGGAGGATAGGAGAGCGGGGGGAGAACCTTTTGAGAGGATGAGAAGGTAAGGGAAGGGAACGGAGAGAGAGATTTTGCCAAGGTAACCAAAAACCAGGAAAAAGGGACGAGGGTAGTAGAGAGGGAAGGTTACCCTCAAGCCAGGAGGAAAGGGAATTTATAAGGTAGGTACGGGATAGGAAGAATCCTTGGACCTGACGCGGATGAGGTCGGGAAGAAAGGCATTTTTATTGCTCTTCCGTGGAGTCTCCCTACGGCTTGTTTTTATATACACTTTTATGTGACTCGGTCTTTTTATGCCCGGTGTATTTATCCCCCCTCTCATCCGGAGCTAGGCGCGGAAACTTTCCGTTGTTTACGGCACGGATTCCTCCGTCGCTGCAAAAGCGTCGCTGCGGCTTCGGTGGCGACATGTGTTGGCCACGGGAGGACAGAAATTGTGATTTCGTGCCGGCGTGAAGTCCGACGCGAACCTCGCGATCACTTTCGTGTACTCTACACGTGAGTTAATATATTTCAATAATATTTAGATAATGTCGTGAGTTTGGGAGTGGAGGAAAACGAAGAGGATGCTAATGACGGAAAGGGTACTGAACATCGTTGATGAGGAAAAGGAATGTTTGTCAGTTCTTAAAATGCAGAACAGGTTAATGGAACTTGTGCTTAGGGACAATTGAGTTCCGTTTGAGCAGTATTTCCATAAATATGGTTTCATCAATTTACGTAAGATTATTTGGTCATCCGAACCAAACTAATCGAGGAAATACTTTTTAAAAACTGTTTGGCCAAAAAAATGGCCAAGGTCAGCTCATTTAACAGTGCTGAATGCGATTATCAACGGGAGAATGCTGGGTAAGCGAGGACAAGGAAGAAAAAGATAAGGTTTAATGGATAATATGATGGTGTGTAGGAAATTTGCACAGCTGCTGAGAGAAGTTGAGTAGGGATGGAACCGATAGATGAATGAAACGCGAAGTTGAATCGGGGTACACTCCATCAAAACCTACCCTAACTGGTAGAAAACAATCAATGATCCTGAGTGCTTTCCGTCATATGACGTGTTGATCTGTAGAGGATAAACGTTGAAGGGTTGAAGCCATGGTTGAAACCGTCTATCGAACTTTTAAACGAGGAACTCTTCGTACCTCCCGTTAGGAATAGGGTAATTCTTTATTTTGCGCTTCTCCCACCCACGAAAATTCCATCCATGCCCAGATATGAAATCGCGCAAATCATATGAATTTACAGCCAATATTACCTACTGGCAACAACGACTAGAGTTATAGAGGAACACTTCGTGTGATAAATATGTACCTGGGTATGAATGATGCAAAAGAGAAAACAAATAAGTTGCAATAAAGAAGTCTGCCAACTGATTAACTGAACGGAGAGCTGAGTCCAACCAAATCCTAGAACTGATGCATACCGATAATAATGGACATAAGTTTGCTGCCTTAATCTTGTCTGAGGAGGGTAGTTCTTTCAAAAAATTTCCTGGAATGCTTTTTTTCACTATTTATGGCATTTGGTACTGCTTCATGGCCTATTTTATTTGCATGAGTGGTGAAAGAAACCTCCCTCCATGACTGTCATCAATATCTGGTATACACATAAGCGTATTTTAACTGGAATGGAATGCGAGGACATTGTGGTATCTTTGTGGACCCTGGATTCTTCCGTATCTCCAAAAGGGCTTCGGTGGCGACATCTGTTGGCCACGGGAGGACCAAAACTGTGTTTTCGTGCAGGCGTGAAGTCCGATGCGGGCCTCGCGTCGTTTTCCAGATGCGCTCTGTCAAACAATGCATATCCCTGTCACGAAAAAATCAGCAAGGGTTTTTTTGCGGTGTGGACCATAAAAATTGTAAATTTGGGTGGTTAACAGAAGTTAAACCGTGTTCAATCTTGTATTCCGCCGGATTTCTTTTCTTTGGTTCTGATTTCGGACCAGTCAGTAAAACGTACTGTAACTTGAGTGGAATGCGAGGAGCTTGTGGGACCTTTTTGGACTTGGGAAGACCAATTGTAAGTATTGTGCTTCCCATTGAGAATGACTCGAAAATGTTGAAACTTGTCGGAGTCATTGAAAACTGTGGAATACTACGAAGTTTATTTCATTTTACAATTTAGAACTATTTGTGGGTAAAAAATCTCGTAGATATTTCTTTTCGCAGCTGAATTTTGCGAGAAGCATAGGGAGCAATGACATGCCTCGGTAAATGATACCGAGAATTCATCTCACATCTTCTCAGTACATTCTTTTCCGATTCAGTATCATTACTTTTGTGCCAATTAGGGTGAACCAGCTGCACTACTGTGTCTTAAGCCAGTTTCACACGATACTTGATCCAGCACATGGTCGAGTATACTCGCAAGTATGCTAGCTTTCCAGTATCGTGTGAATAGAGCCAGTATGCTGGCTAGCAAGCATGCTCATTAGCATACTCGCTGAGCTACTGGATTTCATACTTAATGCGGTACTAGATTTCTAGTAGCTCCCAGTAGGACCCAGTAGCCATCGACAAATCAAGTCACGTTACAAAAGCTGTGCGAACTTCTCTTTTTTAATTCGTAAGGAATCATATGGAATAATCGTTTCATAGCAAGCGCAAGGTCAATGATCGTGTGAAACCTCCCAGGACGGTTCCAATCATTTCCGATTCCGTCCTCAATATCGAGTAGCGGCTAGCACACTAGGTCTTGTTCTGGATCAAGTATCGTGTGAAACAGGCTTTAGGAAATATTTACGAGAAACAAAGAGGCCCACCACGCTGGGTGTCCGGCTTACATTTCCCGTATGTTACTCTATCGTTGCAGTATCATTACTTACATTATTGCAACTGTTTTTAGCTAAGGTTCATGTCCTAGTGAAGTTTCAATGATGTGAAAGAACTTAGAGAAAACTAGGTTTCGGTTACCGGTGTTGAAGCTCAATCTGCGCCAGCAGAATCACACGAGTTCCTTTCCCTTGACTGATGGAACAGTTTTCGTTTCACGCCCAGCGCTTCAATGAAAGAGTACCTAAGTCGATCGGCAAAATGAGGGCGGAGGTAGATTGGAACGCGATGCATTGGCTTGCTATTCAAATCCTGCCCCACATCGTTCTCTGTGGACGTATATTTTTCTTCCTCACCACTTCATCAAGTTTTTAGGCCAAGCCGCAGAATGAGCATACCTTTGGGGGATTTTGAAATTTGGAATGTGTGGAGGGAAAGAATGCGAGCCGTGTAGATTTGTACGCTTACGAAATGGTGTTTGATGGGGTTTGGGACCAGAATGATTCAGTGGTGGAAAATTGAGTGTTCACGAAAAGATGGATGAAAGAAATGGCAGTAGAGGGATCTCAGGGAGGCAAGTTCCGCGTTAGAGGCTTAGCGGGACATTTAGATTTTCTTACGAAGGAAGATCTGATTTAGACCAAACTATCAGCTTAGGTTGTTTCTTTTGGAGGAGAGTGTTAAGAGGAAAAAAATGCATAATAGGTTATTGAGAAACGTATTACTTTCCCTTCAGATATCTGGGTTATATGTTTACCTCTGGTAGGTAAAATTTGAAGCCTTATCGCATTGAATCGGTTGGTGCTATTTTGTTTCACAATTTTTACGGTGATTTTAATGTCTTGGGTTTGGCATATTCTTATAATTTCAATTACTGTATCTACCATTCAAAGTCTATTAGAAAGATAAAAATAAATAACCATGAATTATAGATAACAAGAAGAGTATTCAAACTTATGTAGTTAACATATGACTTTCTCAAATTTCCTAGATTCTGCCTTTCATCTACATCTATCTACATCTATACGATACCCTGCAAGCCACCGCGAGGGTGTGTGGCAGGGGGTGAAGATCACCAGGCATGCACTACTAACATGCAAACTAGCAACTATATTGTCTCATGCAATGTCCCTTTCGCCTGATAAGTCAAGCGTCGCGAGTTCAAATTCCGTGACCCTTTGCTTGCCTTCGGATATGGATATTGAGTAAGTTTTAGTGGCAGTTGTACTTTTGGTTTTTTAGGTGCTTAAATGGCTAAGGTTATATAGCAACATCTTACTTAATTTTCTTCCTCCTAAGGTTGGTTGATCGGCGCGTTACCGACCTGGCTACCACGACCGACGATTAGGTCTTATGTTAGATTTATGACTAGTCTAGATGGCTCGATATATGGAAAATAGTTGAAGTGTCTGAAATCTGATTCTACAGCAACTACTTTAAGTTTTTAGACTCCCAATTACGCAAAACTCTAGTATGTTGACCAACCTTTTCGTCATAAGTGTCGTTAATGCCATTGTCAATGTAAAAACTGGTAAAAATGGTCAGTTTTGCCTTTATCCGTGTCCCCAATTTCCCCACTCGGACCCCCTTTGCTATTATCACATGTGCGGTCTGAATATAAATTGTGTCCAAGGTGTCACAAAAACAAGAGAGGGTCTAAAAGAAAAAAAAACACTACCATTCCAACTCTTTGCGTGATTGAAAGCCTTCAAAACGCCGAAGAAAGGTTTCGCGGTTACTGTGACACGCATGTCGACCTGGTGAAAAAATATTTGGGCTGCACCACTCACACAAAATCGATAGATTCGACCCATTTTTTATCCAGTTGATACTCTCCCAGTTTTAGAAGTACATTTCCTTGATTGAAATTGAAGGTAATTAATTTTGCTCACTAGAAATTAGCACAAAAGGTAATCGCGTTTCCGGTTTTATCTCCGTTCAGAAAAGGAAAACTGGAGAATGTCAGGACTTCAGAACAATAAGCCTGATTTCGTGCAAAGTGAAGATTGTTCTTGAACCTTCTCTCTTCTGATGTTTGCAGGTCATCTTGATCTTTCCCATGGAAAGAGTAGGATGTTGATTTTGCCTGTGTTTTGGATGACTATGTTTTCCGCCAGTCATTTAGGAAAACGACCGCATATATTAAGGTCATATTTCACTATACTGTAGCAGCCCTTGGGATTGCCGTTCCTTTGGATAAAGAGGCGAAGGAGTTAGATGAACAGGTTATGGAGGTCAGAGTACGGATCGTTCTAAGTGATAGGAAATACCCTATTAATATGCAATGTGGAACTTAACATTGGCTCAATTAGCTTAACAGATATGAAATTTAATGGGCGGTACTTGATGCGCCTGTATGCTTCTTCTTTAGATTGTATTAGCACTAGTTCATACGACTAGCTCTCTCAATAAAATAAAGAATAACGACTTGCTTTCTGTAAATCTTACTACTTACTATATTATCTTATCAATCACGAATCTCATCAGCGTTTGACTTTTTCACGACTTCAAACGATTCGAGGCGCCAGGATGGTCATTGTTTGGTATGGATCAAATTTTTCGCGGTATTCCTCAATATTGCAATGGTTCGGTGAAATATAGCACTTTTTATAGGTTTTTACAACACATAGAGGAAACCTAAACAATCAAAATTGTGTGGTATGTGGTCTTTTAAGTACGCTTAAAAATATCCTTTAGGGTACGCATCGTAAAATTAGTATAATGTATTTAAAATGGAGATTGGTCGAGACGAGACGAAAGTAATGCAGACTCGTGAAAAATAGAAAGCTAATTACTAGGAGTTGACTTTTGCAGACACCTTGGCACCTTGCATTAAAATAGGCTAATGATAGGCTAAAAGCTAAGTAGGCTAAAATTAGGCTTGGTTTCACCCCTTCGTTACTCTGATGCAAAAAAAAATTCTACCTCTACCCACATATCCTAAATGGCGCAAATAACTTTGCCTGACGGTTGCATTCCCCGAATGGCTACTTTAACTATTTTGCTAACCAACTAGCATTAGTTAGGAAAATATATCATCATTTTCTTGAAAAAAAATGATCCTCAGACTTTCACCCTTTTTCACAATCGTCTCCTGCACACTACCCCATAAAAAATCATTTGCTCGAGGCACTGATTAAATTAGTGTGCCCTGTCAATAAAACATGTTGCTTGCCACGGTATAGAGCAGAGGTAGTCTAATTGCAGATCTCGATCCACCTGCAGCTCTGTTTTCCTGAATGCGGCTCCCAACCATCATCATTTAATAATTAGCATGAGGTTGTGATTTTGATTTTAGAATTTTTTATTACTTTCTTGAATAAAAAGTAGGTACTGCAAATATTTAGGAGAGAGACATTTTAAAATTAATATATGTGATATTTTTGATAAATTTCCGAAGCATTGAAATAAATGTTTACGAAAACTATAATGCGGCTCTCTAGACTCTGAGATCTCTATGTGTGGCTCGCTATGGCATGAGGTTGACCACCCTTATACTAGCTGTTGTTAGGTCGATAACGTGTCGGCCCGGCGACCCATAGGTCGTGGGTTTTAATCCCTTTTTGGGAATGGATGATGCTTATATCGTTAGATTTAAGGAGGTTGTTAGGTAGTTGACGCGTGAGCCTGACAACCTAAAGATCGCGGGTTCGTACCTGACCTCCGGCATTGGCGTCATTTGTCTTAGGGTTAAATTAAGTAAGTTATATTAGACGATGCGATATAACATTTACAGATGGAACAACAAAACTAATATTTCTACTACTACGTCTTCAGCGTTAACCTAAGGGTTTGGTCAGACTAGACCAGGTATCTAAACTTCCTTTATGCTCCCCGCCCCAGATTATTGAAAACGAGCTCCTGTGACCCATATAAATGTTGTATATTGGCTTCAGAGTTTTAGTATATGCAATACTAAGCGATTATTTTTCACTCCTGTGCGACCCTTCGCATTACTTCTGCGACCCCTAAGGGTGTCGGTACCCATGGGATGGGAATCCATGGGTTATACGCTGCGGTATAAATCTAACCTGCTGACCACCACCATGGTGTGTGGCAGAGGGTGAATCGAAACCAGATATGTGTCGATGTTAAGAAATAAAAACATTAGTTACAAAATTATGAGTTTTGACGGTAATTTATTAGCATAAATTATCCGAAATCACTTAAATATAAATTATTTTCCCATTTAATTTTGAAAGTCCATCGCTATTTTGGACGAATACTACAATACAACCTTAGCAATTGTAGCAAATTAAGCCTTAAAACTACCACTATCAAGCTTGTACTACCCGCGTTACAATAATCTTCTAATGTTCAGAAATTCACCCACTCAACTCCCCTCGAAAGGCGGATTCGACGGACGGCCGCGCGCCTCAAACGGACCAATAAAAATGCCCGCGGTGCTGGATTGTTGATTTTTGCAGGGAGCATTTTTTTCTTTCCCTATTCGCCTCGCCGCACGACCGAAGGGAAGAGGATGGAGAGGGCGCTGGAGGGGGGGGGGGGAGGTGCGGAGTGGGAGATGGAAGCGGTGTGATGGATCCCTGGCGGAAGGAAGGGAAGTTATATGACCCAAATTCGAATCGCATGGGTTCCCGAATGTGCCACTCCCCCCTTACCCATTCCTGCTTTGTGCACCGTGGATCGGATTGGGGCGGCACTGGGGAGTGTTGAAGGGAGAAGGAAGGTGTTTCGTGTCGTCATCGGCATCGGGAGTGGGGGGGAGGTGGGGGCGGCGATTTGAAGAAGTCGGAACGCAAGCAAGCTGGAAGTAGGCTCTTTCGCGTTTTTTCCGAGGACGTCTCTCGCGAAGGATGAAGTCGCAAAGGCTCCGAGTTTCTACCAGAGTTGGAGTCCAGAATGCGGGGGGGGTAGAACGAATTGGCCAGGAATCTGGGTTGCTCTGTGTTCACGCTGTGAATCATCATCATGAGTGTTCTATCAATAATGGTCACTTCTTGGACAGTTACTACCAGATTTATCCACTCTTTCTCCCTTTTCCTTGGAGACATTTGTCTAAGAAATGTTGTATATGCTCTACATCGCGCCCCTGTAAAACTCATTATATCTTTTAGCGTTCCTCATACTCCAAAATATGGCTTCCCTACCATTTTGTTAAACCTGGAGCCATGTACTGGACTATGATAACAAAGGAATCAATAAGTTTATCCTGTAGATTTGAATAATATAAGATATGATTTGCTATTCACTTACGTACGCCCTGATCAAGCTTCCCTTATCTCCTGGACGTGTGAATATCTCCTTGAATATGAGTGCCTCAGGTTTGGATAGTGTGCTCTATACCAATGCCTGGCCTCTCTCTTCTCCCTTATCGAGAATTTTACCCACTGTCACAGCTTTTTTAGAGTCCACAGCCGGTGTCAGTATTAGCCTGCTCTTAATGAGAGGCTCCCCAAGGAGTCCACTCTTTAACGTCCCATCCAAAGAAAGTAACCTCACCTACTGAACCTCAAGTTTTATCCAAACGTCAAAAAGTAGGGATCGGTACCAATGAAAATAAAAATGAAAAATCTCTGCCATCCGGCAATTATGGTGGAAATCTGGCACTCTAGCCAAAATTCCAACTCAATCCCCTACATTTTACTATTCATTTCGGTATGGACCCCCTTTGTCTTCATACTATTCAAAATAAGATTTATTCACCTCCCTTGTTCGCCCAGATTTTTTTTAACTTCAATGACGACCTGCTGTCACTAAATGTTCCCTGTCACACTCACCTACTTAACCTTCTCCTAATTTCTGTTAACAATTTTCTCACTTCCTCAACACTGGTTAACACTTCTTTATTCGTCTTACTTTCCGCCCAATGAACACCCTCCATTCACTCAACACCCAAATTTTAAAGACCATCGAAGTTTTTCTCAGCATGTTCACATCGAATATCATCTATTTTTGTTCGGAGATACTTTTTTCATATCTCTCTTCCTTGCCACCTATATATTTAAATTCACCTTTATGATATAATCTACTGTATTTATGTAAAATTGTTCAACACTGTGAAGTTCTGCAAATTAAGTTCTAGGCTTTAGTACTCTGCACGGCTCTTCAAGTTTTCTCAACGTGTGCTGCTTAGGGCGACAAAAGTTTCGCTGGTGCTCCAACCGGTATCTTCAGGTAAAAGATGTATCCTTCCACTCGAAGACGTTGGAAACTTAATGATCAACAATTATTAGATTACTCTAGGAGTAGGAAAGTTGGCGTATCGCGGTGGATTGACTATTCGATTCGAATCCCCGAAGTCTTTGGACAAGTCCTCTCAAAATCCTTGTGGGGTAATTTTCTGGTTACCAGATCTTACTGGGAAACCGCAGATGGTACAGGTAATGGAACTGAACCCTTAGCTTGATTTGGAAATTTCACATACGGTAGGGCTTAGTTGAAAGGCTAAAGGCTCTAACATCACCAACCAGACCATCCATCATGTTGAAAAACATTTTACGAGTTGAAAACTAGTTCGTAACTAGTAAAATCATTTAATGGAATATTACTGTTAGTTACCCTGGGGAAGTGACCGACAGCTTTGGACATTTAATCCATTTTGAATTAGTGAATAATTTGATAGGGAAAGGAATTTCTCAGGATAGTGAAAATAGAGAAGGAAATAAAGTAGAAAAGGAAGTGGAAAGAACTTATTGTCAGGATTAGCCTACTCTTAACAAAGACACCGAGGAGTCCACGGTTTAACGTCCTTTCCGACTGACGAAGTTCTGCGAATGTCCTCCACATAGCAATGATGTGGGCACTGGTATGCCACTCAAAAATCCCTGTCACTGCCGGGATTCGAAACCGGGCCCTGAGAATAGGAATCCAGAATTCTAGCCATCCCACGTGCCCGATATCATTACATTTTTACAGTGTTGAAACATTTAGATGAATGAATGAATGAATTTCCAAAAGGCAATTGAGTTTTCACATACTTCACAGTGGCTCAATTAAAAACAATTGAGCCACTGTGAAGTATGAATGAATGCATTTCTAAAATGAGGGAGCGAGATCCAGTAAGTGATCTTTCACACGCTGCTCAACTTAAATAGGGGAGCTTCCCTTGAAATCCGTGATGCATGGCGGCCCGGCTGGAAGGAGTGTTGGCGTACCGGGATGGGGCTGGTGGCCGGGAAAAGTCACATGACCTGAGGAACGAAGAGCAAAGTCACATGACCTGAGGAGCGGAGGGAAGACGAAGGGTGGGGCAGGATACACGAAACTATGACGGATGGCCCAGCGGTCGTCGTGGAGGAGGGGAGCGAACCTCCGGCCGACCAGCCTACCGTGTCCCGCGACCAATGTGACCGAGTCACGTGATGCACCATGCGGGTTTTTCCGCGCCGGATGAATTAATGGGCACGTTTGCGGGCAAATGGGTGAGGGATTTTGTTGGGCTCGAATGGGTGTGCGGTAAGGGGGAAATGACGGGACGTTCTCCCAGTAGTTGGTGTGATCGAGTGCCCGACGTAATTTTAATTCGGCCCCGCGATCTGTCGCGAGGCTTGGGGGCGACCTCCAAGACGAGGGCGGCTTCTGCGGGAGGAAATAAATTAATACGTCCCAAGGGGGGATCGAAGACTTGAAACGTCGGCGGGAGTCCGAGGATTGATCATCCGCCCGAGTTATAATCCTCCCGGGTCTCTCACGAAATCCCGAGAGTAATGCACGGTCGGGAGGAGTCGTCCCTAAAAATGCACGGCCCTTGCATGCTTCATTAAAATTAACCATTTTTCGGCGAGGGATGCTTAATGTCATCTCCAACCGCGCTTGAGGTAAACGGTGCCTGAGGCGATTTAGTATTTCCCACGCTTCAAATGCCGGTGACTTTTGGAAGAGGCTGTTTTATTCCAGTGTTATTCATCGCTCTAAGGCTACCAACGACAGCATTATTTCAATATCCTGAGCTCACGATATACCTCCGATTTATTAATAAATCACTCTAGTTTGTTTTTATCGGAAGTTGCCTAAAAAAACGACCGTAACAGTTTCGTGTCAACACTCAGCCATTTTATTTATGGAGTTAAATTTTACTCTATTTAGTCCA
Source organism: Platycnemis pennipes (assembly GCA_933228895.1). Lineage (NCBI taxonomy): Eukaryota > Metazoa > Arthropoda > Insecta > Odonata > Platycnemididae > Platycnemis > Platycnemis pennipes. Next base: position 45,087,225 of record OW121854.1, on the reverse strand, counting down.
TTAATAAGATCATAAAAATGAAGCCTGATGACTAATGACTATGGTAATGATAATAAGAGTAATAGTACATAATCGTCAAATAATAATAGCTGTAAATAGATTGCTGAGGATCACGATTCCATTTCTCCAATTCTGTGCTATATTGATGAGCTCATTAAGATTAAAACATCAAATCACAGAATCCGATATGCAGAGAACATCCAAATCACAAAAATTGTTTATGTCAGAAAAACACGGGGATTTTTCTATCATTAATAAAAGGGGCTCTATTTCTAAGGCAGGTTATTAAGGCAGGCCATGCTGCTACGTCTCTCTCACGATATGAAGCGTATTTTAGAATGAACGAAGATAATTTTTCTGGTTTTTCATGTCTCGTGTATAACATATTATCGCCATTGAGATTTGTATTTGGAAAGCTCTAACCTCAGAAAACTGACTGAAACATTCAATTTGGACAAAAGACTTAGATATGGACTTTAAATATGATATAAATCTTGAATTCCATTCAGAGTTTCCTCCACCGAAGTCCGCCAATAAACGTAATTTATTTGAGGGCATAAACATTCAAGGAGAATTTATTTCATCGAGATGTATAAGAAGAGAGTAAATCTTGTGATATTTTCCGCAGATATGTATGGAATCACAAGTATTTCTTTTCTTCTCAGCAGAATTAAATTTAATTCTTCCAGAACTCTACTTATATTCACACCAGAGAGTTTTTTTCAATACGTGTCATATGCCATCTGTTTCTGTTCTGATTTCAGAGAAGCATCATCTCAATTAACTTAGCCTTTATCGTGTTGTCTTCATGGATTATTTAGCTATTTACCATTCAAAATTATTCATTAAACCGTCAGTTATAAAAATTTTATACTACTTTTAATTAACAGTCATCTGACTGTTATTTCTAATGATTTTCACCCTCTTGCTTGCATTTCTCTTTATTTCGCGTTTGGCACAACAGGTTGACCTACTATCTTGTCCCTGGAGAGGAGTTAAAATTTACTGCCCGAGTTGTAAAAGTCACTAAGACCCATCCTTACCCTCAAGAACCCCTTCAGCCATTGAAGCCTCTAAAAATCTTCCTTCCTCAGACATATATGAAAGGCTTTTACGTCGTAATAATGCTCTTCAATTGATGGAATGCAAAAGGCTTACGTTAGTAAGTTTACAAATAATTTTTATTTGGACGGAAGAATGTTCTGCTCTGTCTTCTTTAGCGTCCCCTTTGACTTATAACTGTTTGGAAGTAGGGTAAAGGTGTGAGAACCATATATAACATTCATCGTAGGGCTTCTTGAAAAAATGTAGCTTCGAGCGTTGCTCCCTTAGCAAGATGTGAATTCCCCCATTCCAAGGGTACACAAACGACTTAGCAGGCGTCGCCTTTGGAGCAATAGTTCTACTTTTGCGGCGTAAATTCAATGTGGCACAATCCCTGTATTCACTCGGCGTTCACGTTTGACATGTCTTCACATAAGTTGGAAAAAATGACCCAAATTTATAACATTTTTCTTTGAGAATGAAAACCAATGGTAGATTGCCATTAGAATCCGAAAGAGAATAAGAAGGGGATTAAAACTTGGTACGTGATCCGATGCGTGATTTGATTCCATTTGCTTCCAGCGTTGAAATAAATATGCAGTTATTACTATAATGATGAGCAAAGGGCATTTTGGAGAGAAAATTTATTTGGTTAGGTGGTGAAAGGAAATTTTGATTTTCCACACGAGTATAAAAAGCCAAATGGCCCGGTTTTTGATTCATATATAACTGTAATGAAAGTCCACCACAAATTTATCTTTTTCTAAGTCACTCCATATCATCATCATCGGTCAACAATCCTAGGATTGGTTTGACGCAGCCCTTTACTCCATTCTTCTATCGGCCAACCTCTTCATATTGACGTAACTCCTCTCTTTTACATCCTTCACAACCTGTGCCATATATCTCATACGAGGCCTGCCTTTTCCATTCTTCCCGTTCACTTTTCCCTCGAGGATTGTCTTCATTAGGACATCCTACGATTTTCCCGATTATGTTGTCCCGCCTTCTTTCTAGGGTTTTCAGTAGACATCTCTTTTCTCCCACTCTTCTTAAGACTTCCTCGTTTCTCACTCGGTCGAACCATTTTATCTTCATAATTCTTCGTTAGTACCACATATTATATGCTTCCAGCCTTGACTTCTCTGCTGCTGTTATTGTCCATGCTTCCCTGGCATAGAGTAAAATGCTCCAAATGTATATTCTGATGAAATGTTTCCTCACTTCCACGCTTGAATTTGCAGCTGTAAGTAGAATCCTTTTTTGGTAAAATTTCCTTTTCGCTTGGACAATTCTACTGACATTTTTTCTTTTGCTTCGTCCATCGCTGGTTACTCGGCTTCCTAGGTAACAGAGCTCTTCCACATCCTCGATTTTTGTTTTCCTAGTTTAATATTGGTCCTGGCTTCTTTTCTTTTACTGCATACCAATACCTTAGTTTTCTTTTTATTGATCTTCAGGAGATATCTGGCCATTGTCCTTTCCATATTTCCTAGTGTCTCCTTTAAATCTCATCCTGTTTCTTCCATGACTGCTATGTCATCGGGGAATCGTAGCATGCTGATTTTCTCTCCGTGGATATTCACTCCCAGAGACTGTTCTTTAACTTCTTGGATGGCTTTCTCGATGTAGACAGTGACTAATACGGGAGACAGAGCACAGCCTTGTCTCACTCCTTTCTTTATGCTTGCTTCTGTACTGCTGGGTCCTGATATGATTATGGCCACCTGGTTTTTATACGAGCGGTGGGTAACTTCGGCTTCGGTCATTGTATGATACTCCAATTCTTTCAGAAGCTTTAGCATCATGTTCCAATCCATGTTGTCAAACGCCTTCTCCAAAACTACAAATGCAACAAACGCCGGTAGATTCTTCTCTTCTCTATAAGTAGCCTAAGGGCCAAAATCGCTTCTCTTGTGCCCTTGTTTCTTTTTAACCCGAATTGTTCCTCATTTAGGAACTCCTCAGCTTTTTGTTCTATTCTTCTATAGATGATGTTTGTCAATATCTTCGAGACATGTGTCGTTAGGCTTATGGTCCTAAAATGGTCACAGTTCTCGGTCCTCTTCTTTTTGGCAATAGGGATGATGACTTTCTTCTTAAAGTCCGTGGTTATCTCTCCTTTAGAGTACATGTCGCAGATGGTTTTGTACAGCTGGATAAATGTCTTCTCTCCCGCATTTTTAATTAGTTCGGCAGGAATATCATCTATTCCCGAAGCTCACTAACTACATATAAACACTAAGCTAAATATGATTTAGTTAGCCTTCGAAAATTGGGTTTGCAAAAGTTTATGAGCAAATTTCGGAATAATACATTGTTGATTAACAAATGAAAAATTATCTATTTTGTAAGGTTCAGCCTTTATGATGTCTGAAATGTATAACACTCTGAAAAGTAAAAGTCTGTATTTTCCCCATTCAGTTGAACAAACTTGCGATTTACGACGGTTCTCGATGAAAATAATTTAAGAGGTCCTTGCATATCATGGCAGTAAGTGTTTCATGTTTTATATTCATCAATTCTGAGATTAATCATTGATACCCCACAAAATCTTATGAGATCGGCGATAGAAAGTTCAATTCGTGTTTCGTGGTCATATAGTCAGAATCCTATGGTCCATGAAACCTGATATTAAAATATAGCGGGGTTGGTTGCTATTAGAGAAGCAAACTTCCATCTTGCCTCAATCCAGAAAGCAAAATTTGTCCTCCTTAGTCCCACGTGACAGTTATCATGAAATAAAATCACTTCATTAAAATTGTTTTTTCTTTTTATTACACAGTCTTCTTAATGCGGTAGGGATGCGTTAATCTAAGTAATGGAGTAAGAATTTTTCTGCCTTAAGGTTACACAGTATCTTTTTCAAACAATGGTCTAAGAGTGAAAATTAATTATACGTTTCATTAACAATGTGTTCAAGAAAAAATAATACAAATAGAAAAATGCTAATATAAGGCACACGGAAAGGAAAAGGCCGTACAAGGAGAAAATAGGTAGGCTTGATATGTTAAAAAAGGTAAAATAGAAGGTAAATAAAGAGGTAAGGATGTGTTAAATAGTATACTTTTGCATTCTTATAATGACAGTCATCATTAGTCATTTGTTGAAGATTGGTTTGACGAAGCTCTCATAACGATTCTCGTATCGGCTAATGTTCATAATTGCGTTATCATTCTCTTTTATATCCTTCACTATTTACACCATGTAGGTATCTCATATGAGGCCTTAATTTATCATTATTACCATTCTACTTATAAAATGTATTTTCGTATTTAATTGAATACAGGTTTGTGCATGTCAAGCGGTGTAACTTCATTCCTCAAAAGGGAGTGAGGTTGAGTGAGGGGGTCTTAATTTCTTGATATGCTAATTACAATTGCGATCTTATCCCCTATTCCGAGAGTGCACTGCGCTAGAAGTTTTCGAATTGATGCCCTTGCCTGATTTAATATTATGTCTGGGGGGAACGGCTGCGGTGATGTCATGCGAGCGGAAGCCTTATAAGTCCCCATTGTATGGGACACGCGACGGACAAAGTCAGTCGCTCTATTTAAATAGTCAGAGATTAGGAAGGGTGAGATTGGAGAGAGAGTATTCTGATGGTAGCATCAACCTACTTTTGACGACAATTGTCAAATTATTGTTGCTAATAGAGGAGGCGTTTGACAGCTATGGTTATTTGGACATTTTTAGGATAGGTGGGCTTTTGGGAGTAGGCAGAAAACCAGGTGTGAAAGAAGGGTGGAGGGCAACCCGGGTTCGGCATTTGTCTGCTAGTAACAAAAAGCTCCACATGGTCTACGGTTTATCGTTCTATCCGAGGATCTGAGTACTGAACTTCAAATAGAGTCTTTGGAACATTCAAGTTAGGAACGGTTTAGCACAGCAAAATCTGCAACTTCCGAAAGTTGAACCCGGGCCCTCCTGTTAGAGGCTAGTACTCTATCCATCGCAACCTACCTGATTCTAAAAGTGCCAAGCTTGTGAAAATTTGTTTCAGGAGGAAGGTATGTTACTCTTAAAATAGTATTTGAGTGACTGGTTATAAACAAAACTAAGATATTGCGTACTTATCTCGTGGAATTTTTCCATAATGATATAGAAATTTGTGAGTTGTGATTCTACTGGTTTAGTGCTGATGCAACCGGTTTCAGCCCTTAGGCCGTCATCAGGTTCGTACAAAGAATTTTTCTTGTCAGTGTATTTATACATGGTTAGGGAACAGCCAGTGGAAGGGAGGAGTGCGAACAGTGGAGGGAATGCGAGGATGTACTGATGGATAATATTACCATTTTTAGCCTCCCTCCACTGTTCGTTTTACCCTCGAAAAACCTAAGATCTATTCGTCCTGCCCCTAATCCCTTTTCCGCAACCCACTCTCACATTCCTTCCCCTCCCCTCCACTGCTTGTTCATAACTGTATATAAAGGCTTTCGTGATAAAAAATTCATTGTATGTACTTGATGATTGTGTAACGGCTGAAACCGGTTTCACCAGCAATAAACCACTGGAATTCACAAGTCTATATCTCTGTATCATTACAGAATGGTAAGAAGACCAAAGCTTTCCCATAGAACCGAAACAGCCGGCTATGGTAGTTCTGCCAATAAACCCGGTGTCAACCATGTGTTAGAGTTCAAATAATAACTTGGGCATGATGTTTGAAGAACGGTATAGATTGCAAGGTTTTAATCACATTGCTAATTTTTATGCGACCTTTGGAATACGTCGTGTCATATTTAATCAACCCTTCCGGACTATAGTTTCTTCTGATCCATAAAGTATCTCTCATTATTTGAGTATTATAGTGTGTGCCTTACACGAAGCTTTCTCAAGGAACGATAAATAATTGTTGTGGCGAATAACCGAAAAATGTGGTTTTAAGTAACCGATGTATACGGAGAGTGTGTATGAATAAAATATTGTCATTACTCACAAACAATGGAAATAAACTTTATGCGTATTTTTAGTGCTTAGTAAAATTTGGAACTTACGTGAAGCCAATGGCTCTGCTAAAATTTCCTGCAAGGAATAAAATACATAGCACAAGGAACGAATGTTCTTGAGAATTATTTCTGCTATGATATTTGTCATGAAATATTCCTACAAAAGAGCAATCACAATTGTTGGGCTTAACAACAAGTATTATATGTATGAGAAGTTTTCTTTTAAACAATGGGGTAGAAAAGGTGAAAATATGAGAGAATGGAAATCTGATATTCCAATGGTACCTTTCCAATGGTAAAAAATCTTCTGCATGTCTTTGGGACATTGCACCAGATCTGATCGCGCTTAGGCATTGTTCAAGATGGTCATCGTCAAAATTCTTGTACTTTAGACTCCCTAGCAATCTTTTGTATTTAGACGCCATAGTAAGTCCTGTTGATAAAAAATGTAAATAATTTAGCATACATACTTTGTTTTGGGTAAAAATTTGAAATAGATTGTTACGATCTGTAATAGGTATTTTATTTTGAATTATTATGATAATGTATGTATCTAGGGATTACTTGAACCCAAGCCGGTCGTGGATCCAAGTAACCCTTGTATTCATTTATCAGTAGACCAGCCTATACCTTGATGAATTGCATTTCTAATCTAACTTACAGGTAAACATTTGCATTGAAAGTACATAAAACAGTGTTTCAGGAAATACATTTTGCACTTACTTCATTCGATCGATCGATAGACTGATCGATCTTCAATCGATTGTCCGCACAGTGGAGACAGAAGTTGTAGAGCGAGAAAAATGGAACACGTGTTATTACATTACAATAACCTCCATTATACCCTAGTGGCAACTCGTGGAACTACTATGGGTGTACCAGGGACTGCACAGTGCTTGTATCTAATGGATAACCTAATAATAACGTCGAATATTACAATAAAGCAGCACCAGGAAATAATTCAATCAATTTTATCAATTTGGGTTCAAGTAACTCCCTAGGGTCCAAGTATTTACGGTATTTTGAGAGGCTGTAGAGTTCGGCTTTTAGATTCCACTACTACTTACTAGGTAGTAAGTGAGCAGTAGATTATATCGTACTGAATCCTGTAGAGTGCATGGAGTTTACAAAGCATTAAATGAATGGAACTATAGCAAATGAGTGCTCAAAGATGGGGTAGCATGATGAAGCCAACCGCGGTAGAGGGTCGCCCACATGATGGCCTGGTAACCCAAGAGATACGGGTTCAAATTCCATCTGGGGCATGGATGTTATGTTTGTCTTAGGTTTGAGAACTTAGACTGCACAAAATAACCAGAGCAGTTGGAGCGGCCAACAGTTAATTCTACTTCTTCTAGTATGAAGAAAATAAGTGCAGCATGCAAGTTTGTAAAATCGTGAAATTGTAACAAGCACCTTTGTCAGTTCCTACTTTCAGTTGGTGCAACATAGTTTAATTTAAGATTCATTTATCACCTTCTAAACTTAAGCTAAAATTAAATATTCTCTTATCGCATAGCATTCATTTTAAAATAACGCTTAGTATCGAGAATAAGCTTTCTTTTACACTATCGTTACTATTACTAGATCTCTTCTGTCAATAAACATAATCACACTAGCAATCCCGTAATATCATTAGTCATCATCATTGGTCAAAAATCCTAAGATTGGTATGACACAGCCATCCACTCGATTCTTCTATCGGCCAAACTCTTCACATTAATGTAATTCTTCTCTTTTGCAACCTTCACCTCTGGTTTCATATATCTTATACGAGGCATGCCTTTTCCATTCTTCCCGTTAACTTTTCCCCCGACGATTGTCTTCATCAGGTCATCGTGTCTTAAGATATGGCCGATTAAGTTGCCCCGTCTTCTTTTTAGAGAATTCAGGAGAATTATCTTTTCTCCCACTCTTCTGAAGACTTCTTCGTTTTTCACTCGGTTGATCCATTTTATCTTTACTATTCTTCGGTAGAACCACATTTCAAATATTTTCCAGGCTTGACTTCTCTGCTGCTGTTATCGTTATGCTTCGCTGGCATATAGTAAAATGCTCCAAATGTATGTCCTGATGAAATGTTTCCTCACTTCCACGCTTGTATTTGCAGCTGTAAGCAGGATTGTTTGGTGAGAGTTTGGTTGATCAGTTTGATTGGTGAGAGAAGAGCTCACCAGCTAATGAAATTCACACTTTAGGGCTGGAGGTCACTTACTTTCCCTCTCCCAACTGTGATATTCTAGAAAATGCTGATACTCAGTAACTCAAACAGTATGGGTCCAACTTCATGAGGTGTAAGATGTCTCCTGGATTCGAGCTCTGGCTGGGAGAGGATGTTCTTTGATTGCTTTTGGGCAGATTATTTAGCATTAAGAATGGGTGGGGTTAAACGTTATCACTAAATAAGAGTGGATAATTAGGAAGGTATATCACTGAAATGAATGTAAAATCTGAGGGAGTGAAGTTCTAAAGATAGCCCGAATATAAAGTGTGCATATTTAAAATAAATAAGGAACCGTAGAAAAGGGGTAGAGCTCTACTCTACTATTTCATTTTTATTTTAAAATTTAAATTTTGAGATCCCTGTGAGTAGCATGAGGTTCTACTAACTACATAGTATAATGGGGTCGTTTACCATATTTTTATTGCCGAATCTGATAGAGTTTGTAAAATAAAAAGACCCGTATTTTTCCGTTCTTTGATCCGTCAATTATTTCCCGAGTTATAGGCGTCGAAAAACTGATGTTTTTAACCCTTTCGGAAAAGTGGGTGTGGTGCAACCTCTGACGTATATCGACTTCGTCCAATCACAACTGAGGCCGCGAAGCTACTTTGCCTTATCGCAATGGGGGGACACAGCTGGCTCGGCCAATGGGAGCGATTACGACAGCATCTGTGCGAGCAGACCTTCCGAGAATCCCCCTCCACTCCCTTCCCCTCCCCTAAAAGCAGTCAAGGACGGGAGGAAAATGACGTCAATGTTATCACAGCAGCATTTTCGGTGGGCGTCACCTTTTGCTTATTAAAATTTTTGATTTATGAGTGAATGGTTTTGGTTAGAAGAATAATTTTTTCACTAAAATTCTTTTTTCGTTTCCATCTAACGATTTCGTGTACAACATTGCGATTTTGGTTCCGAGTAAACGCCCCCATTGTTTCCTGTTGCCTGTTGTTCGTGCCGATGCTGAACATTTGGAATATCTACATTGAGTACCAGGATAAGGTTCCGATTATAAACAACGAGTAAAACAAAAAATAATTTATTCTGAAAGAGTACAAATTGCTCTTCAAACTGATACGTTGGCGTTATTGTGAAGGACTGGGGTTGCCTTGATTTCTGGAGCGATTGGGATGACTGACTGAGATGATCGCTCGTTCGGCCGGCGGGGATCTTCCGTGATCACAGTGCTCTCCTTCCTCACCACTTATACAAAAGGAATGAAAGGACTCTTGACATGAGCACCTGGGTATGCAAAACAAGCCTCCTCTGCTCCAGAAAATTACCAGTGTTTCCTCTTTAGCCTCACCAGTCTTTAATTTTAAGATTGGTTTGACGCAGGTGTCCACTGCAGTCTCCTATCGGTTAACCTATTCGTATTTTGCGTAATTCTATACTTTTAAATCTGTCAATACTTGCTCCGTGCATCTCATGCGAGGCTTTACTTTTTTTATCAGGTCATCATGTCTCAAGATGTGGCCGATTAAGTAGTCTCATTTTATTTGCAATGTTTTTCGCACACTTTTCTTTCCTCGTACTCTGCGTAGGAGTTCTTTGTTTGTTACCCGGTTACTCCATTTCTCCATATTCACCATTATTTTTCTATCAGCAAAATTTTATGTGCTTCCAATATTGGCTTCTTTGCAGCTTCTATCGTTCATATCTAACTGTCGTACAGAAGCATGATCCAGATGTAAATTCTATTCAACTGTTTCTTTATTTCTAAGCTCCAATTTTGAGCTATAAAAAGATTCTTCTTCCGGTAGGATTCTCTCTTCAACTGAATTATTCTATTTACTATTTCTTTCTTGCTACAATAAACGCTGCGGTGTGCTGGTTACTCTTCTACCCTTCTAACAATACTATTTCATTCCTTCAAGTTTTTGATTCCCGAGTTAACAATGGTATTGGCCTCTCCTCATCTACAGCATTCTATTAACTCAATCTCTGTTCTCATTTTCAGGTGATATCTGGCCAATGCCTTTTCGGTATTAACTAGAGTCTTCCTTATTTCCCTTTTTGTTCTATTTGCAACATCGATTATAAGATTTTTTTATAATTATATCTTTATATCAGGAATATATCTTTATCTCATCTACGGAAGATAACAACTGTAGAGAAATCAAGGCATGATACATTTGAAATTTGGTGATTAAAAAATTATTATGAAGACAAAATGGATTGAACAGTGACTAACGAAAAGATCATAAGAAGAGTAAAGGAACAGAGACATTTGAAAAAAAAACTTCTGCAAGCTCTGAAAAGACGGGACAACTTAACCAGTTATTTCCTAAGACATGACGGCCTCATGAAAACAATCATCGAGGTACGAGTGAACGGGAAGAATCGCCAAGGAAGACCTCGCATGAGATATATAAAGCAGGCATTGGAAAAAAACAAGAACTATGTAAAAAACAAGAACTATGCAAGTATGAAGAGGTTAGTCGATCGGAGAATCCAGTGGAAAGTTGCGTCAAACCAATCTTAGGATTGTTGACTGATAGTGATGATCTTCATCTCAAATTTTTGGATAGTTTTTTAATGTGCTTAGCATTTTGTAATTGTCACTGAGATCGATTGGCCTTTCATTTTCATCACTCCATATCGGTCCTACCTACTAAAGAACGGATCTGGGTCTAATAATCCCCCCACTTCTCCCGATCTCATCCGCACTCTATTTCCGTCCCAAGGTGAAAGACTTTCCTTAGAGCGCGCGAGAATCACATTTAAAGATTTCCCCTCCTTACTCCGCTCCCCGCTCCCTTCAGATTCCGTACCCGGAGGACCTCATGCGTGGACGGAACCCTAGGGGAACTTAGGGTATCCAACTTTGCTGCCAGCAGACGACGCTATTTGAGGGTGTTGGGGGGGTGGGTACCTTAAACATTAAACTCTAAGGATTTTCTGTGGAGATGCTAATGTGCCTAACCATGCCCATCTCTCCGGCATGTGCGCAACAGGTGACAGCTACCTTCCCCTTCCTCCTCCTCTCCCTTCCTCCCCCTCCCCTTTTCCTCCTCCCCTTCCCCCTCTCCTCCTACTCTCGCCTCCCCTCACCCTTTGGCTCTCCCTCTCTCCTGCCTGGAGATCTTGACGATGCTTCTCCTAGCACTCTCGACGCCGTCAATATTCAGTGTTGCCAAATCCACGAGTGGATGGGAGATCTCCATTTGGTCACGGAGCGAAGGGGGTTAAAGCGAGAAAGAGAGGGTGATGGTATGAAGAGTGGGGGAGAAATAGGTGATTAGGGAGGGAAGGAGAGAGAAACGGAGCGACAGGAAGGGACAAGGGAGTTAAAAAAGAAGTAAAAATATATTTAGAAGATAACAGGCGGGTGAGCCTGTTTTGGGAGCTCAGGTCTAGATCAACACATAATTTGATAGCTATACCAAACTCAGAGACATCATTCCATTTTTTCTCGCGGTCTGATGAAGTAAAAATTGTCATGGTATGACATGATACTTACGTGACTGTGCCTAAAGAAAACAATAATCTCAGCAAAGCACTATATCTCTTACTTTTATACACATATAAAATGTGAGCTTTTTGTACGAAAAGTATATTCATCTTCTTTTCCAGAGGCTGTGATACTGTCTCATTGATTTCACACACACAAATCTTGAACTTTGGTTACTGGCTTACCATAACCTTTCTATTTAATTTCATAGTCTAATTTATTTTCTTGGACTCAAACATTTTTCTCTGTGTAGTGCTGTGACTTCCAGTGGTTAAAGCTTCTCAAACCTTACTTCGAAATTTGGCCGAAATTTTAGTGTATGGAGTTCAGCTAATAATAATTCAGCAATTAAAATATTGCGATCTTTTGTTTTCCTGGAAATTTGTGCCGGTTAAATTTCATTTTTGACTATCAAGCGCTTAATTTCCGGGTAAACACAAGGAATCCATTAGAGTAAGGATAAGTAATGCCCTTGTTCCACCCTCCGTATTCGACAATGATGCTTGAGATAGATATATGAGGATAATTATCATAAGAAATATAAATACGTGGGATGATTGACGAGGTTTAGATTATAGGAAGTTGGTAAGATGCAGTCAGAAATGCGGTGATCAAAAATGATGAGTTGCTGGTGGTAGGTTTTTCAGCCATGCGATTCGTAGCCAAGGAACCTGGTTCAAAACCAAGCCATCTGGCAGTGTTGCTTATCTTTATTATAATTCTGTTTCTTAGATGAGTACAATTTGGAGATAATTACAAATATAGCCCCGCTTCGTTCATATGGAGAGTTAAAATTCACTCTAGTGCTGAAACCCACTGCTTTTCATAGCTTCCATTCCTTTAAACACTGATGGAAACTAAATGACATACCTATTATGACTGAATCATTCTGTCAATCTCTTTCTTGCTTTTTTATTCACAACCAAATGAGTTTGGACAGGTTTGTGAAGCTGATTTAATATGAGAATTGGGGATGGACGCTTTGGTCCTAGTTTAGGCGGGAATAGATCTCTCTTCGAACATAAATTAATCCCTATCATTTCTTGTTAAAACTTAATCCATCCGCTCTCATTCTTAAACCTATTTATGTAAACTAGTTAAAAAACCCATATGCTCTCCATATGTCTCTCCTGTTTATCATATGTATCACTAATTCCCTATCAGCTCAAAGAGCTGATAGGGCATGTGCGAATCGATTTAGACTGGGAATTTCATCTCCAAGGGTTGCATTAGTAAGAGCTTAGATACTTATTCAGCTACTAACGGAAAATATATGACTACTCTTTCATTTGCTATCGTATTTGGTTGATGCTTACCAGGTAAGTCAAGGATTAAATACAAAGAGTCGTCATTTTTTTTATCCACGGACAAGAAAAGGTGTTTCCATGATTAAATATAACCTCGGCGTGACTATTATTTACCTTGAAGTCTGGCGTTACCGACACTTGTACCGTAAAACCGCATGATGTAATAGGCCAGCGAGCTGATGCAATCCAGATGCATTAACCTTGCAATCGGGTTCGCCTACTGATACTCGAGTGAATGCGATGTGTACTAAAAATCGTATAGATTATTTTCCCTTAGATTGGCCAAATGTGATATGCTGCATTAATCCTTAAGATTTATGTATTTTCGTGCGTCGATAGTGACGACCTTTTGACGTCCAAGCCGCGGCAAGTCCTGATTATGGTGAACAAACAATCGGATTTGACGAGGCACTGAAATATAGACCTCAATATCGTTTGATAATTTCAAGTAGCATGAAGTATTAATGTGCTCCAACCGCTTACATTATATCACACCGTCTACTCAAACTTAATTCGAAGCATTATTCTAAAAACAGAACACAGCATCTAACTATTACGTGGGACTCGAACGCCGTTACGTTTGGGTAGGCAGAGTGGTGGTTTTTACTACCCCGATTACTGCGGCACGATTGAGAATTATGTACGAACAGAATCGGGATAGTGTGGTTGATTAGGTACCTGTCTCCCATTCTGATGACCAAGGTTAGAATTCCAACAGTGGTTGGGATTTTTCATTATCATACCTGTCCCTACTTGAGTACGGTGTGGAGAGGACCTCGAGTTCAGTAATCTGTCCATTGGATAGAATTCGTCGTAATTTGTTCAGTTATCTGTTCGTCGGATAGAACTATGGATCCCTTGGTGTCTTTCGTTACGATTAGGCTAATGCCGACGTGACGCCGTTTTCCTCCACTTTCTCTTCCCTGGAAAATATCCTCCTCTATCCAAATACCCACTAATTCTATACATCGCTAATGACATAAGATTTCGCCTACCTACACCGAAGAACTAACTATCAGACTAACTAACTCAAGTGCGAACTAATTTTTAACTCGTTATACATCACGCAGTGGAATTTTGGAGTTTTGAAACATTTTACATGATCATAGTAGGTTAGACGATGAAAGATGAATTTGGAGGGATGAAAGTCATTAAAAGTTAAGTACTCCGTCCGTCAGATGGGACGTTAAACCCTTGACTACTTGGCCGATTTTTTAAGAGTAACCTCTTACTCTCTCCACCTCCGTTCCCTTCTATCCGAATATTTCTACCTTCACCCAATTCCCCCCACCTATCCTGGCGAAATGATATTATCTGTCAGTCGTCTATCCTGCGTCTACAATAACTACCACTATTTGAAAAATTCGTTTCTTTGACAAATAAAATACCTGAATGATATCTCTCGATTGAACTATATGATTTAGTAGACTCGTCTCTTAGTTATAGACTCTCCCTTATCTACTCCTGCGGTACTTCTTCAGGGTACAGTTATTGTTAAAAAGGCAGAGACAAGGTGGAAAAGGAAACAATGCAGTATGAGTCAGGCACACTGAAAGTGGTGGTTGGTTATTTAGGGATTTTTTTGAGCATGGGATTCTGGACGAGAGGTGAGGGCGATGAGAAGCACCGCTGAGGGTGGTGGGGGATGGTTTACACCCTCGGCTGATTTTTTCACGGAGAGTGGGACCGAGCCAGGAGGCGAAGGAGAAGGAAAAATAAAGAAATCTGCTTAAACGAGGAAATATGAATTGGGAACCTTGAGTGGTAGGCTGGAGAGAGTAAATGATGCAGCCGTTTAAGCCACTTAACACAAATCCGGAGTGGGAGGTCCTCTGGCTGACGGAATTGATCGGCCTATTTTATGGCGAGGCTTTGGGATGTTATATCTGTATCCAGGTGGAGGGATGGTGGGGGTGGTACGAAAAGTGATTTTAGCACCGCCGCGAGAAGAGAACAAAGATATAGATTGACACGTGGGGAGGGAAGATAGATATTTTATCGTGGGACCACATCCTTAGATTGAATTGTTTTCATTGGATAGATTGTCAAATGAGTACGAAATTGTGCCAACATTGAAGCAAGGAAGAATGTCTTTACTACGTATGGACACCGTCGTTCATAGATATGGTTCAAATGGACGTACAAAGTATATTTATATGTTTGAACATGCTTTTATATGAGTATAGCTAGAATATTTAAATATTTAATTCTTATAATCAGAACAATCGCTGCCATTACAACCCCTTGTCGCCATTCCCATGTAACCCGTTATTTTCAGTCATATTTTCTGATTACTTGAAGTTCTTATTTAGACCTTCATTAATGAAGATATGCTGATTTGCTATCCAATGACAAATAAATGAAAAAATACCTTAAAAAAATGATTGTCATATAATCACTATATAAGTTTAAAGTTTACTGCAAAAATTCATATAGTAGTAGGCACGATCTTAAAACTATGGTCGGTTTTGTTGGAGCCTGGAAATTGTTATTGGGCTTTTCTTTTCACCGATAAGATGCGCGAGGCATTTATCATTCACGAGATATGGCGTTAGATGCAAGGAATCTCGTACAGATATTCTGAAGTTTTTTTTATTTGATTTTGGTAATATGAAAGTTATCACTATGGATAACTACAGATCTAACGCTGTTTATTTCATAAGGTACGCTTAATATAAATACTTTTATCTGAATATTTTGGTATTTTGTTTTGAAGACTTAATTTCTATTAGTACCTGACGTATTCGGATCCTAGCTTAGGTAATTTCTTGGATTTATTTACTGATGAATACTTTTAAGATCTAGACTTTAAAATTGACCTCAGACAAAAGCTGTATTGAAGTTATCAGTGGAAAGCTGAACTCCCTATCCAGAGGAATTGCATAATTGATGATTAATATATTTAGGAAAAATAGCTTAATGATCGTCTTATACTACGCTATAAAGTTATTTAGTTAATTTTGAGATATTGATAAGTCTTTATAGATAATTTGCGACAAAAGCATATTCCTCCGGAAAATATTTAAAAATTGCCGAACTTTGCCTAATATTTTATTTAGGCTTAGGGATTTCTAAGCTGGATAGCCAATATCAAAATCGTAGATTATGTTGATTTTGTTCAAAACAAAAAAAATAATATCCTAATGAAAAACAGGACTTAGGAAGCTGCAGTGGCGACAGCCATTAAAGAAGCTAAAATTGATTAAATCTAACTACCGCTGATCTCCATTAACTATCGTCCTCATCTTATTAAATCCCATTAATATATAGGTTTAGTGGACTAATTTTGTGCTGATTCTCAGGTTATTATTTCCTTTCAGATTACTCTATATTGCCGAGAGAACGCTGTTGTTCCCATGCTATCTTATGAGAGTATCTCTGTATCCATATTTCCCATGCCTTATCATTTACCGATGTCTCCACGACTCCCCTGCTTGTATCGTTGTATACCACAAACTCCCCAATGTTTGTGTCGTAAGTCTCACTCATAGCGTTCTAGATGTATAAAGGTAGGCTCTCTCACTTTGCTTATCATCTCCTGAATATTTAATGGCTACAAACGCTACATAATTCCAAATTGGTAGCAAACTCCATATCACGGAAAAGTCCCATGAAATTAAGATTCCAACAAATTGTGCTGTCGAAAGACTCATATGTATAGTCTTTAGTAGGCACATACTGATTTGTCAAGGATTTGATGCAGCATTCCGACTCTGCCTTACTTTTCACCACTTCTCTAGAGTGCTTCCATCCCTACCCTATCACTCACTCCAGTGAAATATGCTTCATGCCACATATCATCCCTTTCAGAATGCTCATCCCTTTCCTCCACATTCCGGAGATGAAATTAATCAAATGACCACATCATTTGGTGTAAAATACATCAACTGGGGCACGGTGTATTTTTTTGACGAGCAAACGTTCGAGTTGCATAAGTATTATTAATGGTGCACCGCTATGTGATAGCCTACTTTCCGGTGTCAAGGTAAAAGCGCGAAGGTTCCATCTTGCGCAGCGTAAGACTTGAGGGGTGGTGTGCGCGGATTAAATATTCAACCGTCACCTATAAATACAAAGAGGGTTGGAGAGGGAGAGAGGGAGGGGGAGTGGACAGGCTCGGGGAGGTGAGTAAAAGACGCAAGAGTTGGAGGATGGAAGGAAGGCGAGGTGGAGTTACGGGGCGGGAAGCAAGCGTGGGTTTTGTGAGCGTGGAATTCCTTTTCCTCGGGAAAGGGTGAAAGGGTACAGGGAGAGAAGATATTGTAAGGGAGAAGAGGGTTAAAAGGACGAGGGTGGGATGAGTGGGGCGAGGGGGAAAGGGAGAGAAGGTTTGGGAAGAGAGACTAAGAGGAAGGTTTGAGATGCCTAACCCCTGTGGAGCGAGCAGAAGTTGGATCGACCAGGGATGGCTGTAGCAGAGGCGAAGGTTTGCAGGCCGTGGGGAGATATTCGACGCTTGCGCGCCTCGGCCACCTTTAACTCCCTCTCTCTCTCTCTCTCGGGCTCCTTTCTCTATCCTCGCCTGTCCCCGCTCCTCTCCAACCACCTCCCTTCCCCCTTGAAAACTCCGCCTCCCTGCATCCAATAAACCCTACTACTTACGGCGGTGGTGGGTGGCTGAAGGTAGGCTGCGCCCTTGTGTGTGTGTGGGTTAGTAAGGGTCCACCCTTTCCTCCTTTTGGGAGGGGGGGGCTTAGGCGGGTAAGGGTGACTTCCAAGCCCCCCATGTCCCCTTACCCTTCTCCTGTATACCTCTTCTCCACCACCCGCTGGTGTCCGCGGCCCCTCGCCAATGAGCGGGGCCTTGGAGTGACCTACTCGCAGAGAAGTCGGTACGCCTCCTTTCACTCCGTACCTGGTCAGCCTTCCCTTTCCCGAACATCTTACTCGCCCTCTCTCACTGCTCTCCTCCACACTTCTGCCTCCTTACAAAGATCTCTTATTCCTTCTTCTCTTCGTCGACCTCTCTTGTTTGTGCGAGGAGTGTCTTGGAGAAAGAAGGTGAAAGAAGGTTGAAAACCCGGTCCTCGCGAGGTTTTTTTTATGCCCCTCCCCATCCATCTTTACGTCCGCGGAGAAGAAATGTTTATTAGCCCCTCGGTTTTTGTACGGATTCTGTTTCGTTGATGCCCACGCCAAAAAAAAGGGTGCCGGGGTCACTCGATGAAACTTCCGCGGGTGAGGAATGAAGCGACTTTTATTTGTAGCACTCAGGCCCTCTTCATTGTGTGTCTTATGGGTTTCACGCGATTTGACGAGTAGGTATGATGAAAGAAACATATTTCCAAATTTTATGATGGCAGATGTCAAATTTAAGATCGTGAGGAGTTAGTTCAAATGTTAAACAGTGTTGGAAATAATATGGAATGGAGGAATTTAAGTGAGAGGTAAATTTTTTTATTCTCATACTTTGCTTAAACACAGAAACAGAATGAAAAAGCACTCATTTGAATAATTTACTCGAAAAGTGCTGATCTCAGTTAATTTAGCAGTAATGAAGTCTACCACTGTATCTCGCCTAAAACAGTGTCTTTTTTACTTTTGTATCCGTCCTCTGCGGACATATATCAGTATGCTCTAATTATGATACGATTTTGTAATAAATGCTATCGTCAAGACTTAGAGTTTTTACAAGGTTTTGAATATTTTTAATTAAATACAAATATTGTCGATTTATGATTTGGTTCTGTTCCGCTGAGACGGCTCCAAATTCCAGATGATTCAATTTCAAGTCTGCATCAAAAATCAGTGTTGGGATAAAGTAAGAAATGAATTTACAAAATTATCGATTTAATAAATGCATCATACTGAAAAAACTTTGTCTCATGCCCTGATGTCTAGTTTAGATTTCATATTAAAACGTATGCTGTAAGCCATGCGATAAATTATTGAAACTTGGATTGTCATAACGTTAAGTACAAAAAGAGTTTTCAATTCGTGAAAAATAGTTTTCTGCAGTCAATCGTTACTTGAAATCAAAGCATTAAATTGGTAAAATTTGTCTTTGATAGACCATGTAGCAATATGAGATATTGCAATAGTGATTGATTTTTTAGGTCATAGGTGCGTATTTTTAAGGATTAATATGACGCATTGATTTAAGGTATTTACCATATGAACGTCTCTAAAATCATAAATTCCTCTACACTTCTATTTATTTATTATTTGAGAAAGGTGACCTACAGCTGATTTTACTTAGCAAGATTTTCATTACGAGCGTACAGATAGTTTCTAGAAAACAAAGTTAGGGTTTAAGGTAATCCAGCGTCAGGATTAGCGTATTCATTACGGAATACTCATTTGTTATCCTAAGAACTGACGTTGTTAAACCCGTACGAGCCTTTAAATTTTATATACGTAAAATATTGTTATACTATTATTATTAAATATTATTTTACATTTGTATTCAGTTGAAAACTAAATAATGAACTGTTAACAAAATGACTCAGGAGATTTTGTACCTATTAATGCCGTTATAAAATTGAGGAAAGGTAGTACTTACCGGTCTGATAACTCTTCCTTGTGGTATCTCGGCGGTCTAGATGAATTTGGAAAATAATCCTTAAGTGCTGATGCTTGCTTTAAAGTCGTTGTATAAATTGTTGTAGCTTCTATCGTAGTTGACCAGTAGCTCATACTATTACCTCAGACGAGAAAGAGGGTAGATAGGATATAGATAAGATTTTTGGAATGCGAAGGAAGGTGGAGAGGTACTCCCGAGTCAGCATTATTTCATTGATAAAGCAATCCGTCGAAGGATTCGCGGTGTAACATCCCATCCGACGGTCCGAGTACTGAACTTTGGAGTGCTCTCCACAAAGTACTCAAATAGGGACCGATAGGTATGTCACCGAGCAAAACTTTTTTTACAACTGGGATTCGATCTCGGGCTTTCGGGATTTCAAGCCTGTATTCTAACACCACAACCACCACCTTTTTTTTTTAAACTGAAGTTCGGTCGTGTCAAGAGAGGACACGCGCGGCGATCCCACCGTTTTTTTTTCGTTTCATTAAAGCTTGCCGCGCGAGTTCAACTTTTTCGCGGACTCCGAAGCCCACGACCGGCCGAGTAAACGGTATTTATCGCCCGACGACGTCCACGGGATTCTGGAGGGCGTGCGCAGGGACTCCAATGAGACGGAATCTGCGTCACGTCTCCGCTAAGCGGCCCAATCTCCACCCGCTCCCCCACTCACCCACCATCCCCTTCCAACCTGTCCCCCGCCCCCTCCCGATCTCCCGTTTTGCCCTTGCGTCACGCTCCAACCAGGGGGAAAGGAAACGGGTGGGGGGTTGGGCTCTCGACGCGGGGAAATGGGAAGTAGGGTGGGAGGGGCCTGCTGGAGAGGAAGGCATGAAATACACGCGGATCGAGTGTCGAATGCAGATGCTCATTTGTTTTCGGGCATTAATGCCTCGTTATGCCTCGAGGGGAGAGGAGGGCGTTCACGGAGATGGGGGCACGTTCCTGAGATTATAACACGTTGTGAGGCGAGAGGATGGGGACGGGGAGTATGGATCGATGGGTGGAGATAAATATATTTATTTTAGTTGGGCGAGATTGAGATGAGAGAGTCTCTACTACCGCCAAAGCTCTGTCTGCGTCATTTTATGATGTAAACTGCCGAGGCAATGGTTATATTATTAAGAGTTATCTCATCACGAGAAAAAGGTTAATATATATAAGCAAGATAGGCTACATTATAGTTATAACTATCATCGATGTTTTGGCTGTCATGGATGACTAGGATTGTTCTTATCATTATCACATATCGGTTAATTTTAAGTTAAGAAATTGATTCGACAACCATTTTAAAGAAATATTCTCTTTGTAATTCACGAAGAAGCGGTAAATTCTCAGAAATAGAATTGGGAGAATGCATCTTCGTGTAAAGACACTTAATAACGTTTTTTTTCGGAACGGAACGTTAGACACAGCGACTAAATTTGGATATTTAGGAGTACTTCTTATTGAATTTACGTACCTCACCGAATTTTTAATTCGAACGCCGTTCGTTCGAATTTAGTTATAGTTTAGTTGATACTGTCACATTTGATCGTGACAGTATCCACTAAACTCACTCCTTGGTGTTCATTTAAAATAATATTGTTGAACAGTAATTTTGCCGCGCAAATTATCTGCATAGGTTTTAAAAGTTCAAATCCAAATATTCAGTTTGAAAATTAATATCCTTTTAGTTTAGATGGCTACCTTTGTGTAATATCACATGTCCATTGGGCTGAGTATTATGTTTGTGAGCGCTTTTCTCACTAACCTGACCAAACTACGGGTTGATAAACCTTTTATGTGTATTAGTCATGAAACTACGTGATGAAAGGTAGAGCTGTTGTTCTTATAATAGGAAAGAAAACAAACCAACCATGAGATCTTTTCTGCCTTTGGGAACTGTTATGTAATCGAGTTTAGTAGTATCTTAAGGGGAAAAGAGTAGAAAAAAACCCGAAAGCCTACCCTTAGGCACCAAGGGGTCTACGGTGGAGCGTCCCATCCGACGGACGAAGTATTGGGCCGTATTCAGATTCTCCTCTCCTCGTTTTTTACCGCTAACGTCATAAAATCTCATCGCAGGAAGAATATGTACACAGTTTGAACTCGTAGTAAATATTGTATGGTGTAAGCAGTAGAAACGAGGTTGGTATTGAGATACTGAATACAGCCATGCGAGTTTGTATGGTTTACAGATTCTCCCTGTAGTTTTACTTTTCAGCGTCACGCTGAAGGTAGTTGTTGAATACGTACCTACATTTTATTTGGTATTTATTTCACCAGCAAATCAAGAGCAGAAACTATAACCTTTTATCTTCTTTTATAAGATAATAATAATAATTAGTAGTGACACATAAAATTAGGAACCGCTATTCAACTGAAAAATCTCTGTATTAAAACACATTCCTTCAGGTTGCGTAGCCAATACTCTAGCATCCATACTAGCCCCTTCTCCGCGCCAATTGTAGATACCATTGAGGTATACATCAATGGTAGATACCATCCAAAGCAAAATATCGGGAGCGATGTTATGCAATATGATCTGACCAACGACGTTATCCAATATAGATAACTTACAATATACGAGGGAGGGTAAAAAAGTCTTAAAAGTTAAAAAAAATAGTTTATCGATTTAAAGTTGCAGAAAAGCGAAGTTTATCGAGTGATAAATAGTCAGCATCAATCCTTGCCTTGAGATTTTTTCTGACCATTGCTCTGCTAGGCGTACATTTTGGAGGGGCGAGTATTTTATGAGAAAAAGGATATGTGTCGTTGTTGTTCCAGGAGCCACGGTTGCCACTAGGTACTGCGGAGTACCGATCGTAACTTTGATCCCTTGACCTTGTTCTCACCTCGTTAACTGTTTCCGACTAAATAAAGATCAAAAGGTTGATTCCAATCTCAAGCGAAATAGCCATGAAGCTAGCACTTTGAAATATTTACATAATATTCTTTTGATTTTCGGTGATGGGATTCGCATGTGCCTCGGTTTACTGGCAGTATTGGTTTTTTAAATTTAGTTCCCAGTATCTGCCAACATTAATGTCTTATTTTGAGGTCATTTTTCGAAATACACCCCTCTGTAGCTTGTTTGAGCAGTAGAATTTTAAGCTTATTGATGGGTGTGAAAGATATGAGACGTGTATAATGGGAGGGTCCATTAAGAACAGAGGAACCGTGGAGATGTTGAGGGAGTTTAGGTGGGATGTAGGCGTGGTGGTTGTTTAATTTATGCAAGATTGTTTGAAAGCAAACAAGGACCTAGTTGAGTGCTGGATGTTACATTATTCGATTAGTGATAGCAATAATATTTTACATGAGCACAAGACCAAGAAATCGCCTATACTTTACCCGAAAAAAAAATTGGTAATCCAAACTCTTTTCTGGGGGGTTGTGTTTGAAACCGTCGAAATTATCTCGAATAGGTAACCAAGGAGTCACGTGATATAAACACACATGGTTTAAAAATTTAATATGTCTGAATTGCTCATTATAATATCATTAATGGTTTTCACTTGAGTTTTTCTCACCTCTCTCGCGTATAGAGCCCCCGGACGAGGAAAAACACAACTGCAAACAATGAATGACGTTGTAATCAGCGATTTGAACACACCAAATTTGCGAAACATTCGTGTTTATATCACGTGATCTATTGGTTACCTATTCGAGATAATCCCGACGGTTTCAAACGCGGGTGATCATAGATCATTGATTCCAAATACTTGCCATCTTATTGATGTAGATAAATTATTTTAATTTCTTTCCGATTCCCCAGTAATCCTACTGTAGTACCTGCGGTGAGATAAAATTTACTTAGGCTAACAGAAACTAGTCGAACTACAGTTCCTAAGGAATTCCTAAGAGCCCCTCTAGGTGCAATTAATTTTTATTAAAAAAATTACGGAGACCTTCTTGCACTTATCCACACTGTGTTTGCATTAGGTAAGTTGCAATGGATAATTGATATTGGTTTTGGATTATACTTGAATGCATTTTTGAACACTGTTGGACTTTTTAACTTCAATACTGTCAGTAAGTTATTCTTTCAATTGTTTCTTCTCAAAATTCACCTCCTCCACATCTTCCTGCGATCCTGTGGTAAATTCCATGTCTTACAGTAATTCATGAGCAAACATGGTTGCGTTCCTCCAAGTAGGCCGTGAAGACTCTCACCTTTTTCCGGGTTTTAAGTATCTTTATCTTTGCCAATGAATTAACTTTTTCCCTTGATTTAGACTAATTCCTCTTCTAAGTTTTCCAGTATATGGGATCTCTACTAAATCGACCTAAATAATGAACTTGAACGTGTGCAGCGGCAAGATTTATAATGGGACTGTACGATAACTATATTAGCGTAACCAGTATATTAAATTAATTAAAATGGGAATCATTATCATATCGCAGGTTGAAATTTAGACTTAATTCCTTAAATAAATACCAAGATAATATTTTCAGTGATGACGTTAAAAATATTTTGCAAACCCCAACTTACTATGCTAGACTGGACCATAATCATAAAATTAGAGGAATTGATTGCCGAACTGACAGATTCAAAATGTCCTTTTTTCCTCGTACAATCAGTGATTTGAATAGCGGTAAATAAGTCCAATACGAGAGTATCAATGGATAGTATAGGTAGCTTCATGTTGGCATAAGGACTTGAAGCTAACCCAACTAACAGCATGTTTTCGCATGCTTGCTTTGATATTTTTATCTTTTTTAAATACTGAAGTTTAGATTAGTATATTATTACTAATCATTTTTTATTCATGATATGTAGTGCATGTTTGGTCAGAAATCACCCCCTGCCACACACCTTTATGGTGGCTTGCAGGGTATTTTGTACATATAAATAATTAGGACAAATACTCTTACTTGCTTACATGTGCTGTCGGTATGACTTCATTCTCCACTTCATTTTAAATTATGGAAAAATACATAACATTGAAGGAGGATAGAGTTTATGCTGAAGCTGGAGTGCTGGTCTCTTATCCCGAGGGCTTGGGTTTGAATCCCAAATGAGGCAGGCATTGACACATCGGTCCTCGCTTGGGTGCTGTGTGAAGAGCACTCGTAGTTCACTCGTGCTCCGTCCGTCGGATGGGACGATAGACTGTGAACTCCTTGGTATCTTTTTTTAATAGTAGGCTAACGCCGTTGTCGAGTTGTACTCCACTCTCCCTCTGTTTCTTGAAAAATTCCTACTCATATCCAATTACCAATTTATCCTAAATGGCGCAAATGACCTTAGCTTTTGGTTGCCTCCCCCGAATAGATACTAAAACTACAAAACATAAGCATCCCGAACCACCTATACTGGTTTTGGGATTCGGTTATAACACACTTTCGGTGAATTCGGCGGAAAGCAAATCTTACCTTTCCAATGTATAGGAGTATTCCTTCAAGTAACTTCATTAGTTTTTCTGTTTCCCAAAAACTTTCTAAACCGATTTCACGTTTCCTTTTACCATTTTGAACACTGATAAAGGAAATACAAAAGCCTCAATTCATGAAAATATTATGTGCTACGAATACTTACGTAGGACTAAATAAAAATGAGACATTATGAGTGGAGAGGCCATCATGATTCTTTCACCTGCGTTTATTTTTCGAAGATTTTTTTGGAAAATATTTAGGTAGCCTGGTCAATTGTAGGTCATTAGAGCTAATTGTGCGAACATTATTTCATCGGTCAGAAGTGTTAAAATTTAATCAAAATATCCATTATGAGCATCAATCGGCGTCAAAGATGCTTGCCTCCGCGATTTAGTTACCTCAAAGTGGATTAAGGATTGGTGGTACATGGGTGGCTCTCAGGAACCGCCAAGAGGACAAACCTGCTCGTTTAGGCTTGTTGCTTAAAATATCACTAGTTATAAAAATTTCGCTTCTTACGTATTCTTGATAGATGAGAATGTTCTCATTTCCAGCGTCTAAAGATCTTTTACACTTTTTTTAAGGGAATGTATATGCTACTAATTTCATTTGGCCGAATCATTTTCAGGTCGGCTTGTTGTGGGAGTGTCTGGTTGAAATTGTAGCAATGAAAGGAACTCGTCATAAATAAATTCCCCTAAAGTAGTGGAAATTCGTAATCGTAGTTTACCATTTATTTATTTATTTTCCACTACCCCCGAAAACAGCACCTATGGCCTTTTACATCGGGGGATTTAACAATCAACAACGGACAATCACACACATCCATGTCCTGAGTGGTGAAAAAACCCACTCAGGCGGGATTCGAACCCGCGACCCTCAGGTTAGCAGGCGAGAACTTAACCACGCCGCCACCGGGGCCGACAGGAGCAAGTCATGGAGCCACCATGGAGCAAGTCCACCTTATCAATGTGTAACCCATTACTCGAGAACTTAAATATCCCCATTTCATCTTCCTTTTTCCTCTTTTCCCTCAATAAGTCATTCCCCATTGATGACCTTATTTATTTAAATAGTGTTTATGAACATAGATGGATATGAAGGATAAAATAATAATACAAATTGCCTGAGCCAAAATTGAGAAAGAAACAAATATCAAGATATAAAGTATATTAACTTAAAAAACAGTGAATAAACTTAATATCTTGAATTAGTTTATTGGACTACTTACCTTTTGACTATTTTTACTCATGCGGGCAAAACTGAGGAGTGAAAGTATGATGCTCTAGGCACAGAAAATCACTGAGGGAATGTATTCCCATAGAATAAAAGGTATGAAAAATCTGCGATACTTACTTCGAGATAACCAGAATATCATACGACGGAACAGTTAATGAATACAGGTCACAAGTTACATAGCAATGTATGCACTGTGAGATAATCATGACGTAGGTGATCATTGTGTTCATCATAGACTGCTTTCGTGTGATAGATTCGTGCTGGATATGTTGGACGTTAATATTTAATCTGGTGGAAATTTACCCACTCTTAACAGAAAATATTATTACTAAGAAGCCTTCTGACTCCACGCTTTTGCTGAATAAAGTGAATGAATCTTTTCCGATTTCTGTGATTGAGTTAATGTTATTTCATTCCCACCAAATGATGTGAGTAGTGTAATGCTAGTTATACACGGAATTGGTGATGGGGAATAAATAATTCATGGTTTGTTACAATAATTTTGATATTTAGAAATTTAATTTATGCTTTTGTTTTGCATTCATCTTAGCTTTGGAGGTCGCACGTAGGGTATTGTTGGATATTAGCTTTTATAACTTGATGCAACAGCGAGAGAGAGCGCAGTTATTTGCAGCGGTCAGGGTTTTGCAGAAAATGGAAATGATATATAATGCATGGTACGATAAGGAATTTGCAAATAACAAACGTAGCAGGTGGCATGAATTGAGTGTACCTACTGTGTATTTAGTTAGAATCTCATACCATCTACACAATCATCTAATTATTATTTTAGTAAAGGTAATTCAGCTAAGTATTATTCTATTAGTCAATGTATTCATGTTAACATAATTATTTTCTTTTACATACTTCAATAGTAGCCCCAATAGTCAATAGTAGAAGCTTCAATAGTCAATGATCAAAAGTCAATTCAATATTCAATAGTCAATACCTAATAGTAGCTTCAGTAGTCAATCGTAGTTAGTAGAATAGCCCAGGCAAAGAGGGCATTCTATCAAAAGAAGAATCTACTTATAGCTGTAAATACAAGTGTAGAAGTAAGGAAACAGGCATCAGAACATACATTTCTTTACGGAAGCGAGGCATGGACGATAACAGCAGCGGAGAAGAAAAGGGTGGAAGTATTCGAAATGAGGTGCTACAGAAGAATGATGAAGATTAAATGGATCGATCGAGGAATTAACGAGAAGTCCTAAGAAGAGTGGGAAGAAAGAGAAGTCTGCTGACAACTGTAAAAAGGAGGGACAACTTAATCGGCCATATCTTGAGACAAGATAGCCTGATGAAGACTATCGCCGAGGGAAAAGTAAACGGGAAGATTTCAAAAAGACAGGCCTCATATGAGATACGTGGAACAGGTTGTAAAGGATGTAAAAGAGAATAATTACGTCACAATGAAAAGGTTGGCCGATAGAATCAGGTGGAAAGCTGCGTCAAACCAATCATAGGATTTTTGACCAATGATGATGATGATGAATAATAGCCCCTTAATATCTCATGGGAGGTAAACAGATAAGTATTCATTTTTCCTTGTCTCATGAAATCAGTACTAGAGACTGATTTCATGAGACCATAAAAGTCTGAATGGGTGCTTGATACGGTGGTCCGTCCTCTTTTGAATTTTCATCATTTCTTTCCTTCAGTAGTTTTTAAAAGCATTTCGCTTGTTACTACGTTCATTCATTTAACATTCATTATTATTTGAGTGCAATGCATTTCAAATGGTTCCAGTCATACATTTTCTGTGACTGCTAGTGTTAATTCCTCACTCTCGTAAAGGATTATTCTGACGATAAAATGCTTTCTTTCTTCCTAGATTTTCTTTTTAGCTTCTATTAGATTACTTAACTGTGAATTAAATATACTGATTGTTAATTTTTCCCACATTAACCTCTCTCAATTCTTCTTTCCAAATACCAATAATAATATTTCATGTCACTAGGGAAGGACAGTTTTTAGTTTTTCACTTGAATATTTGTTTATTGGAAAGTTCAATACATACTCAAGCGGAAACCTGTGAATAGCTCTTCTTTCCTGATGTTGAAGTTCTAGTTCATTGACTTTGACATGTTATTGTGCAATATCCCACCCCATTGATATTATATTTCCCAAGTTTAATAGTTATTGTTTCATCCTGCTCCTCAACATCATTGCACGTACCTATGTCATGAATTGCCGCAGGGAGAAGCCCGAAGCAGTTTTTACCCTCAGATCGTGCTTTCTCGAATACATTTTTTTTCTAGCCATTCGGTCCGTAACCTGTCTATTCGGCGTGGGCGGTTCCGTGGTTTTTGGAAGTTCGGTGTGGAGGGGAAAATTCATGGAGCGAGGGAAAGCGGATGAGGCAGAGGGACTTCGTGTTGGTGTGTTTGTTTGTGTGGGAGTGGAGGGAGAGATAGGAGCGAGGGAAGGGAAGGTTGAAGATAATGATAATCTTTATCGATCGCCTTTGCTGGTCAGATATGCGATGGGGAACTATTGACCACTTGTGGCGCTGGTAATATGGTGACCGTATCACTCTGTCTAATATCAATTACCAAAGTCCATAGTTTTTTTTTATCCTTTCATGCCTCTTCTTCTGTTTCCTCCCTGAAGTAATCAAGCGCTATATCTAAATTCCTCTTTCAAGCCCTATTCTATCTATGCTTTTCACGAGGATAATAAAGTAAATTATTTGTCATGTTATTAATATCTGAATGTTTGGATTTAATACGAATTATAGGGAATGGGGTTATGCTAAAAAGAAGATGATGGTGAAGGCTAAAGACATAGTCTGTGTTCATTGATTTGAATGATTATAAAATGGGCCATGTTCCTCACAGGGAAGTCCTAAGGCACTTAAATTACAAATAATTGTCCATTATAACAGCCACCTTACTGGTGGTCACATATAAAGATTGCCTTGCAAAAGTCCATCTAAACCCCTATGGGAATTTCTCATATTTCATTGTGATATATCCAGATATCTATTCTGAGTCCCCATCACAGCGACACATCCGCAGAGAGTGTGGTTATGTCATCTTCTTTACACCATGTGCTGGCTTTATCTCTGTTTCTCAGGAGGTAAAGGCGTCTCATAACTTGATAATGCCTGTGAAGGAGCTCTACTATCGTTCAGAGTTGACACCTATTACTAGACCTTGTTACGAACGAAGACGTTATTATGAAAGTGGGAGAAAATTGAAGTTTAAAGAACTTTTTTAATAGAGGGTAGGACAACCTGATCGGTCATATGTTGATATATTGAAGGCAGTAGGTGAGGGAAGGGAGAATGGAAGTTAAGACATAGTAAGGCCACGCATGGGATATGTGAAGCAAGAGCTATAAAAGAGAAGAACTGTATATATGAAATGGCCATCAGATGGAAGACTCGAGTAGAGAGCTGTATCAAACCAACATAAGGATTAGTACCTGGTGATGACGACATGTTATTTAGATAACTGTGATCTACATGAGGAGATTGAAACCTCTTTTAAGATCTTATTTTATGCTGTTCAACATTCAATAGTTTCATGCCTATGTGCTGGAATTATTTTTACAAACTTATAGCCATGGTTTGTAATGATGAATGCTAGAATTTAAAGGATCATTACGTTGAATCTGCCCATGATAGATTTCACTGTTTTCGAAAGGTGTGTACTTAATTAAGTGGGCTTAATAGAACGAAAGTTAGGAATGAAGTTCCAAGATGTAACGCAGCTAGCAAAAAATTTGGAAGAATGGAGAGCTGGAGTCACCAATCTTGGAATTTAAATACAGTGATGAGATCTAAAGGCAACAAAAAAACAGGAAGCAGATCTTTAATCAAAAATACACCTATTCATCTAATTTCAGCCTTAAAGTTGAACCCTTTACCTTGTTTGGGCTCTTAAAAATATATAGGTATTCTGGTTTCCTCGAATTCTGAGAAAATCAAGGGATAACAACCACTTCCCTTCCTAACATAACTCTTTTTGCACATCGTAGCATCTATCCACGTATTTTTTCCCTTTTCTACGAACGCACATGTCATAAACGTATATTCCACACTTATACTATTTTCTCAAAGACTTAAAGTCTATAGAAGATCGTAGAGACAATTCTCCGAAGTCATAAAAGATATATGGAGCAGAGATGATAAGAGAAGGCGGGATTTCGAAATCTGCTGACAGAAGGAGATTTTATTGGGGATGAGAGAAAACTTAAGAATGCGAAGGAGTGGAGAAATGCGTGAGGCTTTTGGGATTGGAATAAAAGGAATGGAAACTATAGGAACTTAATTGCATAGTTTCACAAAATAGTTTCACTTTGTTGCACAAATTTTCCACGGAAGTTAATATCTTTAGTAAGCTTCTCGGAATGCTGAAAAATTAAAACTACCGCCTCCTCGAGAGAGCAATTCTTCAGCACTTTCCGACGTTTTCTGCGTTTGATAAAACCAGTGACCCAAGCACGTTGGTAGCAAATTTCATTAATCATCACCATTAGACTTCCTAAGATACATTTTTCGAAGATCTCCACTCGATTTTCCTATCCTGTAGCCTTTTAAGTTTTGCGTAATGTGTCTCACTTCCATCCTTACCTACCTCTTCCATATAATCCATACGAGCCCATTCCTTTGTCCAGTCCTTTGGATCTGAAAGCTAGACACTGCGAATGATGCTGTAAAAAAGATTGGAAACGTTCGAAATGTGGGTGTGGAGTAAAATGGATAGAGTAAGATATACGGCAAAGCGAGCGAATAAAGAGGCCATCGGAAGAAATTTGGAGAAGGCAGAAGATGTGGATGGGACAAGTAATTAAAGCAATTTAATGCTCAATGTCTCTATCGAAGGTAGAATGCTGAGTAAGCAAGGTGAGGAAGAAAGGAAAATTTATTATGGAATTATTAATTTATTATAAATCTATTATTATCGATGATAAAGAGGGGTAGGAAATATGGCAATTTGAAGTAAGAAATAGCTTAGTAATCGAGCCGGTAGCGGAGTGAAATGTAAATTACAGTGGGAACACTCTTATCCACCTCTATAAAGCCTACCCTAATGCTTCGTCCGTTGGTCGATAGAAAACTATCAATCTACGAATGGCTTAGCCTCCGTTGACAATTATTAAAGGTCACAAGAACGGAGTTTACGTAAAACTTATCATCTCGTCCTCTAGCTTAGATAACATCACTAGATAGATCTCAGGAATACAACGTAAAATGAAGAACATCACTGGACACTGGAATCGAGCAATTTCAACGTAGCCATTAAGCTGCTGATGGATGCATTGAGCAATAGATCCTTTGCTAAAAGGAACAAGTCACTTTGCCAAACATTACTGAAGACTCCACAGTGAATTTTGAAAAAAATCAAGTCATTATTCCAGGAAAACAATGGGAATCGTCGATCCTCTAGCGCGAGAGATGTTTCGTTTGTTTTATAGAATGATAGATCCTGTGGTTAGGGCTCTTACTTTTATTCGGGATGATGGAAATAGCGGTGCGGACGCTTTGTGAAGGCAGGAGATTACGAAGGTTATTGTTTTTCAACAACGGACGAGAGTGGCTGTTGGGGTCTTTTTTTGGAAGACGAAGCTCTCGGCATTGTGATTAGATTCGGGAAGGAACGATCGCATCCAGTGTGCTTGAGAACTATTACTGCATGTGCTTGAATAGGCACGCCTGCTAGTCTCCTCTCCCCCACCTTAGCCTCCATCTCTCCAATTGTCCCGTCCGAATTCTTTCGGCAAGTGCAAGGGAGGATGAGTATTCCGTTCCCACGAGGGATGGAAATTCATTCGTGATGAAAGGACTCCCGAGTACCTGGCGAGCGAGAGAATGGGCGAGGGCTGATGGGGGATGGGAAGAAATGGGTGGAAGAGGTTGGAGGAGGAGCCTGCACGGGGATGCAACATCCTGTGTCACCGAACACTGCCTTCTATTCCATATGAAATGGCCACTGTCCAAACGGACGAAGCACAATCGCAAGCCCAGGCTACAGGGAAGTTGCCGAAGACGTTTGGAGGAAAACGATACGCCTATACTCTCTTCCCACCGGTGTTACGATTGGTCAACACGGACACAATGCTAGCCTGGTCGGTGAAAAACAAATAAAAGTGCAGGCACCTGTCCATTCGCGATAGATTAGTCATGAATGCTTGCCAACTGTTCCTCTTTTCGTTTCCAACGAATAACTCAAGCGTAAATTTATTTCTGGATAAAGATATTCGCTGCATGAGAACTATCATCTTTTCCAAAAAGAGACTGTCGCATATTATGCTACAGCATACGTTCTGCTATCCTTTTCTGAGCCATGATATTTCGTGAAAATTGTATGTACCCGACGTCCATATCGACTGCCAGTTAACGTTGACAGAGTTTCTTAAAATGTGGCGTAGGCCTTGCCATTAGTGGTAGAATCCTAATTTTAGGTGCCACTACTTCGTCATTTGAGCTCCTTAGCAGAAGTCTACCGCTAAAACTTGAGCACATTCATAAGGTGTGAAGATATGTATCTCCTAACTATGGAAATTATATTTTAAAATTGATACTTGGACTTTTAGTCGAAACCTACAGTTAGTAATTTGAAGATAAGGAAATAGTGTTTTGTCATTTTTATTAGTAGGCCACTTCGGATGAAGGAAATGATCTTTTATCACCTGCCTTCTACCTAGGGACTTTTTTAACAAAAATATTATGCGTAAAATTATATTTTGATTTCATTGCCAAATACTACTCTGCTTACGCCGTATACTACTGGTGGCAAAATGTGTTGCTCTTCGCAGTGAACCACTGAATTAAAAAATATATTGCTGGTTTCCCTGAATAATTAACCAAGCCCTGATATCGGAGGGGATGTTATGACGAATTCTAAATTTAAATATAGACCGTAGCTTATGCCATTCGAACGCAACAGGCCCTAAATACCATAAAGGCCCAGGCATCAAGCAGAGTAAGACCCGGATACCAGATTAAACCACGAGAAAAAGGTGTTCATGTTATACGAGTTGGAGTTTTGAGTTATTTTCGGTATTTCAATAGAGCCCGTGGCCTCCCATTACCGCGAGAACGGAAAACTGGCGCACGTTTAACGCTACTGTGCCCTTGGCCAAAGTACTCCGCTGCAGGTATTGATTTCTGCGTAAATGTAATGGCGTCAGTGCATCGCCAACCCTTATTGCAGCTTTATGCCAAAAGGATGCAGGGATAATATCTGTGCCAAATCCCCCTTTTTTCCTTCTCACGGACCACGACCAATTACACCACGTTATCGATCACGTTCCAAATTACGGAAGGAAATGAAACGTTCGGGCGTCATCGATTTTGCTGCTCGTGAAATATGCTCCCGAAGGAAGTGATGATAAATGTTTCACAGAAATCTAGCACCATGCAGGATATGGCTACGCCTAAAGGTTTTCCCCTCGTATTTCTCTTAATGTAAGGGCAGTTGTAGATGGACGGAAAGAAAATGAAATATAGATTTATATATTATATTTTACGCCTTTCACCTTCACTCAAAAATATTTTTCTTTCTTAAATGAAATAAACTCTGGAAAACTTTTTTATTTGTAGAGGAAGGTTGTGTCTACAACATATAAAAAAATGAGCAAAATCGAAGGCATAGGTATGTACATCTTCAAAAATGGATTTAAAAAATTAAATTGTTATAAACTTTATAAGATTGTTCATATTTCAAAATATGATCCCTTATTATATTTTTCCAATTCAAGGCCTTTAAAATAAGCTCTTTATCACGTCTGCAGCTTAAATAGTCTCGGAGATAGGTATGCCGTAAAATGTGTAGTAACTTTGCAAAATTCGACTTTTGCAACGTTGCAGTTTCTCGTAAACGGTTGCGTTTTTTTTTGCAAAACAGCTTTGGGGCGTTCAGTTTCTTATCAAATTGAGCCGTTCTGCTAAATTTGGTTCAAATTGGTGACCCTTGGGGTCATTTTTTCCGATTTTCTGGTCGTATGACGTGCAATGACCCAGGTAGACACAGTTACCATTATTTCAAGTTCTATCCTATAAAAATACGATTATTTGCAGTATTTAGTTTCAGTGTCCTTCTTTTTTTTCTCAAGCTTCTTATTTTAGAACTTGCTCGATGCAGTTTTAAGCCATAATGTAAGTGTGTGTCATTTTGTAATTGAGGTTTGGGCAATATATTGGTTGATTTCGATTATATTAAGAAGTGATTTGAATTAAAAAGGACTATTCATAGGCTCACTCAGTGGTCATCTTGGTTGTAAGATACTAAATCTTTATTTTTATTTTTCTTCCTTCCCACATAGCACTAAATATTTAATAAAGTTCTAAAAATATGTAACAATACATAGAAAATGTATACTAATCATTTTGTACTTTCTAGATATTTAGTAGATATTAGAATGTTTTCCTATAGGAAGGTAGAAGATTAGAAGGTTTGCCTAGTTTATTTATTCTCGCTTTTTCATCTATCAGCAGATCGTTCGTGATGTCTGATGCATCACTGCCAGTGGCTCCTGGGTTGCTCACTCTAGCCCAATAAGAGAAAGAATAATATTTAAGCCTAATTACCAGGACAATAATTTATAATTTAAAAATAATTTCTAATTAATAATTTGATTTACGTTCATTACATATATTGGTATCTGACAAAGACCAAAGTTTTCGAAATTACCATATTTTTTTGGTATTTACTTAGCTCCACTAGTGCTAATTTTGGTATTTACTTATCTCTACTAGTGCTCGTACTTGTTGAGATGTACTTTTTTAAGGTGGCTGAATGGCTAAAATTATACCATACTATCTGCATTTGAAGAAAAATTAGTCAGTGCTCTAAGCGGGATCCAAATTCACGACCTTTTGACTTGAGTTACCAAAGTGACGGGGCTATCGCTGTTGGAAATAATTTCTCTATACTTATTTTCGCCATCTCATCTGTCAAACCTGAAGACAAGCCTGAAGACCTCTGGTCCTCCACCCGGTTATTGCGTCCATGTCCGCCGACGTTTCGATTCCCGACGCGGTCATCGTCTTCAGGGCTTCTGAAACCAGAATTCAAACCAAATTTCCAAACAGAACCAAAATTCAGAATCCCTGAAGATGATGACCGAGTCGGGAATCGAAACGTCGGCGGACATTGACGGAATAACCCGGTGGAGGACCAGAGAAACATTGACGCTGAGGAATTGTGTGCGTGTGTTTTTGTGATAAATACTTTTAATAAAATGAATTTAATAAGTTCACCAAGAACAAGAATATGCTTAACCATCGATGACGACATTATTATTTAGTGATCTTATATGATGATATTAAAATGTGCGGCTATAATTTTATATTGACCATAATGAATTATATTCCTGTGGAAATTTTATCAACGCTGATTATTCGTAGAGCCACTATTCATTACGTTTGATAATAATGGAGTTACATAAGAAAAAAGATGAAATTATTTGCTTTGATGACTCAATACATTTTGTTCTTTATGAATAACGATCGTTGCTAATGTTTCCGCGTATAGTAGACAGTATTTGAAGCATTTGGTTACTAATTAGAAGATCCGTTCGAATTCAGATGTATTCTTTTTGGATTCATGCAGTTAGAGTACTGATGAGTGCTTTTTTCGAGGAAAGAAGTTCTGGCAGTCCAGGGTATCTAATACAGAAAAATGTAGTTTCCCAAACATAGAGGAAAAATTTAACTTGGCATTGAGTATATAAGTGATCTTACATGGCGAAGTCTATTTTCACCGATGAACCCAGGTTGAATATGGCTACTCCTCCTAGCAAGCTCGTTTCGTTAAAGCCGAAGAATAGGTGATTTGCCCGAGCCGATAATTAAAAAAATATTTTATGGCTTGTTCTCTCTTGCCCGGAGTTTACATCGCATACTATGCACTATCGTAGAGAGTCTGTTCAGTTGCTAACTGCGAAAATGATGGCTCGATAAAGAGAACGTATAGAAGAAGAACGGTTAAAAAGGCATATTTTTATTTTGGCAAGTATGATCCTTTGCTTGCGTTGTAACGGTGGATTGTTCGTGGAAAAAAATAATTTTGTATCTTTCATCCCAGTAGTTATTATTTCATAAATTTTCCCGTGTGCATGAATTGCTTATATTGTGTGCGGTAGAAATATTCCTGCCACGTCAACCAAGCGATTTCAGAGAAAAAAATCTTTTTTCTCCGATGCACCACTAGGTAATTATTTTCCTTTTCATCAATTGACCTACATTTCGTTGCCCATTGATTTTTCTGTTTCTGCTATTTCCCATATTTCCGCTTCCCATTAACATCTTGGTACAAAGTAACTTGCTATTCACATACTTTCTACTCTTTAATATTCTGCATTCGACTTAGTAAAAGTGTATGGAAGAAAGTATTTGTCCTAACACGGGGAAAAATCATGATTGACGCTGTGAACCATAATTCATTATCTTTATATCCCTTGAAATATGTGAGGAGTAGTAATTACGAGTTTCTGCTGCTGCTAACTCAAGTTTTGTGAGAGAATGGTGATTAATAATACTGGTTATATATTACTTTCATAAAATGCTTGAGGTAGCTTTTATCGTTAGATAAAATGAAGTTAAACAGTATGATTTGCGTTTTAGCAGGTAATTAAATGTTAAAAAATTTTGTCTGACATCTATTCCTTTAGACTTAACAGGAGAAGAAATGGGATAACCAGACCATTCAGAATGGTAGTGTCGTTATAAATCCGTAATAGGGAAATTGGGTTTACAAATTTCTCTAGTGACTCGCTGATATACAGGGAATTGGAGTAAAAGCATGTTCATTAATCTCATAAATGCAAACCTATACTAAATTACTCATAAAGAGTGATACATAACTTATCATAACATAATATGTTCTGGGAAATAATGGTCATTATGGTTCGACAATGTTGCGCACCAAAAGCTTCACTTTCGTGTTCCTACATCCGATCAGTTCCGTCTCTCAATCTATGCATGAGTGGCCTCTCCACCCTTGGATACACTCACTGGAATCTCTCGACACTTCCTGTTTTCCCGCAGAAATCTTTTAATGAGTCGGGAAGTTTAATGGGCAGCTCGGAACAATTTGTTCAGCCCGTCAGTCCGTCAGATGGGCCGTCACATCGCAGCTGTTTGTGTACCGTTTAACGTGTCGCCCCGGGATGTCATTCCCAGCCATTACGCCCTCTCCACAGCCCCCTAACCTTCACACCTCATTTGAGTCCCTCCCCTTCCCACCAAGGACGCGACCTTGAACCACTATCACGTGGTCTCGCGCCGACGGCAAACTCTTACGAAAAACCCGAAAAAACAAATAAATTTTAGCGCGACAATAAAGCGACCTTAGTCCTTCTCTCTTCTCCCTCTTCCTCTCTTTATCTCCCTTTCTCCTTCTCTTCCGCCACGGGGACGTCCCCCTTCCCTTCACCCTCCCGGCAACCACCTCCGATTCCTCCGCGGTGCCCACTTTTTCTTTTAATGCCGGGGGTTGAGGAGCTAGAATAAAAGAGAGAAAAAAAGGACATCCACGGAGCTCTGAAATGTAGGTGATCGGAGATCCTCCTTAAAATATCTTAAGTGCTGTGGCAACGTTTTTTTCTTTTTGCTCCGATATTCTCATTTTTTTGCCATTCGATCGTTTTTTATCGCCGTTAAGGAGCGTTCGCCGGGGGATAAATGATGGAGCGAAGTGGGGCTCTGCGGGGTGGGGCTGGGGGAGGGATGGGAGTGGACGCTGGAAGGAGATAACGGCAGGATTTAAGCGTGAGGGGAAAGAGAATGCTCCTAATATATTTTCC
The DNA here is from genome assembly GCA_933228895.1 of Platycnemis pennipes. Classification (NCBI taxonomy): domain Eukaryota; kingdom Metazoa; phylum Arthropoda; class Insecta; order Odonata; family Platycnemididae; genus Platycnemis; species Platycnemis pennipes. Next base: position 45,049,370 of record OW121854.1, on the reverse strand, counting down.
CCCCGCGTTCCCCACGGGGCGAGCCAAGGCAAGGGGCTTGTGCTAAGGCCGCGCGCATGTGACGAATGCTGGCGTATTGATGAAGAGGTTAAGGCGAACGCCACGGCGAGACGAAATCATTAATCGATATATAAGCGGTTTACAAGTATGGATCGCGGGAGTGATCTTTCAATGAAAAAGGGTAAAAAATCTCACGCAATAAATATAAATAGTGACACATTTTCAAGAAAACTTTTCAGTGTTCTCTTCTTTCCTACTCCAACCATATTTAACTTGACTTTATGAAGATGTTTTAACTGACTTGGTCGTCAGGTCCCTGATAACAGAAGAATATTCTGCAGCCTGATTAAAAATAGGTGTCTTCGGTTAAATATGAACCCAGTACTGAATTCCCTAGAGTTAAGGCAGGAGTAAGAAATGGATGTGCTCTGTGCTCTTTGATTTTCAATAGCTTGGTAGATTAAAGCCATTCTGTTATGGGTGAGCCAAAAGAAACATTCTGAAAGAGGCAAGTTAATTTAGAGATGATGATGACGAGATATCACTTAATTGTTAATGAAGGTAATATAATGAGTATGATATGTAGTGAAAGAGAAAAATGCAAGATTGATGTTAAACTATTGAAATAAGGGATTGAAAAGGTGGAATAATATTGAATTTGGGACTCAGGTTAACTAATAGTGGACTAAAAAAAAGAAACAACAGTGACATAACCCAGGCCGAACATGTACCATACTATTACCTGAAAATACAGTAGGGTAACACCAAATAAGAACGTATATGTTGACATTGGTTTTATGTCAGTTAGGCGTAGGCAATATTGCCACTGTAAAGGCAAAGCTTGAAATGTGATGGTGCTGAATAACGATAAAATTCTAATAAATAGACCACCTAATTAATGAAGTTGTACCAATAAGATTTAGAAAACCAAATTTGATGAAAATTATGAAGATTGGCTATATTATTGGACAAATATTCGGAGTCATTGCCTCATAAAGGCATGCGTCGAAGAAGATGTGAAAGGAGAGAATGACAACGGAAGATATTGTATGATACAGATGGATACAATAGTGAAGGCTGTAAAAGACGAGAATATGGGTAGTTTAAGTCATAAAAAATACGTTGAGAAATACATCAAATCAATCTTTCGTTTGATGACTAGTGATTTTAACCATCTTTTCCATATGTGGCTGATATGAATGGTATGCTTTAGTGTTTTCAGAGAACTTCCATGAGCTAGTAATTGTCAGCGCTTAAAACATTTCCGCTGAGTTTGAAAAATATTTAGCCACTCTCATTCTGGTTGAGGCCGGCTAATTTTCAACATTTTACAATAGTTTGGTAGATCCATTTTGGGTCAAAGAAAATAGTAAATGAGACTTAGATCTTGGTAAATATTTGACTGCAAAATCGATTTTCAGACAGTTGAAAACATTGAGAAAATTGCCTTTCTATTGGGAAATATTAAGTATATTTTGTCAACTTTTTCGGCTCAGCTGGTGCCTAATTGGGTTATTCCGTATTTAAAAAACGTATTCCGACTTTTAATATATTTGGATCTCAGCTCCAATAAGTAGTAGTGAATTGGTGGAGAAGATGCATAGTTTTTTGTGACGGTTAATCATCGTTTATGACGGATTTAAAATGACACTTAGCACATTCTCTAGGTACTTATACTGTAAACTTCGGGTGTTTTCATACTTTTCCCTCATCTCAAAATTCATGTTTTATAATTTACGATGAGTTGTGTGACCGTAATTTGACTAGAAATTAAGGATTTAACTGTCAACTGTCGGATTGTAAAGTTATATTTTATACTGCTGGTGCGTTATAGAGTATGCTTGCCGCAGTGGCAATTAGTGCACCATTCTGAAAATGTACATACCAAAGGCAATTTGTAATACGATGATGAACGCGATTAAAAAGCAATGGAATGTAGGTTGGACAGGAATGGAAGGGAACTACTCGAATGGAAGGATAGGATCAGAAGCGTTAAGAGTGACATCACTTAGATGGCTTCGTGGGAAAGGAATGTGAAAGAGATGCTTTGTATTAGTTTCGATGAATTTTCTTTGCCTTTCACACGTCTTATATCAATTCATCTAGGCAATGCTTCGCATCATAAGTTGAATGGGAAATACGTAAGTGAAGCAAAATTACATATCATCATCATCGGTCAACAATCCAAGGATTGGTTTGACGCAGCCCTCCACTTGATTCTTCTATCGGCCAACCCCTTCATATTAACGTAATTCTTCTCTTTTACATCCTTCACAACCTGTTCCATGTATCTCATAAGAGCCTGCTTTTCCTATTACTATACTATTTATATAGTATATAGTATCCTAAACGATACTATATACTATTAGATACTTCATCAGAAGAGTTTGACAGTTAACCTCTTCTGTTGAAAAAGCGTCAGGCCAATTTTATGATCGTTGACCATTGATGAAAATCATAGCAAGAAATTGATGAACGTGCACACCTCTTCCCAAATAATTTTTGCAACTACGTCTCGGATGTCGTGAGGGAAATTAAGTAATGAGGAGAACTTGGCGCCAAAGTCTGGGCATGTACCTGTCCTTTCAGAGAGGTTCCGACCGAGCATAGCACATAAATGATGCACGTCTGGGGTGGAGGCATAAATCCTTGGCTATGCGGCAGAAGGCATTCATGTACCTAGTCAGCCCCTGACCCCTTGCGCCCTATATCTCTGCGGCATCGTTAAAAATACCATCGGTCGGTCCCCGGAGGAAGTAGGGGGGGAATCGCAAGGGGAAAGAGGCAGGGTTGGAAGGAAGGATTGGTCGGAGGGAAGCGATGGGGAGGAGGCGGGGCAAAGACACGACCGAGACGGTTTACTGGTCGCAAAAGCTTGGCTTCACGCTTCTAATAATTGCCTCCACGTCGTCCTTACATTAGTTTCTAGCCTTGTTTCTTTTTATTCCTTCCCGAACCAGGCTAGGGTGTCTTACAAAGGCCTACATCTACGTGGTACCATGTAAACCACCTCAAGACGTTTGTGCGGTAGTTGGTAACTTCTCACAGATATATCGATCCCTTGATTTTACATCTAAGAGCACATGTTATCCTACAAGAGGCGTGTGACAGCAGTTGGTAGGTGTCCAACAGTAAAAGGTTCGATGAAAGAAATGGAAGGAAAAAAAACGAATTGAAATAAAGATATAATGTCACTGCAAAGTCCCCTGCGGTGATTTGTAGATTGCTCCGCATCACGTATTATAGGTATTGGGTCCCCAACGCGTTCGGCCGACTTGGTAGATGATAGCTTCGCTGTCAATATAACCGGCATCGCCAGGCCCAACGTTTTCTGAACTTGGCAAACCTGTCGTCTTCCAAGATGGAATATAGCGGATGGAGCTTAACTAACTTGTAGTCATGGAAATATTTGTGCCTGTTTGAATTCGTGGTCGTAGATTTTTCATTGGAAAATAAAATGTCAAATTCATCGATTCAGTGGTTGATTTCTCTTAATTAGTCACTTCTGTCTATCCAGTTACCAAGTAATAAGGGTGGAAATATAACTCCATGGTCAGCCTAAAACTCTTGTGGCAACAATTTTACTGAAGACGCTGAGGGTATGGTCGTGCGGTCTTCTAGGCCTGATGTCAAGGCTATAGCATCAAAGCGAGAGGTACAATGTATTTGTTTGTTGTGTTCATTTGTGTATTTTTTTCTTCATTCATCTACATTCAACTAAGCAAACAAAAAGCAAAAGCAAAACAAAAGTGCATTATATTGCCAGTATATATTTATATTTTTATTCCGTATCTTATATTATTCTAAGTTACCCTTCCTCAAACGTATTTTTATATAGTCGCAGCTTCCTGTTTTATTTGTGGTGGCCTAAATCGAAACTTTCTATCCCACATTAATACCGATTTGTTGAAAATGAAGGCAATTTTGCTGATAAGATGGAAATAATCGTTAATATGTTGAAATTTTTATGAGCAAAATTCCCGACTTTCACCAAAGGTTTCTGCGTCTCCGTCTACCCAGTTCTTACCGGATGAAATGAACGTTCAACTTCTAAAATGAGAAATGAGGGGAGCCAATTTTTCCATAAATCTGAGCTCAGTAACTCTCACCAGCCACAAATTTTGTAGCCAAAGATCTTTTTAGATATTATAACTCGAAAATCTCTTAATGCTACCTGTCAACCAAGGCGGAATAAAAATACGATGTTATGAAGTTTTATACTTGGCAGAAATATCGTTTCGTAAAGTTTTGTCCATAGACTTGCTTAGGTCATCACTGGCGTCCTTATTGTTTGCATATTCCCCACACGCTATATCACAAGGGCAAGGAAAAGGATATTTATTTCACTAGCAATGATAAGGGGAGGGAATTGGAAAAGTAATAAAATACTGAGAAGGGATATGCGATGGTACATTGGTACTTCCTATTGCACGTGGTTTTGTCACGCATGGAGCGTGGTACTGAATAACCTTTCTACATCTACATGGTAACCTACAACTACCGTAAGGGGGTGTGGCAGGGGGTGAATCCCACCCTGCATATGATTCCGTCATGCTTCCAACCAGATTGCCGTTGACATCAGTTTAACTTTTGAACATTTTCACAAATGAAATAATACAGTTTCTGATTTTCAAGCAATACAGTTTCTGATTTTGCACTACGCTCCAGTCATGCGTGACACTGCCTTGCACCAAGGATAACAAGAGAATGGAATTAATTATATATTTTGAACATCAGACGGAATCTCTAAAGCGATATTATAATCTGTTAAACTTGAAGACTATTTTAGCACTAAAAATAATCCAACATTACGTGTTCTGCTGGAATACTTTCAGGGTAATTTATTTCGCATTTGTTAACGTCCCCTTTTGAATGGAAATATGATATTAGAAGATTTTTCTCATGATAAAATATCTCTCTATTTTTAAATTCATGATCTAACGCGAGTTAGTTCTTTAATATTATTTAACTCCTCTGAAAGAGTAAAAACTATGAATTATCATTTTTATGGTGCTTTCCCGGTGTATCTTTGAATTAAATTCCTCCGGCGTGTTCATCCGGGTTATGGCACTAAAAGATGATGAGCGAGTCATTCATTGAAACTTCGGCTGAAGTGGAGAGCTGGATGAAGAATTGAGTAGAAAGATTACTGCACTGTTTATTATACTAATTTTGGCATATCTACAACGTTATCATGGCATCTATTTACAAACAAGCTACTCTTCTCACTCTTCAATGCCGAAGTCAAATCAAATCTATTTAAATCTTGATTTCAAACAAGCGACGTGCTATCTTCCTAAATTTCACCATTTGTGTCGGAAATGAGCGTGCTTCATGGAGCTAGAGCTATATTCTACGTGTTTGCTTCAAATTTATATGGTTTAGAAAATAAACTCAATGACTTAGGTTGGTATTTAATCTCCGATCCCTTTGTACAGCTCATCTCAGTTCTTCCATAAATTCATGAGAACTTCGTGTTTTCAAGATATTTTCTTCATAGAATAAGCTTTCCTTTTATTTTCAATCAAGTTCTCTTCATTTCTTGTCATCATCATCGGTCAACAATCCTAGGATTGGTTTCACGCAGCCCTCCACTCGATTCTTCTATCGGCCAACCTCTTCATACCAACGTAGTTCCTCTCTTTCACGTCCTTAACGACCTGCTCCATGTAACTCACACGAGGCCTGCCTTTTCCATTCATCCCGTTCACTTTTCCCTCGACGATTGTCTTCATCAGGCCATCATATCTGAAGATGTGGCCTATTAAGTTGTCCCGTCTTTTTTTTAAGGTTTTCAGTAGACCTCTTTTCTCCCACTCTTCTTAAGACTTCTTCATTTGTCACTCGATCGATCCATTTTACCTTAATAATTCTTCGGAAGCACCACATTTGAAATGATTCCAGCCTGGACTTCTCTGCTGCTGTTATTGTCCATGCCATATAGTAGAATGCTCCAGATGTATGTTCTAATGAAATATTTCCTCACTTCCACGCTTGTATTTACAGCTATAAGCAGATTCTTCTTCTGGTAAAATTCCCTTTTCGCTTGGCCAATTCTACTGGAAATTTCTCTTTTGCTTTGTCCATCGCTGGTTACTCGGCTTCCTAGCTAAAAGAATTCTTCACCTTTTCGATTTTTTGTTCTCCTAGTTTAACATTGGTCCTGGATTTCTTTCTCCTACTGCATGCCGATAACTTAGTTCATTTCTTGTAATTCATAAATAATGGCGATTCATTTCGATCGCAACGAGAGCATATTGTGATTAAATCTAATAACTTTTTGAAATTACTAATCGGTAATAATTTCACAAAATTTAACCCGACTTCAGCATGTTGTAAGGTGTTAGTTTCGATAAATAAACGTTTTTCAAATCATTTATCCCTTGTTAGTTTTAAAATCAAACTTTATTTACATCTTCAGACGTCGTGTAAAGTTTAATTTCGGTCCAACCGATATCGTCTCACGTACATATGCCATGTGCAGGCATCCAAGAAATGGTGTGACTAAAGATATCATTCACGTGACGAAAATAGACGCATGTATATAAAACAGTTGGGGGAACTTTCCTCTTAATGCCTTGATGCGAGAAAAGCCTGAGAGAGACGAGGTGGAGGGGGAGAGAGAGAGGTCAGAGGATTTCGCATTTGGAGCTTCTATTCCAAAATAACACGAGGTCCGCACCACCCGAGTCGTGGGGAATAATCCCACTCACTTCTCTCTCTCTCCCCCTCACTATCCCATCACCATCCCCTCTTCCCCTGTCTCTACATCGCCCCCTTTCCCTTCCTCCCTCGTCTGCCCCTGGCGACCCGCCCCTTTTCTACGACAAACGCCAACCCTCTTTAGTTGGATCCAACTACGCCCCCTGAACCATTCCTACCCCCTTTCTCTCTCCCCCCCCCCAGGGTTACGTAATAATCAGGTTGGTAGTCCCTCAAGCCAGTCTCCGGGGGTGATTGCACTTATACGGTTCGCGTCTTGCCGAATTTTATACCCGAATGTGCGCGAGCGTGCCTTCCACCCTTTGCCGCCGCCCCCCGCCACGGATCGCTCGCGTTTCCCGCAAGGGAAACCCTGATCCGCCGATCCCGTCGTCTGATACCTAACGAGTCCTTCCCCCCAAACCCCTGAACCCTCGAGAGTGTCTCGTCTAGACGGACGATTGGCAGTCGGATCCCATACTTGTGTCAGTGCGGTGATTTCTGCGCGAAAGTTGGATCGGTTGGGATTATACGCCCGGGATACTCTGATAAATCATCTCCTTTTCAAGGTATGGTTGTGGTGAAACTTGGGGTGTCGAACGAAATAAAAAATACATGATAGACTTCATGGAATTTTGTAACTTTTTGGAATTTTGTAACTTTAACCAAAATGTAAGGCACTTCGATCACTTCCACGAAATTGATTAATGAAAGTGAATTCTTCTCGGTCAGTTGCTCATGTGTCTAATCAAACATCATATCCTTAAATTTAATAATGATGTAAACGTTGAAATCGATAGCTGCTTATTAACTGGTGTAGAATACTACAAAGTGTCATTCATTACGGTTAACGTTGTTCACGCTGACTATTCTTAGAGGAAATTCTTATTTGTGAAAGTGTTAAGAAAACAGTATCATCATGGCTGTCACCAGCTACTTATCCTACTCAGCTCTCCTTTCGATTCGTCTATCGGCTACGTTGTTCATATTTACAAAGTCCCTCTATTGTACGTCCTTTAATATTTTATCCATATATATCTATGATGAGGCATTCCTTTGCCACTCTGTTCCCATTTACTTTTACCTCGAGGGTTGTCTTGATCTTTAACCAGAACCGCATCGCTAATAAGTGCATGTGTTCAGACTTCTGGGAATTTTATTTACGTCTGCAACGAGGCATGGAAAATTGCTAGGATTCTGCGATTAATGAACTCCATATCTTTTCATCCTATAGCTATTTCAAAAGAGAGAGGCTATTGCTACAAAGAAATAGGGTCTGGTAATGGGTAAAATCAAAGCTATTGATTCACCACTACTGGTTTAATTTATTTCGCGACCTTTATTTTCCGGGTTCGCATTAGTAGTTATACCAGTTCTACTAGGCTATGTTGCCGTATTTAAATCCTTACATTTCTCTTCCTTCACATGATTATGCTTGATGTTGCTGTGTTCTTCTTGCTTTTATACGAAAACCACGAAATTTAAAAAGAAAAACATTTGTTATGGTTAGTTGATTGATATTTGACATCAGGTGAACTAGATAATTATTTAGACTGTATTCTCTTGAGTTAAACTTCTGTTTAAGGCCAGATTTCATTTTATGATCAGCAGAAAAAATATTTTAGTTCACTGCAACTTCTATTTTCGAGTTCCAGAGAAAAATTTGCGTGATATAGGAAATGTAATCCTGCATTGTAATAATGAGAATTTGTGACATGATCAAATACCAGGCAATGGAGATTTAATCTCTTCTGAATTCCTTTGCATGAATTTTACTTCCCACATTATTTAACCGCGAGTTTATTAAAACTTTCCAGCATGAAATAAACGATATGCCTTCAGACAAATCTTAGCGATGGAGTACGGATATTTTTGAATAATGTGATTGGCCCCATTTCTTCCCTCTATCCATATGTGTCTAACTTACAAGTTGTAATTTTTAGTGAAGTATTTGAGGGAATTACAGTGAATTAGATTTAGATCAGATATTATTGATTGAAATAATTTATTTTATATAATTCATAGAATATAATTCATTGAAATTAAAGCACATTTACGGCCAGGAAACTTCGAATGTAAATTTATTATTCATATCAATTAAAGACATTAAATTATCTAATTGGAAGGTTTTTTAATGGATATTATTTTCGATTTAGAGAAATATCAACTAGTTAGCAGTGGTATGGAAATTGCTCGGCGTCAATTAATGCGAGCTATCTTGTCCTGGCATTTTAATATTTTTAAGTGTAATATTTCAGAAAAAATAGGCTATCAAAAATTTTAAAATGCATTGAATTTGGTAGTTTAAAAAATACTTAATTATTTTTTTAAAAGATTTAATAATAGAAATAATATTTTCAATGCTATTTGTTTTTCAATTCAGGCAAATAAAGTTTAGGATCCTGTTGGAAGATTGAGAAAGTGGGACACGATAACAACCCCAATAATTTGAAAAGTGTTTTTAATTGAGTAGATATCGTACTTTTGATCACTGCGGAAATCAAGTGATACCATACTGACTATATAAATCATTTCTTGTACTTTTCTAAAATCTCTATGTATTGAAGTATTCTTCCAAACATTGTAGACTTGTTGGTATATCCAGACTGAAAATCACTACCCATGTATTCTTCCTAACTTATCAACATTTACCGCATTAAATTTATCTTTAAATTTTCAAAAATTTTCCGGTATTCCTGATTTACAAAACACCTATTCCATTCCTAACTCTTCCAAGCTCACGTTATTTCCCCCTTAAGCATTCTCTTCAACATTTCCTTCAACTCAAAGTCCATTATTACTGATTGTCTTCTAATTTTACATCTTTTCGCTCCATATACATGGGATTCTTCCACCATATTTCGCATTTTCCTATATCTCAGTAAATACGATTATTTTTGATAGGTTTCATGTAGGATCTCACTTGTATTTTTAATAGGTACATGCCTCTTGTAAAAATGTGACTCAAAACATGAAGAAATATATCGACTGGTTAAGTGTTAGTTAGGAGCTAAGGCATTATTATTGCTTTCAGGTAATGTTTTAGCCAACTGAGTTCTTGGCCATTAAGATACCTCTCTGATTAAAATGCAGGAGGTGGTTTCACCATGCCGCCATTAGCTTCTTTTGTGTTATCGTTTACTGCTCCTGAATGACCATTATGTAAAACTCCTTTATATTGGTGGACTTGTGCCCAATAATAACTTCAAAAGCTAGCGTATATTATCACCAAACATAGTGACTGGTATGATGACAGGAGTGGTTTTGGAGATGAGAAGGCAGGTGACTACTTTCGTGACAAAACATAATGGCCCAGTGCTTTCATTACTCATACAGTCTGCAACTAGTGGGTAACCTTTGTTCATTGGATGCCATAATAGTTTTTAAACCGGAACTCAATCTTGCACATGCATAAGGCGACAGTGGTTTGTTCTTAGGGAGAGGAAAAATGGGACTAAAATGTTATTTTTCGTCCTCATATTGAAGAACAGAACAGTTCTTTACCACTCTTGTTAGGTAAAATTCGTGAGATGTAGAAAAGAGTGAATCTCCGCAGAAGTTGTATAAACATTGAATTAGCGGTATTTTACCAGTCAGAGAAGGTTTAAATGGACAACTTCTGGGCTCTTTAGACACATTTTAACTTATATTTTCCCTCTAGTGAAGCATATGTGTAGTTGTAGATAAATACTAATCCTTTTTTTATGCATGATATGTTGTGCATGTTTGGTGAGAATTCACCCCCTGCCACACGCCTTTATGGTGGCTTGCAGGGTATTATGTAGATGTAGATATGTCCTACCTCTCCTCACTCCGTCCAAATTTTTAGTGGATAAGAATCAAAAGTGGATTACGCGTCTTCTTGTTTTCTTGTATAGCATTATATCCTCAAGAACACCATCTTTACAACGGTTAGTATGGAATTAATGAGGGGTTATCTTAGTGAAGACATAAGATAACACTCAAAGGTGTCATTTGGAGGGTGGCATGTCATAGCGCGGAAACATGGTGATTGCGGTAAGAGGATGAGTGGGAATTAGAGACATATGGTATATTGGCGTGAAGATGGATAGGGAAAGGTAGCTGCATGGAAACAAAGACAAATGAAGAAGTAGTAGAGAAGGTATGGTGGGGGAGGAAAGTAAGTTGGTCGTGGAATTTTGGAATGTAGTTGGAGGATGTTTAGTCAGGTAGCCGTATGTTGAAGCGGATGATGAAGGGGATAATGCTGGATTAGCGTGGAATTGAATGGGAGAATGGGTCTTCTAGACAACATGAAAGCAGGCTACAGTGGTCAGAGATATGAAAATTTTAAGTTGTATTATGTATAGGATACGTGCATTGGATGTAAAGAAAACCAAAAGGCGACGCTATGTTATTAAAGCGACTATTAAAATGTTCAAATACTTGTACGATACCTATTTTGAGTTTGCCAGTTAGACTAGGTTTACACCAAGTGCTTGCATCCTGCTTTTTTTATCCCACTTCACTTGAATACACCTTCCCTTTCGCATTGTTCTCCTCAACTCTCCTTCATTCTATCGAAAATTACATTATCTTCTTCCAACTTACTTGCTTTTTGTATGCTCCCTAAATACTTCTTTCTGTTGACACCCTCAGGATTATATGGATATTAAACCTGCTTATCTCTGCATCCTTCTAATTTCACTCCCTTATTTCACCTGTCTCTTTCCTTCTACCCCATTTCTCACACACCTAAGCGGCATAATATCGCGAGTGGTCGTCTCTTCTGCACTATCAGTCATGCTCGTTAAGCGAGTGGGGGGCTCTACACGATTGTTTTCACTCTCGTGACACAAGAACTTGGTGCGTCCGTTGAACCGTCCGTTAGACAGTCCGTTAGACCGTCCGTCAGACATTCCGTTCCTCGCTCCGCACGCATCGTGTGCCGTCTCGCCCCGCGATGGAACTCTCTAAAGAGAGAGAGAGAGAGCTGGAACACGCGGGGGGTCCTCGCGGCGGGGCCCGATCGATATCCTCCGTGGCCGACTCAGGTGGTCCGCCCGCCCCTCTCTCCGCCCTTTAGACCCCATAGCCGCCTCACGCAGACGCTCACTTTCCCGCTGCCGCCCCTGCGAATCGCTCCGCGGGCTCACAAACGTCCGCTAGTTCCCGAGACGCGCGTTCCCCGCCTCACTCGCCGTTCCGCCGGAAAGAGGGAGTGCGGGTTTATCTGATTCGGACAATTATCACGAGGGGAACCAAATTCCTTTCCTTTCCCACGTGCGCGGCGTCGAGTAGGTGTCGCAACACGCGGTCATTATCATCTGATTAGATTAATGATCGGCGAAGGACATGTTTTCGTGGACCACTCCTACTCTCTTTCAGCCGCATCTGAGCTTGTTTTCCCGACGCTCTTTCCTGCTCTATTTCACGTTTTGAGTCCTACCTCCATTCATTCAATCAAAAAGGCGATAGAAAGGAAGTCAGGTTGTTTTAGTGGTCAGAGTACTGGCCTCTCAACCAGAGGGCTCGGTTTCGAATCCAAGCAATGGAAGATATTTTTCATTGGTAAACCGGACCCTACTTGAGTGCTCTGTGGGGAGCGTTCAAGTACAGCACTACATCTACATCTATGTAATACCCTGCTAGCCACCACAAAGGTGTGTGACAGGTAGTGTGTGTCACCAAACATGCACTACTGACATCCAACTAGGATACTACATGGAAACATTCTAGATAATAGGGTCACATGTAGCTAGATGGTTAGTATCTACATAGTAATAAAGGGATTGGTTGTTAATACATGTATCATGCACTGTAGATTACTCTACAATATTTCACCTACAATATCTCCCTTTCCTGTGCTGCCTATTGTGTTCTCTTATAGTACGGGGGAAAATGACATTTTACTACGTTCGTCTGATGGGACGTTAAGCCTTCCGTTCCCTTGACGTCTTTCATTAAGAGTAGGCTGATGCCGACACCGGGTTTTTCTCCACCCTTCCTCCTTTACCTCCAATTTCTATCCATATACACCTTTCCTCCTGGTCTGAAGCGCCTCTTTGTGTGGATACAGGCACGAAAACATATTTGAGATGAGGTCTAAAAGGCTTACTTTTCCTTGCTGTAGGATTACTTGAATTTAGATATTTGGTTCTCCTACCATTTCATTTTCATCGCTACGTCTTGCCTAACAGTAATTTAAAGATTTGAACCAACAAAGTTTTGGTTGCCAAGCCAGAAATTAATTGATCTGGCTTCAGATATACCGTTCTCTACTGAATTTCCAGTTACTATTATTTTCAGGGACAGGGAATCAGGGAAAACGGCTCAGAAAATTTAAAGCTCTACATCGTTCGGTTGGGTCACTTCTCGAGGCAAATACACTTTTGATCTGCATGTCAATTTTTAATGGAGCAATGGAGAAGTAAAAAAACCTCTTCTAACGTATACCAGTGAATTTTCAAAACTCGTAAAAATATCACTTGAAATTTGATTTTCTCTTGAGCCACCTTCGTATTTTGTAATTTTCGAGATTCCTATTTCCATCGACACACGCACTAATTACTTTGTACCTTCATAAAATCCAATTGCTATTGTTGCAGGGGTCATTGATCACTTTTACTCTCTCAACACTTCTGAGCCTTTCATTCCCTTCGGTTCAATATATTTCCTGCCTCGCTTAGTGTTAGACAAAAATATTTTCCTTTACCTCACCTTTCAAACTTATCATTATTATTATTATCCTTTATTACAGCCCCTAGTAAATCATAAATATTAATATTTGGGTCACTCCTGATGATTAATATTCTCCCAATTTTTTCATCAATTTCTCCTTAGCCATGATTAGCACCACCTCATTCATCTCCTTTTCGTCTGTATCTTCGTTATTTTTTCCATGCTAGAATCTCATACCACTCCATTTTCTCCTAATTATCCTTCCACATGGCCTATATTTACCAAGAACGCAACACCATGCCCAAGATTAAACTATGCGTTAACTATTAGTTGACATCTTTGCCAAGTGTTCCTGTTTTAAGTCCTATCCTATCCGTAAATGTTTCTCTTCATTATGTGATTCTCAGGCTGGTTTTGTGACTAAAGTTCTGGCTTCCCATCTCGAGGGTTTTGGTTCGAATCCCACTTGAGGCATTGGTTTTCGGTACATCTGTCTCCACTCTCGTGTTGTGTAAGAAGAGCACTTCGAGGGAATTACTCTTTCCATCGAATGGGACGTTAAACTGTGGAGCTATTGGAATCTTTCTTTATAGTTGGCTAATGCCTGCACCGGGTTTCCTTGCACCCTTCTTCCATTAAAAAAAATCCTACCTCTGCCATGCCTCTACCCACTTAACCTTTATAGTGCAATTGAACTAAGCCATCAGTCATTTTCCCAGAATAATCTTTGCATAACGCTCAATAATAATTTTAATGGTAAAAACATGACACCATCGCTTTAGTTTTTCTGTAAGTTATATACCTCCAGAATATACACTATAATACATGAATCTATAGCGTATCTAGATTCAATAGAGGAGGTTATTATGTTATGTTTCCAAGTATGCTTGAAGTAAATGCTTATATGGTTTAGGAAGGGATGGAAGTGGAAATAAACATGGCATGCGATCCGATAAATAGGTTAGATTTGAATAGTATCAGCCGTTATTTAGTCAATTCTTAAAAGAACTATTGTCAATTATCTATGCGTTTGAAGTGCAGAGAACCATTATGGATGAAAACCAATCTTAGGTGGATTAGAATACCAATATTTTTGAGGAATAAATAGGTATTGAAAAAAAAATAAAATGTGTTAAGTCGTGAAAATATAAAATAGAGCAGGTGGGACAGTATATCTAGTATCACTTCAGGAGAAAATTGGCATACCTATTGTTATGAATATTAAGTGGAGAGTAACGCTTTCCAAAACAGAAGTATCTGTCATTGTGAAGGAAATAGCTAAGGGGCCACTTAGCAGGGTATTAAAAACCGTAAGTCAGAAGTCTAAATTACGGTTTTGCGATGCATGGTCCATAAACCTGCTTCTTGCGAATAATGGTAGATAAGAAAATGGAGGAGTTGGAGACGTGGATGAGTGAAAGAATGGTGAAGGTCAATGGGATGGAGAGGGAGATAACTGAGCAAGTAATAAATACCGTGGTGGAGAAAAGGAGTTATGCTGAAGAAATTAGGGGAGAAGAGAGTAGCAAAACAAAAAAAATTATTCATGTTAATAGCTCCTTAGATAGTTAGTATATGTAAACTTTAGTACTTGTGCGTAGTGCATATTTTGTGATAATTTACCTCCTACCATGAATCGTCGAGGTAGCTTGCTGGGTGGTCAGTAGATATAAATATAGACAAGACGAGGCACATTGGTTTGAAATATCAGGTAAAGAGAGTCGACTAAGTTACCAGTGTTAGTATCATACGCATGATCATATTAGCATTTGTACCACCTTCTTCCGTTCCTTCCAAAGTATCCATTTATATCCTCCCACTTCTCCGCTTCCCCTCAATGCTTTCTATAAACACCTTCAAAATTGTATCACTCCTGAATACACGCTCTGTTAAACTAATTACTTACTTCTGACATCCAACCCAAGAACCTTCTCCTCTTCCTTTCTGTCGATATCACTTTCTCCAACCATCTTCGTACTTGTATATCAAAAGCCGCCAATATTCTCTATCCTTTTTCCTCAGAGTCCAGATCACGGTACCATACAAATCGACGCAACTGTATTCAAGCATGATTATGCGCATGCAAAATGGTCCTATTTGTTGAGGAATTACTCCCCGATGTAGGCACGACTTTGTCCAAGCGATCTTAAGGATCAGAGTGAAAATTTTTAAACCGGGTACGGAGGAGAAAAAAGACTAGCGATTAATTGTGGAATACATAGGCAAAAATGAGATACAAATCATTCTAAAAAGATATTTGGGTCTTTGGGAAGTGGGTCTGGATTGATAAGAAAGTTTCAAGTTATATCATTCAATCCATCACAAGTTCTGGATGGATAAGATTAAAGCTATTTTTGGCCTCTCAATTCACTCTATAAAACAAAATTCTTTAATTACTTACTTGGTATTTACATTTAAAATGACTATATTATTTCCTTTCTGATCCCATATGATCCTCTTCCTCTCCGGTATATACCAACCAATTTTCTCTTCTGAAACTTGGTTCGTTCATGCTCCATTTGCATAAATTGTACGCTTTATTACCTGTTTACCCATACATTTGTCCTGTTTGTACGTTGACAGTGTGGTCTTTTAGTGAAAAGAGCGTAAGTGTTGATCAGAGATATCAGGTTTAATTCTACAACTGGTTTTAAGACATGCCCACCTAAACCCAAGGTTTGTTTTGTTTTGACTGAAAGTTCTTTCTGGGAAGTCACAGGTGGTACAGGGAAATTACTGCTGCACCCTGCCCTGATATGTGGATTTCACATGACTGTGAGCATATATTTGATGAGAGCTACAGTCAGTAACCATACCGACCTTTAGCTTGAGCAGTCGATGTGTTAGCTTGTTTGCTCAAGTGATTTCGTTTTCCCCTGCATCCATCTATCCATCCGTCCGTTCATCTGTCAACTATCTGTTTCCTCATTCATCCCCTGTCAGCCTCTAATAGTTTGTGAGATTATATTTACGGCTTAGAATCGAAAAACATAAGAGATGAAATATTTTTCAGATGGATTCATTCTGTAAGTTTTATGGTGAAATAAATGAAACGGAAAGTAATTAATTAATCGTGAACTTTTTTAATCCATCTAATTATGAGATATTAAGAACATATCGAGCTCTTTTAACTGGAAATTAATTCCATTTCTCCAGAAAAAACTCTGCACTTTTCCTCAAAACCAATGATTTTTAATGAAATCCTCGATTTTGCAGCTCTAGCTAGCCTCGAAGAAGTATTGAAGCATTGCACTAAACAAATGGAAAAATTGGAAAATTTCAAAATCTCTTGATTTCCGGGTTACTTTGGAACATGCTTTAATTGGGTGATGAGGTATGATGTAATGTTCATGGCCCCATTTATAGAATTAGTAACGGGTATATCTGTGTGAGCAGTTTGTGGAAGATATATCAGTGAGTGAAAATGACCTGAATATGAAATCAACCTCGAGGAAATATGATATAGACTTTATTATTGCACTGTGGAGATAGCATCATTAGTGTTCAGTTCTTCGCCGTCTAAAATTAGAAAGTAAATTAGTAATTTAAACCCCTTTCAATGGCAATCAAAAAGAATAAAATATTTTATTTCCTTGTATTTGCGATGACATTTTCTAAGAAAGTTAAAAAATGTAGCTTTCATTTTTCCTCCACAAATCCCTACTATGGTCGTATCTTATTATGATATAGTTTTAGGATTTTATTGCTTTCCAGTTCAGTTTAAGGCCCAAAACTTCTGATTACCTCTTCAAAGAATCTTATTATTAGCCCTTATCCTCGCAATGAAAAAGTGGCCCAATTTGTATACGTAAGAAATATAAGAAGTTGGCGAAGGAAAAGTTAAAAAGAATTTAGTTTTTAAGCGTAAAAGGAGGGTTTGGAAATAGTTTTATACCCTTACTTGTCCTTAATTGGTAGATTCAATGCTTGCTACTATGCTTAACGTTTACTGTATTTTTAAATTCTGAAATGTGTGAGAATATACACGATAACCACCGCAGGAAAGAAAGTGCTGTAAAATGACCTCAGCCATCGACACACCCAATAAGCATCAAAAATATTACTACCGAAGGAAAGTGCTTGATACTTTAGCATTTAAGGTAATTACAGAGTAGCTATAAGTAGTATCATATCAACCTGTTTGCGCCCTTAATCGGTGAAATATCCTGAACGAATAACGCATGCTCAATCTTTCAATTTATAAAAAAAAGTAAATTAAAGCAATGTGAATCAAAAATTGAATATCGTACTGTTTTCAGAGTAAAATGCAACGTAAAAAATTGTATTTTCCCCAAAAGTATTTGCTGTTAATTGATTTATTACCCTGACTGAATAACGCAGAGTAAAAATAATTCAGTTTATGAGAATAAACATTTTCGATTATACACGCGTGTGGAATATCTTGAGCGATTCCCTGCGTCTACCGTACATCCACGCTGAACGACCGAATTCCATTCAATCTCGGGACTCGTTTCAGTTCGAACAGAGATTCGAGGAAGTGATAGAATCAGCACCGTCCGCACATTTTCTTTCCTTCCGCCTCTGCGCGTGCGCGAGCGGGAGAGCGGCGATCTTCGGTTGCATCTTCCTCCCTCTCGGCTTTGCCGACGACCGGCGACAGCCCGACAACCGCGTGGGTTGAGAGCATCCGGTCGTGGGCGTAGCTTGAGGGTAAGAGGCCTCAAATGGCGTCAGGGAGGGTGGGAAGGGATGAGGGGAAACTCAGTTCATCGTGTGAGAGCGCCAATTAGCGGCGAATTGAAATATTTATGGCCGCGGTCTTTGATTCGAGGGGGTTTAACCTTCCACACCCTCCTGCGCATGAGATCCAAGGCCTCACTGACGTCGAGGGTAGATGAAAGACGCGTGAAATTATATGCGTCATCCGTGGTAAGGTGACTCGATGTGACGCATCCAGTTCACAGCTGGCAAAGGTTGGGAAAAAGACGACCCGACGGTTGGATTGGAAACTTGAAGTGTTGACGCAGTTGAAAACCCTGAAAGCAGTTCAGTAGCTCTTCTCCACTTGATAAAATAAAACTTTTTTCACAACGTTTTTAGACTCACTGAGATCATAAGGCTTGCTCACATAAGGTTTCATAAAAACATTTCTCCTCTTCCCATTGTAATGGTAGTTTTTGCAGCTATTTGGGGGAGGCAACCGACAGCTAGGGTAACTTTTGCTGTTTAGTAATGGTGGGTAATTTGATGTGTCAAGGAATCCCTCATAGAGAGAGAAGGTAGTATGGAGCAAATCCCTAGCTAATCATATCCAAACTGCACTAGCATAGAGTCCGGCATACGGATGAAAAATCTTTTTCACAGCTGGGATTTGAACCCGAACTCTCCGAATGCGAAAACTAGTGCTCTTTGTCACCACACATACCAAATCCTACCACGCTCCTTAATGGCTAAACAGGTATTGAGCTCAAATCTCTCGAATTGCAATAGTATCAGTTTTGAATGATATGGTGGATATCATTGGTCTATTCTAAATGATGCATTGTAAATTGTATTAATATCTTTTTAATCTGCTGGTTTAGATTTCTAATGGCGACTTTCCTCTAAAATATACATGAAACTGTGCACTCTTCAATGTTTTGGCTATCAGTAACCTGTGAACGCAGTAGCTGACCGAGAATGTCTGGTACTGTCATCTATGGCATAGAGGGAGGCAGCACTTAGCCAAAAATTGGACAACTTTTTATACTAGACTTCTCGTTTTTGGGCAATGAAAATGTGACCGACAATTGCAGCTTATTCTTCTTCTACACTACTTATTGAGGAGATGAAATATATGCTGTTGAACTTGATCAAAATCCTTGGAGATAAGAGCGAGGGGGTTGAGCTCATTTTACTTAAAACAAGTGCATTTAATATTTAACCATTTATTTTCCTTTTAAGAATATGTCAATTAAGAATGATCTGTTATAACACAACTATTATATAGTATCACTTAGCATAAAAAATATCACTAAGTATAATATACTGCCATGCCCATTTGAAGTCCTTATGTATACTTTAAGTGATAATTAATTGATTAATGATTGGTTGAACAGCAAGTTTGTTACCCGATATATTCGAGAGTAATGCATCTTTGCATTTCATATCTGCCGTAATACTTGTTGCTTTTGTATACTTGCTTTTGGCATAGGTGCTTTTGCAACTAGGGATTAGATACGCCTCCAATGTCATGATTGAATACCTCTACGCTAAATGGATTTACTTATCGAATATGAATGTTGAGGACTCGATGAATACATGAAGTCTTAGGTTAAAAAAATGTATGTGTTAAATGGTCTGAATATTTTTAAGCCAGGACATGTTGATGTGATTTTTTCATTCTTTCATTTTATTACTGATTCATTCATTCACATTCATTCATTATTTACTCTTTATTGAACTAAGAGGTTGCATATCGGTTGGGCATTTGATTCCTTTTTGGAGGATTGCCTAAATGATTTACATTTTTCACGGCAAACCGTTGCAATTCACGTAGAAGGGAGTCAACTGAAACCTTGAATATAAGCAATTCAGGAACTAAAACGGTCCCCCTCATCCACTGTATGCAGCATCTCAATTTGAAGAGCGCATAAATACTGAGAAAAATATACTGTGAAGGAATAATTTTGGTCAGAGTTTTACATTGCTGGGATTTTAGAAAAGAAGTAAAAAGTAGAATCTGCTATGATATCAGATCCACGTAAAAAAAATGTGAATCAATGGTTCGGAAAAATGCATTCAATCTAATGAATCCAGATGATTCATTCAATAACTCGTTTGAGGGAAGAGGAGAGATTTTAGAGTGCGAATATTTAGCTATATAAATAGTGCATACACAGACTAAGGTACCGGTTCCATCATTATTTTTAAACCACCTTATTGTTATTAACCAGAGATTATTTCAATTTAAAATTCCCACACTATTAATAACTTCAAAGCGGAATCTCTTTCAAGTAGATAAGTCCATTTTGGCCCAGCAACTTTTATATTTAGAATGCATTAGAATTAAATGGTGGTACCTCAAACGATTTATTAATGTATTATGAATCCGATTTTTTAATTTATTAAGTACTACTTTACTTTATTAAATATGCCTCCACTCCAATATTGACATTATTAGTGATCCTTCTTTACTGATAGTTACTCTCTCCATTCTCGATTCCCATTATCGGATAGCCACTTACGAATTCACACTTGCTTCCTCCCATAGTCAATCCTATTTTCGCCAAGGCTTACCAGAAAAACAATCAAAACTTTACTCTCTGTGTCCACTAAAATCAGCCCCTTTTCTTCCCTCTCTTATGCTTCATTTGTGAAATTTCTTCAATAGCCTACTCTATCATCCCAACAATATGACCTAAAACCTTTTTGCTTCCTCCTAATTCCATCATCAATCACGTCTCTTAACATGCATATCATTGCTTAATTTGCATTCCCGTCAACCCTGCTTGCCATATCAATTCTCCTAACCTGTATTATAGAAGTCATCACTCGACCTCTTTCTAAATTCATTAAATTTCGGTATCCAAAAAAAGTTCTCAATATTGAATTATTTTTCTCAGCATTGAAATAACTAATTTTCAATGCTGCTAAGAGGTTATATACTTTGGATTGCTGGTTAAATGAATAATTCGATACAGCATACTACTCAAACAGCAACTCTCAAAAGGTATATATTCTTATACTTTTGATAGTTGCAGTTGGTGTCAAAATATGAAATTTTCGATGTGACCGAGCATTATCAGAGGCGGCTTGGGGAAAGGCATTGCTCTTTTCACCAGAAATGATTACTTCCCTCGGATTAGAGCTAAAATGAAGGAGGTTCAACTATGAGTACCTTAAAACCTAATTATACTAATAGTGTGTAGGAAAATAAACTAATATTCACCATGACATTAAGATTTCTTTCGTGAAGTATATCATAATTTGATGCTCTCATATTGGCCTTTTAAATTGTATTTGCTGTAAAAATAATAAAATCAATATTTTGTATTCAAATTGTACTTTTACAGTAAAGAAATAGTTTATAATTATTTTCGATCCAAGTAAGCTATTGTCGTGTTCGTTATGCCACATTTGCGGGTGAAAAATTGTTTGCTCTGGTAATTACAAGAGTTTCCACTATATAAATCGATTGAATCCTACCTAAGCGTAGCTATTCGTGACTCACTTACGATACAGGTTTCCTTTTTGATAAATCTCAGGAAAACTACGTTAGAGGAACCCCCGGGGTCATTGAACCTGACTTTACGCATTGCGCAAAGAAGTGCCACTGTTGGGGGCGCATCCGAATGCATACTGAAAGGGAATTACTCTTCATCCTCCTTCGCACTGAATTATCTCCTCTTTCCCATCTTTGAATCAATATGCGGGGGTCAGCCGAGTAATTTGATTCCATGTTGTGAAGAGTCCCTTGAGGGATTCCGTACTAGTCATTGTGGTCGGGATTTCGGACTAGTCATGGAATATGAAATCTTCACCAGGGAAAAGAAAATCAATAGATTCACAGAAATGGCCATTCGGATTTAAAACTCAACTAAATGTTTATGTGTTCGGTTTCGTGTTTCGGTTTTTTGCACAAACAACTTTCTTATAAAATTATTAACCTCGGGCTTCACTTTGTAAAATTGCTCCGTAATGATTGCAACAAGGAACTCGGAACTTTGTGAATTCTACAATAAATATTTCATTGTAACCCGGGTCGTACAATGAATAATTTATAGTAGAATTAGCATAGTGACGGATTTTCCTTTTTTACGAGTGTACAACGTTTTACACATGAAGGAGACAATGAGAGGGACCTACAGCAATAAATATTTTTTATGCTTCACTTTATGCTTCAGTGTACCATTTACATATTTTGGTATGAATTGAAATAATCGTTATCGCATGAGGAAAGCTTTACGTACTTTAATGCGATATTGGTAGCAGGCTCAAGAGAGCTAGAATGCCCTTTTTTTACTAATTCAACTTAAGAGGATATCTTAAACTCAAGCCTACTCTGATTCCCGGTGTATAATGTGGTTTATTAGTTTCCTGCGACAATACATTGCTGTGAATAATTTCCGTTCACTAGAAAAAGAAAACTCTTCTGCATGTATCCATGACCACTGATAGGTTTACATAGGCTGTGTCTGTGTATCTTTGTTTGATCTTAGTACAACTATTCGGAGTATGGGACGTTTAAACTCTAAAAACCTTTAAGGATTTAAACTTAAAAATTATTTTATACTCTGGCAGCTGATTCTTGTAACTATGAAGAATCCATTGCTAAGCATTACGACTTTATTAATTATTCTTTCTTAAAGTCAAGTAGTCAAGTAGTCAAGAAGTCAAGTATAATTTGGTAGTATAATCGTTTCACTGGCTGCCATTCGTAATGCTGACGTAAAATGACAAAGATGATATATTTACATGTCGGCTATCCTCGTTTAATTTTTTAGAATAATTAATATATTTTAGGTGGTATTTCTAAAGTTTATTTGTTTTTGAAAGTTATTTTTAAGTTTATTTGAAGGTTTAGGGATCTATATCATAAAAACCATAGGCATAATAAAGAACGGCGGTATCCTTCATTAGGTGCATACATCAGAGATGAGATTAATCAGAAAATTGTTATCGTTTCCTCTTACCTCCAGATTGGGGCTATGTAACCAAAAGAGAAATTAGTTCTGGTTTGGCTAATAAGGCATATATAAGTGTATTGGCTTCTGGTCAAAAAATTATATATATTTTCTTGATATACTGCATGGGAAATGAGAGATATTGGGTTGATAGAACCCAGGGGAGCCATCGTATGCTTGATTTCGTGCTCTCCGGTGAAGTGGATGGAGTTATAAGCTTCGTTCTGGCGCAGACTACATGCCATATGAAAAGGAACTATATATCTTTACTTCCTTACTTCCTCCCTCGTCTTGACAACACCTACTCTGTGATTGATGGAGGGCAATAGTACTTTCTGAGAGTACTCTTGCGGCCAGCCATATGCTATATTTTTCATGCAATATCGCAACGCTCTTGAACACTGGGGCAACAGGGTCCGATAAACCAATTTCAAGAGCTTGTGCTATGCATTATCCAGCTACTGGCAGTGACTTAATAAGAGAATAAAGAGGGAAGCGTCTTGATGCTGAATATATGGAAATAAAATCTATGCCTGAGGTTTTTCTTTCAATGCTTTAAAATCACTTCATTATTTATTGACTCTAAGATTAATTGGTCGCAAACATTCTTGTACCGAGATGGTGAGGGACTGCGTATAATTCTTTACTGTAACTGCCATCAACACGTCAGTCACTTGATTCAACACTTCTCTCCACTTGAACTTCTCCTTATCTATTATTTGGAAATTAACCTTAAATTTCTTTTTGTGTCATTCGAAACCAACTCCTAATTTCTCATAAAGGGTTTCTCATAATAGTCTATCCCATACAAGGATTTCCTATTTCTTTTTGCGTCAACGGTTGTCCTCATGAGCTAATTAAGTTTGAAAATAAGTTCATTAAGTTTTTCCTGTCTTCGTTTTCATTGGACTTCTTATTTGTTCGACTTATATCCAGACACATTCGTTAGTTAATCTATCAATTCATTTATTCTGCATCATTTCTCTTTAAGTACCTTTCAAAGTTTTCCAGGATTGCTATATTTTTGCGAATATTATCTTCTCCCATGCCTTAAACTCCCGCCAAGTGACGGAGTGTAACAAATATCGGGAAACGCGGGAAATCTGTAACATACGAGGAGAACTGCCTGATATTTTAGGTAACTGACTGCTTAGAAAGGATGAATAATTTTATTAAATTTTTGAATGAAAGTGACTTGATGAAATTATTATAAAGCTAAGTACTATCTAAGGTATAAAAATTCGGCAAACAATAAGATACCTCTCAGCATTCTAATAACTTATGTTTTATAGCGTATATAGGTGGTGCGAAATGACTACTGCTGTCTAAGCACCCCAAAAACAAAAATCCATCTATCTATCTATCTAACTCCCGTATCACCACCACAATAGAAAATACTCCAAATGTATAATTACTGACTTTCAAGCTTGAATTTCGGTTATTAGAAGATTAATCTCTTTCTAGACTCTCTTCCCCTTGGCCATTTTACAAATTATTTCCATGCGTCCATATTCTCCCACTGTCTTTCATTGTTATGACTCCATCTCAAGAGATATTTGTTAATATGGAGATCGTATCTGATAGATGTGAAGGGAAATTGACTGGAGGCCTGCGCCGATTCTATTTAAGTAATGATGAACTGTGATTATTATGATGGTA
This sequence comes from Platycnemis pennipes, assembly GCA_933228895.1. Lineage (NCBI taxonomy): Eukaryota > Metazoa > Arthropoda > Insecta > Odonata > Platycnemididae > Platycnemis > Platycnemis pennipes. The sequence goes on along the minus strand of OW121854.1, from coordinate 45,024,741 downwards.
TCTTCACCTTGTTGATGTGTGAAAGGATATCACTAGGTTACATTTTTATTATTTCTTTGAATTTTTCTAATATTTAGGAAGTCATTAGACATTATTTTTCTTTTTTAATGTTAAACATGGATCATCTACAGAAGAATTGAAGGAAAAGCTGAGGAGTTCCTGCATGAAGATCAATTCGGATTCAGGAAAAGTAAGGGAACCAGAGAAGCAATATTGACCCTTCGGCTGCTCATAGAGAAGAGAACGGAGAAGGAAAAACCGACGTTCATTGCATTCGTGGGTTTAGAGAAGGCCTTTGTCAGGGAGGATTGGAATTCAATTCTTGGAATTTTGGAAGAAATTGGAGTGTCCTACAATGACCGAAGAATTATCCACGGTCTGTATAAAAACCAAGTAGCTGTGATTAAATCTGGACCCAGCTGTGAAGAAGCAAGAATAAAGAAAGAAGTGAGACAAGGCTGTGCACTGCCTCCTGTAATTTTTAATATTTACATTGAGAAAGCCATCAACGAAATCAAGGGGAAGTCTTCTGGAGTGAATATCCACAGAGAAAACATTATCATGCTGCGATTCGCTGATGACATAGCACTCGTATCAGAGACAGAGAAGGAGCTGAATAAGACTCTATATATATGATATCTGGCCATCCTCCTCCAGATCCTCCAGATGATATCTGGCCATGGAAAGGACAATGGCCAGATATCATCTGAAGATCAATAAGAAGTAAAATAATCTATTGGTGTGTAGAAAGAAAGAAGAGGACAAAGCCAACGTTAAACTAGGAAAACAAAAACTGGAAGAGGTGAAAGAGTTCTGTTACTTGAAAGCCGAGTAACCAACGATGGACGAAGCAAGAAAGAAATAGTCAGCAGAATAGCCCAGGCCAAGAGGGTATTCTATCATAAGAAGAATCTACTTACTGCTGAAAAAAAAGCGTAGAAGTAAGGAAACAACTCATCAGAACGTATATCTGGAGCGTGTTTCTCTATGGTAGTGAGGCATGGACAATGACAGGAGCGGAAAAGGAAAGGGTTGAAGCATTTGAAATTTGGCCTTAAAGAAGAATGATGATGACTAAATGGATCGACCGAGTAAGTAACGAGGTAATCCTAAGAAGAGTGGAAGAAAAGAGAATTCTTCTGGATACCCTGAGAAGAAGACGGAACATCTTGATTGGCCATCATTAGACACGATGGCCTGATGAAGACAATCATCGAGGGACAAGTGGACAGGAAGAATGGAAAATGAAGGCCTCGTGCGAGAATATGGAACAAGCAATGAAGGATGTGAAGGAGAAGAAATACGTAAATATGAATAGATTAGCCGATAGAAGGACTCAGTGGATAGCTGCGCCTAGCCAATCTGAGGATTGATGATAAATGATGATGATGAATGGTAAAAATTTGCAATTAATCAGTGAAATACAGTAGTTATTGCCTAATGAATGCAAAATGTACAAAAATATTTTAAACTTTAAAAAAATGTCTTTGTACATCAAACATAAGCATTGACAGGCCGAGCAATTTCTTCAGGATAATTTACAATACTTTGTTAATCAGGGATATGTTTATGGTGTACAAATTATAAGAAATGAACATGCTCTAAGCTAACTGCCAACTGGATTTTGAGGTAAATTAGGTATTAGGCAATATTACAACGTAGGGTGTATTTTGTTTTGCATCCGGATTATTCTGTTGGTCCATATACCTCTGGGATCCCAATAGGCATTGGCCTGTCACCAGGTTTCTCAGGCGCTGAACCAACAGAGCTTGACAAACAAACATGCTCTGGGTGGAGAAAAACTCACACAGGCGGGACTCGATCCCGCGACCCTAGGATTAGCGGGCGATGACTTTCTCTCGCCGCCATTTAATTTAATTTTTATTTAAAAGTAATATCTTAGTACTGTTTTCTCTCGTCAGTGATTATATATTGAAATAAGTAAATAATTGATACTCATGAGTTTAAACGCATCCAATGTTTCTTGGAAGACATTAGAAGCAAGATTACTCAGCGGGAATCTATCTAGACGCTGGGAAAATGCGGGGGAGAGGGAGGGAATGGTAGGTAGCAGTTGGAAAGGGGAGTGGAGGGGGGAAGAAATCCGGAATCAACGCCAAAACGACTCTTAAGTCGCAGACTGAGGATGGAAGCCAAGGGATTGGGAAAATGACTCAGAAATCCTCCATAATGCACGGCTGAGTGAGGAGCACTAGCGACTGTGAACGTAGTGACTGGCACCTTTCACTGCGCGCGTCGATGGATAAATGACTAAATGGGAGTCAAATTGAAGAGGAATGCCATGAATATAATGGAATAATTTCCTCAAACTAAAAATCAACTCATGAGTTGCAAATGAGAGGAGTCGGTATCGATGGGAGAGCAGGAATCAAATCTGAGCTTCTTTGTAAACTATTTTTTAAACAGCAAACACTAACTAATGAAATAGCTCAGCCTATTTTCCATTCGTTCAGGCGTTAATATTTTAATATATATGGCCATCGTTGTATGGAAAAAAAATAAGGGGCTCTGTTATTGACACAGAAGAATTAAGTTAAATATTTGATGCTGCAAACGACATTTTTTCGTGACAAAGAGATTTTCAATATCAAACTACAAACTTTGACTTAAAACTCTCGAGGCTATTCAAATCAACAACTCCATAATTACGTAATAGGCTACGTCATCAGGTCTTCAGCAAATGTTCATCAATTCTTTCGTGAAAAATACCTGTATTAAATTCGTCTACTCTAAGATTGCAAATGAATTATACCAAATCCGCCTTATCACACTCTCCACTCACATTTTTCCCTCGTATCCTATGCGCATATATTGTAATAATAAATCCCATAACATAATCATAATAGATCATACTACAATATTATAGCAGATTCTTAAATACAGACATACCTAAAGTAATTTGCGTTATCCAGGATTTTAAGGCATCCTATTCAAGCAAACTTTCCATTGTCATTTCTTTCTTATTTCTTTATTTAACTGCTATACTTTCGATAACGTGTCATACCATATTCAATTTAAAATATTGCGACTTCCGATTTTCCCGCTACACAGTTACTTTTTCTTCTACATCAGAAATTAGCACCACACTGTCTCTCAATGACTCTTTGTCATACCTTATTTAATTTCTTTATACATTTCGATTTATTTTCCCATCTTACTTTCATCATACTTCTTCGTCTTATCCAATTGTTACGTCAATGTAATTAGGACACCTTTTATTCGAATAATAAGGGTCTTCATCTATGCAATCGCTATACAATTCTTTATTTTATATTTAATCTTGACTCTACAACGGAAAATATTTTGCTATAAATGGCTATTCCATAGGACATGGTATGACTTTGTCTTATGAAGTCTTCAGCACAATGTTTTAAGCAATAAGGGTTGGAATAAATCCTGTGGTGATAAGCTCAGATTATAGCAGATATGGAACTTCACGTATCTGGGTAGGGTTTAGAACGAGACCTGTTTTATGGCAGGAACAAAAGATTTTCTCTATGAAAATAATCGGATTCAATTCAAAAGGAAATGAATATAATGCAGTCATAAGAGTAGACGTAAAAAAGTCTTTGATTACGAGTGTTGTGCTATATAGTATGAACCGGCAATGATAGCGAGGTCGCAAGGGGGCTGGTCTGGAAACCCAAAAGTCGTGGGTTTGAATTCTAACTAGTGGATGTTGTGTTTTCCTTAGGATCGAGAACTTGAGTTAGACAGTAAGATCCAACCTTAGTTATTGGAGTACCTAAACGCCCAAACTGCGATAGGAAATAAAGAGTTTAGGAAAGGTATAGTGTGAGACATTATTAGTGTGAAATATGTGACAGTCGTGACTGTTGACGGAAAAATAACTTGGTGAATGGGCGGAAGATCACGAGGCAACTGTCGAAAGGCCGTTTTACGCGGCGAGGGTTCATGCGCATGAATTAATTCGCGAATGAATTTAAGTGATGACCTGAAATAGCTTCCGCTTAAGGGCATATTACATGGTGAATGATCACTTGGATTTATTTTTTGAATTTTTTGTGCTGAAAGGATGCCCAGCGGTAGGCCAATTGATAGTAAATGTCGATTCACGGAAAATATCCCACCAATGGAGCTATTGAAAAGAAAGTGAACTACTTAAAGATTAGATGTGTGTCATTTAACTAATTTTACCCAGTTCGTGGCAGTTGTGATAACGAACGAGAGTTAAGTGAAATCGCTTTCATTGGCTTGAGAGCCAACGAAAAAGTGCCGTTGGTAATATTTTAATGCAATTTTTCAGTTCTAGTTTTCAAATTATGTTCTTATTATTTATTGCTTTATACTTGTAAAAATACATTATTATTAACTCCGACTTCAACCAAAACGAGGTTAATGGAAGAAATTCACCCGAGGAATGACCAAATGAATTATTTAAGATTATAAAGGCTCTAAGTGCACGACAATAAATTTAGATTAGCATAAAAAGTACAGTTAATTGAATTTCGTACGCGTTTAGCTTGAATCCTCTTATACCAGCTCAAAAATCAAAGATGTACGTCATGGGTTCGTATCATGTGATCATTCACGGGATCTTTCGATGAAAATTAGGGCATGTTCTAATTTTGATTGCATGATCATGGAAATAAATTTTCATGCCAGGAATTTTCTGTTTTACTCGACGCATGAACGTTGGGCGCATGATATCATTCGTATGATCATTCACCGTGTAAAACAGCCTTTAGAACCTACCGCGAATGTTACAGCATTGATGATCTTGAATATAAAAGTGATTTCCATTTGGTGAATGGTTCTCGTTTTCGTTCGTGCGCGTATACTTTACATTGCGGGGGTGAATTAATTCGCAAAATAGAGACTGTGAATGTTGGTGTACTGTATGCTGGCTTTATGGGTGCAGATGTGTGCATTCAGTTATCAATAAAATTTCTAGTAAAAATCGGCTTCAACTATGGAAAAGGGAAGAGGAGTAGTCTGCGGGCACTACAGTGGATTTATACTGCCGTCTGCGCCCTCGTGGCCGTAGGAATCCGGGAGGTAGCCTCACTCCCTTTACTTCACCTCACCCCACAAACTGGGGTGTAGGAGGGGGAGGGTAGGTCTACCTCTTGTGCAGAACGAATGGATTGAAAAACGGTCATAATTCCTGTGGTCAGACTTGCACTGTATAGAAAAAGACCTTTTGCGTTCATTGGCGGAGAGTGCCTCTCCTTCTTCCCTCTCTCGTCAGAGGGGAGGAGGAGGAAAACCTTCCCAACCCCTCTCTCTCTCCCTCCCATCTCCAGCCCAGTCTTAACCCCCTTCCTCCCTTCTCCACAACTTCTCGTGCCCTCCCACAAGGCTATGCGTCGAGATGGTTGCTTTAGAACAGGGCGCGTGGGGGATGGGGTGGGGGGAGAGCGTGGTGTTTTGGGCACGGAGTGGGATGGGCCGAGGAATTAGGAGCGGAGAGGAGGTGGAGGGGGTTAGAATTGGAGGAGGAAGAGGAGAGGAGTTTCAAGTCGGAAGGGCAAAGGGGGATGGGATTGGTGGGGAGGGAGGAGAGGGGTTGGGGTTGTTGCAAATGCGGAGTGGCCACTGCGGATCTCAAGTGGTCGACTTTGGAGGAGGCAGTCAAATGGGGATGAGGTTTTTTGGTCGAATAGGGCGGTGGAATGGGGCACTTCAGTGGTCCCTTTTTACCACCCCTCCCCCTATGTTTCCCCCTTCCCCCTTTATACATTTCCCCCCTCTCCCGCTCCTCCGACACTTTTGAACCAACCCGCCCCTCCCTCCGCCATCCGCCATAATGCCCCGCCCTCTCTCCCTCCCCACTCCCCCTCGGGAAACCTCCCCTCCGCTCCCGCATGTGGTGACGTCACTAGGCCCTACATCTCCCGTCTCTGCCGCCAGAGCTCCTTCTACTGGGATATGACTATTGGCGTTTTCTGTTGCCGGAATGGAGCCCTCTCTCTCTCTCTCTGCCTGCCCCACCCCTATCTCTCTCTCTCTCTTCTCTCTCTCTTTCCCTCCTCCTCCCTTTACTCCCACGCGTTTCCATTTATCCCTCATCCCCTTTCCCTCCTCCCTCTCTTGGTTTCCCTTCTTTTTCCCGCATCTTCCTCCCTTTGCAGCTGCTATTTCTTCTCCTCTCCATCCCCTTCCCCGTTTGGAATTGAAGATATGATCCAAGTTCATAAGATTCTCCGAAATAAAGAATAAGAAATGCCGGCGACGGAATGTGGGAGGTTTTGGGAAAGCAAGCGGTCGCGCAGTTGGCTGAGGGGAAGAGGTGGTGAACGTTGGATTTGCCAAAATGGGTTCGCAAGATATCTGCCACATCAATGCAGGATATTACAAGTCAAGCCAAATCTGTGAGTTGAGGTCTGTGCTTTTCGGATGCGGATGAACGCCAGAGTGAAACGATTTTCGCATGAAGTGTCGCGCTCATTGAATGCCGACTTAACCCATGTTCTGAATTATCCCTAAGTTTCACACATAATGACTTACACACCGTCTCTCACAAACTCTCCGAAAGTAAAGTACAAATTTGTTTGGTTCAGGCTGACTATTTTGTTTTTCCATGTTTCGTCACCATGCATTTACTAAAGTTTTCATTTTTTTCTCTCCATCTTTAATATCTGAGTAGACAGTGACATTGCGCAAAATTTATTTCTGTTCTTAAATGATGTGTAAAAGACCTATAGAATATATGTGTCGTATATTATTATTATTTTGCACGATAGAAACAGACATCGAGGGATAAGTGATGAGGAAGGAGGGCAAACAATGTCTTGAGTGAGGTTTATAGAGTTGCTTATGAAGGATTTAAAAGAAATGACTGATTTTAATATGCAGGAGTTAGACCAATCAACAGGAGGGCTGGTTAGGACTAATCTTAAGTTTTAGTAACAATGATGATGATAATAATCATATCAGTGATTGCATGTTAGGATTGGCAAAGGATAAAAATAGTTTTCCTACATAAAAAATTACTGATCTTACTCTTAAATGTAAATCAGTTTTTCGAATTTTTAACGTAAAGTACAAATTTGTTTGGTTCAGGCTGACTATTTTTTTTCCCAAGCTTCGTCACCATGCATTTACTAATATTTTCATTTTTTCTTTCCAGCTTTAATATCTGAGTAGAGTTAACTATCAACACTAGAAAGATTTTTAATATCCTTTTCGAAATATGAACCGTGGCTCATTTGGGGCCTCCGATAAGTAGAAAATCTCTATTCGTTATATCCTTTTTCGTAAAACCCTATTAAATGGTACATAATTCCTGGTAAAACTCTATAGGCTGTCCTGCGAGTAATTATTACGGGCTACTATCAGGTAAATTCAAATGCATTGGTTTTACGAATTTTATTCGGAAACAGAATTAAAAGTACAAATCTCATCACGCATTGTATCCGGCACTAAGATGATGGTGAACTCGTATCAACCAATACTTTGTATTCTAATCCTTTTGCACGATTTGAGACTGCGAAAACGTTAAAATTCACCTAATTCGTTTCAGGATAAAATACCTCATCCCCCTCATATTAATCTTCTTCTCTTCATCTCTGGCCGAAAACGTTTTAGGGTTATTAAGATTCCTTACACCCGTATGCGTGCATATGAGACATACTCATGGAAAACATGATCATAATTATACATTTATTCTTATAGAATTTTCTACGCAAAAAACATAATTTCTCTTTTCCTGTCTATGGTTATATTAGATTCCGTGGATTATTCATCGTCCTTTCATGATATCGGTTGTGTTTTAGTGTCACCAGCATATTGAACGTTCTATTATGGTATTGATTAGTACTAAAAGTTAATAGAAAAAAAGTATATCAATATGTTTGCTGACATACGAAAACTGATTTCTTATCGTGATTTGTATGCTACTGGTAAAATTTGATTACTGTACATTTTTTGTTTATTAAAAGCCGAAAATTATATATTCCTCTGTTTCAGACGTAATGTGTTGAAATTATATAGATGTAATTTTAATGAATAAATGTAAATGTATAATTGGGCATTGGCAATTGGGAATTAGACAATGAGAATCATATTTCTTACAGATTATGAACTGGAGTTTAGCTCAAAATATATTTGTCCTTGTTTCATGTCACCATTTTTAACACAGAGTTATTCTTGTTCTTCTGTAGAAACATACATGCATGGAGAAAAGTAAACGTAATCATCAAGGATACAAATAAATTTTTATTTCTGGTACTAGTAAATTTATGTAGTTTCCCTAATATATTTTATATTTTTTTGCCATATTGTGTAAATGAAATTCTCCTTTATTAAATTTGGTACCTTTCATTCCCTGAGACAAATGTGTTTCATCTTTAGTTGTATCCTTGATGTATGTGCAAACCACACTCACAATGTCTTTCTCCAATTTCCATCCATTAATTCCTGTTTGTGCTATTGTGTATTAAAACTTTTTCTTGCCCATAATATAAATTATATGCAGGGTACTTTATGATTAGGTCGTTATCCTCCAGATAGGATCCTCTTACGTGCTAGAAAATTATATTTCTACGAGGTCATATTTTCCCCTATTTGGGTGATCGTACACTTACCATAAATAGAAGTGGTAGAGCATTGGAAAGACAAAGTAGACCTTTTTGCGATCCCACATTAATTTTTTTTCCTTTTAGCGAATTTTGGCTTGAGTCGGGATCTTCTGATCCCTTCATCTCATCAATCTTCCTAACTTTTAAAATCGTGTTTTTGTTGGCTATCTGGAAGAAATCCTCAAAATAGATGTCAATAACTCCAATGGAAATGCGGAGACAAGATATTGTTTTGCTCTTTCCAGTATGCTGTACTGTAAATAATGGTTTACCACTTATGACGCGTGAATTTGCCGTTATAAAGCGGTGACCAATGGTTACATTTCCATTATTTATGTCATCATCGTGACGAGCACAATTTATGTGCTTCCAAAGTGAAAACATGGCGCATTCCCTAATGCATTGGATTCCGATGTTCTTTTATGTGGTCTGTCGATGCAAGGGAGTTCCAAAAAACCTTTTAAGCGCTCTTTAGCACTTAGGCATGGGTGCGTTTCAAAGAAAATGGGAAAGCGAAAATAAATATAATTTCATTGTTCTCCATTTGGTTGCCAAAGCACATCCGGAAGGCTATGAATACGGATTCTTTGTGTCCAATGTATCCCTTCCTTGGTACAAACTTAAGTAATTCCGAGTAATAGAGAATTTTAAACTTAACCAAAAGTGATTTTATGTTTTTTAAAAGGCGTGCAACTCCTGCAGCATGATTCACCATATGTGGCGGTATGAGACATGTTCAATTCGCAGTTAACCAATTCCATCGCTTTAACCTTTAGTATCACATGGGCAATTAAATAATTACTAATTATGGAATAAAATGGCATAAATATTTTTAATGTACAGAAATACAGGGTTAAACGGTATCGAGATTCAAATAATCAAGAATCATCCAGAAGCTATAAGTGATTGGGTTTTGTAATGGGCCATTTCATCAGTCCGTAGAAAGGTATCATTTTTATTTCAGGTTAGGTGAAAATAGATTCTTTATCTAAAGTTCCATTCATTATGTAACAATAACATCTACCTAATAATAAAAAATTACGGATTAGGTTGAGGTGAATTCAGTACTATTTAAGTTACATACTACCAAATATTTATTCATTACATTTCATCCAATATCCAGTTTTTCGGCACCTAGCCATTGTAGATACCTACATGAATAATAAGCATCGGGCTATAATTCGTAATAAACTAAGTACAGATAATTATCAGTGGCATTGATTTGCTGATGGGACCTCTCCTAAAAATCGGTCAACTGGTCTTGTAGTAAATTGCAGTTTATGACCGGATATCATAACTTAGTTGGGCAATCAGAAGTATTGAATCTTTTATCTATGTTTTTAAATTTTTGGTGAGCCATATTGTTATGTTTCTGCATAAGCGTGCTAGGGTTGACTTAAAAGAAATATTTTCATTTACATATGAAGTAGTCACTGTTAATACTTTTGATATCCAAAAGATATGTATTGTCTTCGCAAAAGATTTGCTTTGGATCATCCTTTCATTTTCTCTACCCCATGTTTAGGAAACTTTTACAATATATTAAGGAATGATATGATATATATTTAGGAATCTGGACTAAATGTCATTAATTTCAGCTGTAAAGAGTGCTTAAATCCTTCTATACAAATATGTAAAAATCGAGGAATATCTTATGATACATGAGGTATATTTCAGAGACAATTACAAATTAATTGATAACGAGCTAGCATTACGAATTATCTTCTGGATACGTCTCAGTTCAATAGAATGACACATATTGGCATCCTCAAGCTATTTTATTGCATTAGCAAAAGAAGATTAGTAAATATTTTCAACTATTAAGGATATAAATAATCGTAATATGGCCTTTCTTAAAATATTTTGTGCTGTCTTCAATACAAAGTTACTCTTTTCCTCCACAAAAACAATTCTATTCTTAATATCATTACTTATTTTTGTTCAGTATTGATGATAATGTGATTTTCGTAATCCAGTCAATTTACATAAAAATTCATCACCTTCATTGAGGAAAAGTAGGGATCAACTTACTGAATTTTCAACATTAGACATTTCGAAGGATTCAGGCTTAACTATGTGGAAAACCATAGTGACAGAGAAAAAATAACAATGTATATTCCACTCGTAAATTTATTGACGGTACTACTAGTCCCAGCGCTTCTGCGCCATCATCAGGTACATTTGAGACATTTCTCCAAATCCGTCTTGTTTTTCCTGGTCCGCAGTCGGCTCTTATTTGTGAAGTGTGGTCACAGGAAGCTACCTTAGAGAACGCCATCAGTGTAATCGACTTAGTTTGTTGTCAGTAATACATTTGTTACTAATATATAGATGAAAAAAAGAAAATAAATTCGTTGCTGCCTAATCATGGCTTTAGAAAAGCTCAAAATTTTCAACTATTAACTTTTTGCAAATAACAGTGGGTTTTCAGTAAGAAAAATGCATTTAAAAGTATATAATAATTTTCCACTCCAGAATATACGATCAAGTTTGATGATCGGTAGCCGAGACCATTACTATTAACATTCATGAGTGAAGTATGGGAAAAATCTGGTAATATAGTTTTGAATTTTACATCCACCCGTTACTTACCTGTCTGCTTATCAGCAGTGATCGTATCCGCATTTTATATTTTTACGAGAGGAATTGCCAAAAGGATGGTTCCCGGCGCTCTTCAGCGATTCTTCTGTAGCACATTGTGTGAGATTCTTACGGAAGTGATAAATATTCCAGGTGACCTATAAAGATTGCATTGAATAAGTATGGTAAGAAAATGATGTCATGCGAGTACGGTATAACGTTATCTCTCGTAGGTTCTCATGGACCTAGAGCAAAAATTCATTCAAAGTCTTAATATTCATCCTAACACTTTCAATGTGTATGTTTCCATGGGTTGGCAGTGATAAAAGAAAAATTGTTTTTAAACATGGGTCTGTTTAGAAGAAAAGATATATCTTGAAGAAATATCTCGTTTGTGGCCTTTTGAATTCGGATGGAAATATATAGACGTTCCACAGGTATTGTGGCGATAATTTTGCTTGAGATATCTGTAAATTCCACACCTATTATATTTTGTAAAACCATTACATTGGATCGGCTCTTATTGTTGGTGTTAATTTAACCCAGGTAGATTTCTGTGTTCTGCATTACAGCTACTCTTTTGTTCATACTTCCATTCCTATATATGTCTTCCATTCATTTCACGTCCTAATTCACATGTTCTCATCACGTTTTTAAAATGTATTCTTTTACTCCATCTCCATTGATTTGTTCATCCATTTGTGTCCACCAATTCAATCCTTTTATCTATTTTTGGCATGCTTTAAAAATGAAGGTATCTCATTACTTATTTCATCTCCGTACTCGAAGTAAGAGTATTCTCTACAAATTTCTTTCCACCACGATCAGACTTTGTTTGGCCATTCTTCAGAACCGCATTTAACATACTCGTAATCTATTAATAACAATTTTTGCAAAATGTAATGAATAATATTTCTGCAGCAAATTTGACCCACTCCATAGCGGACATTACTTGAAAAGTGTTATAATTTGGAAGTTTTCTTATGTATAATTATGTGACTAGTTTATGAAGCGGTGGAATAGCAGGTTTAGTACTTTATGGATAACAAATACTACGGAATACAGAGCTAAGATCCTATGAACAAAAGGTGCATTTGCTCCATGAAAAAATCAGGAAGAAATTTGTACATTAAAAAAATATCCTCCTTGAAATTACAACAACAACAACCAATTGACCGGAGTGTGATGCTTGTTCAATCAACACCATATAGGTTTATCGGACCTCTATGTACGCCTCCCAAAGTTCTCTGAAATAAGTAATAAATGCTTTTTTCTATGAAGATGAGATAAATCTAAGCTTTTATATCACAGCAATTTTATGATATTGATTTGTATTGAAAACTTGTTAAAAGTGTCGCAATATCATGCCTGATTTAGTTTAATAATCCCGTATTTGCGCTTTTGTCAACAAGATTAATTTTTATGCTCAGGTTTACAGGTACACCTTTTATCTCGTAACTCACAACAGAACGTCTTCGATCTCTCTCGTCCTGCTACCATCAAAGTTTTTCAGGCGCAGATAATAATGGCGAAGCATATTTTTCGGAGTTGGAGCCATAGTTTTAATAATAAATTATTAGTAATTTCCCTTCGACGATCTTCGTCACTGGCAGGTTTTAATTAATGTGCATTTTTACGTGCATAACGTGCTAAGTACATTTTAAGGTCTTTTAAGCATATTTTTGAGGGTTTGTTATAAAAAGAGGATTCTCTTGTGCTGGTTTGTATTGTATTCCATTGAAGTTGATTGATCCATTGTATCGTACCAATTTTTTGAAGCTGATATTTAAAATGAGGGACGCCCTGCACGCATGGAAACCTAGCTGTTGATTGGATATCGCCTCCTTGCTCTTATTTTGCTTTTAAGTGTGACCCATCGTTCTTTCTGTCTTCATATGCCGTCAATTATAGCAAAATCATGATAGGATGGCAAGAAGTTTTTCTCTAATCAGTGGAGCTTGAAAACGGGTTGCTAATTTTTTTGCTTATTTCAATGAGCGTCTTTTTTCATTATAGCAGAGAAACCGAGTTATTTTTTCGTTTGATGTGTCAAGATGAAAGTGAATATTGATTTTACATGAGTACCATTTTATTACGTAGTCTAATTATGAAGTATGGGTTTCTTTTCGCAACTTGTGGTGAGGATACGACCTCTTTGCAAGCGCCTTTGTTTCGAGTGCTTTTAGCATGTCCACTTAGATATCGTTAAAAAGGATTTTGAGTCAGTAACTGTTAAAGATTTACAGCTCTTATTATATACTGATTAAGACTTTTAACATTTATTTGATAGTAAAAAATGAGGTCTTATTGTGAAAGAAGGTAAATGTATTAATGTGTTTAAATTTTGTTCGACCTATCACACTAGCTATATCTGGTGAAATTCCAAACTGAACACTTAGACGTAATTGTTACAGATAGAAATACATTTGTCGTTTTGTCGTGCAGTATCCTTTTCCTCTCGGGTTCACAATCATTTTTTGGAGGCACTTTGCTTAGGAATCCCAAATTAATGTATCATTGTAGCTCATTATTTTCTTATTTTAAAGAAATGTCTTTTAATTCTCATAATTTAATGACTGCAATTTTGTCAATTTAAATGTCACTGTAATTTACATAAAAATCCCGAGATAAATTTTTTACGCCGAAATCCAAAATTTCGGAACATGAAAACTTTTATTTTACTATTTCAGGAAAATTATTATTTAGCACGATTGAAAATCTGCGAAAATATAGCTGTTACATCTTAAAATGCGTGTAAGACATGTTATTATTTTCTATAAGTATCTTAACACTCTTACTCCTTGTTTCGACTTTTCTACCGCTCTCAATTTTTAACCGCTTATGAGTTTGCAGGTGAAAACGTGTGTTTAAAGTTAGTCGTGATCAAAGAATTACAAAGTTTATTACTTATATACGTATTTTAAGCCTGCAGGTGATCAACTGTTTCTTCATAGCAAGTTTACAAATAACTTCCTATGACTCCTTCGTCTCGTAACGTCTCGTTATCCTTATATGTGAAATGGGATGTCACAATTTTACTGTCTATATTTGCCTCCTCATCTTCACCAATCTCTAGCGGTGTGTTTCACACCTATGTGTTATTCTTACTTAGGTTTGTGGTTGATGAATCACAGTTATTTTCTCCCTGGTGGTATAATATATCTCCTTGGAGAGATATCTCCTTAGTGTGTTGTTATACTGTTTAAAATATAAGCTTTCGGGAGATAAATTTCTCGGCGTCGTATTTGGAGTATAGGTTTCTAACGACTCCCTACTCTCTTCCCCAACAGGAGGAAACAAGACGAGGTTCAGGTCCTGGAGGAGACGATACGACAGAGAAGTGAACAGCAGAAGAAGGCAGGCGTGGAGCTGGACGCCACGTGTCACATATGCCTGAAGACCAAGTTCGCCGACGGAGTGGGTCACGTCTGTAATTACTGCAACATCAGGTGCTGTGCAAGGTGTGGTGGGAAAGTCACACTGCGCTCAAACAAGGTAATTCCAAAATCACTGTGGGAGTTTTATTCCTAAGGGTACGTCGCTCCAGATATATCAATGGGAAAAGTGGGATATACACTACTAATGATCGAGAGAATTCGAGATTCGCAGATAAATATTAGGTGACGGTTATATTGTGAAAAATTACACTTAATTTTGGTGAATTATCGCTGTAATTTTACATTTTGCTTCATAGGATCTGAAAAATATCGTTGCTGTTAGCTACTTATGGTGGTAACTTGGATGGCTATATTAATATTGTTTTCATTTCTAAATGAGTCAAAAATCGTAATTTAAGTTTGGCACAGCTCTCCACTCTATTCTCTCATAGGATATACTTGCGAAATTCTTCGAAATTTGACTGAAATTCTACCGTGTTATTATGTTTTAACATGTATATTTTACTGACTTACTTATATTGAATTGTTTTCAATGTGAATTAAATTTAGCACGTCTTGGTGCCGGAATCAGTTACAGTAGGTAATGCTCATTTATCGTATTACGTACATACGACATGGAATGCTTATCAACGTAATATACTGAAGGAATGAGGTACTAAACACTAAACCTGATCGTCTAAACACTTCGCAAACATAATCGAAAACCTTTAATATTCCAATTAATGAAAAAAATTACTCTGTTTCAAATATTAATACCAAACGATTTCTGGTCTCGGGTCCGAATACGTTTAAATAATCGACGTTTGTGTTTAACTAGTACATGAGTGATTAGTAAAAAAGCATTGCTTGTTGTATCGCAATGTTTTATTTTGACAGAGAGCGATTGGAAATGCAGATAAATTTATTTTCCTCAATTGTGGTTTGGATAATGATTTTAGTGTATACGTGTTCTTTTATAATCACAATAGGATGTCAAACTAAATATAGCACTCATGTTTACTATCACGTGTTTTTTTTTAAATTTGCATAGAATATTTTAATTCGTTTCATGCGGAAAGAGCCGTGAGTATCCTGAAATAAATTTCACATATAAAGAGTTTGGATATCATCTAGCATTGATTTCGTTTTTCCAAATTTAGAGGAAGTAAAGAACTAATGGTTAAGAAATTCTAAGACTATTATATTCATACCTTTTTGTTATCAAAGTCGATGCTTTAGCATATTTTATAATTATATATTAGAAAGTTAAATTTAAAAATAGTTTCAAGATACTTACATAGATATTTATAAGCAGACTTAAGGAAATTAGCCTTTAATATAATATCACTATTACTCCTGTTATCACTATTTACTCCTGTTTTCCGTTCATTTTATCTCTTGCCTCAAATAGAAATTATTTTTTAGCAATTTCATAACAGCATGAAATCCAAGGAGTTGACCCAATATGTATATGATGCTTATAACTTGAGAAAGCTATATTTTGTTAAATTCACCAGAGGCTTGCAATTATGCCATCGGTGCTGTCTTTCAGAACTATGCCAAGTGTCTTGGAATTAAAGATATGTTTTTGCGTATAGTTCAGCACATCTTATAATAGTCTTCAGAAATCCTCTTTGAATTATGATCATAATTATCAAGTGCAAAATGAATACCTTTGCAAATAAATATTATCTCTCACTTTTATTTAAAATGGTGTATCATTTGATACGCTTTTGAAAGTCAGTGATATCTGAGTAGTTGTTCATTATGCACTCATTTTTTTCTTTCCTATTTATCCTGAATTTTATTTAACATTCCTGTATCAATTGTGATTTCTTTATAATTAATGTGATTTAAGCTTTATAAATGTTATACATAGGCAAAAATCCACTGATTTCAATTCAGATTGATTTATGTCCCAATGTTGGGAGAGTAGTTCGACAAATTCTTTGTGAAGTATGTGAATAGGAAAGGAACGTCTAGTAAACTCTTAAAAAAGAAAAATAATTCAACCCTCATAAACTCCCGAGTACTCTGTAGAAGATATAAATATCACATGTTGCCATGGAAACTAGATATTGCTAAAAAAATTATACTTTTTTTCGGTCGTAATTATTTTCTATAGGATCATATTAAAAGACATTCTCTCCCTTTGGAGGAGCACATAGATTGATTCAACGACTTAGGGAGTTTTTTGATGTGATGATTAAACCATTCGAAAGTAGTGTACTATTACAGCAACCATTGCGAATTTTTGTAAGGCAATGTCTACCTTGCATGCCTTGTAAGGCGATTATGCCATGTCAGAAGTAGAATTTTTTATGACATAATGATGTGAATGATTTAAGTATTAATGGTTTATGATAAATTTTGATATTTATTAGATTAATTGTTAATAATAGGTTATTTCAAAATGTTTTAATAGTCTATTCAGCGTTTATCATAAATTCAGGTTGTTTTTAAAATAATTTACAAGCATTAATTTTCTAAGGATACTTGATGCATTAAGTAAATGAATAATATAATGATAAAATGACAGGTGTGTACTGATGCATAATGTTTATTTTAATTATGGATACTATTTAAACATTAAATAATATTTAAAATACCTGTTCCATAGGCAAAAGTTTTTGTATTTTTTATTACATTCACTACAAAAATCACAAAACCCATAAAGTTGTAATGAAGTGTATTATAATCAAATTTAAAGATGATGACATTTGACGTTTAACAACACATCGATGACAACGTATTGGCCATTGGTATCGTAAAATGATATAACCCTAAAGAAACATCTAATAATTCATTTTTCCTAAAAATTTATTACAGATATACTAGTTTGGCTTTAATCTAAATCAATATTGAATTGTTACTCCACTTTGTATGCTGGAAAAATGTAATTGTAAGTTTAATTCTTGGTATCATTTTAATGATACCCAGATTGAACGTTTAAATTTGAAATGTCCAGTGTTCTAATTAATAATTGATATAGCTACCATAATGAGAACACATCTTTAAATCCTTGAATTTGTGTTATAATTTGAAGAAATATTTTTATTCGTACCGACTTCCAAAACAAAACTAAGAGCCCTGATTTCAAGCGCCACTCCGAGGGAGCGGCGTTTTGCGGAACCATTTCCCTTTTGGCCTGGACAGTTTGAAACAAAGTAGATCAATATGTTTATCTAAGATGCTCTTCGATGCAAATTAAAATTATTGCTCATATGTATTTGAATTATTTTTCCAAAAAACTACATTAATATGGAAATACATGCGTTTAAAACTTTGTTTAAGGAGCATAACGCCTAGTTATACTCAAAGATTTTATTTATTTTTTGCTTTATCTGTTGTTGAAGAGTGATTATGTATTTAATTTATTAAGTTTTCATAAGTTCAATTCCAAAAAATGAATCAATCATAAATGTCTCTCGTAGTCTCAAGGAAATAAAGACAATATAGTCACAGTGCCTTAAATTCCTTAAATATATTAACGTTTTATTTGTTGCATAAATTTGAGAGAAATAAAAAAATTGAATGATCTTTATCTGAGATGAGTTATAAAATTGTGGATGGTATCAAATAAAATATTACCGACTACGAAATAACCAATATCATTAATCTTATTCTTTTTAATATGATTTAAATCAGACAATTATTTCAGGTGTTTGATAACATCTATAATAACGATGATATATCCATAAATACAATTTCCATTAATTGTTTTTGTACGGAAAGTTTGATGTTTAAGTGAAAGTTTTAAATCGAGCATAATAGTTTTTATTGCAAAATGATATAACTTACAAAGGTAATAATAACACCCTTTGTATTTAGCAAGTCTTCATGTGCATAAAGAGACTATAACTTGCATCATGACCGTGTTATTAAATCGTGATTTGACATGAAATGGTGTATCCAGGAATGCAAAGAGCGAGAAAATGGGAAGCCCCTCGTAGATGTTTTATTTTTCATTGAATGTCGATTTTAAATTTTTATAAGTATTTTCGAAGGTTTCAAGCGACTGTTTTCAAAAAGTAGGTATTCATTTTTATCTCTCATGAAAATATCTATGAACTTCACTAATAAAACTGGCTGTTATGGTTTCGGGTCCTTTTTCTGGCTCCACGGTTTTTATACATTATGTATCAAACCTTTAATCAATTCAGAATTTTTTGCAATAATTGCCAAAATGTGACTTGGTCCTTCTCTCATGAGCTGGGTCTGTCTTGCCTAATTATAAAGGTTTAGATTTGAACATTTTATTTTCAATAAGATAAATTCCTTCAATATTTATCCATGTAGTGGTTTCTTGGAGAAAATTGTTATGGATATATGCGGCGGAAACTATTCCAGTTTATTCCTAATATATTGAACATTCATTTTTTCTATAACATATATTTCACCTGAGAGTTTCAGCATTAATCCTTATTACTGGTTACTTGTTATTTTTAATAAATTCCTATATGTCAGTAGGTATTACGAATATTATTATTAATTAATATTATTATTATGAATGGTGACGATCGACCCAAAACAACAGAATGCATGTATAAATGAGGAATATAGACCCAGGGATATCCTCCAAAAAGAAAATATTGTCTAATTTACCTTGGAAAATTTGAAAAATATTCTCATATTAATTTGCAATTATTTGATCAAAACATTGTATGTTAATGCCAACGTAAAAGTAAGCCATTACCGATTCCCCAGTAATGAATAAAAACTCCAAAAATCATGAATCAGAATATAATAACGCTAAAAAATATATTTAGGATCATTCATGTAGCATATAAATAAACATCATGCATCTCTCCTCTGTTGCTTTATTAAGTTACATTCTTTATTAGAGTTATAGGAACGCTTATTATAATCCTGGGTCGTCTCACATGAAAACCAAACACTTCCTTGTGAGAAACGTATTTATATCCTGGGATGCCGCTACCCACAGTACAGAAAATATTGTGGGTTGCAGCTATATAAGGCGTCTTTATTATGAACTCAAAAGTTTCGAATGGCTTAATACTTGTAAATTACTTATTTTGGGAGAATTTTTTTTGCACAAATTATCTGTATTGTTTAAATTAATTTCATCCCGTTCAGTACATGTTTGCCGATGCATGTCGCCTGCTAGCAATATTATCAATTCAATTTTACCTGTATCTTCTACTTCGGTGAATTTAATTTACGCATATTCCGTGTATCCGTATTTGATCGAGTTTTTTGTTAAAAACCACACCAGCCTAAACTGATTTCTCTATGCTATTATAATGCCAGGTGAACGTCACAGTTTTGAAACTCTTTTACTCTTTTAATTGGCTATATTGGCTCTAAGTTCGTTGAACGGTGGCGAGGTTTCGTTCCCCATGCATTAGTCTGGATTCCGTCGCAGTTTTGAATAAACCACAACCTCGCCTAAGGCGGTCAACGTCGTCCTCGTCGTTCCCGATAGATGGCAGTGCCGTGCAGTCTCGACCCCTTTGGGAAAAGCCGATATTATTTATGGCTACTAGCCCAGGGAATGAGGTTGGGTGGTGAGGTATATCGCCCCATATATGACGCCCTCAACTACATATGGGCCTGCGCAAACGGGCCATAATAAAAAACGGACGATTGAATTCCGGCTTACCTTAGTGCTGCCTCATGCATCGCGTTTTCCAGCAACATTCCCGAACATCGAAGCACAGCAATTCATTCCCAGGGAATCCGTTTTACACGGTTTTAATTTTCCGCAATTTATAGGCTCATGCACATTATGTATATCCACCGCTGAGGTTTGTTATTTTCATTTATTTTATTAGAGAGACCGTAATAGATTGACGACGTCCTAAATTTATCTTTCCAAGGGTAGAATTTTATTTTAGTGCTTTAGATGACCAGATAGGCCGTATAAATTACGTATATACTTGGCAAGTAGTCGGACTAGTTCGCTATTAATTTCAATTACTACTGAGGAGTACCTTTAGCCATTAAATTGGATGTAATTAGTGGATTAATAGCGATTAGCACATTGACCTTGCTCCTTCATGCATGTCATTATTATACCGTGCACCAGTAAGGCGATAAGGTTAATGAACATCAAATATTAAGAAGTAGTTCATTGAAAAATCATTTTTTGTTTATCAATTTAAGAAACTTCATTATTAATTGATATTTATACGCTTTCATATATCTATATTTTCTTTTATGCTTATCGTAATGTATTCTACAATAACGCTCCTGAAATTAGAATTAGTTACAGACAAGACATTTTGAAACTGATTGACTTGGTAATACAGCTGAGACACACATCTTGTGTAACGTTAATGATAGCGGAAATTTAAACCTTTTATTGTAAGTAGAGTCCTTTTAAATCAGTCAGTGTGCTTTAATCATAATTTTTTCTGAATGACAATACATGGTGTTGAAGTCGATGTAGCCATGGTTAATATTTAACTGAAAGTCTCTCTCCTCGATTCTGCTGAACGCGTGTGAAGAACAAATGTGCATGTGCGCGGTGAATCATGGTATACGGGCGCTGGTGGTTGACGGAATGCCTGTCGTTTAGCTCACAGATGCCGCGCGAAAAACATTTCAAATCCGTTCAGAGGAACAACTGTTGGTCTGAGTGAACTAATTAAGCTGAATGACCGGGACGGATCGTGTGCTTGAAGTCCAGGGCACGCGTGGGGGACTCGAAACGTTTGCTTTACCGTGGGACTCGGGCCAAAGACAGTGGAACCGGGGTGTTGAAAGATGTTGGGGGGCGCCGTGGGATATATGTCAGTGGCGCGCATAAATGAACGGGTGGTGTCAAGCGAGGGATCGGCGGGATGAAATTCTATGGGGAGAGCCGTGGAGATGGGACCGTAAATGTCTTCTGAGGGGAGGCAAAAAATTTGGGAATACACTAAAAATCAAATGTTCGACACCGTATAACGCAATTGCTGTAGATGAGGAATATTCTACGTTGGTTGTGGTTATTTGGGGTGAACCGTCAACTTAAGCTATTCGCGTCACATAGAATAGGCCGGTATTTGGGAAGAGATAGGAATTTTTTCAGAGAAATAAAAGTAACAGGAGACCCAGAGTCTGTATCATTATATTTAGAAAGAAATAAACCACTAGGTTCATTCTTTTAATGCTTTATCAAATGAATGGAGTAAAAAGAGGACGGATTTGAATGGATGATGAACTTGATGAACTGAATGAACGGATGATGAACTTGAAGTTGTCTTCACTCTAAGCATATTTAAGGAACTGTTCACCAATGAAATCTGTGCCACCGCTAGGATTTGACCCTGGGTTCTCAAGAAAGTCCAGTACTCTAGTTAAGAAACAAGCTGGATCCCTCGGAGTGATTGGTTTTCAGTTATTCGTGTATTTTGGGGACTCACAATTTTGTAACATTTTGAAAATGTGTAGTACATTACTTTTCAATTCGATTTAAATTTTTATGTCACTTGTGCGTTTATAAATGTCTCACTTGTTACTTGTTGAAGGTAAATGATTATCGCTTTATTTTCTTCGATTTTAATGATTTTTCTAGATTATTTTGATAGTCAAAGGTATAAATGGTATAAAGCGTAACAGAGGATTGGAATCATTAATGCCTGAAAAATAGAATTCAGTATAGACAAATAACTGAAGAAAACGAGTGAAATGAGGGGTAAATGAAAACTGTACACTCTTGATTATTTTTAAGGATTGATGATGTCAAAATCTCTTTTACGGTGGCATTAAAAAATCTACTCACTCATAATTCAATTATTTTAGCTTTCAATTGCTATATATTATGAAATATTTTTGTATTAATCCCACGAAGTCCAGGGTAAATATATTATTTAGTTTTTGTATGTTTGAAAAAGATCATAAAATTTCATGGCTGAACTCTCGAACAACCAAGCACAACTAAATATATTCTTCTAAGTTACAACGTAGTGGAATTTATAATTGTCTATAGTATGTTAAATGATCGATGAGTTAAACATATTTTCTTATAAAGGTAAATATGTCAAAACTGTTGGTATTTTAAATGTGTGATATAATTAATGCGTTTTTCAACAGTTTAGCTGTTTACGTTGCTATATATGAAGGCATATGAGATATTTGGTTCGCCTATATTGTGAAACTTTCTGAGAGATAGTGGTTAATCACAGAGAAAATTCGTGCCAAACATTGTAATTTCTGAATTGAGATTTTTAGGCAAACTTATTTTGCATAAGAAATACGGTTGTTCGCTACATTTGCCGACATTGATTTAATTCCGTTCTCAAGAAATTAATTAGTGAAGAACGTTTTAGTCGGTGTTAAATGAAAATGCTTGAGCGAGAATTTAATCAGCTACATTGCAAAGCAATAGATCTGCATGTCACTAAACAATCAATTTAAATTATTGCAGAAGGGAGCAGTAGAGCATCCAGATTCAAATATCCAAAATGAGTCCAAGTCTTATACCACAAGTGAACCATTAACGGCCATTGAACTCCACAAAATTGCTGGACAACGGCAGTATAGAATCTTCTTTTGGTAGTGGCTCTAGCGGCCAACAGATCAAGGGCCAACAAGCATCTCTTTCGCCCGGAACCAAACGGCTGATCACAGTACTACCCTCCGTTGGTCAATAAGCCGGTGGAACGCATTCCCCCGGGAACCTTGAAGCGATCGGCTGCAGTTACATCGACAATTTACTCGGTCGCACACGCACGAAAACACGACCGCACTCACACGCAAACACACGTACCACTTAAAGCCTCCCATTAATTTATTGATTCCGCCAGGCCTTATATTTTTACGACTCCGCGTCGGGGGCGTAAAGACCTGATTCCATCCCCATTGCCCGCCACCCTACCCCACAGCCTCCTCCCTGCCCCCCTCCCCATCGCCGTGTTTCTCCTCCCCGCCTCCGTCCTTCTCTTCAAGAGAAGGAACCCCTTCGTTGTCCTTCAAGGGCTCTCTTCTTTCACCACCACCGACTTCTCCCTCTTTTTATACTCCCCGCAAGGTACTAGGCATTTTTTTCCTCGCTTTCTCCATCTCTCTCCTCCTTTTTAAATATCCGTCTAATTTTATCTCCTCCTCCAAGCCGCCTCCTACCTCGCCTCTCGCTCCTCGGGAGAAAACTCCCAACCCCCGAGTCTCCGCCCACCCATGTTGGGGAGAGGGGCCCGAAAATCCTCCTACACCCACCGCATGTATCCCTTCTCCAGCCTCCCTCACCCTCCCAAACTCCCTCCCCCTCCTCCTCAACCCACACGCCTTCCCGTCGGGGGTGGATGTGGGAGGAGACCTCACTCCCTCCACTGTTCCCCCCCTCCGCCGCCGCCCCCTCCACGGTTCGCCGCCCAATGACGTCACGGCCCGGGATGTGACGCAATATATTGATCCGCAGGTCCGGTTTTTCCAGACTCCGGGACCGCGCGCATGGTTTGGAGCGGCTTGCAAGGACTCTCCACTCTCACTCCCCTTCCTTCTCCCTCTTTCTCACTTCCCTCCTCTTTGCTCTTCCTCGCACCCTCCTTTCTCCCTCTCCCACTCATCTCCTCCCTCCCAAACCATACATCCCTTCCTACCCTTTAGTCGGGAGCGGTAAAAATCTAAGACACTCTAAGACGAGTCGCGTCTATGATTTTTTTGCCTTAATGCAGTATCAGAATACTATGGTCTTAATTTCATGGAGATACAGCGTAATACCAGTCAATTCTGTGCCGTCAATAGTGAAATGTTAATCCTTTGTTGATCAAATTTTTTTGCTGTAATCTAATTTTAAATTGACTCGAATGGTTTTCACTCTTAAGCTAGCCGTTTAAATTTCTTCCGTTTCTGTTGATTCCGTTTCATTGGCAAAAATTCTGACATCTCATTCTTTGTTAAATGGTTAAAAATATTTGGATGTTTAAAATTGATGCCGAAATATTGAGTTACACATAAGAAATTGATAGTTTGTGTTTGACGTTGAAACTCGTTAGTTTTATGGGGCATAATGCTTTCATTTAATTTGGAATAAACGTTTTTATAGACTAAGGTTTATAGTAGTGAGTGTAGTTTGTTGGGTTGTACACTATAATAACGATAGTCTGAGCTTGACACTGTCGGTTCGTGCTATAGTATGAGCTATGGGGGAGGCGATCGACTGCTAAGGTCATTTGCATCATTAAGGAAAAGTGTGAAATTCGGTTGATTCAAGGATATTTTAAGGAGCTGAGGAAGAGTTGAGTAAGGTCTGTCGTCAGTACTAGCACGACTTTGACGAATGGCACCAAGGGGTCATCGATTTTACATCTCATATGACGGACAGAGAACTAAACTGAAAGAGGTACTTAGGCACAGCACTCAAGAAGGACCGATATGTAAATGAAAAATGTTTGTCACAGCGGAGTTTATGACTGTATCCTCAGGATTGGAATCGCCACAACAGTAATCAGTTTCCCCCGGTTCCAGTTGCCATTTTAATTTTAATTTTGATCTTTCTCTAGCATCCATCTTTCTCCTTAGATTGTTGTAGCTTTGTTATTGCGGATCTATTTCGTTACTCTTGTGTTTATTCTAAATTCCCTTGTTCTCATTTTCTTTCATCTCATTTTCCTCTTCTTTTATTTACTACTCCGCCACTTGCCGTCTCTCTATTTATCACATTCTCTCACATGCAACACGCAACTATCACCTCGTCACCATGGGGCAAGTTTTCCACGGTAACATGCTTAGACGTTACGCCGCCATCGAAGAGTCACGAGACTCAAACATTCTCTCCCACCCTCAACCTCATTCCATTGTGTTTTTAAGGATTTTCTATTGCTTTTTCCGTGGCAATGAGCTCTTTAGTTACGAGTGGGGGTAAGGCAGTGTGAAATGCATGTTGACATTCTCCAATGCAATGCCAAATATTTGATGCGGAAAACCATTTTAATTTAGCGTATTCAGGTTTTTTCTTCCCTTTTTTTACTGCAATTTGGATTTTTGGAATAGGTAAGTTGTTCCATTCATTCAAAAACAAGTCATGATCAAATATATTTAAACAGTATTTATACATGTTTACAAATTTTTTATTTATTTGGAAATACAATTCTGATGAATTTATAAAACCCACTATAACTGTTTTACTAATGTTAATGAAGTAAATAGCGTCGTATTATTCTGTATTTGTTTTATTTACGCTGCGCGAGTGAACCATTTTCACGAGCATTTCATTGCGTCTTTCAAAATTTAATCAAGCTTCTCGTACTTCAGACAGCATCCAAGCAAATTGTTGTACCCAAACGTTGGGGTAAAGGTTGAGGGCATAAGTTGACAAGTATAGAGGTAGAAATTGATATTTACTCGACTTTGGGGGGCGGTACCCCTGTACCACCTGTGGTTCCCTTGAAAGTTCTGGTGTCAGAAAAGACACTATGATTGAGGAGCATGGATAAGCTTGACATGGCCAACGAGTCTTCCCCCGGAGTTGAACCCACAACCTTCACTAAGCTGATGAGCCCTGTACCTAATCGGCTCCCATGTCATTAGAAGTGCATTAGCCCCTCAAATCACGCTAACCACTCTACCGTCATTCATTTTGCTCTCTTCTCAGCCTAAAACCGCCCGTAATTTGTAACTTTAATGATATTTTCCCATTTTTAGAGGTTGGGTACAAATTCAGGCATTAATAGAAATGTTTTCAGTGGAATTCTGATCGTTAATTGAGTGGTTTGTGGGGATCTTTGTTTTTCGAGCCCTGTCCTTCGGATGAGACGTTAAATCGTTGACTTCCATGAGCCTATTTTTTAAGGTTAGGCTAAAGATGAAACAGGTTAACATTCACCTCTTCCTTCCATGCCGATAAACCCAACCGGGAACCTACCACCAAATTATTTATGCGGCGCAAATGTTCTCAGCTACTAGTCACCTCCCTGAACAATTAATCTAAATTGTAGTCCTTTCCCACAAAATGTGTGGCAATAATGAATTATGTGTTACATAACGTTATTTTTATCAAAATTCAAATATTATTTACGATTATTATTGAAATAATATTGTGTTAGTCTTATGCAAACAACAATTCTTTTATATTTGTATTCTTTTAAATTTTTTATGAAATTTAATATATAATTAAGTGGAATAGCTGATTGTTTTTCTTTATTTTATGTTATCAAATACGTCTACGAAGTATTGCCCAAAGCAATAGATTTTACGTGTATGGTAAGTTAGCGTCTGTGTTTGGGTGGTTTGGTTCTTTTTAGCTTTATTCCTTAAATCTCGGGACACTCCTGGGACTTTCATCCAACGACGGTTTTATCTTTCCCCCATTTTTATGAAGAATTTCTGGGAAAATTCGTGCTTGCTGCGTGTTAATTCCGCTAGATCGACTCCGCCGTTGACGCTGATAAAAATGTTGGCCGCACGTGCCCGTTATGTGCTTATAATTAGAAGTGCATGTTTTCTTCCATGACCCAGTAGTGGTGGTTGTGGTAGGTTGTCTCGCCAGGAAAATTTGAATGCCATTGGCACGAAAAATCATTCCGCTGAGTGCCTATTTTTGATATCAGGTGTATTATCTTCATCAACGAAGCGTTATCGTGTTATTTTGAATTGAAGAAATGGGTTCAATGAGCGACAAAAGTACCACAAATAGAAATTTAGCATGATGATAAAGAAATTGCAACTTACGTCATTATACTACTGTTAGTGGCATACAGGTGTCTTTGTTGACTGAAAATTAAAAGCGCTTGGCATATATTTTTGCAATAATAAAATGTGATATTTCAGTGTACCCAAGGCTGCCATCAGTCGTCTTTTTAGAATAAAAATGCTACGCTGCACCTACATTGAGGAATCTTAATCATATTTCTATAATTATTACCATGTTATACTTTTCCAAATGTTATACTTGTGAGTAAACGCATAAAGTTAAGGATAAATATTTATTTTAAATCGCGATAGAATAAATGAGAATATGATAAACTTACACATTCAAATTCATTGTTACGATATTCAATATGTTGCGATTGTCATTAATGGTAACAATTTTTGCCTATGCTGTGTTCATAAGGGATTGCACCCAAAAAAAAGTTAAAGAATGTTCTTATGCTGCGTTTACGTTGGGAAAACGTTTTACCTTTTCCCCTTAGATATTACAATCGTTGATTGAAAACTTGCACTTAAATTACGTGCAATTTAAAAATAACAGTCATAAGTTTACTCCCTCCTTAGGCGTTAGCCAGTTGATGCTGGTGGTGTTGATTAAAACGCCGTACTCTTTCAAAAACTTGTCTGCTTTCACGCTCGATTATTCACGTTTGTTTGTTTTATAACCATGTAAATTATTTTTAAAACACCTCAGAATTTCGGTCGATATAGTCAGAGAAACATGGTTTAACTGATTTCCGTATTAAACATGGATTTTAAATATCTTTCATCCCACAAATAATTGGGAATAAGAATAGGCTGCATAATTTCTGGATAGTCAAGTTGTGAAGTAGATATTCCAGTCCGAATGCATCTGAAGTAAGTTTTATTCTGCATATGCGCAATACTGCAACCCACAGTAAGGGTGTGTGGTAGGTCGTGACTATCACCAGTTATGCACTTAAACCATTGAGTCAAATGATTTATAAGTTTCTACCAGTCTATAAACATATTAACTCACCTCAATGCTGTGTTCACACTTTGTCCCTTTTTTTCCGGTTGCCTCTCATACGGCTCCATCTCATGTTTTCTCGCTCACATCTTTCGAGCAGGGCGCGCGAAGTCGGAGCGGATTCCCGGACGAATAGCCCGAATATAACGAGCGCCTTAAATTTCCCTCTCTCCCGTGGGAGGGGGCGTCGATCGACTGCCTCAAAAAATAAAAGATGGGGTGGCGGGGTTGAGCGAGATGGGTGGAGGTAGTTGAGCCTGGACGTTTAGAGAGGGCATTGCCCACGATCGCGGTCATTGTCACCTTGCATGCGTGCCTGACCTTAAAACGAACCCACAGGGAACGGCCACATTCAGAGCACATACGTGCTCTGACACACGCGGACTGAACTGAAATCGGAACTCTCTCTCCCACTCTCCAAGGAAAAATCTCTCCCTCTCCTCCTTTTCTCATCCGTAGAGGGAGGGAGTAGAGTGCGGGATAACATAACAGTCGTCCACCGTTCGTGCAATGGCCGCCATCAATCCCCACCGGTCTGACCACTTCTCACTCCTATTACCCACCTCATGACCCTTGACCTCTGCGAAGCCTTCTTAAGTAGGGAGTATGGGGTTGAGAGGGCTAGAGGTCGTCATTCCTCCAACTAGTCCCCACCTCAGTCCCTCGTTTTGCCATTTTTTATGCTCTACTCACCGTTTATTGTCTATGTTTCAAGTAATTCGTCCTTCCTCACTCACTGTCGTAGTTGGATGTCCATTAGTAATCCTCCCCACATCACAACTCTGGGCTCAGTTCTTGACCACCCAAAACTGAATCCACAGGACGGTTCTCTTTCTCTCCATTTCAGCGCGGGCTTGGCTTATTATTCCACCCGACTCTTGGTTCGAGATCCCGAAGTCGTAGAATTCTGACGCCAATTACCCCTTGGTCGTTTCGCCTCTGTCCGCAGTTTTCCTCATTTAACGCACCCTAATGATATGACCCGTTCTTCAAATTCCTTTCTCTTTAATTTGCCCCCCAATCCCATGCTTCATTCCGCTTTGTCACACGGCCTTGAGAGCCGTAGGCCTCGTAAACCTCGTTTGCAAATTAGGTTTTTTTTTCTGTATTCCTTCGGGCAAAAATGTCAGCGATCGCAGCCGAAACAAAAGCACTTGTTTCCGGGGAATATCCGAATCGCTCCTCAAATCCGTGTAGTGAAGATAAACATTAGATTTAATTTCAATCCGAATCACCACGTATGCTTGCCTTGCTGACGACGTTTCAACTTTGCTCCTATTCAATATTCTATACGCTTGCTGCTTTTACGCCTTGCAGTCATATTTAGTCTCATAGGCCATTATTCCGCTCTTAAGAGGTCTTATGAACTGGTGTGTTGCAGTAAAAGTTTTCTTTAGAGTATTGTCATTGTGGTATCTCTTTGTTTGAAGCCCAAAAGATTCCTGGAATTATTACTCTTATTTCTTGGTAAACAAATTGGTAAATGGTTCAAGGCTATCCTGTGACTTAATAAAAAAGACTTTTTCTCGTAATATTTGGTAAAATATGCAACACATAGATAGCTTAGTGACATCAGGTTTCCTATAAATGTTTTAAACGATAACGACCTCTGCCTCAGGATAAACCTCGATGGGCAGCTCATACATATATGTAGTAGCAGTTACTCAGAGAAAGCGACTCACAGCTTAGGTCATTTAGGATAGGTGAGTAATGGATAAAGATAGGAATTCTTTGGGGAACAGAGGGAGGTTGGAGTAAAACTGGGCGTCGGTATTATCCTACTCTCAACAACATGCACTAAGTAGTCCACAATTTAATTTCCTATCCAACGGAAGGAGCACTGAATTCGGAACACCCTAGGAGGATGGGGTTTTGGGTGCTATGTGCTGTACTTTAAGTGTAAATTAATTTCCATATTTTAAACAGAGTGGTAAATGAATGCTTACTGAAGATGCACGTAACCGAGGTATAACATTTTAAACGTAATGTTATCGGAGTGAGTTAAGAATTAAATGCCAGAAAAGAGAGGAAAATTTCTTAATTTCGCCTTTTTTCACTCCGAATTATTAACAAACAAAAGAATTCATTATTATCATTATCTTTGCTACATTTATCAACAAACTTCTCTGTTACGACCCGGTATAAATCTCTAAGCAATGCGCTTTTTTATGAGTGGATGGGGTTTGATGTTTTCCATGGTTTCATATATTTCAAATTTTACCTTCATGACATGGACTTCCGAGACCATAGTATGAACTGTAAACAGCAAATTCTTTATTATAAGGTATTAATCTAGTGATTCCTCGTACATCTGATTATCATTATTGCCTCGTTTCACCTTCATTAGCGAGATCAGCCTTCCTTCCTTGTGGGGCCTGTTGAAAGTGTTGACTACATGATTTCTGAATTATGTTTGATATATTATGATATTTATGTCCATGGAATGGATATTTTTTTTATTCTGAAGGGTCAGGTTTGAATCACCATCAATTTTTATTCTTGGCCTACTACGAAATACTGTCCGCAATTCGTTTATATGAGTAAGATTTACGTGATTATTTATATCTCCTCTGTACCCTGCAAGTATTTTCGGAAGGATATGCCAGGGATCAATAGTCAAAAACTTGCATGAACGATTTAGATCCACTTATAGATGGTATTATACTTCATCATCATCATTAGTGAAAAATCCTTAGCTTGGTTGGAAGCAGCTCTTCACTAGATTCTTCTATCAGCTAACCTTTTCACATTTACGTAATTATTTTCTTTCACGTCTTTCAATACTTACTATATATATGTATATCTCATGCGAGGCCTTCCTTTGCCATTTTTCCCATTCATCTGCCCCTCAACGATTGCCTGTCAGGCCTTCATGTCTCATGAAATGCCTGATAAATGTTTTCCGTCTTCTTTATAGGGTTTTGAGAATATTCCTTTCATTCAGAGGAATAGGTGTTAGCAATTCATCCAAAATACTCGTGCAACTAAATGCTTAGTGTCCACGAAGGAATATTATGTTTATAAATGCGTTTGGGTACATTCAATTGTAACTACCATTAGCGATGTAAAAATTAGGATTATTTTATCTCTTTCCTCATTTGGAAATGGCCTACCATTATCCTCCTTCAGCCTACCATATTGAGACTGCTGTCTGCTGCTGAGCGCTTTTCAGAGGACTGGAATCGCCCACTAGGCGTGCGTCCAACCAGACTGGACACTAAAAGCTGCTCCTTTCGCCCGCGTCCCTCACCTTGCGTGTTCACTGCCGTCCCGAGTCTGAAACCCCTTCCCCATCCTCCTGCCCAATCCACTCTCCCCCAACCCCCTTATGACCCACCCCATTCCCCTCCCTCCCACCCGACTGAACCTCGGGGCACCCCGATGCTTCCAAACCCTTCCCGGTTCACAACCTTTAGTCTCATTTACATCGTCTACCCTTCCGCGGCCGAAGCGGGGTATGACCGTTCAAGATGCCACGCCACTCTCTCCGACCGAGTGCTTGCCTGTCGGACGAAGCGGGAAGGGGTGGGGGAGGGAGGGGGAGAGAGAAGGGAGGGGTTGATGACAAAAAAGCAACGGAGGGAGAGGCGCGCGTTGCAGGTGGCGCCGGAGAGACAGTCGGGCGGCGGTATCAGGAACCTCTTGGTTTTCCGCGGGAGGGGATGGAGGTGGGGGATGGCTGTAGGGGATGGTAAGAGGGGGTAGTTTTTGGCATCTCCTCCCCTCCGATGATTAATTTTGTGCAAATACTAAGGCTGTTTTGGGTGAAGGATGGGTCAGTAAAGTTCTGTCGTATCTTTGTTTTTTCTTCTCTCGAGCTGGGAGTTTTCGGCGTTTAGTCCTTCACATGTATTAATCTGAGGCGTGTCCATGGCCCTGAAGGCTCGTGAAGTGGTGAGGGTCAGGACCAAATTTTGGGCACGCCAGCTGGTATATTTGCCGCGCATAAATTGGCACGGCTTGAAGGCCACCAGACGAGAGTGCGTGAAATTACCTTTTGATAATATTTACCACAGACCCCTCCAGACCTACACGTATCTTAGTCCGAAAAGAATTGTGGCACTGAGTCAAAGGTATCACTTTTGCAATGGGGCCCCTTTAATTTCAGTTATTTCTTGAGTTTGTTTCTTCAAGGAACTTCAATTTTTTTCAAGAAACTAAAAACATCTCTTTCCTTGAAAGTGTCTGCAAAAATATTCTCCAATCATTCTAACCCTCACCAATGGATTTATAAATATTTTCCGTTTGTCTAATGCATTAAATACTCATTATTTAGTGGAGAATTGTAATTACTCTGTATTTGAAGTGCAGTCTGAGCTTTTTGGAATTTCATGATGCATCACTTGCATATGAACCATACAGGTGTGGCCCGAAGAATATTTGGCGTCTTCTAAGTCAATCTTCACTAATTAAATGCTTGCTTTAACTGAACAGATAAAAATGTGTTATGTTGAGATTTTATGTGCATGTAAAGTTAGTTTTAAAAATAAATTTATTTATTCTCATGAATTATCACTATGGCTACTATACAGAAGCAATCTACATCATTGTAATATTTTTAATGAACGAAAGTTTCTTTAAATTGTAGTTTTTATAAGATCAAAATTTATGATCTTAGTTTTTTTAGATAATGACATGGCTGAAGGTGCTCTTTTGGGGCTGATACATTTAAAAATGCATAATGATGACATCCTAAGACGCGGAGTATTATAATAACCCATAGCTTCTAATGACGCATTTTTATATAATATCAACGCTGCATACTTCAAACTTGGTCCTAAATTAATGCGTTGATTACAGAATACGTATGTTGTTTTGTATTTCAAAATTATTTCCTTTGTTCTTGCTAGCTGTTGTTTGATAGAATCCAGCCAAGCTGTGGATGAGGGAGACATTTTGAATATATCTTGTCTGAGTCTTTACGTCATAGAACAGCTTGATCGTTAAGACTTGTTTGCCAACTCTAGCGTAGATTTCATGCATTCCTGACATATATAAGACATTTTATATCCTATCTTGCATTATTGTAAAGTACATCACATGATAGATGTGGAATTATTTAATGAAATCAGATGAAGTCATAATGATATTCCTGCAGAATCTTTTAATTTTTTTTTCGAGACGAGAGGGTAATTTTAAAAACTTAATTTAAACTGGCTTATTTTTCCTTTTTTTGCTGGACTTTGCGAAAATTTATTTGTCTTTCTGTCGATGAAATTTCAGCCTCTATCTGATAAATTTTATATTGACTGCCAATTGCACATGCAGGCAACTAGATGAACTCAACCTTCATTGCTGCGTAATAACTAATTTCTCTAAACATTTTCCATTTCTTGAACATTTTCCAATTCTGCCAGGAGCAATAACGTTTCATTAATTAACTCATCCTTCCCCTTAATTTTGAACGCCATATCCTATTTAGTTGTTTTATTGTTCCTTTGCGCAGCACTAATGTATGGTGTTCCTTTTCGAGCCAATTAAAGATGCCATGGCGAAAACTTACCTTCAAATTCAAGTACACTGTCAATAACTCTCTCTCTACGAGGGAACACACTTCCTTCAAGTCTGGATTTTGCCGCAGTAAATGTATATCGACGACTACACGCAATATGTCCCCAGTGTGCAGTGATTATCGTATTTGATGTATTTCACTGAACGAAAATCTTCGAGCCCTTAGGTTGGTGGCCCTGCCGATGCTGACGTATCGGCATTTTCTCCCCACCCCCCACCATCTCACCGCTCTCTATCTCCTCCTCCCCTTTCTTCCTCAAACCTCCCCCCTTCCCCTCCCTCCCATCATTCTTAGAGGAGGAGGGGGAGAGCTTGTGTGGAGGGTGGGAAGGGATGAGAGGGGCAGGCGGAGAGGGGTTTGAGGACGAGAAGGGGGTGAGTGTGCTTCGCGGAACATATGGGAGTGTGGGAGGGGGTGGAGTGAGGAGAGGATCGGGATAGGGGCTGGGGGATGATACCTTGGTCCACTTCGGGTGAGGGAGTGAGACACTTTTTCTGCTTCTCCATTTCCAGTTCCAGGGGAAAAAAATGAAATAAAAGCCGCCGCCGCCGCGAGTGGGATAGACACATGCATAAAAGTTAGGAAATGGACAAAAAAGCGCCACTGCGACAAATATTTAATCAAGGCCCCACGAATCAATTTCTGTCGGGTAAGACGTCTCTAGATTTGAATCATATGGTTTGAGTTATAATGTCAACGATTGCCGACATTGTCTTCAGCATGTAGTAGTAAAATAAATAACTGTTTACATTTCACAATAGAATGTTAATCGATAACGAACCCGTAACTCAATGTTATTATTAGAAAAAATAATATTTATTCATGCTTTACATGGAATTTTGCCTGTACACCATACATCATTTCCTTGACTGAGGTAAAAATTATTAAATTACCTAGGGTTTATTGTGAATTTGCAAAGGAAGTATAATTAATGATCCAGTAAAGGAGGTTGAAGGTTATAAAAATCCTGTAAACGACGAATTTCAAGGGATTCTCATGGAAAAAATGGAATCTATGATTTTGTTATTAATTTATGGCATGGCATACAAGTTAAAATCAAATTAAATATATGAATATGCTGTGCACGCATCGATCTATAGATAATCTAACTCTCAATAAAATATGTTTATGCAATAAGGAACAAAAATCAGTTCAGGTATACCTATCAATTCTGTTAAATCAAATTAAATATATGCATATGCTGTGCACGCATCGATCTATAGATAATCTAACTCTCAATAAAAATAAGTTTATGCAATAAGTAGTAAAAATCATTTTAGGTATACCTATCAATTCTGTTACTCATTTTGGTTTAAAAAATTGTCAGCTGTTATGCACATAACTAACATAATCAGCAGCTCTAAGTGATTGATGATGATCTATTGTAGGAAGCCCATTAATGATTTCTGAAGCGGCATATTGCAGGATATAGGATTTTGAGAGGATTATGACAGTGAAATTTTGATTCAGTTTTCATTATTCACAGGCGAAAATAGTATAGTTCAATATCCATCGTTCAGAAAGCATAACTTTAAAGGAAATTCCGACATCTCAGCGGGGCGCTTCTGTGTTCCAGTGACCTTCAGACAGTGACAAGGAAATCAGTATGACCAAGAATGTGTCGATCAAAGTGTATACCCACGTAGCCATGAAACCGTTCGCTGCGTATTAATTTAACTGGATCGAGTGCCGTCTTCAGCCAATTAACTAGGAGAGTCGCATTGGGAGCAACTCTAATGCTATTCCTACCTCCAGACAGACTCTACTTTCCATACACGTCGATTGATAACCGAACTGTATGCATGTGCCTTTAAGTGGAAAAAATATCAAGCACAGGAGAAGTGCTCTTGGAGACGAGGAAGGAACAAAAGGAGATACGAGGGCGAAGCATAAGGAAATCACGCTGTCCGCTCAACGTCTTAGCCATGAGGTCACCATGCAGGGAGAGGGCTCTGCCTAGTGCACTCCTCCTCCACCCCACGTTCCCCCACGCCCTCCTCGTCTCTCCACCTCCCCCTGCCCCCCTGGCCACCGCCTACAGTGTGTCGTCCCCCGTTTTATCGATTCCGACCTCCACCGGCGAGCAGGGAGTGGGCTCAGTGAGGAAGAGAGATAGAGAGAGGATGATTCTCCCACCGCCTCGCAGAAATGGCGGCCGAATCTCGTTCCTCGCGAGACCCATCTCGCTGAACACGTTGCCTCTCTCCCCCACCTCCCTCTCGGAATACCTGTTTAGAGTGGGGAGGTGAGGATCAAAAATAGGGGAGGGAGTATAGCGGAGAGGTGTACATTTTTGTGTGCGTGATGTGTGACATGATCTTTTTCTCTCGCCTGTTTTAGGCTGTGGAGGCGTGCGCCTGTCCTGTAGGAGGTGGGCAAGGGCGGGCCGCACATATGGGCGCGTGGGGCGGCGAGGTACGTAGGCACGGGAGTGGGGGCGGAAGTGGCTCAAGCCGTCCGTGCGTCACCGCGCCTTTCTCAATGAAATTTGACCGCCATGGGGGGGTATATATCCCCACTCCCATCCCGCCCCTCCGTCTCCCACCCACGCCCGAGCCCCCTCATCCAATTGGGTGGAGCGCGCGGCACATAGCGCCGCCCTATCGGGAAGACGACGAAGCGCCGGAGAAAAGTTGCCCGACGTCCGGCGCAATTTTGCGACACAGCTGTTTTTTGGGGGGAAGGAGGGGGCGTAGGCAGCGGAGGAGAGAGGGAAAGGGAGTAAATTTTTAAGGCGTGACTCCGGCACACCCTACAAACTCGTGACCCACCCCCGCGAGCCACCCACATCGTTGTCTTTTCAGTTCCCGTCCCCACCCTTCACTTCACCCGGATCCTGGGGACCTTGTTATGGCGATTGATTTTTTTCCACAATCCTCCTCCAACCCCCGTCCCGATCCCCTCTCCATAATTATCGGGAATTTGTGACTTTTATATCGCTCCATTACCTCCGGAGACTGTTTTTTGGGGGTTGGATGTCGTGAGGCCGTCCTCCCAACCCCACGAACGAGGGTGAGGGCAACGCTTCACGGAAGTGGACCCTCAATGCGAGTCGCGGAAGCGGAGTCCTCTCACCGCGTTCCTCCGGTGCACCCGTGACGATCGACCGAGTTTTCCGTCCGAGGTTGTACGTCGTCCCCGGATCAATATCGAGAGTTGCATAACAATTCATCAAGGTGATGGGTCGGTGCCAATACGAATATGCTTTCCTCCTTGGGGGAAGGGGACAACGGGACCGAAATTGCCTGGGTCGCCGTCGGGTCGCATGAAAGGGAAAAATTTTGTGGAATTATTGTGGAACGACTGAGCATCGAAAATCTAATTATATCGGTCGGGGCTAAGAGATGAAACCAAGTAATCCTTCGGTACTATTTTTCTAAAGGTAGAAATAGGTTTTAAGATGCACCCTATTTACTGACTTAATCCTAAACTTGATTCTTAAAATAGTACTATGCTCATGCCCTAGACAGAACTTACCTATTCTCTATTATTATTCTTTCGTTATTGCAATTAAATTCATGATTTATGGGAAGTGTGAATTGCAAATGTGGGTTTCATTCTGGGTACTTTTTTTGCAATGTCAAGCTTTAACTAATTGAGTATTATGTATAATTTTCAGTGTCATGGTAACTTACCTCGAAATCACTTACTCAATTGCTTCATTTGCCAACAGCATAGTTTTCTTATTTTACCTTCGATTTATTTTCGAGTGTGTTCTTAACTCAGAATGATATTATAATTTCGTCCATACTTTATACTCCTGAATTTTGGTACATGGTTATGTTGCATGAAATCTCAAAGTACTGTATAAAATGGGTGAGCTCTAATGAAGTATTGTTTAATGGCTGTTTATGAAACGACCTCTAAATTCCGCACAGCCGGAGAAAATAACGAGAATTAGGCGCGTGAATAATTGAATCACATACAGAGAAAGAGTACCTTGTCACTTTTAGTGGTTTAAAAATTCCCACACAACTGCAAGCAAAGATTTGTAAGTGGATACACAATGGCGATTGAATATGTGCATTCTGGATAACTCAAAGCTTGTATCTATGAACCCCCGAACTAAGCGTTTTGACTGTGGCGTGACGAATTAATTACAAGCGCTCTTCCCCCCATGCGAAGTGACCTAAATCCTCTATTATTCGAAATTTATATTACTTCCTAACGTATTACGAGTGGAACTTTATAAGGTTTGAATTGACTTCTCTTTCTGCTGAGCATCATCGATATGTTGAGTTTTGCACTTTTCAGTGCTCCACTTATTTCGTAGATATAGGTCAGCGGAAGTACTAGAAATAAATAATGGCAGGGTGGAATGCTTGGGTTGGATGCTTCGTTGATTTTAATTTGGAAACATTTGGTGCACATTATCCAAGTTTCATAATTGTGCATTCGTTTCGTATGATGAGGGTGTGGATGCTCTTTATTACACAATACACAATGTTCATTAATAGATTACGAGACTAAATATGCTTAGGGAACGCTGAAAGCCGTATGCTAAGACTGCTTAAACCATTAAGCCCTATCACGATCTTATGATCGTGGACCCTATGCTTTGCTAAGCATTTCTAAATGTGTATGTACTATTACAAATTACTATCCCGTAGTAGGGATTTTTATATTTTTACCGTTTACACGAATGTAATTATAGCATCTATAATTTAAAAATAACAATACTCACTCTAAGATAAAATTAATCATATCCTCCAAAGAATGACCTTCGTAATAACTCGAATTTATTTCTTTTAATTTCTACCACCATTCATTTAGTCACGACCGGATTTAATGAATTATGGTACACAGTCTACAATTAATCATCAAGATATGGATGCGATACCATGTAAACGACTCCATTGTATTCATGCGTCGTGGCACGAGCCATATCTTTGCTTTTCAGAAACTGCTGATCCATAAAATGTACGCTTCCCTTGTTAGCGGTAGGCAGCGCCGTGGCGCGTCGAAACCGCGAAACTATTACACCCTGGAGAGCTTGGGCGTTTCGTTCTCCCATTTGATAATGTTTGGAACAAGCTGCCGGTCCTTTTCTAGCTGTTTGAACAGTTTTGGAATTTCAGTGATTTGTCAACTGTTGTATTCAATTAATGGATTAATGGATTTTAGATTATCTGCACTTTATAGTATTGTGCTTAGTTTTTTCTATCAAGATATGTCACCAAAAATTCAATCTTTATGGGATTTGTGCGGTATAATACGTTCGTATCAACGTCACCATCTGCCATATTCTGTATTTGCTCAAACGAACAAAATTTTAGCATTATTATTTAAAAAATTAACGATACTCACAACAAGATAAAAATATTAATAAAATTCGGGTGATAATCTTCATAATACCTTGTACTTATTTTTTCAAATCGTACGTCACTGTCAACGGCGATATCCATCCTATGCTGTATTTTTTTTAAATTGCTTAGTTATTTTGAGATCATAGTTTAGATTTTTGAGTTTCAAAACTCCATATAGATAAAAATAAAATATTTCATCGGTTTTCTATCACAAAAACCTACCTCGGTTGTTGGATTAAAATTCTCATGTTGCTCCATTAAAAGTGGTTTATCCAGCATTTTAATTCTATTCCATGTATCATTCTCTCTTTCTTATGCAACACTTTATGTTCTAGTTGCTGGGAAATTGATGAATTAATTAGCTTGTTTCGGTAATAATATTTTTCGTGACCTATTAAGGGATGGCGGAATTACAACTATTTTTTTATATACTGTTAAAAGTTACCCTTAAAATTTATAATTTTGATACATGGAAATTAAATTCAACATATTTACGCACTACAGCTCAAATACGTTTACAAAAGTACCTGGAAATAATATATTTAATCAATTTTACTGAGATTGCAGTCATGAAAGGGAAATTTTTACTGTAAATTTCAATCCTGAGTTAAACAATTAACGCTGGGGCATTCAAATCTATAACTCAGGATATCATAGACAATTACTAAAACGATGTTAAAACTAAATAAATATGCTTATATAGGTATAATATGTTATAACCAGTTGCTGTTACAAAAAATAATATTATTATATATATCCAATAATATATCCAATTATAAAAAATAACACAGCATAATAGCTTGAAGTGATTCTTACCATGGCAACTCATGCCAATTACTTGTTATGTACTTATTCTATCATTTGCTATTTATCTTCTTCATTCCGTTTTGGTGGTTTTTAAGGAAAAGTCTGAAAGTAATTGAATGGTGTTTACATTGAAAGAAGAGTATAGTCGGTATGTTTATTTTTCTGATCCTTGTATTACCTTTTTACGTCTGCTTGTGTAAACCGTTATTTTATGTATAAAATTTTGAGTTATATAAGATTTATGATACATTTAGGAGCTTCTTGTTCTTCTACTCAGTATTTCACCAGGCGCAAAAGAATACCAAGGAGGTATTTTTCGAAGTAGTGTCAGAGACAAGAACCTATAGATTTTGGTAGCATTAAAACTTGGTACAACATTAATAAAAGCAATAATATAAAAATTGGCACAAAAATTAATTTTAATTCTGGTTTCAGTACTGCTATACTTCAGACACTTGTTTCTCATTTATTGCCAATTAATTTATCAAACAACTTTATTAAAATACGTTACCGTTTCATTATTAAGTTATTTTGTAAATTTTATTGTACCTTAATATTAATTGGACGTAGCCTTATTTGCTTCTTCTGTTCGTTATAAACAAGTTTGAATTTAGCTATTACCAATATTTATTCTAGTTTAATGCTTATTTGTCCAAATGTCATTCTAGTATGAAAACCTATCTGTATTTTTTTTAATTAATTTTTATGAGTTATCCATTAGATACATCACAATGGAAAACGTCACGGAACACTCGAGGTCCTACAGCCGTTTGGATTTGATTTAAATCTACTCTGGATACCGTCCGTCTGATTGTATTCAAGGGCTTTCTTTCATAAGTTACCGACGAAGCCTTTGGAAAACGCTGCTTTGCTGCCGATCTAATTTATCGCGTTCCATTCTCTTTATATATTATCTAAGCATGTCCTTTATTCATGAAAGGTTTCTTAAGTGGTTGAAAATATGTGGGCCGACGAGTATGCATCCTAAACTCTTCGGGCTAGGAGCTTTTCTAAACTGTTTTAGTAGCATATGCAATTGATGGCTTATACACCTCATTTGCTTTTCGGCGGTTCTGATTCTGATCGGTAATGAAGTAGTTCCTACTGGGCGAAGACCTCAGGCGTGAATAAGATCAGCCACCTAAAGTCGGGGAAATTGGTGCTGCGGATAATGATAGCAAATAATATAGAACGAAATTAGCTTGAAATGTTAATGTAAGATGCGGCCAATGTTACTCTTCCAGCCTTCCACGGCTCTGAGCAGAGAGTGGCGAAATAAGCCATTAAAATAAGCTTAAAATAAAATATATTCAAATAAATCAAAAGAGAGACGCAATGTTTGGGGAAAATCTCAGTGAAGAAAATAGCATGGCAGTCACAGAGAGCACGTGGGTAAAACAAGTTCTTGAACCTTTTGGTTCATTTATTGATATCAATTTATTTGGCAATTCCGTTTGTCTTAACTTGATGCAATATCGGGGTAGATATATACCAAAAGTATGAGCCCTAATTTTTAGCCCGAAGACGACTTGCATGTATCTAAATTATTCGAACAAGGCATGAGACTTCCTAATCTCCATATTTTTCCAAACATTCCTTCAAGTTGCCGATTGAATTTTCATAAAGCTGGTAGGAGTTTTACTAAGCAGACATATTTCTTTCATATCTCATTTAGTAACCTGGTGCATGATGCCTTGTGGTGAGTTACTTTTTAACTCCCGATAATTAAAGTGGTAGAGTAAATTACGATTTTGCGATGCATCAACCCATGAATAGCTGTAAAATTTATGTGCCACTTTGCATAACAAGTGTGTTGAAAATTGCCAGAGAAGAAATGTTTCCTGGTTCGGAAATCGAATGACGTATTTTTGGCTTGCCGGGGTAATAGGCAGACCAAAATGTTACCCAGGATACCCATCCCCATGGAAATTATGTAGAAACATCTATACGATTTAGATCTTTTTCGCCTTCAACAAACTTGCTTGCTGCGCATAACGGCAGAAAAAAATCTTACAGTGGTGGTTTATCGTTATTTGCGTAAATTTACAGGATACATCCTCGTGGACAGTGACTCCCTTAAAGCACAGTTATACCTTATGTGTGCCATCCTTGATAGACGTAATTAAAGGCGAATGAGACCTAGATCCTATAGATAGTCCTAAATTGTTTCTGTTATGGGTGCCTTTGGAACTGGAATACTGATTATCTTGGTGGTCCGCGTTTTGAACCGGCAAACCATTGGTCCTTAGTAGGAATCCTGTTAGGGAAAAGATTTTCCTTTGGCAATTTTGAACAAACCACGTCATAGATTATATCGCACCATCTGACCTAAACTTAAATTTAACACAGTACAACATTCATGCTCCGGGTGAAATCCGCAAAAAAGAACTTTGGGCTCGGAGGCCGGTACATTACCGTGGCCAGTTCAAATATTGAATCTGAGTAATACTTTATATAACTTGCTTGTGACTTCCCTCTTTCAGGTGATATGGGTGTGCATCCTCTGCCGGAAGAAACAGGAGCTCCTCAGCAAGACTGGACAGTGGATCCAGGGCGGCCCCGGGGGCCCTAGCGACGCCATTCTGAGGCGGCGAATAGAGGCGGACCTCCCGGGTGGACCGCCGATCATGGACCAGCAGCACATATCTGCACAACCCCTCCACCTCCAGACCAACCTCACCCCTGGCGATAAGCGGCCCAAACTGGAGCAGCGCTCGGCCAGCGTCGAGAAGGACGGCCCTCCGCGCCTTCAGCGGGCCGGAAGCGTCCTCCGCAGGCAGTACTCGCAGGAGGGACCTCCGGGACCCGGCCACCTTTCCGCCCCGCAGCTACCCCAGCTGAGGCGAGGCTCCTCTACCCCCTGCGCCGCTGGATTCGGTGACTACTACGGAGACGAGGTCCAGCCCCAGCAGCAGCAGCCATCCCCCTATGTTGTAGCGCCCCAGCGGGCGAGGCTCCCGGCTATAGGCCGGAGTCTGAGTGTGTCGGGAAACGTGCCTCCGAACGGCCGGGCCCCTGGTCCTCAAGGCCACTACGGCCCCCAAGGACAGCAGATATCCCCCCAGTCCCCATTCGCCCCGAGGCAACAGCCTCAGCCCCAAGGGGGTTACCGGGGAGCGAGGGTCCCGCCGGTAGCGCCGCCGACGACGGCCGGTGGTCTGGCGGCGCCTCAGCCGAGGCGGAAACAGCATCGGCAGCGGTCCTTTTCGTCGTCGGACGACGAGGTGCGGTCGACGCCAGAGGACGGGTGCACCAGCTGCGAGGAGCATGAGCCGGACAGCGGGGGGAGCGGCGGGGGCATCGGTGCAGAGAAAGGTAGGTGAACGACTCTCGTGTCCTTCGTCCCGGAACATGGTCGTGTAGGTCTCTGCACGAACGGTTCTTCAGCGCGCTCATCGAGAGTAAGTCTAAGGTGGCACATGTTTTCTTGTAAATAGAGCAGGGATATTTATTTAGGACTGATGTAGTGAATAAAATATTCGCTACAGACTTTCTGCGGATAATGCTGTAGGTGTCTTCTGGGGCTAGAAGCAGAAATGCTTCAAATGATGGCAATGAGCACGATACGAAAAAAACTTATTGAAAGCATAACACTCATTTGAAGAATTAACTACTGTCTCCTTAGTGCAGTTACTTTCACCTATGATTCTTACTTACAGTTAGAATCATATGATACTTCTTTAATGGCAAAGCTAAAATACATAAATTGTTCCGTGTACCACAAGACATTGAGCTCGGTTGAAAAGGCGTTATAGACACTTATCATAGTTTAAAATTTTGTGCAATGTAGCTTTTAGGCAAGGTTTTTAATGACGGGTAAAATGTCTTTTATGACATATGTACCGTCATGACAATAAGAATCTCATTTACTGTTCGTCTAAGT
This sequence comes from Platycnemis pennipes, assembly GCA_933228895.1. Taxonomy (NCBI): domain Eukaryota; kingdom Metazoa; phylum Arthropoda; class Insecta; order Odonata; family Platycnemididae; genus Platycnemis; species Platycnemis pennipes. The sequence goes on along the minus strand of OW121854.1, from coordinate 44,981,127 downwards.
CGTACAACCGGCTGCTATGCGATAGATAACCAGATCTTAGAAGAATAATATTTCTGTATAATAAGGATTTTGATATAATTTTGCTGTCCAAGGATTCATCGTGGACGTAATATTTGTTATCGTCTTCTCCGTTGCTCCTATTTTAATATACGAAACTGTTTTGGAAAAATTATATTATAAACAAGTGTAAAACGTATAGAAATTTTAATTCCACATTAATCTAGCAGTGCAAACCGTTGTATTTTTATTAGTGGAAGTGAATTACTAACCTAATAATAGGCAATTAATACCCGTATGTGATCGAGGCATAACTGAAGAATATATTACCATTATTGAACGATTTAATTTATATATAATTTAGATTGGTGGGTCATTTTTATTCAAAACACTGAATATTTCTTCCGTATTTAAACTTCCAATTGCCGTGTTAGCAATGAAATATATTGATGCTGAGAAACGAAGACATGACTGAATTGGTAGTACTAAACATATATGAAATTAGTCATCTGTGATACATCCACAAAGGTTTTCGATATCAAAATTTACTCAGTGCCTTAATTAGAGCTGAGCAACGTGAACATAATTTATTTCAGGTTAATTATTTCACTCCGAAAGATATGCAGTGACTAAGGATGAGGAACAGAGCCAGCAGTGAGGTTTTCATGGAAAAATCGTGATTTTCCTCTGTAGCACGAGAGGTTTGTTTAAAAAGAGCTGATTAATTTCGTTTCTAGTTACACAGGATTCGCTCATCAAACAAATCCTTCCACGTCGATTGCTCACCTTAAGGACTCGCCTGCATAAATGGGAGAAATTGAAAGAGAATAAAAAGGTACCTCCAGCTGAAAAAAAGAAGCAATCTCGAGGCTTTTTAATTTCGAATTTCTGGAAAATTTACGTACTTTTACCACCTTTCTTCCCGGCTTGGCACAGACGTATATATCTATGTGGTGGGGTAGCTTCTTTAGCTTATAGCCCTCCCACGCTTGTACTAGTGAGAAAATCGATTGAATTTTTTGTCCGAAGGTAATTGAACCATAGCATGTTTTAATTATGTTACACTTTGCACTCCTGTTATCCTTCGTAAGAACGCTATATAAGGCAGAATGACGATTTTTGCATTGAATTCATCAACGGGATGTACTTGTAAGCTTGAATCAAAATTTATTGTTTTGAAAACGTCTTGTCCAGAAACTGATGGCTTGTCGTTACGAAAGGATTCGTTCATGCTTATTAACTTAAATATGACCACTTCCCTGAAATAAATACTTCACAATACAGCCCTTTTAATAGTAAAAACTTTTGCATTAGCCATAGTTACTGTGAGCGCAAATACACCCTTAAATAACTGCTAAATACATCTTGTTCACACTCGCTAATTTTTGTAAGTTCCCTCTCATACTTGCTGGAATATACAATTTTATATTAATTTAACATGACTTGCAGCTGTTTTGGTAATATGATGAACAATGTAATGCAAATTCCTTTATGCATCGAAAACATATCACATCATTAGAAGACTTAAGCATATTATATTTTATAATTGGTATGCAAATGGAAAGTATTCTGGATGTGAGAGGTTAGACTTGGTAGATGACGGTAGGTGGAGTTAGTATTTATGATATCCGAAGATACACGAAGACCTTAATGTTAGAATTCACGAATACATTTTATGTGAGATTGTAGGCAGATCAAAATATTGACATGCATTTCATGTGGAGTGATAGAGACGACTCCGCCGGACGCAACCGGTGCATATGCGGCGTTCTGGGGTACTAATAACGGCCGCACGGAAAATGTCAGCTCCAACACACCCTTAGGTTTGCCAGCCCTTTCGGAATTGAAGAAGATTTCCGGCATTGGGCGTATTTAGGCACGTCTCTCTTAGCTTCCGGGAAGAAAATATCTCTCGGAATTTAGTAATATGGTTATCCTGGCCATTTATACCTAGTTGAAATTTGGAGATTTAATTTTGCCATTTAAACAATACAGATATTCAAGGATAATTAATTTGATAGCATAGAAGGAAAACACGAGCCAAATCCACAAAGAGTTTTGTGGATTTGGCTCGTGTTTATTCTATGTTATTCATGTTATCATTAAAAATTGTAAATGAAACAACTTGGCCCCCCTTGAAAATGACGCTGAGTCGGCGAAATCGATCGGGGAACATATAAAGCTGAAAGTGGAAAGTACAACATTGTTTCATTTACAATGTTTAACGTTCGCAACTTCCACAAAGTATCGCCTTCATCCATTAATTCTATGTTATCATGTTTCGCTTCCCCTCCATATCGCCAGAATCTTCAGCATTAGTTAATTAATTTCCTTTTTCGGCGACTATTTTAATTACTTTTAAATGAAAACGACGATGTACAATTACGTTTAAATTAAGATACCTTATAAATAAATTGTTTGATCTCATGCTAATGTCGAGACCAATAATAATTGGTGAACATATGGCAGCGACTAAAATAGTTTCGATAACTCCATATTATAGTATTATATTATTGATAAACCAGTAACGTTTTTGTAGAGGCAAATCAAACCAATTATCTGATATATTGTTCACAGAAGAGAGACGTTGAAATTGTTATTGCCATTGACAGTGTTACATAATGTATAGGTGGCCTTAAAGGAAGTCACGTAGTGATATAGGGAAGGAGGGTGGAATAAATTAAGTGGAAGATGAGTGTTACGCTCTGTTTTTATCACACCTATCTGTCCAAACAAAATATTTGGTATGTGCGCAAGGGAATTTGAAGTAGGCATTTAAATATTTACTTTAATAATTCTTTTCTTAATTTCTAAATAAGAATATGACAAAGAAATGAAATATTTGAAATGATCGTACATTTAAAATCTCCTGAGATATTTTTGTGTATTTTGTGTCAAATTTAAGTTACTCCTTTCCTACGTTATAAACGGAGATTAAACGAATTTCATTAGTATTTTCAGTGTATTTCAAAAACCTTTAAATGACGTGATGTAAGGTTAAATTGTTAGCGCGTAGTTTAGTTTCCGTGGGTAATAACAATACAGAGATTCATTTTGCACCATATTTTCCCAGAATTGACTGCGTGCAAGGTGCTAATCGCACCCACGCTCCTGCATCTGGTATGCTAAGCCTCCCCAAAAAAACGAAGCCACTTGGTAAGAAAAATGAAGAGCACAAGAGATGGACTGAAAATGCATGGACCATCGGCAAGCCGGAAGGAGTGACTATTCAATTTCCACCTCCGCGCAGCGGGGTGCGGGATGGCTAAGGGTGTTTGGAACGGCCCCCTCTTCGCTCCCTCCCCTACCTTACCCTCTTCCCCTGCTCCCCTTCCGAGCTCTGGTGGGGGAAGGTCGTTGAAAAATTGACTACCCTCGCTGCAGGGGCACAAGGCCGTTTGCTCTCCGACTCGCGAGAGGGTGCAGCGGGCGAGAAGGGGAGGGGAAACTGTTTTGAGGGGGTGGGTGGGGGAATGAGTGGTGCGGGGAGCGGACGTGGGAGGGGTGCGGAGGGAGGAGTATATGACGGAACCCCTCCCTCCGACCCTTTTGCATCCGACTTTGGGATCCTCCGGCAAGGATGATGGTAATAACTTAACCCCTCCCGCGCGCGGTTTTGCCGCTGCACCCCAACCGTTTCCCTCGCCGTACATTTAAGCGCGTGCACAAACGCTGACTTGAATCATTTACGTGTCCATCGGGACCACTATCCTGATGCCTCTTTATCGATCTCGTGGGGTGAAAGCGGGCCAATTACTATTGCGGGCGCTAGATGCGTTATTTACCTTTAGATTAAAAAAAAGAAGGAAAAAAGTTGGATTTCTTCTTCGCGACAAGATCGATACTCGTCGCCGTAGGTTCCGTGTCAAACGCGTCGCTCTTTCATCCAGACCCTTAGAGAAATATTGGTGACAAGCTCAGATTCACATGAAGTGAGGAATGAATGCTTCATCTTCTTATTTGCCTCATACCGTCTGGAATACTTCTTCCTCCTCCCTACCTATTACACATTAGTTTACTTTATAGCTTAATCTCGACTTCAAGTTTCAATTATTACTTAGGCCATCTTCTCTCCCAACTTAGAATTTTCCAAAAATGTTCTTTCTTCCTGAACTGGGGCTCTATAACGGACCTTCTTAACGCGCGCCTTGTCGTTTATTGTATTTTTTTTGTTTCACTTGAAAAAGCGAACACGTGAACGGAGTTGGATGTCAATATCGAGTATTATATTTAATATTAATATCTAGTGTCTAGTTTCAATTCACTAATGACAGTTGGCGTAGCGTATCATTACAACCTTTATATTTTGAAGTGCGCTTCTATAGGATTGTGCGTTATAGATAAAGACAGTGAAAACGCGAAAGGAGTCATGATCCGTGGTTCACCTTTGCCGTTTTAGCTTAGTATTTAATTAAAATATACATTTAATTCTCTTATAAAGCGTGAGATTAATTATATATTTTTACTTTCGAGCCATTCTTGTCAAATAATAACGAAGTCTATTTCCGAATTTTTCAATTAATTATTTGAATATAGATTCAGCGGTACAAAGTGTATTTCCAAATCCGTGACTCGTTGTCTTCATAAGAAGTAATGATCAAATATTTTACTGCAGTTTTGACTGACTAGCTAAGCCTAGATTAAGATAATTTTAGTTGACTTCTTTAAACTTCTAAGTGAAAGTTTAGGCTGCAAACATTATGCGGTAAACTCTTTAAAAAACGTAGATTTTTTGACCCGTCATTTTATCCAAATATTAACCTTAAAGAAATATTTTGGAATCCAAAATACATCTTATATTTCATTATATGTAATTGTATCCCATGATTTGTTTACTAATTTTTATTTCGTCATAATTTATGTCGTTCCCTTCAAGCAATAACAAATGTGTATGAGGCAAAGGGTGGTCCCACCTCTGGAATTTTTTATCGGCAAGGAAACTATGCTAATATTACTAAGTTCTCAACCGGCTTTACTGTTAATTAATCAGCAGAATATAAATACAGTATTCTGCTTCAAAGAGTAACCCTACTGGAGATTCCGCAAAAATATTACACAAATGTATTTGGCTACGTACCATGTATGCCAGAATATGACTAAAACAATGAAGGTGATGAATTTATTTTGAGAGAATCACATAGATAAGAAAAGATGGCCGAAATGTATGCGTACGTTAATTATATTCGCAGTAAATTCGATAAAATCAATTATTTTCCATACTGCACGAGAAAAAATGACATTTTAATTCTCTTTGTACCTACTAAGGTGCTGTTCTCTAATTAATCTTCATGAATAAACCCACCGTAGAGAAGATGTACAGCTAAGTATTTTAGCGAATTCGAAACGTGGATGAGTGGTTCATTATTATCCAGTTTTTCAGCATCTGCAGCATCTACGGCTACCCCACGTTTTTCTTTTAAGACCGCCGAAAAACTCTCTTGTGTCACGTTCGTGCGCTGTGATTTCTCCGTCCATTTTTACCATCTAACACGCAAGAAGGTCAGAGAGCAAGCACTAAATCATTAACCCTTGGTCCTCATGCCCTATTCTTATCCCGCTGTGGATTTCCCCAGGTGAAAAATTACCGTAGCATTATTGTTACCCCTCATTTATATCAATTTGACTTCCTCCTCCTCTTAATTCCCTTTCCACCACAGAACTCTTCCGGTCCTCTTCCCACGGAGAGCCCAGAGCGGCTCGCAAATGTCCGAGGCTCCTTTTCACCGTATCATGACGTCCCTTTATCCTCTCTGTTCCATGGAAAAATCTCCCTCCTAACCGGCCAACCATATGCAGTGCGCATGGCTGTGTCCTGTCACGAGGCACACCACCCACGCCGTTAGTCCCACCCACACCCCCAAAACCATCTCCGTGCACCCCACCCCCTTCGTATCCTTCCTCCCCTCCCACGACCGCGTGTGGCCACGTGTGAGTTCATGTGTGCATTCAGGTGACTCATATTTCATGCGCGGAGGGCCCTATAGGATGATGTAGGGCCTCTTTATACCCATCTCAACGTCTTCTCCTGCCTCTCTCCCTCACTCTTACGCCCTCATCTCGCTCTATCTCTGTCTCTTACCGTCCTGATGACTGGTCCTTCTCTCTCCGTCGCTGGATTCACACGACGAGTGGAGTGGACGCGCGTAGCGCTTCTTTCTTGTTTCGGTGGTGTTCATCTGTTTTTTTAAAATTATTTTTCCATTTCCCTCGTGCGTTCTGACTTCCTTTCCCCGCTTCACTTTTGCCTCCCGCGGTCGTGTTTTGTTTTTCTCTTTGTCCTTTTCTTTCACTCATCTTTTTTCTTTCAATTTGTCTCTCTCGAAAATTTTCCCATTCATGTAAGCGGCAAAACTTTGCAGTACATGATTTTTGTGAAAAAATATTTTATTCCTTCGCGGATCCCCCATCAGTTTTTTCGATGCATATCCAGTCCCCGCTTTTCATTTGTTATCGGAGGGAGGTTGTTTTTGCTTTAATGTTTATCTTCCGCCTTGCATCCCGACGTCTGTTCCAGTTCGGACGATGGAATGAAAGAGAATTTGGAAGTAGACGTGAGAGTTTTGGAATTTAGCGTTACGATGGTAGACAGCGGAGTAGGGAAGAGATATATAGGGAACCTCGTTATTGTTAACACATGCCATTGGAAAATCGCGGCATTGGCTTACTGTTGTTGCTATTTTTTTTAATCAAATTACACGCGTCTCTCAGTTATGTGCTAAGAATTCTTTTTTATCCCTTATCCAGAAATAATCCATACCACAGATTTATTTTCAGCAAAGGATGTGTGAAGACAAAAATTCGTTCCCTTTTTATTTGATCATTGAAGTCTATTGTAATTTCTTGAAACCCAACTCAATTATAATTAGGTTTATAGTTAATTCAATAAACTAAAAAGAAATTAGGCTTACCAAATGAAATATTTCCAGGAATACACTTTGAAGGCAATCTAGGTAACCTTGATGAGAATTTTTAAGCACTTACTTCTTTTCGCATAAACCCTTATTTGTATGAAAAATTACGATATGCTAATCTTGACCTTGAAGATCCGGCAACGAGGTTTATACTGTAAATGTATTGTATAACTTTTCAGTGAAATGGCCATGAGCGTGGACGTTGAACCAAGACATCCATTATGCTTTTCATTAATAGTAGGCTAACTCTGATCCTGGATTTCTCTCCACCTTCCTTCACTCCATAAATATTCCTATCACTTCCAGCATACCCACATATCCCTAAAGGCACTAATAACCTTACCTGTCGGTCGCCTTCCCTAATAACGAGGACAACAACTTGTCTAAATCTGGAACAAATTTATCCCACATAATTTGCCAGGGTAGTGAGAGTACGATAGCAAGAGATTCTTCACGATTATTCATTTTGCGATTTATAAAAATGTGTTCTATAATGTAGATAGGTAAATTCTCAGGTAAATCCTTAAATTAATTCAAATTTTATTCTTTTTAAAATACTTTATCAAGTTTTTAATTTAAATATATCAATCTATTTCGGCGTTTTCCACGAATCATCCACTCTTACCGTAAAAATTCTGATTAAATATATATATAAAAATAATCTTTCCTTTACCATCCGTTTTTTCTTCGACCCTTCATGGGCATCGCTTTTAAATATATGGTGACCTAACATCCCCTTTCAATTACCATTCCGATGGCTGGTTGCTAATGCGTATTTAGATACATACCTCCCGTTCTGTTCCGGATGCATTATATCCATCAGTAGGACGACACACGGGTCGGGATATTTGAGCGGCCTACGCGGTTGGGAGACGCTGTCTCTGGCTTTGAGATAAGGATTCCCACCTCTCCCCCCCTACTTACTCTCCCCCGGAGATAGCTATCTCTCCGTGGGACTTTGAGGCCGTAGCCGGCGGACGTTTTTACGACGCCGCGGCTCCCGTGTGGGCACCGGCCTCTTGACTGCCACACCATGTTAATCGAGGCGATCTCCCGCTTGTCCGAGGTTATATCGCCTCCCGTGTCCAGCCTTAGCCGTCTTCCCCTACGGTGTATTTCTTTCCGCTCATCTGGAAGGGAAAGTGGCTTGGTTAGCAACCCTCCATCACCCTTTAGCCTGGTCAGATATTATTAATTTTTTCTCTCAAGGTTATTTCTACGTTACTTCGCTCACACGGTAGGTAATTCCATAATAATGGCTATCATGTCCATTCTGTCATTTAAAAAGCGTGGTTGCTCAGTGGATTGAGCATTAGGCTCCTAACCGGAGGTTATCATCATCGGTCCAAAACCGTAGGATTGGTTTGACACAGCCCTTCACTCAATTCTTCTAACAGTCAACATCTTTTTATCAACCTCATTCCTCTCCTTTACATACTTCACAACTTGCTCCATATATCTTATACGAGGCCTGCCTTTTCCATTCTTCCCGTTTATTTTTCCCTCCACAATTGTCTTCATTAGGCCATTCTGTCTTAAGATATGGCCGATTAAGTTGTCCCGTCTTCTTTTTAGGGTTTTTGCCCTTCTCATCTATTTTCTCCCACTCTTCTTAAGAGGTCTTGGGTTCAAATGCTGAGGTAGGCAAGTGAAGGAGTTCAATAAAAACCCAATTGGGATTAATTTCTGGATATGTTCATTGATGTGTGAATCACACATGTCATTGGGATCAGTTCTACGCCGCAAACTGAAGACAAATTTCCTTACTTAATGTAATTAAATAAATCTTGTTACTAGCTGAATTAATATGTTAAAGAAGTTCCCATTGTGACTTTTATTGAGAGAGATATATGCTCCATAGCGTAGTTTATGGCAAAAGAATGTCTTAGATGCAATAGCCACTTCAGGAACATTTATTTAGCCCCAATTAAATAAAATTGAGTCTGATTTTGGCGTATTTAAATAGCCGTGACATCAGAAGAATAAATAGCCATTTACCAAGAAAATGGGCATGTAATTTAACCTTTTCCGCGGGCATCAGGGGTCTGAGGACTCGAGGATAGAAATAAACTCTGATGCCTGTTAGCTCTTAATGCGTGTGTGTGTGATAATAGCAACGTTGGTGTGTTGCAAACAAGTCTTGAAATACAATACCAAGAGTAGGGGTTAAAAAAGGGCGTTTGGAATGGAATTGGAACTAGCTGTGCAGAAATTCGGTTCAGAAGTTAGAAAAAATACTTTCCTGGAGCCCAACACCATGTTTTCGAGACTATAATGGAAATAAATGTGAGGGTAACGGGGGTGTGTTTGTTTCCATTCCTTCGATACTTAACTTGGAGGGTAAGGGAACGAAACAGATGATGGGGATCGCGTGGAATGGCTAGGCATAAGCAGAAAATGACGAGTTCTGGAGGTGAGAGAGATAGGTTCGGGTGGAGGAAAAGCGTTTTCCATTGACTTGTCGGGGAAAATGTTGGTAGCCATCCGTAAAATGGCTGGAATTGTTTTCTATCATTGATCTCTTCACGGAAAACGGGAGAGTGAGTTAGGTAATGGGGTTGCGGCAGGTTTAGATAGGGGAAGTGAAAGGATTGGGCACCAGACCGAGACGGATGGAGGAGGATGGAGTGATGGGAAATAGATACGGATCCGGAATGAAAGGAGCATTTAGGTTGGCCCCATCGTTGATGTGTCGGACGGGAAAGTATTAACGAACGTATTGCTGTCGTTGGGTTTTTCAATGAAATACGGAGATTGATTACCTTCATGGCAACTGGAGGTGTTCCATGTCACCTTCAATTTTACTCCTCAATCGAATAGTTAAAAGGAATTTGATGGAGTCCTTCCGAGAAACTAGAAATCATTCATTGCTTGGATGGTAACAAATAAATCTTCGCCATACTTAAGTTTTTCACATTCAAGATAGATAAAATAGCATAATTCGATTTTTACGAAGCAAAGGAAATGTGAGGAAGTACTAGGAAAAGAGAGGAGCAATTTTAAGGAGTTCATCTTGAAGGCTTATTATTCAGCGAAACAGAGTATTACTCAATATTTTACTCATTTCATAAATAAAATTAATAAATCCATTCTCTTATGTTTCTATTCCTTCTGCCACTAAAGTACTTTTTCTATTCTCAAGCCGGTCTGGATTACCGGAGAAAGAATTCTGTTTTTTGTTACCAGTCTGGGCCACCATCGATTTCTAGACCAGGACTTTCGGTTTGCTTTTGGGGACGCAGACATCGTTAGGGATCCCTCTTCCCAGTTGAGTGCCTGGTAAAGTCGTCTATCGCTTCTAACATGGGAAGTGTTAGCCAACCTAGCCAATTCTTTGGTTTTCAAGCTCGAAATCCTCAGCTGAACATTACTCTAATAATCACAAAATTGCCTTTGAATAAGTAGAATTCAACGTTTTATATTTGTCACACATTGCTGCGAATACGTATTGAAACTAAATCCTTTCTCGCTGTTGATCGCTTTTTTATTATAAAACGCTTGCATTCTTTTTTATTTTTTCTCGAAATCCGATGGTCAGTTGACATCGACTTTCCTTCACCATCATTGTTTAATCTGTGTGCAACCGAAAGAAAAATTGTGTGATTTTTTCGACCTTTTTATATTCGAGTTCAGCCCTGCCTTTTGTATACAATGTAGTGCTGTATTTTCCATCAGCATTTAATGAATAAATAATCATAGTGAAGCCTCAAATGGCTCGCCAAATCCATTTATTTTGATATTCTCGGAAAAATTCAATCTTGAGTGCCAAATATATATTAGGAATCTCAATTACTCGAGATAAATATTTTTACGCTCATCAGAAAGTAAAACACTTTTCGCAATTTAAAATTGCAACCAACTTGAAATAATTTCAATGGTGATATTCGAATTTTTAATATCATTACCAATATTTCTAAATCGTATCGCCAAAGTATTCAATCAATAAACAATGACCTCTGCCGTATTACTATGAAAATAGTCTTCTTTGTTATTTTCGTATTCTATTGTTTCATAAATGTTTTGACTAACTTTATGCCACTAAGAGGGGTACGAAAGAGTGATCTGAAGAAAAAGTGTAGGGCAGGATACATTTGGAAAATAGAATATAGGTAGGAATAAAACATGAAAATGCCCCCGAATTGCAATGAAACTATCAATAAAAAAACTATTATTAAAAAAATGGTATTTTGAAGAAATATTTGCTTACATACTTGATTTATACGAAGCCTGTCCTAGTGATTTAACTAATGTTGCAAGACTAATTTTACTTTAACTGTAATTGAACAAGACTATCTTGTTCAATTAAAATGCAAACTTATGATTTTGCCTAAAATTATTAAAAACTCAGTCATTCCTTCATTTTTTGTACACATTACTTACTGCTCACTACACACGTGCGTGTTGCCAAAGGTTAAAAAAAATAAAATACCCTTTGGCGTCCACTGTAGTTTTTTGTTTGATGTATCGTACCGTTTTATTATTCCCACGTGCGACCAAGCCAAGCTTTAAATAATCCACATTATCGTTTAGCGGGGGCGCAGAGTCAATTTTTCCCCTAAAGCTTTGACGGCGGAAAGGAACGCGAGAGAACATGAATAACAGCGTAGGCGGAGGTAGCTACAAGACGTAGAATTAGCAGCCATTTTGCCTCGCGTGACCCCTATTGGGAAGAAGAAGAAAAGTCGGGAGCGAGAGGGAGCTAAATATGAGGAAGGCAGTTTTCCGAATGACCGAAAATTTCCCCCGTAATCCACGTCTCATTTCCTCGACCTAACACGTGAACACGGGAGCAAAAGAAGCGATCAGAAATGAAAAAAGAGGAACGACTCCCACTGGGAAAAAATGGAGAGAGAGAGAGAGAGAGAGAGGGGGGAACTGAAGAGTCGTATTAAAAAAAAAGACACGAGAAAGTAATTTGCGTCCCCGTGCGTCCTGGATGGAGTCACGGGTATTCGACCGTCTCCTCTTCTTCCGCTCTCCTATATCCCGTCTTGGGCCGGCTCCTGAGTAGAGATCCGTGACGAAGTCACGCGAGGTCTTAATTTGGGGTGGTAGCTCTCCCCGGAGGAATGCTCTTAAATCCGACCAGGTCCTTTTCCTTTGCTGCCATCCCATGGACTTTGGGAGTCGACCGCAAACAGCGTGTGGCGATATTCCGCCACAACAGCCGCGTTGGCAAATAATCATATAGGTACATTTATAAGCCATTCATTCATTATGTAGTAATTCATTATATTATTATTTATTATCAATTATTATTTATCATCAATTATTATTATTTATTATCAATTATTATTATTTATTATCAATTATTATTATTTATTATCAATTATTATTATTTATTATCAATTATTATTATTTATTATCAATTATCATTATTTATTATCAATTATTATTATTTATTATCAATTATTATTATTTATTATCAATTATTATTATTTATTATCAATTATTATTATTTATTATTTTATTCATCTACATACCAACCGGGCAACAATACCCATGTTGGTTACCATGAAGAGTTGTTGATGAGAGATAGAAAGACAGAATCTTGTAAGAGGAGCTCAATAAAAACAGCTATCTACAAGAAGAAAATAGCGTTTCATTCCGCGCCAAGACGCTAAACTGGTGACCCCTGACGACGAAAAACACGACGGACAACGGACCCCTGACGACGACCTTTTCATCGGCCTCCGATCTCGTTAACTATCGTTAAAGATAACTATCTATGAGGCTGAGTAGAGATCCGTGACGAAGTCACGCGAGGTCTTAATTTGCGGTGGTAGCTCTCCCCAGAGGAATGCTCTTAAATCCGACCAGGTCCTTTTCCTTTGCTGCCATCCCGTGGACTTTGGGAGTCGACCGCAAAGAGCGTATTTGTATTCTCTCAACACGATCCGCTCCTCAGAGATTTGCGCGAATGAGATCCGAATCCCTTTCTTCGTTTGGCTACATCATCTCTCTTTAATATCTGGGGAAAATGAGGTAGAGCCTGTCTCTTAACACTCATTCATGGATGTCGTTATCACTACCACATTATGGCCACCTAAATTATCGAATCAATTATTCCATATCCAAAGACGACACTAAGTACTTTCTATTAATATCTTTGTTTTTTCCTCAGAATCAAGACAAGTGCATTTTAATGCGCGGTGATGTGCACGTTATCTTAACGTTGAATTGATCAGGTAATGGCCGTGCAAAGAATTGTTTTTGTTACATATACGTAATTCCTCGCAAGCAGCCATAAAGGTGTATGGCAGGGGAAAGTTAGTAGCTATTCGAGGGAGTTAATTGACAGCTTAGGACATTTTCGGCATTTAGAATGAATGGGTAGCTAGGAAGATGATGATGATGTGTATGATTTGAACTATTGAATTTGTTGATATTGGAGAGACAAAAATAAAAAGTGCAAAGGGATATAAGAAATTCCATATTAATAGCTTTGGCACGTTAATTTGAGACCGCGTAATTCTTCCAACCAAACAGTAACTTTTACGCGTTTATGTAATCATGATGGTATTTTCTTTTATCTTTTTCATTTCGTCTGAAAGCATATAAATTAAACAAAACTGAATGAAAAAAATTGCAAATTGAGTGTTGCCTAACCCTTTTCCAACTCCCTGTAATACCTGTTGTTCGCACTTACTGTTTGATAATTTCTTCACTTTTTGGATTTGCTGTGTAGTTAACAATAGATACGGAGTCAGTAATGTTACATTATTAAAACCTATGTCCAAACGCAACGGAGAACCTACTACTTGCTTGGAAGAAACATTAATTGCGTGTTTAAAGACTTTCAAGATATTTTACTTAGTGTCCCACATTTTGTTTTCACAAATTTTGAAGATTTGATTTCATATTAATAATAAGGGCCCCCAAAAACCTCTAAGTACCAAATTTCACCAAAATTGAACTATTATTTCTCTTTTGGACAACTTTTTCCTATTCCGACCACTGTGCAGAGGGTCCACGGTCCCATCTGAAAGACTCAGTAAATAACCTAAAGTGCATTTCACACAGCACTCAAATAGGGACTGGTATATAGGGGGATAAATGTCCATCATTATCGGGATATGAACCCAAGCACTCGGGACTGAAAGCCGGTACACCAGTCATAGCGCAAACCCGGTCCACAGAAATGGTTTTAACAGGCCTTGGCAAAGCTTTATATTTACCCTAAGCTGCTATACTACCATACAAAAATTGAAGGAATTGATTGAATATTAAGGGGAACACTTTGTAAATGTTTTAGCTTTCACGAACATGTGAAAATTGAGCATTCGTATGTTTTTCCTCGTCATTTCTTCTGCTACCGTATTAACATGCGTGCAAGAAGTTGCACGATACTTTTTGCGGAAGCAATGAACGCCCTGGGGTAAGGAAAAGAGCCACTATTCTCTATCCTGAGATATTCTCATCGCAATTTTTTTACATAATCTGAAATCCTTTTTATTCAATAAGATTTCTCATTATCAGACCACGCAAATATGCCTCTTTCTTGCACCAATTTCCCTGAGCGGTGGCAACGGAGTGAATCTCTTGCCTGTCAAACTAGAGGTCACCGGCTCAAGTCTCTCTCGGGGAGGATAGTCCTTTTCCGGGGCATGTATAGTTGTTCATTATAGTTAAATATAAGAGAATACTTTAAATTCTTATTATCGCCTTACAAATATGTACTTTATTTAATTTAAATAAGTTTTGGCCTCATGGCACCATTCAGTTTAACGACTAAAACTTCAACTGTGCTTGTCCGGGGGGATCACCGGGATTCGAACTTTGGTCTCTCGGGTCCTGAGGGTTGGGAACGCCCTACTCACTCTCGTCACCTCGTCATCGTCCCCTTTGGCATTAATAAATGACCACTACTCTGCTAGGGATAGGATGAGCGTGGATGCTCAAGGCTTCCCCCGAGCAGCGAGGGCGGGTCTTGAGAAGGAGGGTGGGAAGGAATATCGTGGGTGGGGAGAGGTCGTCGGTTTTTGCCGCGGCAAAGGCACGGAGGGCCGCGGGTGTGGGAGGGAGGTGGGGTGCAGTAGGCGCCCTACCACTCCCACACCCTTTGCCGCGCCCACTCTACGCCCAGAAACGGCTCATCCACGGTAGGGATAAAAAGGCCGGGGTATGCAGAGGACAAAGGGAACCTGCGGAGGCTGCCGGAGGGTGGGCGGTGGGGCGTAGGGTTAAGGGAGCTGGAATGGCTGAGGTGGGAAGGGAAGGACGAGAGCCTTTGAGATGTTTCGGCAGCCGTGGGTGGTCGGATATTTCCCACTGAAGGAACGTACCGTGTGGGGGTATGCACATGCTCCCGTATCATGCTTATGGAAAGGGTGCCTCTTCGGGGAAGAACGAAACAATATCAGATTTAGCCCATTACAAACATCTAGATTATGTGATTCCTCTAACGAGACAATAATGTTTTAATTCTGCCTCAGCGCAATATTTGCATGTTAGAGGAGCATAACTCATTTAAGTATTTTATCACATAACTTCAGGAGACGGTCCCGTTCGCGACCACAGCACGAGCAAATTAAAACCCTGACGAACCGCAGCTTAAAACCTTTTTCATGCTTTTTCTATCCTTAGACCGATGATATTCCTTCTGCCTGAATAATATTTAAGTTTGTCTTCAAATATTTCGTAGTATTGTTACTGCTATTGTCTTAAAGTAGCCTAATGATTACAGGGTAAAACTCATCTGAGCAATGTATGTTCAATCCTAAAAAATAGATAAAGGTCTTAATAATTTTATAAAAATACTTTCAAGAGCTTCCATACTCATATAAACTTGTAGAAAATATGTCGATAGAGTGTGGTTGTTCAATGAGCATTACTTAAGGTAGAGTATTTCTTGTTTGTTCACGCCATTTTGGCAATAAGGCATGGGTGAAATAGTAGTTGTAATCCACAGAGTTACTCGATGCTATTCGTATCACAAAGTTGAGAAATGGTTTCTCTGTAAAGCTAATCAATTATCAGCATTTAATTTGATTTTGATAGGCAAGCACGTTTGGGATCGTTTATGGCAGAGAAATGAGAATTATGTAGGATTCAAAACTAAGGGCATAAAGAAGAACATTATTCTACCTACGCAAACTTGTTCGGATGAGTATCTCAAAATAAGTTCGCCGTTCACGCTTGGTAAAACAGACATACGTCAAGAGTGCACACTTTTGGTACATATGTCGGTGCCTGTGTGGATAGCGACCAATGTAAGCGGACTCGAGTGTGCTACGCATTAGGGCACGCAAGCTGGCTTGACGTTTCAATGACGTCAGCGGCAAGGCATGGGGAGGGGGAGGTGGGTAAGTGGAAGCGGGAGGGGGAGGAGGTCGGAAGGAGTGCGTGGGTGGGCTTGCAGCTGAGCGGGCGAGGGGCAGCATCGCAGTGGTGCTCGGCGAGCGGTGCTCTGGGGGCCAGCGGATTGCGGGAGCAAAAACTTACGAAGGGGGAATGGATTGCCGGCACCTACGGACTGAATTGTTTATGCAAACTTGAATCCGATCTGTATTCCAACCTTTGCCGAAGGCAATAGTTCTAGATTTTCACATCCGACAAGATTTGTGAATGCTATCATCATCATTTTAACTTTCAGTTTCTTAAAAATGTATTTAGCGTCCTCATCTTTTGTAGTTTACCAATCATAATATTCAAATTTAAGGACTGCGAGCTGGCTGCTAAAAACCTTAACGCAGTTACCCGCTGGTCTGCACCATGGCAGAAATTCCACAAAAATCCACAGGGTAGTTGGATCCCTTGGCAGTTTTTTATTTGTTTTAACTGGTTAATTTATCTGGAGCTAATTAGAAAGATCTTCGTCGAATCCCGTTAGAGTTGAATGATTTTTGTTTCTGAAGAAATTACGCCAACTCCGCCCACCCATTATTCTGTATTTATTATTAAATCAGATATATCCTTGTACTCCTTCCTACAAACCGGCTTGCCAACTCACAAGCCATGCGTTCGAGTCCCACCTCTGAGATGAGTGTTGTTTGCCTAAGTATTAAGTTGGGGAATCATGCCGAGCAATACAATTACAGCAGTAGAAGTACATGAAAACTTAATCTACCTCTTATTTCTTGAACCCTTTTGCATTTGGCGAATGAAATTAACCCTTGGTCTTCCTGGTGAAGACCTTTCTTCTAGTTTTTCTTAAATTATGTTCTTTATAAATCCATTGTGTGTCTCGGGTTGTGTTTAACATATCCATTGTGTTTCTCAGGATGTGTTTAACTTATCCAGCTCTTCTTAGCTGAGGGTAGTGTGCATTCCTAAAGGCACGTACAACTAAATGATTATTATCTACGTAGGATAGGATACATGCTTGTTATTTGTGGAGGCATTTGCTAAAATGCCTAAAAAACATAATTCCCACCTTAAATATGCAGGTATGGGGGATGCGGAGGCAGTATTGGTGCTTGCGGATTTAAAAATACCCGGTGTGGGAAGGCAAGTATTGTGGGCGGCCTCGGTAAAAGTTCTCTTCACGTTCAAGTTTCCGTTCGTGCAGGTTCAGTGCGCATTGTGGGTCGGTTGTGCCAAAGGCACGCGCATGGGAGCGTGCTTGAAGTCACGAGCACGCCCACACACTGTCTCCGAGCGAACAGCGTTTGATTTATCACCCCAGAATGGCCGTCTATTGCGTCAGTTATGACGCGAGTTTCAAGAACCCTAGCCAGTTTTCCGTCAGAAGTGCATTTAGAGGATTAGTCGAATCGACTAATTGAGGAAGGAGGAAGTCAAACGCTAAACCGAAGGGGGATGATGATAGAGTGGTGGATTTCGAGATGGGAGTGTGGAGAGGGATTGAGAAGGGTAAGTGGGTGTAAGGGAAGACGAACGAGGAAATGCTAGGAATGATAGGGGAGGAGTTGATGAAGAAAATTAATATGGGGTGAAAGGATGGAACAGGTTGTAAGGGGGGAGTGTTTGCTAAAAAAGTGTGACTGAGGGGTGAATACTGGGTAAGTTGGGAAAGGGTGAAGAGAATAAGCTGTTCGGATGGAAGGAGAAGTAGCGAAGACTAGAGAAAAACATAATGTGAAAATAGGTGTATGCTGCAACACGGGAACATTCAAAAATATTTTATGTCCATTTGAAGCTAATTTAACTGGTTAAATGTTAACGGAAATAAACATAATATATAGGTGGATATTTAAAATTATATATAACTCGACGTTAGTCGCGTCTTCTCGGAGTTTGATCTTACCTAATTCACCCGGAAAGGCAATATTAATTATGAGGGGAGAATGGATGCTGAGAGTGAAGGTTACAATAAATATTTCGCATCATTATCGCAAAAGTTGTACCAACTTGTCGGTATTAGAACTTGTTTAAGCTCTCCCATCCTGAGACAACTTTCAAACTTCTCCGTTTTCATATGAACCACGTGAAGCATCAATTTGGCAAATAATCATCCTCCTACTGTAAAACCATTTAGTATCATAAAATTTTTCTTGATTTACTCACTGCTAGTAAATATATTTTATTCAATTGTAGCTTAATCTAAATTCATATTTATGACTAAATATATGTTAACCATGTAATGGCTAAATCATATTTTTTTAATAATTTCTGATTGGTTTATTTTCTTGTGAACAAAACATTCTGGCAATCAATTACCAAATTTAATGGATTGAAATTCTCATATTGAATCCATCTGAGAATGACATCATTCAATCAGTGTTTTTTATTTCTGATAGCTGAAAAAGTTTTGCCATTCAAGAAGTTAACTGAATCGATTAGTTAAAATTTGATTTGTGGCTATTTACGTGGTATATCAATGGCGTTAATGGTAAATTAATAAATTACTAATATAATTAACTTCAAATGAAAGTTACCATTTGGTCTGTTAAGAGAAGATTCCAGACCCTCTGAATAATAGATCGTTTCACTTGGAGTTCACGTAACGTGATAAATGGACACCACTTTTAAAGAGATTTAAAACCGAATGCTCTCATTATTTTCAGTTTGGGGTATAATGAAATTACTTTTATATTTCATACGCGGTTTATAAAATTGTCTGCGGTTTTTGATGCAATAACTGAATTTAACTTGAATTCCAGGTAGACTTTCGCATTTCCTTCCAGTGCTATGGATTGGTTAAGGCAGTGGAGGAACAAAATATTTTCCAAAGCTATGGCGAACACAAACTGCCAACTAAAAACCCCTTGATTTAATTAAGGATAGGTTATAGCTTTGTGAAATTTCATTTGGTATCAAATGTGTTCAAGCACATTTTAATAATCAGGAAGCCACTTCAACTCGAATCCACACGTCAATGAACTTTCTCTCGAGGGATATAGCCTTACAGGTCTGAAATGCCTTCCCGCTTGTTACACAGCTACAACAATCTGGCTCCGTAAAATATATTTAATTCACTAAATTGGAATCATTCAACTTGCCTCTTAGGTCTTTGAATATTTGATTACTCTCCATGCCCATTTCTTTATAAAAGTCTTGGCCATCAATCCGAAACGGACAGGCAAAAACATTACTTACATTTTATATTATTTTTTAACTCTTCTTAACCAGTTTCAGCGTTATGTTTTCTACACACGGGCATTCTGATGCAAACCTTGTACATTTGCTGCTGTAAAACTGTCAACGGCCGAGGCAAATGGTAACGTCCCCGTTGGCGGAGAGCTGGCCAATCAGAACCTGGAAGTCTCTCTTTGTAAACTCCACTCGTAAATTATATCACAAACCATTGTATACTAATTCAAATGGTGAAAACGGTCATAATAGCTTCATTATGGACTTTGTCGGAGCAAATGGGACTATAATGAAAACACTCAGCCTAAGCAAAATATAGTGTTTGTGGATCTAAAATTAGCCAATTTCCGTCACATGAAGACGATAAAAAGCAAATTTGAAGCTCGACCGCTGTGCAACAATAAAGTCTGGTATGCAAATTCAACTAATAGGTGCCTACTGATCACTGACCGAACCATGAATTAGCCTAATTAAGTTTTGTAGTCTATTTCATTCTGGAACTGTATTGAACAACAGGACTAAAAATCTTTGCAGATTCTGCAGAAGTACTGCAGAAATATCTTTAGAATATTTGTTGGTAAATTATATATAATTTAGAAAGTAAGCATTTGCGGCAGGCATGATGCTGAAATAGTGGAATGAGGGGGAAAATACAAAGATATTTGGGTTTGAATGAAATGAAGTGATAGGATACTGAAATGGGGGAGGTATTCTCTGAGGAACAAGGGTTCTTTATTGGCAAAGGAGAGGAGTTTTCCATGTGAATTTTGCATTACCTGTAAAATCCATAGCTATATTGACTCAATTGTGGCTTTCTCCATTTAAATCTATGAATGGCTCATAAAAGATGGAGAAGTTGAAGGTTGATCCTTACCAGAAGCTCCGCGTTAGTAAGAATAATAAAACTGATGGGTGAGGAAGAGAAAAATTCAATTGTAGCCCTAAGCACATGTAAAATGACATTTTATTTCTAATTGTATTACTAGAAATTCCCTTAAACACACTTTTTGTGCTACACTTTTTGTCAAAGAGTCTATTCTATTATTTAGTGTATTCAATACAGGTGAAAATCAAAGAATAATTGCCATTGTATCTATTAATCTCGCCAAATAACATGGCGCGTCTGTTTGATTAAGGATGAATAGATGTCGGCAACTGTATATCACTATAATCATAGCATTAATCCTTAAACAGTGGTACCTGAAACGTATTAAACGATTATGAACCATCACGACGCAAAATTCCTTTCCTCTTTTCATTCTGCAATCAGGACTCTCGAAAATCCTGAGTGAGTCTAAGATCCGGCGCCCGGCGCGGTATGAACAAACGGAAAGAGATGCCTGGACCGTGTGATTTCGCTCGAAACTCGTGGGTTGATGCTTCACGAACGTCAATGAGAGAGATGACGTTCGGAAGGCTCTCGAAGGTTTCCGTGAAGTGCCCAAGAACGACCGCTTCGAGGTTCAAGGAAAGTTACACTCTCGCACGTTCTGTCTCGTTCACTCCCCTCCTTCGGGAAAGGGATGGAGATTGTTGGAAAGAGAGCGGTAAGGGCCGTTCCGCGGCGCGAATAATGGTCGAACTATCCTCCTTATTCTTTTTCGAACATTCTCCACCGCGCACCACTCCCTTCAATTGTCTTTTTTATTTTTACCCGCGAACCACCACGCGCCTCGAGGGTGACCCAAATCCGCCATTGTTTTCCCACGGCGATGTTGCTGCTTCCTCGGGTGCTGGTTCCCACCCTCCTCCCGTTTTGCGTTTGCCATCAACCCCTCTCCAAGCCGTCCCCCGCCATTCCGCGGCCGGCGGTCGTCTTTTGTTCGTCGATCCGCGATCCGCCGAACGGGAGCGCTCCGCCCATTCATTCCCCTTCTCTCCCTCTCTTGCGCGCGCGCGTACGCCGCAGACTCCCGCCGCGGAAGACCGAGAAAGAGGCGCAAAAGCGTTGCGAGCCGGAATGCGCAAAATCACAAAAGCGGACGGCAGAGTCGAGGAGCGTCGGCGGTCTGATGAGATTTTTCTGAGGCGTTAACCCAGGGGAGGAGAGGGTTTTTTTTGTGTGTGACTCGCACGCGAATATAAATGCGGCTTTATCATTTTACTGCTTATCGTATCGAAACTTTTTTAGGGTTACTCTAAGTCATAATAATCTTTTACAGTACAATGCTGTGGTGGATTTGTTCATGTTTTGGGAGCATTATATCAATATATAATACAGTTGATCGGAAATAGCGCTTAAACTTCTAGATACCACTTCACAACATCCACGCAAACGTATTTTTTATAACTCCATTTTTATCTGAAATTACTCATCCATTATATTTATCTTTGCCTAATCAAGACTTTGCCATCCTTTTTCCCACTTTTTGCTTTTATAAAAAAAACCTCCTATGTTGACTAAGATAATGCTAAATCTACCATTCTACAACTGCTAATATCCAGCAACTTCCAGAGCAAAATTTATCCGTCAGCTATATTGAAATATTTTCCGTTAATTTATCAGGAAGGCATTATTCAATTTTTAATGTCATGATATTTCGAGTTTGCTATTTTGAGTTTTTGTGTTAAATTAGCCTAGTATATGAAAATCGGATTTTATGGGTACACCTAATTGATTTCCTTTTACTTGAATACTAATTGGTAAGTCATTATTTTTCTCACGTGCCGGTGTCTTATTTAACCCCGGGGTTAGACGTAGAGGAAAAATATTTAAAAATCACAACTGTCCAAGTAATTGGCTTAATTTCGTTCATCAAAGCGATAAGATCTATGGAAACTGTATTTTGTCTTAAGTTTTCATTCATAATATCGTAAATAAATATTTTGCTATTCTTAAAAGGGAGAAACTCGAATTAAAGATGCTCATTCTCAAATATAAAGCAGAGCACATTGCTCTTAGACGGTTTGTAAGCGACTCTTTCATCGTAAGAATTTAAAATAAACATTTTTTCCGGAACACGTACATCAAAACACGAGAATATCAGACGACTAGGGTCTGCCAAGAGTATTTCCTTAAGAGGACTCAGGAGGAATATTTAATCTTCCCATTCAATTATGCGTGAAGTAAATGTTTTGGAATGCTTCTCCCATCTCTCTAAACTTTACGATTGGAAGCAGTAATGACTAATATGAAGTGAAAATAGGTATCATAATGGATAAATTTGTATCTATTTAAGAATATTTTCTCCGTCTTTGTGGCAATTTTTCATTTTCAACCATAAATTTTATCTTCCTCTTGTCGGATAGTAATGCACTGAAACGCAACTGATTCCTTAAAAAAGATTATAAATTTGAATTACTAATCATATCAGGTTTTATTTCGTGTCGCCGACTCAATACGGAGCTAGAAGGAGGAATAAAAATCTTCTCAGATTCTGTTTCTGTAGGAATTCACATTTAATCTTGACTTTGCTTCCTGACAACGTGTTCATTGATATCTTTGGTTCATAACATATTGAGATTGATTTAATACTGTTTCTAAAGGTCTATTGGTGCGGAATGTGAAAGACCTTTTCGCCATTTGAATTACTAATCATATCAGGTTTTATTTCAGGGAGATGTTTATTAGAATACGAGAATATAAAAGTTTACCAAATGTTTATACGCTATACTTTTTCCAAATACGTTACGTATACGTTTTACCATACGTTTTATGACGTTAAACGTTTTACCAAATCATATTAAAATAAATACCATTCGAAGAGAGCTTCCTTAAGAGTACACTCATGAGTAGTTTCTCCCTTTCTTGAAATTGATGTCAACTTCATGGCTTAATTTAACAAAATTTAAGGGGAAAAGAAAACATTTCCTTGGGCAGAGTGATTTGCGGAAATATTGGTTGAATTTAATGTCATCATCCATCACCACCGGTGCTCAGACTGTTGTTGAAATTTCTCGAAATTGTGTCGGTAGTCCTGCCCTTTCATCTTGACACTTCAAAGGCATGGGCATTAAAGGTCCGTGTCGCCGACTCACGGCGGAGCTAGGAGGAGGAATAAAAATCCTCTCAGATTGCAACAGAGAAGACTAAAGATTAAAAGGAAAACATCTCGCGAAAACATCTGAGGTTTGAGAGGAAGAATATTTACGTGGAAAAATATATTCGCTTCCAAACATCTCCCTTCTCGCTCCCAAAGCGCGAGGTCGGCTCGTTGCCTGAATAACATCTTTGCCCATATATTCCTTCCGCGTTCAAGTTCGTAAAAGACTCCTCCTGCATGTGTGCTTCACTTACGGGGCTCACTTCAACCAGGCGTGCACTCCTTGCCTTGGGACACGTTTCCGTTTTTAGTGTTAGGTACGATGATACTTGATTTCATGCATGGGACTGTCGAATGCTTTTCCTTGTTTGCCCCAGCCACTTTCATATCTTTTGCAAAGCTTTACCGCACGTGGAGTATATTTTTTTTTGCCACCGTCAAGTTGTTTTCAAATTGTAGGTCTTTTATGATGGAGATAATTACGATTTTTATGGTACTAAGTACTATAAGCGCTAGTTGTGGAATCGTTTAAAAAACTTAACACAAGGATCATTTTCATCCGGTGCCTAAATTGAAAGAGTTAAAATTTTCACTGCATAGCCTTCTGCGTAATTCTCCCCTTTATAAATTAAATAAAATGCTGCATACGAGCACTGCTCGTAACATTGCTCTAAAAATTCCTGTCCCTCCTGTTTCATGGGAATGATGGGAAGGATATCTCATGAAAATCCTTTCCTTTATTCAGCAAAATAAATATTCCTCAAACTTATGTTTTTGGAATAATCTATAGAAGACTAGTTCTTTTAATAAATAATGAAAGCACATTCATTTTTAAATATTTTTGTGGAGACTGCGCGACTGAATCTATATTTAAATTCCCGGGGAAGAGAATACCGCCATAGTTGTCGTAATGAGGACATCACTGAATCTACAAAAAGATTTCTTTTCTAGGGGACAGAATTTGGTTGCTCCCATTGCACATAATAATTGCCAGATGGCGCAACCGTTCCATTTCAAGAGCTAGGAGGTCTCCAACGAGTGCCTCTTGGCCATCCAACCCTCCACTGGAGCAAGGTTATTCCGTTCAATAAGTCCCAAATTGCTTCGGGTACGGAACAGGCTGCAAGCTGAATGCTTCGACGGAATGAATGTTGAGACCTAACTTGCCCCCTGGTGGATTTGAAAGGGGGAAATGAAGACGGCCTCCTTCTTTTCCTCTGGGAAAATACTTCATATCTTTTACGAAAAATATGTCACAGTGAAGAACTAGGTGTGTGTAAAGGAACAAAGTGTGTAAAGGAACAGATTGAGCTGATAGGAATTGCACTGCTTTTTTATACACTCCCCTAGTGTTCTCTATTTTCGCCGCTCTGACAAAGGGAATATTTACTCCTGATGGTTTACCCGCTTAGCTCTCTGTGTTATTTCATTCAGTCTGAAATTATCTCTTAAGGAAATGTGAAAATCAGCAGCAAAGGGTATACTTTTAGTAGGCAATGAATTACCAAGATTTCATACTAAAAATGTTCGTGCATTCCTTGTATCATTCCAGACTTCGATAACTATTTTGTGATATCTTACGGCATTGTTGATCTTAAATTACTGCAACGGTGAAACTTTTCGAATTCGACATGAAAAATACCAATGCACGCTCGTGAAATGAGATGCTGCTGAGAAGAAAAGTTGAAATAACGCACGTCTTCGTAAGGGAAAAAAGGGTCTGATGTGAAATCTATATCAGTTCGTATGTCTTTTCACACAGTAGTATCTAAATAAATTACATTGAAATGCGGAATCGGGGAATTGATATGACTTAGTAAGTGATGTGATGGTTATCAAGTGTAGAAAAACGGTTATGTTATTTATTAAATTTGAAGCCTGAATCTAACTAATTGAGCAGAAAATATAAAGTATATTAAATAAAAATAATGGCACATTTTACTTTAACAGGAGACCTGCCATGCCACTGTCGTCGAGCGTAGCAGTTTAACAATACTGGAGTAGGGATGAAAAAATTTTCATCAGCATTTTTGCAGCTAAAAATATATCTACGCCGTGCATGATGGTATAATTAGTTACTACAAGTCTATTATATGATATGAGGGGGAAGAGTTCAAGATTCAGCTCTCCATTATTTTTAAGAAATTACCTCATTACATATGGTGAAGTCTCATTAGTTTCATGAAGATGGGATGAAAAAAAATATTTTCTCTCAAATGTGAGAGGCTCATTTGGACACGAACACAAACGCAAATACTAGGCGTTATTAGTGCAGTTCCGTCGGAGGATCTTAATGTGCAAACGGTCGTATATGGGGGAGAGAATTGGATGAATACCAAAAGATATGATTTTAATCCTTCGCCGTGGGATGCGAGGAATGGGATGAGGAAGGACGAAGGATTGGAAAATGAGGGGTTGATATTGAAGATGGAGAGTAGTGATCGATATGAATAATATGGGGATGGGAGAAGATCTAGCCGAAAAAAGACTGAATCTAGTAATGCCCTCTGGTAAAGAGGAGTAAAATAATTGTAGGGATGTGATTTTTGAGGATGTTGGTAAACAAATTGGAAGTGCTGTGTTTTGTGAAATGATGAATTACTTGGAGAAGTGTGATTTAACACGTTAAATGTTAATGCCAACGTTATGCCACGGTATGTGGCATAATGTAATGCACAATTGAACGTGATATTGATTTTTCTAGTTTATTGAGCTTACTGGTATTTATGTTGATTTGTTCCTTGCCCAAATACGTCACCATTGATGATGACCGTCAAATCGTAACGTAGGAACAAGGCTATTGGAAGTATACCACCATTCCTAAAAATCACTCCGCTTCAATGTAAATCAACGTGCTTACTAAATATAAGGATTCCGATTAAATGTAGTAGTTTACATGTCTTTATCAATCCTGTACTCGTAATTGTTTCCGATTTCTTACTGGAACTGATCGATACGTAATTCTAATAGAATATTCTTTTCTTGCTTCTCACCTAATGAACCATCATAGACACATTTATTTAGAAATAACTCTTAGTTATTAGGTGAAAATTCTTCTCGTATTATAGTGTACACCTATGCTAGTATCGTTTGTTCTTCTGAATGACAACAAAACAACATTAATCAGTACGACCAGTACTAATTTTTTACGTAATTTTATCCAAAAAGTAACCCCAAATCTAGGCGATGAGATCAAATTGGGGTCCCACAGGGAAAAATGACGTCTCGGTAGCTTAACTGGTTAAAGCACCTGGCCGGAAATCAGGGGATCCGGGTTCGAATCCCGGTCAAGGAGAATGACTTTTTCTCTGTGGAATTTATGCTAATAAGAGATCTGGAGTTTGAATCTACTGGAGATTTTTATGAACATCGGAATGTACTGAGTACCCAGCAAGTCGAACTCGACGGTGAGTATCATGTGAGAATAATAACCAAACAAGCACAACGCATATGAAATAATAGACAGAATTCTACTTAGCGATTACAGATTTACATCATATGGGGAAATTACCATATAGTTCACATTTTACACAATTTGCGAGAACCCTAAAATTACAGTTATTCTCTACAGATTTTGAGGTTCATGTAGAAATGCTACAAAGTCAAGATTAATAATGTATCCCAGAATCTCTGTTTCCCCGGTAATATTGTTTCAATCTATTATTATCTAATAGGTATTCTTTGCCAGAAAAAATTTCATGCTCAGTAAAAATATCAGGCTGCATCGATGTTAAATGTAAATATTTTCCCATTTTTTGGTCAGCATTGAATAAATATTTTCCATCACCAAAAGAATCCTCGCGTTCACTTCTGACGTTCACACGGAAACGTTTTCACACCAGGGATGTTGTGTTTGAAACCTCCGGGATGATCTCGAATAGGTAACCAAGGGGTCACGTGGTATAAACACTAGTGTTTTGCAAATTTGGTGCTTCAGAACCGCTGATTACAACCTCATTCATTAATTACACTTGTGTTTAATATCATCTGGGGGCTCTGTTGTCGAGACAGATGAGGAAAACTCACGTTTAAACAATTAATGATATTATTATACCTATTCGAGATAATCCCTACGGTTTCTAACACAACCCCGCAGGTGACTCGCTCACTATCCCTGGTAAACTTCATTTATGTACATCCACGATACGTTTCAGAATTGTCTTTTTGTACTTCACCTCTCTTCGAGGCCGCTGGAACGGGTAAATTCAGTTCGAAGCGTGTCAGTCGCGTAAGGATTCTATTGGTCGATCCTCAACGGGTACGTCAGTCGGTACGCATGTGAGCGTTAGCGTGTGCGTGAAGGTATGCGGTAGGTAAGAGCAAACTCGGTGAGTCGGTCAGAGGAGGAGAGTCCTCTTCAAGACGTCTGTAAATGGAGCGGATGTTCGCTCCACCGTGCACCGTGGAAAGATTGAGGGTCGGGAAAAGTAATGGATGAGGGTAGTAAAGGGAAGACGTGGACCAGAGAGAAGAAGGAAAAGATGGAAAGAATAAGGAACGAAGGGGGCCCGCGGGAGGTGAATGCGCGAGGTGGCGCATCGAGGATTTTTTCTTAGTCTTATTTTTATTCCAGGGTAGCGTGCTGGGCAGGTTGGATAGGAACTAAAAGGGGAACGTACCACTGCCAGTAGGTTTCGTAGGTGGGGCTATATTGAATCGGAGTGCTCAAGGGTGTCGTAAAAGCGGTGAAGGTTTTGTAGGCAGCCCCCCTCCTCAACTCCGGAGCCACCCTATGTGGAAAGGGGTGAAAGGGAAGACTTAGGGTGGAGGAAGAGGCCTTAGGGTCGGTGGGAGACGGGGGATTAAGGTGGCAAGGTATTAAGGATTAGCACGGACCATTACGGGACCGCAATTGAGGGTGAGGTCAGTCTTTCTGCCTCCAGAGTGGTGCTGAGTCGGGAGTGAGGCCACTGCTCCGCCCCCCCAACAGGCCGCCCCCGCCCTCCTCCCAACTCCCCGCCCCCGCGCCGCACCTCAACCAACCTTTCTTCTCTTGCATCATAGCCTCCTCCTTAAGGCTTGAGACGTCTTAAGTCCGTGCTCAAGTTTAGTCTCGCCCCTCTCAGCATGCATCGCACGAACGTTTTTGTTCCCCGAAGTGAATATGCTCAACAAGGGCTGTCGTGGACGAATCCACTGGGGGACAACTCCGTCCGTTGAATTTCTCTTTTTGATTCATTTTTGTTTCGATTTTCTCCAAAGTAAAGAGAAAAAAAATTAAAAAGAAGGCCGGGGTGAAAAAAAATATTCCGCTCTCCGCTGGATGTATTTTTCGAGATTTTCTGCTCCCTCTCTTTTCCACTTCCCCCTGTTCTGTTATTCCAGGAAACGGATGAAGTCGTAGGAAGGAGGCGGAATGGTTGTAAAAAAGTTTGGAGCGTCCTTATTCCCTGCCCTTCCCAGATACTTCAAAAGTTGAGTTCATCGTCAGTCAGTTTGGGTCCCAACCTTCATAGCAAGGAGTCGCCGCCGTTCGCGGTGCATAAAATAATAAATTCGATTCGAGGAAGAAGGCTTAGTCACCACAGTGCAACCAATGCTTCCAGGCAAAAAGAGCTTCCATTTACTTCTCTCGGGAACTTTGAATTGAGGTTCTTGGAGGTGGACTAGAAACTTCACAATTGGCCCAAAAGGCCTGAATGAAGGTATTTAGCTCACGACTTTTGTTAGCTTGCTTGAGAAGGAGAATGTAATTGTACCCTTTGAAATATGACTCGAAGCCTTGTCCTTGAGTTACACCTAAAGTGCACACTTTTCTCTTGTTGAAGTACACTTTCCATTCTTTGCTCCAGTCTTTGAACTGCAGACTGATTGTAAGCCAACCTTAGCGTAACATTTGACCTTTTATCTCTTCATTAAGGAAACAGCCGTCATACTTTTTCGTAGTTGTATATTAAATCTAGGGTACTTTCATGCTAGATTCAATATACAGCTTTTTCGACTGTAGTTTTATTTAGTATTTTCAGCGAGTAATTTCTTTTACAAAACAAATTTAATCACACCTTGATAATTCTTCTACATTCAACTTCTTTATTCTTAAAATTACACGAGGAAATGTATTTTCTAGTCCGGAAGAAGAGCGACGGATCTTTGGCTAGCTGGATCAATGTGCACAATACCTCGTTGCCCCGGATTCCTATTTCCAAAAGAGTATCTTGGTGGATCTATGGGAGCTGGCTCTCAATCATTTTTCTTATCGCAATTTTTAACGCACTCGCCAGCTGTTCCGGGTTACAGAGAGAATACCTTATAGACAATTATAGAGAGAGATAATCATTCTTTCCTGCGTTCGCTTTTTTCTCTTTTACTTCTTTCAATTCATTGGAACATTGTACACATCCTTTGAATCTTTCTTTTATAAGTTTATTTTGGTATTGTCTCCTAAGAAATCCTTTGTTTTTGAGTGAGCCGTATTCTTCTGAGTCTTCGACCCACCGTTCTCCATACACGCTTCATTTTATCTGTATGTCATTAATTTTTTTCATTTTGATTATTCCATTATATTATTGAGAAAACAAATCAGTACACACCTTACTTGTTCCGCTTCCCTGAATACTTCTTAATCATTGATTTATTCGAACATAAATTGAGGGAACAGAAAGGAAATTGCTACTTTCCTCGCGATTCTATCATCAATACTCTCAAATCTCTATCCCGTTCAGCTCGGTTGGAACAAGCATCACAATATAAAAACGAGAAATATCTCTCGCTTCTTATCCTCCCAGCCTGTTGATAATTTGCTTGTGCTCCGCGTTTTGGGGCGCGCATTGTTCTCGAGCGCTTTGCTCGAAATCGATCTCGCTCGAATCGAGTGGCTCTCGTTAATTCTCCGCCAGTCGAGGTGGAGGGGGGAAAAAATGAAAGGACGAGAAATTTCAAATCAGATCCCGAGAAGACCTTCACGGCCTTTCATTGATTCCGATGGAAAAATGAAGGAACCTTCCCGCATTCGAACTCTTTCTCTTCCCCTCCCCCCCACGTCGGATTAAGCTTTCGGACAGACTCTGTTAATTGATCCGTTCATTTGCATGTTTCTGCTCAACTGACTTCACTTCTCCCCACTCCGTCCCCATCTCCCTCCTAGCCTCTTCATAACCCCCCTGCCTCCTCTTTTTGCTTCCTCCTTCATTAACCCTAACACCGTGTGCCCTTTCTCTTCCTCCCTTCCTTCTTTATCTCCCCCTCTCCTCCCTAGCCCGCTCTCTCCCCCACGCTCGTAATCCAATATCTCTCTGTCTTCTCTCCTCCCCCCGCCGGAGTTGTGTTGACCGAGTCGCGTTCTACTTAGCCTCCCTTCCCTAGCGAGCTTCGTTCGATTCGCCGCTGCTTCCCGTGCATACCCGTACAAGGGACACATTCTCCATTCCACAGGAAGAATTCACATCTGTTGCGGACTCTTCTGAAAAAGTATTAGGAACTTGAAAGAACTCTACATTGGTGTTATCGCGTTTGTTTCACTCTCTATACTCTAAGTTATGCTTAGTTGTTACTTTTGAGAGTTTCAACCGTGAGCTAACGTCATTTGCGCCGGTGGGTAACTAGATGGAGGAAGTAATATTTCAAGGAAGCATGGAGAGAAAGCCGCTGACGACATTAGTCTGCTCTTAACGAAAGACACCAAGTGGTCAACGGTTTAACGTCCCATTTGACGGTCGGAGAACTGAACCCAAAGTTCTCTCCGCACAGCACTCAATTATGGATCGGCATACCAATTAAAAGTTTCTGCCACTAATGGGGTTCGAACTTAGGTTCTCTGGATTGGAAGCAGGTACCTTACTCAACACGCCAACACTATCCCGTCATCGTTAGTGGTTCAGTGGCTACCTACGAGTGCTTTCATAACTTTTTTGATTTCAGTTTCCAGTCTTATATCACTTTTATCAGTGCCTTATCCATCACCACCGCTACTGACAGGGATCGGGTTGTTAAGTAGCTAGATCACTGGTCTCTCATGGCGTGGTTTCGGGTTCAAATCCATTTAAAGAGTTTTCATTTGATTCTCAGCCCTCTCCTGAGTGCTATCTGGAGAATTCATCTAGTTTTCCACTTTACACGTTGGTGATTATATTAAGCATCAGAGTGCATGGTGGATTTTGTTAAGGGCAAAACTTTTACCCTGAAAATCTCTTTACTCTTCTCCCATTCTTTAAGATAATCTTAATAATACCGATATCTCCAACTTCCCATAATTGCTCGTATAACATTTTGTTTTTTTCCTTTTTTTCCATCGTTCAGTATCTAAAAATGTAAAGATATTAACTAGCAAAGAAGTGTTATCTACGATATATCTCTTATTTGAAGCATAGATCCCCCCAGAATAAAAATTAGACCTACAAGCATGTAAAAGCAGTGGACTTAGCATTATTGATCGTTTAAACAGAATTTACCCCTTGAAAGAATAGGAAAGGGCCATTGTTTCGTGCTTCAAGTTATGCAGAATCTAATTATGTAGAATTCAGTTTACTTATACTAACTAGATCAGTGAAAATCATGTGCATTGATGCTGTGTGTGCATTTTAACTTTTTTAAGTTGAAATGCATGAATAGAACTTTTTTAATCTAGAAGTCATGCTCTCTTTATAAATAAATAATATCACGACCTTCTTTTTGTAAACCGAATAGAGAGGAACGCAGGCAGTGGATGCAGCCATATTAATGATTTCAACGTTTAGATAAACTTGAGAATGCCATGTCAACAGTCCCGGGATTAATTCCGTAACACTTTTTTATTCGCACGGGGTGGAAGGTGGCAGGATAAACGGGATATATCCTTCATTAGGCTGAATTCACTACTGCTGAGGCATTTGAGTGGAAAGAGATGAGGTCTTATCGTCCGCAAAGGTAACATCGGAAATGATGAACCACCTTCCTCATTCTAAGCAACCGATTGATGCAACAAAAAACAACGTGTACCCTTCGACTCTGCCTGTATTATCCTTATCCTCAAGAAACCAATTGAAACATTGATAAGATTAGTCATTCTTTTGAATTAAGACATGACAATACGCTGGTGTAATCATATACCATAAGTAGCAAGCAGGAATTTGCTACCGCTCTTCATTGACAAGAAGTAAATAAAAAGCCCACTCCAAGATCTTCTCGTGAAAATCAACCACTCAATTTAATATTGTCAAAGTGAGTATCTGCTTCATAATCAGTCTCCTTCCTATTGGTTCTGCGACAGTTCCTGTGAGGATTCGTTTGGTGTAGTCACTAGGTAGCAATTTTCCCATTCCTAGGGCCCGGGTTCGAATCCTGTTTGAGGCAAATTTCTCTTTCATGTGCCAGTTATCAATCAGGTGCTGTGTTTAGAGCTCTTTGAGACCAGTAGTCTATCCGTCGGATGGGATGTTGAACCGTGAACCTCTTGTCACCTTCGTTCGAATGCCTTCTAATGCTGATGCCAAGTTTCACTCCACCTCTCCTCTTTTCCTTGAAATTTTGTAATTATATCCGATTATCATCCTATTCTAAATGGTGCAAGTGACCTAAACTGTCAGTCACCTGCCCCAAATAACTACTGCTTCTAGCCTGTTCAACCCAATCTATATCCGACAGTAATTTCTACCTTTTAACACTGATAATTACTGGAACTACGCTCCTCTTAAACCCTTCATATCACCTACCTTCCCCGAAGCTGTGCGAAATCCATACTTTTTTTAACCTTCTCTGCCATCGTAATGATCCTTATTCCCATAAATGACACTTTCAAGAGTACATTATTACATTACTTCCTCATTCACTCTTTTTTCAAATTTCTCCTATAGACTTCCTCTCCTCACCAACTGTACCCGGCTATTCTTCATTCATCTTTCTCTTCACCCGGCTTTCATTAGCTTCTTGTCTTGTGAGTCTTATTTCTAGTTGCATATTACCGGTTTCATTTAGCTTCCTGGGGTTATTTCCAAGTCAAAAATATATTACCTAACTTACTTTCCGAGAATCTCCCGGAATTTTTACCAGGAAATTTAGAAATCTCCGGAAATGGAACAAGGTGGGAACACTATTCCCAATTCTTCTCCAAACCCACATCTGGAAATACTTCAACATATTTTGGTAACAATATTTCAAATGAAATCTTTACCGTTATTTTGTTACTCAACTTAATATTCATTGTTTATCTAATGTAGATAATATACATACCAATATATATGATAAAGGTCGATGGGTTCACTCCGTGATTGGTTGCAGCCGACATATCTCGCTCGTTATATACCCTTCTGTAACTTATGACATGAAATAGATTCAGGTCATTAGCTCTGTGAAGAAGTGGTTTTTCTTTGCAATAATTTATGAGATAATATTCTCGCCGGCTTTGCCTCAGAAAAATAAATTTTGCCCAAACCTTTCCGAATCTACACATGATTTATCCACAAAAAAATATTGGTTTCTCACGTCTTGCCTGGAATCGGAGCTGAACGCTCTTAATTTCGAAATATGATGTACGTATCCAGAATGGCCGCCAGTGCATGAATTATTTACATAGACGATTTCCAGTTCGGCATCACTTGTCACTCACAGGCCACCTAACGCTTGAAAAATTCATTTTACAGAGGCGTTTTTCGCACTTTTCCTATTAGGGAGAGAGCGAAAGAATGGAGCTGGGAGGATTCCTTATGCAATTTGAATTTATGAGGCCTGCCATCGTGTCAGATGGGAACGCAAAGCAGTTTTCCACAATCGGGCCAAATCCTGCGGATCCCATTCGCCGAATGACAATATGCGATTACCATTCCGCTGCCCATAGCCGGTTTTTTATTCTCACATTATTCTTGAATTTTTGTCGTACGGTAATCCACCAATAACTTGTTTGGGAATACGTTTTTTAATCCGTGAATAGTAATAAATACGAAGCTTGCACTAGCACCAAGATTTCCCAACCTTCATTTTTACACACCAATGATTCCTATTTCTATTTTAATATACTTAATGTATAGATCGACAGTGAAAAGTTTCAACCTCAGTTTAGATTGCCTCTGGTCAGAATAGTTGTAATAAAGGTTCTGGCTTGAAAGACTTTTGAGTCCGTATCCAAGCCACTGTTGGAATATCGTTAATAACTAATCGTCATTCAATACTTGATCAGCCTCATATCGCTATTGTGCCATCAATTGTTTCTTAGCGATGAAATCGACTTTAAACAGCAATTTCACGTATTAAATAAACGTAAGTAGGTATAAATGTAGTGGTTTCCACAGATCACGAGGGAATATTGGGGCTGAGAAGTGGGAGATGGATCACATACGTATCATGGTTTGACTGTCTACATCGTGCTTTTAACTTGACTTCAATAGACGAGAATTATAGGTGCTCCATCCGCCAAGGGGTTGAGTAAGAGGTGGGGAAGAGAATGGGTAGTTTGGATGGAATAATGGAAGGTAGGCACTACATGGAGTCAAAGACGAACATAATATGAAAGATAGCTGGACTCGGCTGGATATGAATCATATCCACCTAAACCTACATTGTCAATTAAATTACTAGTTATAGTAATGGATACATTCGATCATGGATATCTGCGTTCAACACTGGGATTTGAAGCAACCTACCCATGTCTGGTCAGCTATTCCAATGAAGCATTTCTCTGGCTTGTGGATCTCTCACTCCACTCAAATGTTTTTCCGTTTCGTATTTTAACCTGCGCAGTATTTGACTCTTAATCATTAATGCCTTCTATCGGTGAAGTGTGCTGTAGTGATTGATTGGATTTCATTAGCGCAATGGAACGGGTTCAGCAAAGTTATCCCTCCTTTGGGAGAGAGGGCAGTAGAATACGTAAACCATTTCTGCAACCAGTCACTATTCTCGTCGAAATACATCGATCCGTGCAGCATAAAATATGTTTTCCCATCCCTAGTTTACCATCAATCCCTCTCCATTTTGGTACCTCTATCCACTCCCCGACCTTAGTTCTTCCTCGTGCTACCTCACCTATCCCCTCGGCTCTATTACCTCTCCACCACCCGCAGCTACACCCCGTCTCCTCCACGTCAGCCTCCCCTCTCACCGCCCACCTCCTTCTCTCCAAACCCACGCCTCCGGATCTGATTGCCAAGCGAAGCGAGTTCTCTGGCTTCGATTAAGGGCATCGCAGGGCAGATCAGTTCGTTTAGGGCCGGATGATACATGGAGTTGATGAGATCGGTCAAAGAACCCTCTCGTTTCCCTCGTGGAAGCGCATTGACTGCAAATTCTCTAGCAGTTCCACACTTCCGAGCGTATCAACCCACGCAATGGTTCCCGTAGACTTTGCAAATATTTCGAAGTGGGCTCTCAGCGTAATTATTATTACTAGTGTTCTACTGTTTCAGGTATATTAACGTGGTCATAAAATATTTCTATAAACTCTATGAGATTATTTATTTAGTTACGTATTCTTCAGGAAATGA
This sequence comes from Platycnemis pennipes, assembly GCA_933228895.1. Classification (NCBI taxonomy): domain Eukaryota; kingdom Metazoa; phylum Arthropoda; class Insecta; order Odonata; family Platycnemididae; genus Platycnemis; species Platycnemis pennipes. Next base: position 44,945,352 of record OW121854.1, on the reverse strand, counting down.
AGCGTAAACAGTTTAACTGTTTATTCATTTAACATTTATTCTCCTCATTCTTCCATCCATCTCTTCCACGTACGCGGTCTTCAAAGCATAGAAAACTAGATGTTGCCATATTTTGAAGGAACAAAGGCTTCCATCGTGTCTGGTTCAATCATGCAGTACAGCTGCGTAGGTTAGCGTGCTTTAACGAATTTTTCTGCCCCGTTACAGGAGACGCGAGTCTTCAGGTCTTAAATATTTTCTCATAATTTTAGATCTCAACTTTATTGCGCTGTTGTCCTTAGCATATGCATATCTCATGCTCATATTGTTTTGAGTTAAGTTTTACAATGCTTGACTTATCATGTCATGAATTGATTTAAATAGATATAGGTATACTGACGCCGTGTACCATTTAAAGAGTCGTTTTCGCATATTTTCAGTCCCCAGATTTATTACACTACTAAGATTTGACTAAACTTTGAGTGAATATTCTTGCACTATAAATATTGTATCACATAATAATGTCATTTAATTATTTTATAGTAACCATGGTACCTAATAACCTACTGTATGCGTGTGGAAAAAAAATACCCTAATCATTTTCAGCATCCCGGAGAAATTCAATGGTCTCGAAAGGGTTATTCTCATTCTTTTGGCGTATCGATTTGTTGCGTGTGTGTGTATGTATATACATATTTATTTATTTATATTCATTTTCCCCCATTCCAACGTGCCACGCTTTGGAAATTGAAATTGGGCGTTTTCAGCCGGGCAATAAATACGCTTGTCAGTTCGGAAAGGGATTGGTGTGGAGGGAGGGGGTTTAGAAGGTTCTCGTGGGCCTCACCGAGAATCACCACCAATGCCCGTGTTTCCCGTGAGCGCCAAGTGTTATAAATATATTATTATTGCTTTTTTCTCCCCTACCGTGGATCCGTGATGATGAATAATTCCACGGAGCCCCTTCGAATAATGATTTCGTGCGCTCCCCCGCACTTTTGCAATTTTTCCCCCGGCGAACAGATGCGGCTTCGCCATTACTCGTTCCGATGCCTGCAATATCGCATTTAATTACTACCGTTTTGTTTTCTCTCCCCCTCTCTCTCTCTTCCACCTAGGGTCGTGGAATAATCGATTAGATTCCGGCAAGTTTGCTAGGGGGCGTCGATAAAAAATCACCTCTGCTCGTAAAGCACGGGGGAAGTCTGTGTTTTTATCTTGGCCTACATACCCCTGACCCAGTAACGCTGGTTTTATTCACTCGAAAGAAGTCATATATTCATTTATCTGCACCACGCGATCTCTTAGCAGCCACGAAACTTCTGAATGGACTGTTTGAAGGGCAAGAAACTAAAAATTACTACCATACCGTTGACGCTTTTTTTTATTATTTTCCAAAATACCAACACCTGCAAGTTAACGCACGTTGCTAGCTAATTTTCTGCATTTTTGCGTGCAATTTGCTGAGCCTAAGGTTAGTAATGGGCAAGAAAGTTCAATTAGTTAAATAAGCATGCGGTTCATGATTACATTTTGTTTATTTTGTTGGAATGAATGTACTTTCCTAGGTAGTCACTAAGTACCTATTGGAATGACTCTAAGAAGTTTAAAACGTCTTCTTTCCGTGACATTTTAGAGGAATTTCCGTCAGTTGTATTGGCATGGAATAAGAATTGGACCAAGGCCGTGGATGAATTTTATTCGCATTCCCCAGAACTACTAACTGACTTTTAAGAATGAGAGATAATTATTGTATGTAATACAATATTGGTTTTTAAGTTCTTGGATGCATACCCGCTTCACCGATGTAATAATAACCGAAAAATCCTTATGAGATCCGAAATTTTCTTTAATAGGACCTATATGTTGATATAATTTTGACAATCTGATATCACTGAAGACCTGCACCCTAGTTCTCTTATATTTCGATTATCGGATAAATATCATGCAAAAGCCATCACAAACTATTGAACCGCGTAATAATTTTCATATCTGCCTGCTATTTTAGCGCGCTACATTTTATCTCACAACACATTTTTATGACTATATAATGCAAGATAAGCCCCTCCGAGCGCATTATGTTATGAAATAATCCATTTATAAAATCAAAGCCTGAGCACAATCATGACATCATCGAAGATAAAACAAAATTCCCCGAAAGTCCAATAATAGAGTCAACTCGAAAAGGCTGCTAGATGTACGATATTTACAGTTGCTGAGTTATGCAAATAGCCGGAAAGCGTGAATTTTCGACCCCATAAAATCATGGCTCCAGGAAATATGAATCAAACGACGAATCTTCACGAGATTAATATTTCATCGTTAAGATCCTGCAACGACTTTGGTATTGTTGTCTTCTCGCGTCTTTCCCATCGCAGTAATTGAAAAGTGGTAATGAATCACTTAAACTTTTATCCATTTCGGAGCTCATTTACATGATTTTTAGATTATTTGGCTCCTTCCAAAGGAGGAGAAGGCAATTGCATTCACTTCCATTGCCATGGAAACGAGGGCGTGCCGCGAAAAACCGGAGCTCTGAGCATTTGGGAGGATGCGACAGAGGCGACAATTTCAAAACACAGCGTCTCATTTCGGGACGAGTAACGCAAATAAAGCAGCTGCATGGGGAATTCGCATTATGCGAGTGCTACAGGGAGAGTTGTAGGGGAACGGGGCTGAGGATGGAACTTAAAACCGGGGCTTGAAGTTGAATTTCAGAGAGTATGGAGGGGAAAAAGGAACGCAAGACTCTCGGAAGGACAGGTCGCAGTCCGTCACTAGCGTAAGGATAATGTGGATGTTTCATTGTTTCAAGAGGCTGAATTTGGTGCGTTTCACTTCTTAATCGTGATAGTTCCACGTCAAAATTTTCATATTTTACTCTCCGTGAGGGAAAAAACCACAATTTCATCACATTTACCTTTATTAAAACCGTGATTCTGATTTCTTTCCTCCGTGACTCGTTAAGATGGATATTCAAATCGCCCTTCTTTGAATACTGTTGAAGGAGAGCTTTCGTGTGATGGGGACCCCCATTCTCATATTTAAAATGCTCAATCCTTCCTATGTAAGTATTACTTTCTAAAGATCTGTTTCTACCGATGCAGTTTGATATAGAGTATTTGGTGTATTATAAAAATATCGAAAAATAAGATGTTAATTTGAATGTAGTGTTTCATTTTGTTTCCGGTGGTGCTAAAAGATTACTGCCGTCGATATACCCAAATCTCCTACTACTTCTTTTCCAAACAGTACAAAAATTTTCTCTCTCTAAGTGAGGGAATCAAGAAGTAGTTCATACTTTAAGAAGATTTTCAATTTTTAGCGACAGATAAGATTAAATTGGATTTGTTTTTATTCGCAGTTGAAATTGAATTCAAATTTTTGAAAAGAATAATATGACAGTTTCACTGTTTCATTGAATCAAAATCGTTCACTTTATTTTAGATTAGCATCAATGAAGTAATAAAATTCTAATTCATATCATTATAATAACATTCATTGAACCAGAGAGGCTTCAGTGTTACTGATTAATTTGTTTAACAGTAGTAATTGCGTAATTTTTTATTATTAGTTACATCCAGATATTTAAATATATTTTGGGATGATTTATGTTTTTTCCTTTACCAAATACAGTAGTTGTCAGTTTTTGTCCTATGAAAACTTGTCAGCCCAAGACTTCAATATTCTCCAATTATCGGAAACTCCTTCATTACCGAACATAAAACATAACTGAGATTATTAAATGCCTTTTTCAAAGTAAACATATGAATGTGGTACGTAAGATATGAGAAATAAAATACGAGAAAAATGGTTTGAGTCTGTGAAAACTGTGAGAGAAATTTAGAATTGAAAATTATCCTGCCTTGGACATGTAAAAGATAAACATTTTTGAATTTAATTTTCACTAAACCCGCTGTTTTACCTCTTATTCGACACATGTTATCTCAGCTGTCAGTAGTATACCCCTATTGGAGCTTTAATATCCCATGCAAAATATACGAGCAGCTTCGTCGTTGACTGGGAGTGGATATGGTTATAGATCAGATGCACATGTAAATTATGACTACTGAATAGATACACGATTTGCATCATGCGATGACCTCTTTAGAGCCAACAAACTCATCCTTCGCTTGGTGTAGGTATTAGGAATGGATAAAAGTCGTAAAAAAATCCAATATTCTGATGTTTCAACGCTCAGCAATAAATGCTCATAAATATTATCCTCCGAAATATCATTGAAAATCAATGTGCTATATATATCTCAGCGGAATTTATCTTAATATGAGTTCCAGGAAATTCTTCGAAAAAGCACATACTTACGGTTGGCCTCAGTGCTATCATGGACGTTAAAACTATGGTGTTTCAACCTTCACGATAGAAGGATAATATTTTTGTGTAGCCTAACTTTTATGATTCAACCATCTTGGCTACAGAAGTTACTTACGCAGATTTGAAAGTTATAATAAAATTAATATAATTCTTAACCAGTCCTTTTTTGAGCCATGAGAAATATTTTGGTTGCCATTTAGGAAAAGGCTACGAAACTATCCACCTCTTTGTTATTATTTGTGTTATTTTAGTTTTCTTTCTCTAGTATGAAGCCATATGCATCACGTGACAGTTATAGTTACCAGCTCTTGGTTATTTTTATATATATAGATTAAATTAATGGAGTTACGCACATAGAGATACATTAAGGAACCTCTCTCCAGTCAGATCGATCAACTTAGATGATGTAACTAACTCCTAATGACATCCAAAGAAGGTTTAATCCGGATACATTCTCCTTAAAATTCCAGATTTTAAAACTGAATACTTTTTTCAGCCACAGTTTTACCTTCGCTTATGTCAATACTTCATGAACTCGGCTTTTTCCTCTCACCTCTCGTGGGTGTAGCTTGAATTGCGCCAAATAGCTTTAAGAGTGCTTTGTTCACACATGATGGCCTTGCAAAACTATGCTATTATACGCCTCAGGAAGTGGGCACTTTTATGACTGCAATAGCGTACGCCGCCTAGGTTCTCTGCTTTAATATTCAAGCTCTTATAACCCCACTGCCATTCACCTTCCTTTCCTTGATATTTCCAAACGAAGGCGGTCCATATCGTAAGTTCCTGCTGATGGAAAAAAAGTGCACTATCACATAGCCTCGCCTTACGCCATTACATTCTCTTCGGGCGTAGAGTCTTGCAAAGTCACGCTCGATACATTCAATTATTCACCGGATGGGTGCTTGATTCAGGAAGAGCTACTGGTACTCGAACGATAAATGGAAACTCTTCGGGGAAAAGAGGAGTTGAGAATTATTGGATTGCGAATCCGATTGCTTCTGTTTGCGAGGACGGGCTTATCTTCTGCTCTGTTTTTTCTCAGAATTCTAAAATAAATATTGGCTTATAGCCTTCGGTGGTATGGTTATAAAATAATGGATTCACATGGTGTAAATTAGTAGAATCGACGGAGTCTGAAAAAGATGATGCTTGTGCTAAGAATACAAAAGTCAATTTTAAAGTGTCATTTTTATATGCTTGCAACCATTAATTGTCCATATGACTGTCTAACTGGACTAGAGAATCGATCAAGAATCTTCATAAACTTTCTTCTCCGTTATCTATCATCATTATTGTTCATTCTTTTTCGGATGTAGTTGGACGAGCGAAAAAGAGACCAAAAATCTTCAAATGATATCTGTTTCCTCAAGGAACTAATATATTCTATGATAGCGATTCATTATGACGGATATTGCCTCCAGCGCACTTCTATAAGGGTATTATTTTTTAATGATATTGAAAAACAGTGATAAATGAAATCATCATCTCGTCCCTATTCTGATGTTAGGGTATCCATAAGTGAAAAAATAAATGTAAATATTTGGTAGGCTACGTTTAAACACTGTCCCTTCATGTAAGGAGAGACCCTTCATATATATCGACATTTGCATAACACCCTGCCAGACCTACGGAGCGAAGTAAACAGCCGAGGGTGCAGGCTCTACCCTGTAGAGAATGGAGATAGCGAAAGAGGTCTAGAAATGGAATGGAAACAATTGTGGACGGGAGGTGGAACGTTTAGGGTGAACGAAGCTTGTGAGCGTGAAGCGTGGAGAAGTAGACTATGGTGTGCAGCTTGGGAGACCGGCCGACCGGGTTGAGTCGAGTTGGAGCGAAAAGCAAGTCCATTTCACAGGATTAAAGGAAGCGTGAAAAATCAATGGCATAATGCCATTCGCCCTCCGCTGAGTTGGAGAAGGGTGAGTAAGGAGAGTTGGGGTGTGAAGGGGAGAGATGGACACCAATGTTGAGGGACAGGGGATCGCGACAAGGGGGAAGGGGCCTGAAAAGGGTTCATAGAGGTCCTGGAGTGCTCCCTTGTCTGTATCGCGCTCCCTATTATCAGATCCTACGAGTGTAGTTTGTAACGACACGGCATATTCGGGCTTTGAAGCACGCGACACGAATTGTGTTCGATGGTACCATTGTGTATGTGTATGCATGTGTATGTGCTTGTGTGCGCTTATGATACTCTATAGCCAGCCGTGAAGACGTGGGTTGGACGAATATTGGGGCAGGTTGGGGGCGAGGTATCTCGGCCCGCCTCTGGGAATCGTACGCCGGGGATGTAGGGAGCGGAGTTGGGGGCTGGGGAACTGGTAGGTGAATTTTGTTTTCAATGTTGCGTGAGGATTGCCTGCGGGACCTTTCTAACAACCCCATTTTCTCTCCCTCCACCCCTCCGCGACAGTTTTCACCGCAGCTCCCACCGGGCATTGTTTCAGCGGCGCGCGTATGAACGTTTTGTCCACGTCATATACTAAAGGTCCTCCATTTTGATCAGCAATCAGTAAGCGGCCACGTGCAAGTCAAGGTCCACCCTATTCCCGAGTACATACGTGCCCAATGAAATCCGTTATCTTGAATAAAAAGTACCATTTGCATTCGTATAGGAAGCTGTGCTCTGAATTCATGTGGCTACTGCCGGTTGCGTGCTTGGTTCCAATAAATGGCGCCAGGTCTAACGACTAAAGCTTAAGTCCACCTTCAATACCAAGTGTTTACAAGTCGTTGTTTAAATTGTCTTAATTCACGGGAATCATTTCTTCAATCAAGTATAGTATAAACTTGGGAGAATCTATCTATTCACTTGAATTCTGAAAATTATTGCTATTTTTACTATTTCGCATGCTAAGTTTCACATGTGAATCGCAAACTAAGCTAAATAATGATCTTTTCTTCTAAAGAATACTTGTTGAATTAGTATTAAATGTGATCAAATTAATTAGGTTATATCATACCATCTTGCCTAACTTAAAACTGAGCTAAGCCTTAAGATTAACACAACATGAGCCTGAAGGGAGTTCAAACCGGCGGACTACGATTTGCAAATCTCTACGCGCTTTGCCAACTTGATACCGTAGTCGGCCATGTTCCTGTATTTTGAATTTCGAATACAGATCATTGCTTGCTTATTCTTTGCACCCTAGCTTGTCTCCTTGCTCATGATCACAACTGAGTAATAACTTCCAATTCAGTATACTACCACGACAAAATTTTCCGATGCGCCATTAAATGAGGAATCTTGGATTTTAATTTTTAATTTAACTTAGGATAAACGTATCCACCTATTGAAAAATATCGCTCATTACAATGCGTGAACGCTTGCCTATGATGATATGAAACCATTTATCCACCAAACGAGACTTTTTCGAAGGGTTCAGTTGATTATAACCGAGACAAACAGAATGCCACATCTTTTCAAGCTCGATTATCATCCCATGTGAATTGAGGTCCATGAGTTAGCTGTACCTAGAAACAAAAGAAAAAAGAATGAAGGCTTTTGAGACGACGGAATATATCTGCATGCTCCCTAGCCAGAGTACTTGGACTTTACCCCTCGGGCTCTAGTGAAGGAGGTTTTTGGCTTCGGGTCGCTCCGTTTCGTCGGTCGCCTCCCGAGTTGCCAGGAGATGAGGGAGTTGGAGTGTTTGCGTGTGGAGGCGAAAGGGATATATTCGGAGGAGAAGGGTTTCGAGAGGAACTGCTTTATCCTCCTCCTCGAACGTTTTTGTGGCGCTGTGAAATACGTATCTTTCGCCCCGCCAAGGAATGCCTCGGGCGCTTTTGAGTCCCCTCGAGTATATTTATTATATCCGGACCGGTTCCAAAGCCGATTACCGAGTTCAAGTGCCCGCTTCCCCGGGCTACGTCGACTGCCCGCCCTAAATTAACTCAATGGCGAGGTCCATTTCTTTATTTTTTATTTTATCAATAAAAATTATATCCAGTTAGATTTTAAATTCCGATTGATTGTGTAGGGCGTTATGCAAACCAGAAAGGAAATCGGGAGATTATACCAAATCCTGACAGGCTGATAAAATTTGTGGATGCAATCAATTTTGTTTAAGCATCATAATACCCTTTATGTAGAATTTCTGAAAAACGTTACGTATAGTAGAGAGCAATTTACTAAAAGAGGTATGAGCTGAGATTATATTGCATTTTGGATTTTCTGCAGCTATTTCAGCACCTAGTATTGACCTTAGAGCGATCGCTTGTCTTAAATTTCAAAAATTATATATATATTTTGTTGTAGTTTACAATTTTTTTACGGCAGCTCGATGAATGAAATATTATACTTCAGATTCCCTTGGAAGACGTGATTGTGAAGAGTTATTTGGAAATTGTATAGCATGATATAATTTTTTTCATTTTGATAAAATAGTTGCAATAGTTGGTCATAATTGTTACATTAAGATAATGTACATAAACAATTTTTAACTTCTACATGGCGCAGTTTATCCCGACTAGTGCTTAGAGTACAATCACTATTCCATCAAGACGATAATTACGACATTAAAATTCACCGTTAATCTTAATTTCTTGTTTTAAGAAATGTAATCAATAAAAATATGGGGTGCATATTTTATTATTTCCTTTTGTTTTTGTGGATTTTCCACCAGGAAATCTAACTAATCGGTTTCTCAGGAGCAGTAAAACGCCAGGATTATTGAATTAATGAATTACCGCCACGATTTCGACGGTGTAGTAGGAAAGGAGTGAGCTTGAAGACACTCTCTCTGTCGCATCTCGTCGCCCGAAGAAGCGAGACACCGTCATTGCACGGATTCCTTGGGCTCACACCGCCGTGGGTCCAATTGGAGTTCCATGGCATTTGACCCGTGATATTGCGGCGGACGCCCTTTCCCCCACCCCACACGTAACAGAAGGGATTGTGATGGGAAGGGCACACGGCGGATTTCAGCCCGAGGTGCTACTGAGAGGGTTGGTCGTGGAATTGGGTTCCGCGCCGACGTCCCCGTGTGTACGTTCATCGAGAGAGCGGTGTCTCGTCTGTGTGTTTCAGTAGGTATGTGAGTGTTGGGAATAAAAGGGGATCCAGTGGAACCCTTAGGTGGGGCCGAGGAGCTGTTCCCATTTCCCGTGAGCCGTGAGCTTTAACGCGAAAGCTGTCTACGGCGTCAAAACTTTAACCCCAATGGCCTTACCGTCCCCCCAGCCTCTCCCTGTCTCATCGTCTCCGGCGTTGGGGTGCTTTCTGGTTTCCACGACAACGCCATTACACAGGCCATTGATGTTTACCCACCGCCGAGGCTCGCAGGAGGAGGGAAAAATTTCATCTTTCGGTCCGTCACTGGCGATTTTGTTCATTTTTCTCCCTTTTCCACGCGACCGACAAAGCTAAACTTCCATCATCGTCCAGCCTTTTACCTCTTTCGCGACCGCGACGTGTATCGAGTTTTCTCCGTGGCTCGGTCCAGCGAAAAATTTATTTCAATCGGATGCTAACCCTTTCCTTCCCACGTCCTCGTGTCGCCTGCGTTCTTCAAACGCTCACCAAGACAACACCTTTCCGTTCTCCTGCAGCATAACGCGCTTTGACGACATATAGCTTTTTTTCGCTGGTTGGACAGGGGGTGTTAAATTTTATAGTTTTAATCTATACTGATTTCACTGCTAAGTATCTCTCTCAGAAATAAGGTTTTAATTGATTGAAATTCTACCTGGAATAAGTATGGAATTGAGAAAAACCATCCACTCGATATATATCATTGACTTAGTGAATATCAGTGGAAAATAGGAAATATTTTTTAAGATATATGCGCTATTTTCTATTTATTATAAAACGTGCATTTCAGGGCTACCTTATTCATCAAGTGTTTTTTCGTTTATTAAATAAATGGCATTATCTAATGGAAGTGTAATAAACTTTATCATTCAAAATGTGAATAAAAGCTGATGCAATGATCCTCAGCTAATTTGGATGGAATTATGAAAAAAAAACTTCAGCTTCGATATTTGGCTCTAAAATTCTTTCCTATCTCTACCTCCCAGCTCGGGGCATAATTCCCTGTCATTGTTATCATAAGGAACCGGGGAAACGGATATCAAAAAAGCTATTTCAGGGCCAAACTTATTAAAACCGTATCGTCATGGGCTGAATGTGGAAACCGCGTGTAATATCCAGTGAAGGGGCCGATAGCGTGCAAAATAATGTTCAGGATCTCCCCAATTAAAATTCTTCTTATCAAAAATTCACCGAGTCGGTTCTCTCGTCCCGCTCAATTTCACCACCTCCCTTCCATGACTCCGAATGAAATCCGAGGGTGACAGCCTGGGTAGAATTGGCACCGCACTGGGGTCGGAACGGAGAGAGAATAACTGTGAGGAGGTGGAGTTTGCAGTAGGAGCGAGGAGACGATTTGACTCTGTTTGGAACAGACTGCTCTGGAGAGGGATATATGTTCTGAGTTGGGTGGGCACGAGGGGTGAATTGTTTGAATACTGAATGAAATAAGGGTTGTCATACCGTTGGGTATGAGTTCGAGAGGCGACTAAATTGACGTGGCAACACCCATTGAACATAGCAGCAAAACTTCCCTATTTCACAAAATGCATAGCTCACGCTAAAACTCCGAACCCCGGAACATTAGGTCTCGAGGTACACTGTAAAAAGTTGATCTGATTTTCAGTGCGATCTGAATTTAAGCGCTGTCTGGTTGTAAGGCAGGAACACGGATTTAAGGTACGGAAGAGGCAGGAACATGGATGGTTGGTACAGGAGCAGTTGAGCAGGAAGCAGAGGAAGCAGGATTCTGGATGGTCTGATTTTCAGCCGTTCACCTGCCTTATTTTTAGACAAGATATTACTGGTCAAATTCAACATACCCTGTCTTAAAATTGTTGCATCTGAAATTCAGATCGCTTTTGTACCTTAAAATCAGATCTACTTTTTACAGTGTAGGTGCATCACTAACTATGGCGATTTCAGGCATGCACCTAATATTTTTGCCAGCGATATCGTTGTGTTTTGATTGCACGGAAGGAAAAATGCGATGAGTGTTCATCGGGATCATGGACCCTTCTTTCGCTGTATCACTATCGTTATGAATAGCGCGAACTCAAATGGCAGCGCTTTTCTCGGAAAAATCGCCTTAATGACTTGCTCTACCAACTAATAATGGTGAATGGAATCCCTGAAAAAATTTGATTAATCGGTGTTGCTTTTCTGCTTTAATAAACGAAATTTAAAAAAAACAGTAACAGGATCTCACCCGCTATGAGTAACCATGGTTTTGCTATCGATTCAAGTTGTAGCAGAATTGTTCTTCAATTCTTATCCAACTGCTCAGGTTATATTGCACCTTCTAACTCCATCTCAATACCAAGACAGTCATAATGTTCAGGTGGGACACCTTAAGGCGGAATCCGTGACCTCTTGTTTACCTGGCTGAAACGTTAGTCACGTGGCTACGGCACCCAGCACCGTATGTTTTAAACTTTCACTCGGCTGTGGCGTTGCGAGACTTAGAAGAAAGATGACAGACGATGTTTAATGAAAAAATTCAACATAAAGACAGCGGTGAAGATAATCGAAAGTGCAAAATTCGTAATCTCTCCTTTCGCTATCGCTAACTGCCACGGTGGAATGGTAACAGCATAAGCCGTAGTTGGAGTCTTATAAGAACATACGACTAAGGTCGATCATGCGACATTGAGGAGGCAAGTTCTGATTTTAAAATCATATAAAGAACGGTAAAACGATTCTTATGACTTGTTTTTATGACTTTTTAAGAAATATCATTTTTGTCTTTGACTAGGTAACTGGGTAAAAAAACCGGTAGTGGTTGGATTAAATTCCGTTGGTTTGGTCTTGAGACTCCAAATCCCCTTGAGCTTTCCATTAGTAGTAGACTAATACCAGCTAAAGGCTGCTCTCCATTCTCCCCCTTTTGTCCTTTCCTGCCCCTACAACAACCACCCCTTTCTCTTGCATATAACACCAGTGTGGCTTCAAGTCAGTTCCATGCTTAAAGGAGAGAGGTGATGGGATGGTACTCAATGGATAAGATGGACGGATGGAGAGAATCCCGATGTCGTTATAAGCTTACTCTGAATGAAGGTGCTTAGCTATCGACATCTTTACGTTTTATGAAGCGAACGGTGACTTGAACTTAAAATGATCTCTATACGATATTCAAGAAGGGATTCCGATTAAATATCTACCGGATTTTTTACCCGAAGTATGGGGTATTCTAGTGACCTTAAAGTAAGAGTTTATTCCGTAGTCGTCGCATCTGTGGTTTCAAGTCCGTAGTCCGTATCTGCACTAAAAGGTGCTTTAGACTGAGAGGATGGAAATGAAGAGTAAGGTGGAAATTTGGAGAGAAAACCGGCGTCTCTATCAGCTTACTCATAACAAAAAATACCAAGGGGACCACGGGTTAACGTCTCATCCGACAGATGCAGTACTGAACTTGAATACTCTCTTCAAAGCACGCATGTTGCGGCTGGTTTATCAATGAAAAATATCTTCCACTTTTGGGATGCAAACCCAGTCCCTCTTAGAGGCCAATACTTTAACCACAACACCAACCCGAGCCTATAAGGCCTATAATCTTTCCAGTCGTACTCTACCCGCAACAAACACTTATGTAACACCTTATGAAGGAAGATACCTGGTTATTTATACTCTATGGCACCATTATTTTGAATAACATGCAATTAAATGGACAATTTATATGTTTTAGTGATTTTTGAAACCCTCGGCACCATTGTGTGTACCTTCAGACATCTCTTCGCACGACACCATACCCAGATAATGAGGCAGCATCTCGTAATAGCAATCGATATTATCGGGAGACGTTCTGTAGCCGATTCTCACATATGCCGTGGATGAGTTTTCTGTTCTGACGATGATTGGGAAACCATACTTTTCGACCCAAATTTAAAGGTACGAGGGGTTGAGAGGTTGTGTAGAGCGAGCAGAGGAAAAATGAGCTATTTTACTCCTTAGCTAAATTATTCGTGCTGATGTGAGTAATTAAATATTTCTACATTCCTCATCACCAGGTAAAAAATGTAAAAAACTCATTTTCTAAATGTAAAATCGCTAAAAGATTGCAGCTGTTATTTATTTCGAACGGAGGAAGGGTAAAAAGAAGACTGATGCCAACGTTAGCCTACTCATACCGGAAGATGCCATGATGTACCAGGTTTAACTTCCGATTAGACAAGCGGAATACTGTTCTGGAAGTGTTGTCCACACAGCAGACCTAGGCCACACATCAGTAGGGACCTAGATAATAAATATATTCCACCACCGGAATTCCAACCCGAAGCCACAGAATAGTCTGTATCTGCACCTAATTTTTACTCTGCTATCAAGTAAAGGGTGTGTGGCAGGGAGTGTCCACAACAGATTTTTATCATATTCAAGTTAATAATCACATTATTAGTGACTACACAATCTACTTAATTGTTAAAAACTTATTACCATGGGAACATTGTTATAGAATAAAATTTCCTGCCTCGAACTAGTATATTTTCGAACATATTTTCTGCAAATATCACACAGATATTTCCGATTGCAAGCTACATATTCTTTGATATACCAAAAACAAAAATATGTAAATCCATAGAATTGGTAATTAAAATCGAAAAAATTATATGTAAATAATTAATCCAACGCTATTCTTATTATCGAGAGTCAATTTAACCATTCGTATTTTAATCGGAAACGTTAATGAGTGAGAGAGAACAACAAAGTAATTATAATACAGCGCTGAGACAGGCAGTGCAAGGAAAAAGATTGGAAGAAAGAACTTCATTGGAGCTTAAAATAGAGGCTCAGAGAGAGAAAAGAGTGAGAGTGGAGTATGAGTATTTTGCTCACGGAAAGATGAGTCTTCGGAGAGATTAGGACTCTGTGAAGTGCTATTAAGGATGGAAGGAAGCGGAAAACCCTTGAGGAGAAAATATGATAGCGAGGTCAGCGAAGGGTGTGAGACACAAGTGACTTGCGGAAGCAGAAAGTCGAGAAGAGCTGGGGAGTGCAGGAGGGATCGCTTGGAGTTAAAGAACTTGGGAATGTCTTAATCCATCCTCCTCCTGTTCTCGAGAGTCATGCTATCTCGAACATTTGCTCCAGTCTTCTAAATCCGAATATTTCGGATACAGTTGATCTCCAGGTCATAGATGAATGGTCCTAGTTGGTCACTCAGCGTATCATTGAAAGTGAGACAAAATGAAATTTGTGAGGAATTTATGTAGCCGAAATTAAGAGAGATTGGAATAATTGCTTATGAGAAAAAGAGTGGAATTTTTAAGGGATGATGAAGAACTATTAATAACCTTTGGTTAGTGTGAATTTGATCACTTACGTACTTGATTTCCTTAGGGTCTTTTTGTGTTGTCACGAAAAAAATTATATTTATTGATGCCAGCTAGTTTTTGTTTATTTTATGCTTATTGAATAAAATCTGGGCAAATTTTCGCCTTTATATATCGAATAATTCGCAGATATTTGCAGACTAGAAATATTTAGTCTGCATCTCACCAAATGAATGGGTTGGTGCACACCTTAATTTCACTCTCTTATTTTTAAGATCTCTTAGAAAAAATAAGGAAAAAAGCTTATAAGTGTTGGTTGAGGATGCATTACTGCGTTATGTAAAAGGACATATACCTACCATTCTTAAAGCTGTTTGGGAAGTATTGTGACAATCAGACGCAACGTAAGAATTGCGAAACGTATAAAATTCTTACTTCATTTAAGATTCACCATGATCTTCTCATTTGGGAATAATACTTTTTGCCCTCTAAATCAGACCTATTCTGCGGTTTTTTCCGGTTGTATGCTCACCAGAGGTATAGAAGATATGCGATAGAAGAGTCGGCATCCTTGTAGGATGAATGCAATGTTTAGCTGAGTGAGCGACATAACTAAAGAACAACGCGGTGAAATGTTCCAGTCACCGCGAGTGCATTAGCCCCCGGGTGAATGGAAGGAATACTCGGTTAAGAAGCGCAATGAACATGGGGTTTTGTGGGTGGCTTAGCTGAGTTGAACTGAGTTCGGATTAAGCCTCATCAAAGTTTTGGTGGGCGCCATCGTAAGAGGAAGAAAACCGAGCTGAGGGTGCAGAAGAGAGGAAGAGAAACGTTCTTGGGCTGGAAGGGAAGATTGCGGCGATGGAAAGAATGGGGGCTTCTGATGTCCGCGTGGTGTAGGGAGAAGGAATGGTAAGACGAGGTGGAGTCTGTGGTAGAAAAGGGAGAATGAGGACAGGGGGAGTATCTCCGCCTCTTTCACTTCGGGATGGAAGTTTCCACCTCCTCGGAGATGTCGGGGGTGAATGCTTGAGCGACTTTCACCGAATTATGTGACGCTCCCTCGGTTGAGAGATGAAAAACCAAGGGATTTCTGATGGACAGGAGACAGAGAGAGAAAGAGGAATTGGAAGGTGCAAGCCAAAGAAGTCTAGATAGTCCTGAGCGACAAGAAGTGGTCGAAGGTGTCGAAGGCGAAAAAGAATACTCGGGCTAATAAAATCCACGTGGATTAAAATAATGTCCCTACCAGAGTTGCTATAACAGCAACGTTTTTACCTAATTTAGCAATTTTAGTGACAAATGGCAACGTTTTCAACTGAAAAAAAACTTATTGGTATACTATCCAAATAAGCTACTTGAAGTGACAGAACATTGAGAAACAGAGATTGTATTATCTTATCGTAAAATACTTCAAACAAGCTGAACACATAGAGTGCTTAGCCAAATAATCTCGAAATAATATCAATCAATGGTAGGAAACATAGTTTAAAGATAAAGGCAGTTATTAGGAATGAGATTTTACGGGTACCTTAAATTACTTTTAAACCCACAGCATGCAACATAAAGGTGTTTTATTACATTGGTATACGAACCCTTTAAAGTCCTTTATATAAGTATTTCGTTGCTTGAAAATTTTTATAATCTCTCGGCTAAAATAGAGACAAAAATTTCATGCTGTCCAATTGTTGCAAACGAAAGTTGCAGAAACTTTTATGTACCTGAACAACTGTTTGGCAGCTTTTAAGAGTGGATTTACCGAAAAAAATAATTTAAAATATGGCAACCCTTGTCTCTGTTCGCTCGGTTAAGTTAACAGGTGTCTCATTCTGCTAAGGAGATGAATTTGTCGTTTTAAACAATCTAGAGCTTTATTTTTTCATTGGAGGAGGTCGCAGACGAGTTATAGTAAATATTTGTACCCAATTTTCAACTTGTAGAATAAAAGTGGACTGTGCGAAACGTTGCTCGAAGCTAACTCCAGTTTTTTCAACAATCGTTGATAAAACTTGGAAATGAAAATGCAGTTTAAATTTGTGAACAGTTTTCAAAAAGAATTTTCAGAGCTCTAAGCTTCCAACCTTTCTCAAGTTACAATTATTCCATAGCTACTTGCCCTTTGAATGAACTTTGCCGCTGAAGAGATGCTGAGAAACAGTATTTTTATTAATGTGATGCACGAATACCAGCTTCGAAGTATGCTAAAACCATGAAGGTCATACCAGAATAAACAACAATCCAAGTTTTATACATTCTTACGGTAAGCGGTGAAATAAATGCTGAACTAACGAAGAGAAACTATTTTTCTTCTGTTTCACATAAATGAGTTCTGTAGATTCTTCGGAATTTTTTTTAAATATTTTTTTCTAGGATAACCTTCTGCGTTCAGATAAAATTCTTCTTATTTTGCTTAATAAATGGGGGATGTTATGATATCTCGAAGAGGTAAATCAGGGAATGAGATATGAGCACTTTAAACTCACTAACATAAAGTTACCCGACACTATGGGAAGAAAATATTCGAGCTCTTGGGCGGAATGAAACTGTTTACATTGATGATAATAATTTTTAAATGAATCAAATTTTTTAAAGAGTAGAAAATGGCCCTGAGTTAAAATTATGAGTTCTCAATGGGAATAAAGGAATTTCACAGCAAAGTAATACTTCGAGCTCGAGATTGGCGTTCTCAGACATTAAAAAAGTGTTCTAATGTAGAGTGAAGAAATCGGATGGGTATCATCAAATCCATTTTTTATGAAAAAAAGAAATTTCATTTTATACTGAGAAGAAATATATTTCTCTCATCATCATCATCGGTCAACAATCCTAGGATTGGTTTGACGCAGCCCTCCACTCGTTTCTTCTATCGGCCAATGTCTTCATGGCTCCTCTCTTTTGCATCCTTGACAACTTGCTCCATATACCTCATACGAGGCCTGCCTTTTCCATTCTTCTTATACTTTTCCCTCGACGATTGCCTTCATCAGGCCATCGTGTCTTAAGATGTGGCCTAATAAGTTGTCCCTTCTTCTTCTAAGGTTTTCAGTAGACATCTCTTCTCTCCCACTCTTCTTCAGACTTCTTCGTTTGTCACTCGATCGATCCATTCTATCTTCATCATTCTTCGGTAGCACCACATTTCAAATGCTTCCATCCTGGACTTCTCTACTGCTGTTATTGTCCATGCTTCGCTACCATATAGTAGAATACACCAGATGTATGTTCCAATGAAATGTTTCCTCACTTCCACGCTTGTATTTGCAGTTGTAAGTAGACTCTTCTTCTGGTAAAATACCCTTTTCGCTTGGAAGAATTCTACTGACGATTTCCCTTTTACTTCGTCCTTCGCTGGTTACTCGGCTTCCCAGGTAACAGAACTCTTCCACCTCCTTGATTTTTTGGTTTCCTTGTTTAACATTGTTCCTGGCTTCCTTTCTTCTACTGCACACCAATACCTTAGTTTTCTTTTTATTGATATTTAGATGATATCTGGTCAGTGTTCTTTCCATATTTCCTAGTGTCTTCTTTAAATCTCCTTCTGTTTCTGCCATGACTGCTATGTCATGGGCAAATCTTAGCATGCTGATTTTTCCCCGTGGATATTCACTCCCGGAGACTTTTCTTTGACTTTTTATATTTCTCTAGCATAATATTTTTGTGTTGTGCCCAAAGTTAGGAAAAATAATTTGCCTCTTGGTTCCGTTTTTCCTTGAGATTGTAAAAGTATATTCCTCCGAAACTCTTAGTATATGAAATGATTACGACTTTATCGCTAATGACTTCCAAATGTCAATATCATGTGCGAGAACAAGACGTTAGTCCCTATGAGTGTACTTAATATTAATTATTCCTCTCACGTGTGCATACCGCTCCGTGAAAAAAGACAGAAATTATCGGAAATGAAGCCATGAGCGATCTAAATGAAGCGAGCGTTGGTACGTTAATCTCACCTCTGAATATTTATGCAAGCGGAAATAGAACTATTGATTATCTTCAGTTCTTCCATCAATGGAAAATTGTCCCCTGATAAGTCTGAATTCATGAGAAAATGGTCCCTCGGAGCAGTTGAAAATATACATGCGATATTCACATTCATCTTCTTGCGAAAGTCATGACAGTCCTAGATATCTTTGGGTTTCCAATTGTAAGACTCCCGTATGATGGAATTAACAAGCAATGGAGACTTCAACCTTTTGTTAGTGCTTCATATTGGATTAGGATGTGCGATGAAAATGTTTCCACTCTGTTTTGTCTACTGGAATAAAGATCTATATAGAAGAAAATTCATTATTAGTTGGTGAAATATTTTTACTATTTTTTCAAGCATACTAGTTAATAAGCAAGCATTATTAGTTTCTATTGGATTCTTTGAGTATATACAGGTAGAGTAATTATTAAAGAAATTATATATATTCCCTTTATTTTCTTAGACTCTCCGTTGCCGTTATATTTTAAAGTAATTTGTATTGCGATAGATGTAAATAGGGAAATAGAATTATAACAGCCTTAATTTAATTCTGGAAAAGCGAGGATTATAGAGGAAAAGAATGTGCTATTTTAGATTGGATGATAATGGGACAGAATTACGATTATTTTATAAAGGAATGCATTGGAATAAAGAGTTCACAAAATAAAAATCAAAGTGATCGTACTTGATCGAAACTCACTCACAAGAAGAAAACAATATAAAATTACTTGTTATGTTTCGTTGTTCCGTTCAGTTCAATCTGAATAAGTTTAGCGGTAGTCTTTCGATAGGAGGGGTTGTCAGTTGTATATGTATAGAAGATAAGTGAACTGCTGTATGTCTGCGTTAGAAAAGAGACCGATTCGCGTGTAATAGTGAAATAAAGCGAGGCATTATGTATCCAACCATTTATAAATTATTTTGTGCAGGGATTAAACCGAAAACTTTCTGTTTAATCCCTGTAGGCATGTTTAGACGAGCGGATTGAAGAATAGCGGTCGCTGAATTATTCATTTAGGACCGTAAGACGTCGAAGGAAACCCCTGTGACGCAGATGGGTCAAAAGGCACGATCCCAAGCAAAAAATCAAAGGGAGGAAGAGCATAAAAAAAGGCTAGATTCGATCGCAATGTTTTATGACCGCAAATAGTTTGGGAACTAATTTGAATAATGATAAAATTTTCGATCCCCCTCGGGCGGGGGGACGCGGGAGGGGGCGGAATCAAAGGGAGGGGAGGAGAAGGGGGTCTAAAGTCGGGTTGAGTCGGATGCATTCGACCACGGAGTGTTTGCGGAGAACCTCTCGGGCGAGGGTGGGAGCAGGAGGGGTCGCTTCGAGTCTCCAAGAGCGGGAAAAATGGGCTTCAGAGTCAGGGCTTCAGTTTAGGGTCAGAATGAGGAGCAGTGGGAGGAAAAAGAAGAATCGAAGACTCCCCATTCTTGATGCTGAGTGATTATGACGCTGCCGTAATCACGAAGAGGAGGAGAACTTCCGCTGCATTTGTCTCTCATGCATATTCATCCCCTCAAAGTCTTGAAGGAAGGTTTTTGCGGTCGCGTTATCCGAGACCACACTCTTGTCCCAACTTCCCTCTCCAACCCCGTTATTATTTTTTCCCATTTCGTTCTTCTCCGAAACCCGTTCCCCTCCTCCTTTGTTCGTTTCCCGTGTTGCATCGCGATGCGAAATTAATGCAAGGCCCGCCCGTTTGGTACCAGACACCCATCCCGACCTCGTCTCGTGGATCCATCGCGAGTGACGGGTGGGGTGGCCTTGCGAACGTTTCGGCATTCTCCGATTGTGCAACATTCATGCCTCAGGATCGATAAAGTGGTCCGAAGTAGTATTCATTATCGGGAGGCGATTGACAGCCATCGATCATTTGTGCTATTACAGTAGGTGGATAATTGGGTACAGGTCGAATATGTAGGGGACGTAGGAAGTAGGCAAGGCAAGTAGGACGCATTGGGCTACTCGTAACAAAAGGTGA
The DNA here is from genome assembly GCA_933228895.1 of Platycnemis pennipes. NCBI lineage: Eukaryota > Metazoa > Arthropoda > Insecta > Odonata > Platycnemididae > Platycnemis > Platycnemis pennipes. Next base: position 44,924,784 of record OW121854.1, on the reverse strand, counting down.
CAAGGGGGCAACTACTCTGAAAACTGCCGTTGGAAAAAGATTTTTTGAACCGAAACCAGGTAGTATGAAAAATGGCTATTTATCCCTGGAAACCGGCTCCATAATCCAGTGGAAATTTCATTGTAATGCTTACTAGGTCGCCATGGGGAGAATATTCAAGTTTCAGTAAATCTCCATCGGAAAGATGTGAAGCTAAAGGTGTGCCCTCCTTAGCGCCAAGTTTATCGCCACCCTTTCCTCCAATTCACTCTTTTCCTCCTGGTCTGAAGTGCCTTAAGTTGTCAGGAATTGAAGGACGAATCTTAGGATTACCAAGCCACTCGTGGACCAGTTTACCAACTGCGATCTCTAAGGGCAATTCCAATAGGGGATCTATAATAACCATCTCTCATGCGTCATTCTTGATGCATCATGATGGCGCACGAGAACTTGTTCCGATAGATCATATATAAATTTCTTATGGGTCCCGGAATCCTGGGTAGCAGAGTTGGCTCTTTAGAGGAAAAACAAGACCCTTAGTAGTTCGATTCCTGGCCCAAGAGACCTTCTTCGCTCAGGTACTTTTGTGCTCTGCAATGTCATTCATCATAGTAGCCATTTTATTTTGTAGTGATTCCATGTTTAACATCCCATCTGACCGATAGAGTTCCTGTAGAGTATAGTATTGCTGCACTTTAGTATTTGGTTTCTACTGGATAGCCTCTGCCGTTAATGTGGTTCGAGGATAGGCTCTCAGAATGGGAATCTAGTTATTCACGCCCGTCACCAACCTTACTACTGAGGTCCTCAGACGTTGCACTTCAGAATATCAGGAATTAAAACATCAACCAAGGGTCTAGAATTGGATATGGAGCAAGGTGTTATGTTATTTAGGGATTTGGAGCCTGGGGAGAGAGTATCAAAATGGAATCAAGGCTCCTAAGATTCTGAGGTGGAGAAAAGTCGATCAAAGACAGGTCGGAAGACGGGCATGGATATGGTAGGTATATCTGAATTACACGTCACTGCGGAGTAGGCGATTTTAGGGCTAGGGTTCCGGATCATTCAGTGCCTGCAAATTGGGATAGTAAGGTGTTTTAATGAGTATGGCCAGCTCCTTGCTACCACAAGAAAAAAGCGCTTCGAATGATGATCTGAATTCATTTTGGACACATGAAAATATGGTCGTTATGCTTCTTTTTCCCTAATTACATCTATCGCAATACAAATTACTTAAAAAAACAACGTCAATGGAAAGCCTCAGAAAATAGAGGGAATGTATATTGCATTGTCAGCAGTTTTCAGTGAACTTGTATTGGGAAAAAACTGCCTAAATATGTAAATATACCATTAGTCGGTTTGCCTGTTCTTATATTCATTCTTAGATCACTTCTCTATTTCTGAATCCATTGGCCTCCACTCGCTTTCCCGTTCCCTCCCTGTCACGCGTAACATTGCCAACACATTTGTGACAGTCGCGCTTTGCATAAATGGGGAAGAAAAAAAGTCATCGGAAGGATTCAGGAGGGAAATCAGATAGTTGTCAAAGTATATGGGATGGTTGAATGCTAGTAGATTTGTATAGGAAGAAAACATATAGAAAAAAATTCAATATATAAAAAATAAAAATGATGATTGATTATTATAGGAATTTTGCTTTCGCAAAAAATTGGAAAGTGACAAGAAAAAAAAGGATAATCACAGCGAATGTGAAGTCAACAATGCTGAGAAGGGATGATATTTTTTATGAATAAAAAATCTTCCCTATATAAAATTAACCAATTAAAGGTTATAATAGTGCTCTTGCATACAGGCACGTACTTCCGGGAATGGAATTTCAATATGGCATCATGAAGATTGAACTCTCTCATTCTAACTCTTTGATTCATTAAAATCGATCATTCTCGTTCACCCTCTAATTATCTTTCCGCCAGAGTAGGTTGTGGTATTGACATTTTTTTTATTCCACTGCTCTTCATTTGCAATGTAAGCATCATTATAACTCGTAAAATTATTTGTTAATACACTGGTGATATCATTATAAACTACGGGAGCGTGCTCTTATAAAAATAAACGTCATTATAGAGTTTGATGTGGATGGATATTTGTATGTACTTCATTAAATCAGCGCTGCGGCAAATCCCTGGCCAATCCAAGGTTTTTTTTGTATTGAGTGAGTGAGGAATTTTTCAGTGTAATTAATGCGGTACTTTTTATCGCGGCACGAAATAGCGGATCCTTCTGCCATTTTACTGGCATATACATCTTTTTCTGCTTTGAAACGTGTGATATTTTCAAGGCAATCAATGAGAAGATCTTTATTAAAGCTTTAACCATTGGATCCACCAATAATTGTGTTCATTGGTGAGTATTTTCATATTAATTTTCACAAATTTCCAATTACCTGAATTTATTCACCATTTTGAATTTACTATTTCCGAGGACAATCAATGGCAAACTAATAATTTGGGTAACAACGTAGTGACTTCCCCTCTGTTGGGTAAACAAGTGTGTTCTATTCTTGCTCTATTTCCCTTGGTCCAGAGTGTTCCAGGGCCAACAAAGACTCTCTTCTCCTCGCCTGCGACGAGATCCTTCCTCCCGCTTATCGTACTGCATCCTCAAGCCAACCGAGTTGAAGTAGAATCTTCTACAGTCCTTCACTGCTCCCAAGTAATATCACTCGCCCATGCTCTCTTACCTCTCAACCGGTCTTTTGAATGTCTCTCTTCCTGCTTTCATCCCCGTTACCCCCCCGCATCTATTTCCGGCCGGCCTTGCAAAATAAAAGATTATATCTGTCTTCCTGCTCGTGTACATGTCTGATGGGGAGGCTTAGGGAGATATTGGTGTGGCGAAATGTCTTAAGAGGACGATTGGACGAGTATCCCTACATCATCACATTCTGCATTCCCGCTCCTCATCCACCCACACTAACCTTTTCTTTCCCTTATCTTTCATTGTCTCACCCACTATCCCTGGATTCCTCCCCTTCCTCCATCGGAAACAAAACACTAGGGTGCTCTCTTTTCACGTGACGAGGCCTGTGAGACGTGCACCAAGTCCCCCTAGATAGGCGAAAAATAATAATAATGAGATGGCTCCGCGAGTGCATGCATAGGGCGAGGGGTGCTAAAGAAAGAGGGCGGAAATAAAGAAAAGGGGAGTCGTCAGGGCCTGGAGCGGAATGCTATCTCGGGGAGAAACGTCGCGGACAAAAAACTAATAGCCTCAGGGGAATCGTAGCCGCAAGACCCGCCCCTATAAATACACGTGCGACGTTGTAAAGAAAGCGAACAAGTTCGAGTCGTTCCTATCTCTTTCTCTCCATTCCCGCTTTTAAATGGGAACTTTCCTTCCTTTCCATCCTTTTCACACCTTCGCTCACGTACCAACGGCTGGCAGTGTTGAATACGCGCGTCATGAATTCAAATGCGGTCACTTTAGTGAGGTGAGCGGCGCACAAGGGCGCAAATGATTAAGGCGGCTACTTGTCCGCGTGTTTATGCATGCGTTTGTCATTTGGTGTCGGGGCGACAGGCTTGGGAACACCTCCTGGGTGAACGTGACCGGCATGAATGCTCCACTTCGAACGGGTAGACCTCTGGCACTGCGAGGGTGGGGAAAAAGAGGACTCTCCCGGAAATTGGCTATTTAAATGGGTGGATTTCTGACGGCGAATCGACTCAGACCTGACCTAAGGCTAATGCTTTTGTTGTTATTGTAGTATTGGGGAGAGAACGGCAGCTTACATCATTTGTGTAATTATGAATAGTAGTAGGTGGTAGCGAAAGTGTTGGGATTTTTTCGGGTATTGAGGAAAAATAAAGTGAAACCCTTTATCATAATTATCCTGCTCTTAACGGAAGGTGCCTAGGGATTCACATTTTAACGTTCCATTCAACGGATGGAGCACGAAATTCCTTGATACAACACAGAACTGAAGTAGGAAATATGACTCAAATGAAAAACTTACCTGTATCGGAATTCGCACCTGAGTCCTTAGGGATGGAAGGTCATCACTTGATACTCGATCACCTCTTAGATTACAATCAATTTGTGTAACAAACTGGGAGGGAACATACGCCGGACTTTTTTCATATCATTTATAGAAATCAGTCAGGACTCAAGAATGTCTGAGACATTTTGGTCAAAAGCTGATTGCTATTGTTGGTGGAGTGACAACTTAGCAAGCGACACCATAGCGAATAAGGTACGTCGATTATATGGATATAGGACATTTTCCAGTGAATGGAAGAAGTGAGGAGTGAAACACTGCATTGTTATTTCCTGTAGTTTAACGAAAGTTGCGAAGGGGTCCTTTGTTTAACGTTGCATCGGATGAACATAGTACAACATACTATGCGCCGTCCACATCCACAAAGCATTATTGTACATATGGGAAATATTAATGTCCCATTATTTCGAGTAAAAACCTGTTAATGCTATAACTTGAGCCTTGATTCACGATATGCAATGCCAGATCAAATATCTGCAACACCACTCCAGTATTCTCAATGTCAGCAGACATTCCAATACCCAAAAATTCTCGGTTTGTGGAACCCCACGTCTTTACCGATCAACTTTTTCGCGATTAGAGTTGAAATTCAAACATAATTTTAGTGAATAAAAATAGCTCTCGGCATCCATTTTTAGATTAAAACTTCCAAAATCATAAATTCCGAATTTTGGAAACCGTAAGATAACATATCCTCCCAGTGCGTAATCGAGGTAACTTTTTTGACCTGCGGGGATGGTAATCTAGGAATAATTTTTAAAGATCTCGGTTTTGCAGTCACAAAATACTTTTCTTTATTCATCATTCCCGAACACTTTCTCGAAGTTTTGGATCCGGGAGGAATTCATCATGGGATTTCCGAGTTGAACATCTTTTGCTAGGAGCGCTCCTCCCATTAGAGAATAATAGTGTGTCACTTATATCAGGCCACGCCTGCTTCAGGCACCACTCGAGGTGACGGAATGACGTTCGAGAATGAATTGCACCGTGAAGAAATATATAAGCCAACAAAACAACAAAGCTCAATCGTTTCTGGGAATAATTCCACTGCCGTCGAAAGATTTTTGCATCCTGTTTGCTCCAATAATTTTCTTCTGTCATGCATAAGACTGCAATTAGTGCGCGCGGATTGGGTCGAAATGCGGGTCAAGAATCCCTTGAAGAGTCTCCTTTTAAATATTTGCTCGTCCTCCTTGATTCGCACGGAGAGTGAAGTCAGCATTGCACTCGAGGCGAGACTGAATGATGTGTACCGAGGAAATATGAGCACGTGGGTGTGACTTGGCTCAATTCCTCACCCTAGCGACTTCCAAGTTCCAAGAAATCGGATCACCTGCCTCCACGGCATTAATGACTCCGAAACTGCGGGCCCGCGCATAAAAGCCATAAACAACAGCCCTTGAAAAACAAGAAGAAAAGGAATGACTTAAATCCGTGCTCCAACCACGCTCGGAGCAGTGCAGTGGGCTCTCTTTCTCCTCCTCCGTTTTAAAGGAAAGGGCTCTTGGATATTTCGTCCCATTTTTATGGAATCTCGGAAATTTTGAGACGGACATTTTTACGGCCTTCAGGGAAAGAGCTAAACGTCTTAGGAGAGGGTGCTGAGAGGGGGTAGGCCGAATTTATGGGAATGAGAAGGGGGCGAGGGTTCTCGGGATAAGTGGGTGCAACTGGGAAAATAGTGGAATCGAGGCACTAGTGGAAAAGGCGTGTTCCCTTTTATTGACGAAAAAGAGTCGGTCTCCGAGAAAGGAGACTTACCTATGCAGTTCCTAGAAGAGGATCTGGAGATCTAAGACCGTGAAGTAGTCTGATGCCTGAGTAGTAGTAGATGTCTTTTCTTGTGCTGAGAAAGGGTTTCTCCACGGTTGGAGGTATGACAGGCCCCATTTCATGCGGGAGAGAATCGCTGGAAAGGAAATAGGAATGGCATTGTGGGCAAATGTGAGAGTAGTATTTCAATTACTTATGTTTCTGGTTTATGCACCAGAATTTAATGAATATAAATCCACTATTGGAGGGGGAGTAGTGCGAAGGGTTCATGAAGTGGTGCTTATGGTAAAAGTATTTGAATTGGGAATCGTGGGAAATAGCGAGCAAAAATTGGCCAATGAAGCAAAACACAGAATCAGAAATAAAGGGTTAGCCTGAAAATTTATCTGACAGCTATGGCAAGGGAAATGATTCCTGAGGCATGCACTATTCTTGGAGAGAAGCATTCACTGCGTGTAAAGAACTTCCAGGAAAATGAAAATGCCTCGCTTTAATGACAAAAATAATTGGAAAAACAGGTAACTACATTTTTGATTAAATTCGTTGGTACGTTACCAATGCATATTTATTTGGTTGCCTGATCAATTTTCAAAAGAATTTCTTCAAATTGGGCTTTCAAATTTTGTTAACAGATTTGGAAAACCAGTCTACAATTTAGGGTATGTTTTGGGTCAACGGTCTCTTGAGATGACCAGCGATTTTTTCATTTGAATCAACAGAGTAACCTGAAATCTAACATGAAGGATTAACGTGACGAGATGATTCAACACAAAACATGTACTTCGTATACACACTAATAAATAGATATACTGCTGCGTAATAAGCTAGTGCATCATGCATAAACGTGCTTGATTAATGTCTGTAAAAGAGTATAATTTTCCTGTTTATTTTCTTGAATGCATTTATTCCCATTAAGTATGCAAAGGCGTTGTTAATTTATGTAATGAGTGGGACCGTGTACTACAATTTTTGATGGCCTTCAGACGAGGCTACCTATATTATATCGACTTACCCAGTTATTATTTTCATCACATATATTGTAATTATTCTGAATATTCTCCCGGAAAGTGGAGGTATTAACTGTAAAATATTAGAGAGTGTTAAACTAATCACGAAAGTCCTGGATCATGAACGGTTCTCCGAAGAAAATCGTGGCACGTTCCAGCAGTGCTGTAGCACGTTCCTCAGTGATGCAGGGAGTTGGAGAGTCCGAGAGGGGGTCACGTGAAGAGATGAAGATGGAGCGAGAGAGAATTGTAGAGATGCAAAAGTGAATACACACATAAATCCAGGCGAGGGCAAGTGCCGTACATAGGGACCCAACGTGGAAGAGAGAGCGTGAGAGTGTGGGCGAATGAGAGACGAGATGTGATGGGGGTTGAAGAGTGTCTTGTGGGAGACTCTTCATTAAACGTGCAAGAAAAAATGGGTCACGGGGGTGGAGAGACGGGGGTTTGAGGCTGTGGCGGCGATGGTGGTGTTGGAGCTGGGTGGGTGAGTAGCGCGATGGAGGCATGGGAGGTGCACCCAAAGGATAATTTGGGACGACTACCGAGATGGGGTTTGAGGAGGTGGTGGGGTGGAGACATGCGAGTGGGCGGAGGACTGCCGGGTTGTCGACGGGAGAAGAGGTTGGGGGGGTGCTGTCGGGCGCAGGGGTGGAGAGGGATACGGTGTGGGTGTGAGCAGCACTCGGATACGTCTCCACACCCCACCACCCACCCATTTTGATGAGAGGGGCACGGAAAGTCAGGAACGAGGAGGAGGGGTTCGGGCGTAGCCAGGAAATATCGTGGGGGGAGGAGACGTGAGCTAGTGGATGAAGAGAGAGAGGAGAGGGACAGGAACGTTCCAGGAAAGGATGTGGTGCGAGAGTGGTGTACCGGGCCTCTCTCTCGCGAAGAAGTCAGTCGTCAGCTCCGGGTTAAAACCTCCCGCCAAGACGCGAGATAAAAGCGACGAGCCTGAATTAAAGGATGTGGCAAAGACTCGAGAGGATTACAAAGGTGATAAGGGTGGGGCGAGTAGTTTGTGGGGTAGAGGAGAAAGCAGCTGAAGACTTGGTGGGAAGGGTGCGGAGGGTATAGGGATTGAAGATGGAATTCGCCGGGGGAGGAAATGTGTCAGAGGGATACGGAGCGGAAGGTTTTCACCAGAGCGGAACGAGTAAGTCCGTAATGGCTCAATCCCCCAACCGCCTCATGTATAACACATTAAATTTTGATGAAATAGGAAAGAGCTAAGGGTCCAACGATATCCGAAAAGGATAGAGCCCTCTCAACTCGGGGGAAGACCCACGGGAAGCGGGCGGTGGAACTCGAGCAGAGGGATGAGAGGGCCTCTTGTTTACCGCCTTCACATCTGTACATCTCACTGAAGTGCCTGCGGGGAATCGGATCTTCTCCTCTCGGTGCCAGTGACTTGTATCCCATTGTGCGCCAATGCAAGGGCCACATGTGGTGGAAGTAATACGATGAAGGAGTGTGAAATCGATGCCACCCGTTCGTGGAAATCATTAGGTTCGCTCTTAAAAGGCCATTAGCCGAAATCTTCTTCCAAGAAAACGCTATGATGGGTGGTGATAATAGTTTGCATAAAAAATCCTAACACCGCGGTAGTAAGGTTGGTATCGTGCCGATCTGACAACCAAAGGTTTTCTGGTTTGAATTTTGCCTCTAGTATATGTGTTCTCTTTGTCTCAGGATCACATTTAGGACCAAGTTCAGACAGACGGTGCTATATTACCATTACAGTTGGAACACCACGGAACCAATTTTCAAGAAAAAGTTGAAAAAATTATTATTGATAATTTGCATGCAATGTACCTCCAACTTGACAAAAACGTTCCATAATAACAGTCTGGTCTGTGTCCTAAGAGGAGTACTGGCTTCATATTCCATAATACTGGGCTCGTATCCCACTTGAGAAATATTCTACTGTGGTGAATTAGTCTCTACTTGAGCGCAATGGGGAGAAGCTTCATGAGCAGGACTCTGTCCATCGAATGAGATGTTAAAGTGAGGACTCTTTGGTACCATTCACCATTACTAGGCTAATGACGATGGTTGGTTTTACTCATCTTTCCCCAGCCCCTGAAAATTCCAGCGTCTACCCGAATGCATCCTATCTTAAATGCCGCAGGTGTGTCTTCAACGGTTGATTATCTCTTCAGAATAACAAAAATTTCTCAAATATTACCTTCTGTAGATTACGCTTCAATGATTTAACCATTCTTCGAAACATTAAATGTAATATATAACACGGCAACGACTTTCTGGCATAAGTGTAAGATTTTATCTAAGATGTATGCAAATTTCTCCATAGGTATGCATTTTGAACACATTTTGTCACTGTATGGCTTGCTTGATACAAAGGTATAATTTACCATACATGAAGTATTACGACCCCTTGTTCCTGATTATGCGTGAAGTATAGAAAGTGAGAAAATAGGAAATCCTCTGATTACTTTTGAAACGCGTACTAATTGTAAATTTGAATGTTTAAAACTCACAAGTCCAATAAATTTACTTGTCTGACTATCAAAAATAACATGAGTATATTTTCTTTACATTGGAATAAAATCGCAGCCAAAAAAATCCTAAGAATTCAGCAAAATTGTGAATGAATCATTAAACAAATGAAGTACTATGTAACTAAATCTCTTTAATCTTATTTATATATAATTGGGTTTTGTTAGTAGCTCCAGGGAGGATGCTAAATAAAATAGGCATTTACTAAAAATTCCGTCATTGATGATGCCTCGGGTGTAGACAAACTTTTCCGGGGACTGAGAGAGAAGTGGTCAACTTCAAATATAAAATTGGAGCACCTACGAACTTTGCAAACTTCCTGAAAATCGAGCCCCGAGGATCATTTTGCTCGATATGTGGGAGAGGGCTATTGTAATGGGACATCTCTCAATGCATTTACGTAACTCCGGCAACCGAATGGGGCCTCGATGTGATTAGGAAGTCGCCAGATGCCTCGACGTGGCCGCACAGCAATTTCCGGCGGTCACCCGTCGTGTTTGGGAAGGCGCGTATAGTTTGTGAGCGCCAATGCTGCAATTTCACAGCATCCATCTTTCACTTCTCCCACGGACCCCTTTATTAACGTTTCTCTTTGTAAACTTTGTCGGCGTGCTGTGCTAAGGCTCACCGGCTCAAAACGTGCGGCGACCCGCTGAGGTTTAGGCACCTTAGAAGTTTATCTCGTGCGATGCTCGGGGATCTAAGTTTATGTAAGGAGAAAGAGATGAGAGATTTTATTTACCAATAAGCGCTAAAAAAATGATTAATCGATATAAAAGTCTCTTATCTTTGTTTGATTCTTTCCTCTACCGTTGTCTTTGTTGTACGAGTATCATGCCGCAGTTACAAGAAAGAAGGGTTCTCCATTAAAAGCATTAATTCATCGACACCGATCATTCATTGGGATTAATTGGAGAAAATTTCTCTTGGAAAAATCTAATCGCTGTGAGGTTTACGTTTCCTCTGCGCTTCTCTTATTACAAACATTTAGGGTAACCTGTTAACAACTGAATTGTGCTGTCTGTTCCATCGCAGCTGGTGTATTGACCACATTGTGCTATCTGCACAGAAATTTTATCACAAAACCGCGCTTATACTTGCAGTTGCTTTAATTAATAGTTTTAAACCATAAAATTGGTCATTTCTCTAGATCATGATTCCTATATGTCATTACTTTTTTTTAACTAGAACAGTTTATTTTTTCAGTGGCTCTATCAGGTCATAAACCGTATTCGATCTCACACATTTCGGTATGAAAAAAATGGAAAAAGAACGTTAATTCTTTATTTTTCAATTTTCGTGATCATGAACACAAGACCTATTCAAGTTATTGACATGGAATTATTCAATGTTTTCACTGTTTACACGATTTGAGCTCTATTAGTTAGAGTTTTTTTTGCTTAATGATTACTTTGATAGGCCAAATTTCAAGTTTTTTTCCTCCATGGGATATCAGTTTGCATTTAGCTACCAGTAACTTTTATATAAACGATGATAATGTAGGAATGGCAGAGTTGAAAGCTGCTCAAGAGTCTTGGAGAGAGGAATACATACAGTGATATGTCATAGTCCTTGGTAGTGGTAGGTTAAGGGCTAATGACATGTTGAAAAGTAGGTGCTAATACATGAAAGCTAATTTAACGTACAGCATCATTTTTAATACGTAAAGTTCTTATGGCTGGGGTACTTAGCCTGAACTCGTGCATAATTTCACATATCGGAATTCGGGATAAATAAATTTTCAGGTTCAAACCTGAGGCTTCCTATCAGTAGCCCAGCGGTCCAGCTACTGGATTACTACGCCTTGCAATTCAACATTTAAACTTCATTAAAGAGTAGAAAAAAGTATTATTGAAAATTTTCAGATGGATTCAGGTGTTATTACTTGTTTTGTAGGTTTTAGAATACGGCTATTACAGTAACCAAAGCCTTAGCATTTGGAAAAACCCTCGCTTCCAATGCAACCTTTGGTTTGCTGACTTCCTCTGGCACTTCTCATTAGCTTTCCCCTCTCCATCCCTTAGTTACACTCTGCCGCGGGCCCCATTGGCACTTACGCTGTTTACCCTTACCCTCCATCCGACCCCCACTTTCACCCGAAAAGAGCAACTATCCCCGCGCCACACTCGGACCCCTGAGGGGGTGTATGACTGTGTTTGGTCGCGAGGGGCGTAGCCAGAAGTTGCGGGGAGAGGCCAGAGAGAGAGAGGGGTTGTGTGGGAGGTTGGCCGGGAAACGGGCCCTGGGGGGTCGAGCTGGTCCGGTGCCAACGTGTTAATCACCGGAGGGATACGGAGGGAAGGGATGTGAAGCCAGGGAGAGTTAGAAGGGTGCGCGAAAGGGGGTTGAGGGGAGCGTGAAGAAGGGGCGGGGGTGGTATGTTACGCGGGTTGGGAATCGGCGAAAGACGAGGGTAGGCTCTTCGCAGGATCGCCGTTGATATACCATACGAACGCTATAGAGCAGTAGTTCTCAACCTCGGGTGCGCGGAGAAAGTTTCATAATGGCGGAAGTAACCATAAAAAAATTCGTTCGTCTGAATCAAGGAGGTTAGAATGTACTGGAGAAGGGATTGGAATGCTATCTTATTGGTGACGATGAAGCCGGAATTGGGGTGCTTGGGAAGGACTAGGACCCACCACTCCGTACAAAATAGCGTTTAAACGGCATCTTATAGAGACTGCATGTGTATTAAAACATAAATAACAATGAAATCGTTCCCAAATTTCATCGCAGTGGCATCAATTTATCTTCCTAAGGCTATGAAAGGGAGGTAATAATGTATTTGATCCTCCTGGGAACTAATTTATTTAGTAAAGTTACTCGAATTAACCCTATTTAAACTGCAAACTGGTGATGTGAATGTGCGCACGTTTCTCTGTTTCTTTGATGGATTTTAAGAATACAATCCATTATCCATGTTACTAATCTTAGTTTTACCACGTGAACATCAACTTCATCTGCACGAGTATCGGAGTAGCAAGCCCATGTTGTACCTACCAATATGGCCGACCTGGCTTCTCAAATAAGCTGCGATACATCCTCCATTGCATTCAAACCTCTTTGGACTGAATACTTAAATGCAATTATTCGCTGGGATTACATCATTGACAAATTAATAATGAAATTGTTCGCGATTACACTACGGAATGAATTGCATATTAACAGCAACTACATATGCTGCAAGCATGCTCATGGATATGGGGTAAGGTTTGGGAAATAAACTGCTGAGGGATACGCCAGTGAATAGAATTTTGGGAACTTCTGCTTCAGGGTATACCTACCTCCACGTATAATGTTATTTGATGGTATTCAATGTAAAAGCCCCATTGTTCCGGTGTAGAATCCACTCATCACGTAGTCAAAACTTGTGGTTGTTGGCCTAACTCCCTTTGGTCTATCCTCTTGGAGCCTCACCAAGTAATCTGCTAGTTTAGATATGTCGTCAGTTCGCGTCCTAAGTCGCGCATGGTTGCTGTTCAAACTCTGGTGGTACAGCTCCTTGCACCCTGAATGCAAACCAGGAAAGACCACACTGACCTCAGTATGTGAGTCAAAAGCAGCATTTCAACTTATTTATTTCGTTAGCCTTACTAGGGAAATTATTTGCCAATATTTCCTTCATTTTTCCTGAACATATTCATTCTTAGAATTATAATTAATTTTCAATGCTTCTACAGATGATCTCACCTCACAGTACCTAATTGAAATATGAATCCACATCATTTTTTTTATTTTATTAGACGATATACTTTTCAACTCAACCATTAGGTATACTCTTTTACACACGACATAATTACTTATGATTTCTTTCAGAATTTTAGAGTTTCGAAGGAATCAAATATTATGCATCATCTTCTACAATCGAACCTGGTTAAACTCATTACAGTAACTTTCAATTGAGAACACCATCATTTATTGATGATGTAAAGTTGGGTCTGTAAGCATTCTTTCTCTTCAGGTTCAGCCTATATTGTTGCCGAATTTATACCAGACTATCAAGCCAATAGATGCGAGCGCATTCGCCGGTTTTGAACCGTGTTATATTCCAGCGAGACAAGTGAAGAGGAATCGTTTTTGCAACGATGGGGATTGTGGGCCAAGTTGCTTCCACTTTCACGTTCCGCTCTACATGCCGGTCCGGGAGCGACGCTTTAGGCTGAGCGGTATACGGGAATGCGTCCGCAAATGGAGAAAGATGGAGGTGCAAAATAATATAAACTGTTCCCCCGCACGTTAGAAAAATGATTCTCTCTCCGGAAGGCCGTGCTGGAGAACGCTAAAGAGAGATTGGTGGGCTGGTAAAGTAAAAGTCGCGGACGTTTATTGCGGAGAGCGTCAGGGAAGCAAGCCCACGACGCTTCAGATGGATGGAAAAGAGACCTCGTAAATGTTGGGAATAAGTTAGATGGATATTAGGTAAGGAGAAATAAAAAATGGCCTCGTTTGGAAAGTTGGGCTCATTCAAATCAATTGCATCATTACATTAGCGTGTGCAACGCGAGGTGTGTCTGAACAAATTTTTAACGAAAAAAGTAATGCCTTAGGTAGTTCTTGGAAACGGGGAAGGTCTTCGGTGTTGATGCACCACGAAACGAGAAACTGAGAGGAAAAGACAAATATTCACCAAAATTGTGTCTTACATAATATTTAAACCGAGATCAAGCGAGCGATTCTGCCCGTCGTCTGTCAAAATCTCGTAGATAATTTGATATTTGGAAAATGTCCTACGAGTGAAGTCTCAGAAAGTTCACCAATAGTTTGTTTAATATGCCTGGTTAGTCCTTTTTGTCGAGATAACATCTACTCAGTCATCTAGCGTAATCGTTTCATTTGTTCTTTTGAAATTGTAATATTTTGTGAATACTTAGCTGTTTTTATTCTCGTACGTATATATAATACACGTGTTAAAGCTCTGTAACATATATTAAAGGATTAAATAATATTATTGATTAGCAATGTATTCAAATCTGCTTAGATAGAATATAGTATAAGCTTAACAAGGATGATAAAGGTGTATTTTTATAGACGCTGTCAAATAAGACTGATCCGTCTTACTCTACATTCCTACTAATCCTCTCCATCTTTTCTGCACCAAAATTTGAAATGAACCAGCATGTGCCAAGTTCGTAAGATTCGTCTTCTTTCCAAAATGATCTGGTTGATTAACCATTAAATGCTTCGCTACACATTTCAATTTTGGCTGATCTATTCTTCAAGTAGGTATTTCTAAAGAGAGACCCCGGCATCAATTCCATTCTGCGCGAGAAAGTCTCTTTCTCCAGCTCAACTCCTCATCCGATGTCCCCACCACTGAACCTCTATTCATCCTAGATGTACCCAAGCAGTAGTTGCAGTTGTCTGGGGCAATCGTTTGACAACCAAGCTCATTTAGGCCATTTATAATAATTGGCCAATTGTGTACACGAAGGAATTTTCAAAGGATGAGGAAAAGAAACCCATCATAGCATTAGCCTACTGTTAAAATATAAATACGAAAGACGTCAATAGGTCCACAGTTTACGGTCCTACCAATGGACGGAGTCAGTGAACTTCAGGTACTCATCACACAGCACTAAAGTAGAGTCAGGTATGCCACTGAAAAATCTCTGCTGCTTCCAGGAATAAAAGTCGAACCATCCGAAACGGAAGTAAGTACTTTAGCCACCACATAAATTTGATCCCAAGATATGTGCCAGATAAATAGTTTCTTTTAATTTATGCGTTGTAACGTATGCCCGTTATATTTTTGTGAAATAGATGTGAATATAAAATGGATAGTGTTAATTACTATGCTATTTCGATTTTTTTAAATGAAGCGGTACTATCTGTTTTAATGTAATTAAATGTTGGCATTAACACCTCGACGATGCTTAATCCTCATTCCAGTATACAGGTGAAAAGTGAAAGGGGAATGCGGTGAAAAAATTATTGATATGGGAAGGCCAAAAGCTTCACAAAATAATTTCGCAATATCATTTTATAATGAATGGAACGAGGAAACTCAAATTAGGAGGGAGTGAAACAGAGCGAGGGAACAGATGTCTGCATGTATCCTCCAGTTTATTTCGTCAAATGAATGGCGCGGAACATGGCTCTGTAATTATAATTCATCGTAAATAATTTTTCTGAAAAGTTTTAATTCTTTTCATCCAGTTGAACAAATTATGTTGAGATATGGGGAAAATAATAAAAGATGAAAGGAGCAAATCAGAGCAGGAAATGTATATATTTACTAAATAAGAAAGAGCATTGAATTAATGCAATGCAAAATTCGTTAGGAAAAACCTATATTGTAGGTATATAAGTATTGAGATGAAGATATTATAGTATTTTTTCCAGAATGTTATGGAACCGAGTTATTTTGGTAGGTGCCTGAAATTAATTTTTTCCTATTTTGCAATTATTTTATAATTAGTTATTATATGAACTTGTTAGATATTTCTTATTTCATTTATATTGTAGTCTGCCTTGAATGTGAGAATTCCTAGTATTTTGAGTTTTGTGGTTTTTACTACGTCCCACCATCATTGATCATTTTTATGGCATGAAAATAAACATTGTTCCAATCTTGAGTCGTTGTAAACATTCATTTTCATTCGTTCGGTTCCCTTTGACGTTATCCCGTTTGCTTGGGGACCCGAGAAGGATACAGGCAACATTTTTCTGCCAAGCTGTCGTCTGCGCAAATACTGTCCCAAGGCGCTCCCTTGAAAGTTCTTTCCCAAACGTATCGTACGCCACTTCTGCCAGTATCTATTTGAAAGATAATACTTTCGGCTAGGTGGAGAGGACTGGATTACTTCGTGGTCCATCTGCGGTAAGGGACGTGCCATAGGGAGCCGTAAACACGGGAGCATTTCCCTCCGGTCGTGAATTTCAAGGCGTTGAAACTAATTGTTTGCTACACTGAGTTATTTCGTGTACTCGAGATGGAAGGTGAATTAGAAAATTTGACCGTAAATAATTAGGTGCCATTTAACAGGTTGGCTGGAATCAGATTCAGCAAGGAATATCATTAAGTGTTTTTAAGAGTGAGAATCACCACTCCACACTTTTTGGAATCAAATGAGTTGAACAGTTAATCGACTCCCCACGAAAGTAATATTTCAGTTGTCATGTCCAGGATTTAGAAAATCCTTTTAAAATTTAGATTTTAAAATTTGATGCGGGAAATGTGATATAGAGAGGAATCCATCAAGTGAAAATTCCTTTTTTTAAGGCCCAATCTGTCCATTTTTAAATCTATTTACTGACACCAAAGTAATACGAAATTTCCCTATAAATGGGTTTCTGAACACCATACTTAAACTATTTCCTTACAGGATTATAGTTTGGCCGTATGAAGTTTGGAAATGCTAGTATAACCATATTGTTTGTAGCACGAGAATTGATATAGAAATTCCCTTCAACTATCGCCACACAATATTTATCAAAACTACTCCCATATCAACATCTACAGAGTACAATATGCATATTTAGAGGTAATTTATTAATTATTATAAATATACGAAGATGTATACTATGTATAATAGTTTACACACTAATTTATGTAAAGTAAAACACAGGTTCCCAACTTTTTTCACTTATGCACCCCTCGAAGTACATTTCGCCACTATTCACCCCTTACCTACGAGGCATTCGTTCACAATAAAGTGCTTTTAACGTATTGAAATTTCTGTTCAGTAGCGGTTGAATGGTAGTGTAGTCGCTAGCAATATGTTTCACTCTTTTTTGTGTAATGCGGGCTGTTTGCCTGTAGCTGGATGTAAAATTACCTGCGAATATAGCTAATATAACCATTTCTACTTCAAATTTCCTCTTTTACTTTAAAATCATCAAGCGCGAAGCCCTTTGTGTATGCGTATCCCAAGATCAGAATCACTACATTAAAATAGTTGTTTTAGCTGGAATGTAAGCTGTAGATAGAATAAAAAGTGGATGGCAAATATATTAAAAAACAACGCTATATATACCAACCTACCAAGTTTTATGGAGTCCATTCTCAATCGTATAGTTTTTGGCTAGAAAAAATGTTAATTTTGCGTTTGGTGGCCTCTCCTTGAGACTCTTTCTCTGAAATAGCATGAAAAAATTCTCAAATTATTTCTTAAGTTTTCCTAAATTGAATGGCATCGAATTTACTAAAAACACTCAGTCTCTATTGTGACCTACAGTCTTGATTCCGGTTTCACACGCCGTGTTGATACAGAGCATGCGTGGATACGAAGTGAATCAAAGGTAAGGCTGTTGTCTTTCGGGCCCATACATTCGGCGACGGACACTTCCGACGTGTCCATTGTCGCAGTCACCTCCAGCGGAATAATTTCCGTCACGCCTTAATGAAGTTTTTCTCGTCTTGCTGACGAAGGACGGAGGGACGAAGGCAGCCGGTTTTGCCCTTCACGGGCGGTGGGTAATCTGTGCTTCAGTATGCCCGTCCTCGCCCGCCGAAATTCGCCTCCGCTGCAAAGGGGTCAAGTCTGATTAATGGGCATTCCGTCGCGGGGGAACACGAGGGGAGAGGGTGTGGAAAGAGATGTGAGAGCCCGGGACGAAGTGGGAGATGGGAGTCGGCCCGCGTTTGGAAGCAGCGGAGATGAAGGGGGATGCACTGGAGGTCAGAGGGTAATTTAACAGGGGCGACGGAAGGGTTTTGTGGGCCGGCGCAAAGGGAAAGCGCCGTTGGTAAAGTGGCCGGAGAAATCAAGGGGGCGCGATAGATCGAATAGACTGAACAATTATAGATCGATGGGTAAAGGAAAAAAGTTGCTCTCTGCTCGAAATTTGGTCTGTCTGCTGAGAGTAGATATAGCTCACCGATTACCAAGCCCAAGGGCATGCCAAATGCACATATCAAGTTAGGGAGGCCAATGCCTTTTCCTCCCTGTTTTTCTATCAGTATGTAAAAACAGCAGTGTGAAAAATATATCAATCTATACCAATCAAATATAGACCAGTTATATCGATCCCTTAGTGATTTCCTGAGTGGATGAGTAAGATCATAGATAAGCGATTTTAAATGGCTTGGCTAATGTGACGGTAATTATGATTCGACACAGTCGAGGATGCCACTGTTTAGATTTTTTCCATCTTGTCAATTTTTTCATTGTCTCTATTAAAGGAAATATTAGTTTTATCAATATTTTAAAGTAATTGATGCTTGTCGAAACTATGACAAATGGTTTTGACAAGTACATAGAACAACAATATGAGCTAACAATCTAACCATAGGATCCATTGGTCCTAGGGTGATATTGTTTTGTTTGTTCGTCAAATGGTTTATTATTCACTTTCAAGCATCGTCGATGATTCAAAGTTTTCGAATATACCCGGTCTAATCGATCGATTGGTTGTTTATACGGATTTATTTGGCTTTAGATTTAACAGTTTTGATGTGAGAATGATTTTGTAATCGTATAAATGATTATTTTTGTAATACTTAATCCAACATGCTCATTTCATCTCATAATATGCTTGTTTACATCGTGATTTACACCATAAAAGTGGAATATTGGCACCCCGAAGGAAGAACCTGATTGGAGTGAACATCATCTTCAGTTTTAGGTAGGGGCCTGGTAGTAAAGTCTTGAGTTACTAAATTCTTGGCATATTGGCTATATTACCTATATGATAATGTGTGAGCATAAAGACGATGCACATTTAGGATTCTAAAATAATTAGATGTGATAAACCGTCAGATAAAATAAAAAATTATGATAAAAACGTATTAAGGAATTAATTCCAAAATGAACAGGATAATCACATATGCATTCTGATATTCAGAGTGATTCTTACAATGGGCAGGAGTTATCATAAAACTAGCAGTAATCGATATGAGAATATCTAAATAATGTAATGGATAGTTTAGTATTGTGATGAATTTTAATTAGCGAGTATTGTATTATTATTGTGATGGTTCACCTGCTCGATTCAGGCGATCGAAATCGTTTCCATTTCGATCGAAAAAGGACTTTGATGGAAGATTTTCCGGAAATCACTGTTCGGCATGCTCATCGGAAGGGTGGCTGATTGGTGGTGGAGAGATTTTATGGGCAGGGCGGCAGAGGACTGGGACTTGTGTACACGTTTTTGGGACGGGGGAGATCTCCAGGGTACGTGCGGGGGAGGAAGGGCCACGAACGGAGCGAGTGTCTCTGTGTGCGAGATCTGGGAGCCCCGATGTAAACGGGAGTAATTGCTCGGGACATCTGGAATGGGAGGGAAGGGTCTAGAGACAGAGAGAGAATGTGCGGATGACTTTTCCGGAATGGGGACCTGCGGGTCGTTTTGTGTGCGACTCCCAGGAGCCCCCGAAACGGGGTGACGGTGGGATGGTGGTATATGCTGCCACATATAAGGGGTGTATGGGAGTGAGATGGGAAAGAGGGAGAAATCTGAGAGAGGAAAAAGGCAGCGGGAGGCATCCCAAGGGTTTGGAGAAGGAAGGTTTTGAGACCTGGAGAGGTGGGGAAATGTAGCGGAGGCAGAGCTGGGTGGGAGAGAGGGGAATAAGGAATAAGATTCAGATAAAAACTTGAGGTAAAGGGTGGGTGGAAGGCAGGTATGAGCCACTGGGAGGGCTTAAAGGGACTTTGTGGAGGCGGGATGGAGGGGAATGGCCAATGAACCCCCTCTCCTTTTTCACTTTGAACTTGGAACATTTTTTTTTTGCTTGGTCAGAAAAAACACCGCGTTGCATATTTCATTCGAATTTATGAATGAATAAAATTAAAGAACCTCACGTTCCTGTATCCTTTTGTGAGCACCACTCCAGCAGGGAAGTTTAGGTTAAGGATTTGAAATGCGCTCCATCCTCTTCAAATCCTCATGTAATTAATTAAATAGGGATGCGGGGCTGAGCTTTTAGTGCTGAGGGCGCATTAAAGCGAGAAAAATTGGCCTCTTTACGTATTTTCCATTCCAGAATCTGTTTTCCACGGTATTAGATGGAAATTCCGTCCAGTGGACCTAACTAATTTCGCCCTTTGTCAAATGATGCCAAAATAATACCGTCATATTAATTTCTAATTTCTTCTTCATCAAAATTTAGGAATCTCTTCTACATTTGCATAATATCACAGCGTTACTACGGTGGTTTGATTAATCTGTCTCCAAGTTGGAACCCGATACTGTGAAGTATCTATTGCCTTACAAGGCCGCATAACTCTCCGTGTGATCTTGATAAATGTTGCTAAAGGATATGAACTAGTTCCAGGGCATAACTCACAGGAAAGGGTGTGTTAATGGCTTGAGCGAATGTTAATGCAACGTGCTCACCGACGAAACCGCGGTTCTATTTTTTTTTGTTTCCAGTTTTTGCTGGAACATTTGCTCTGCGGGAACTATCGCTCCCACAAAACTCTATCCTTTCTGTCCTGAATGTCCTCTATTTACTGCCCTACATTACTGGGTGAAATCCAGATAAATGTTGGAAAATTAGGCTCCTTTCATTTTTTTCTTAGAACTGATATCTATACATGCATGTATATAAGGTTTTTTGTGGCATCTGTCCCTCAGTGCTGAAAAATACTCTTCATCAATTTTGAGTAATAGTAATAGAAACAGTTTTTTAACGGTCTCTTACTAGTAAATCTGCATCATACCGCTTAATATAAACTTAATTACAAGAGAAATAAAATATTTATTCCAAGTCAAGATTCGAACCTAAGGTTTTCTGATTAGCAAGTCAGTATTTAACCCACCTGGCAACAGCGACCGGCTTCAAGATCAAGATTTGTTCAAGGTCACAAAATAGTTTTGCCATTGTAGCCATGGGAGCCATACACTAAATGGTGCATTCAATGAGTAATAATATACGATACATCTTGTTGAATGGTAATCTGAGATGGGGACAAAAAATAGTAAATACATACGAAAATTTTCTCTTATTTTCTTTTCCAAGCAGAATGTGTCGCTGGGGGATTGGATTGGTGTTATGGCAACAGTTCTAGCCTTCCATGCTGAGGGGTTGGGTTCGAATCTCGGGACTGGCAGATTTTTCATTGGCGTTCCGGCCCGTTCTTGGTTTATGAGTATTAAGCAATTTGATGCCGTAATCCAATCATGGGATGGACTTGAAACCCTGGTGTCTTTAGTTAAGGGTAGGCTTATCCCGACGTCTCGCTTCTCTTTACCCTTCTATCCACTCCATAAATTCATCTATTTGAAAATGCACTAGTCCTTAATGACGTAAATGGCCTTAGTTTTCAGTCCCTCCACCAATAACAGTAACAACATTTCGCTATCCCTTAAAGAAGTAGACACATGGGTAAACCTGCCCTTCGGCTGGGAAAACGATATCTCAGTCGTGAACGAAGTTTTAGAGAGGATTTATGCTCCCAAATTAAAAAAGTTAATGCCGACCCACCAATCAACTCCGAAGTCTACCCTGGCGACGTCCCCAAAAGTTGCGGCCCCGTTATGCTTTTCCGTTTAGCGTCTCCGCAAGAGACAGTCGGAGTGGGCCATAAGAAATCAATGTCCTGTAGACGGCGCCGATAGGTTAAAGGGCCTTCAAGTCTCAACCCTTGCGGGGAAGGGTCAGAAGGACGGGAAAGGGGGATGGAGTGCCTCCGCGAACTGGGAGACACGAGTCTGGAGAGAAAGAGAAAAAATGGGGTGGGAGAGGAGGGGTTTGAAGAGAGAGATTTGCACCCCCGTTTGAGCCAAACGTGGCGTGATTAATGTATCTCCTTTACGGCCTTTTACCGCATTTCCTCACCTTTTCCGATCCGTGGGTGGGGGGTCATTTCCATGTTGCCGGCGTTGATCTAGGCCTCGAGAGAAATTTCCACTGCCATGCAAACCGTCGGGGGTGAGGGTGGTGGGGTGACCTGCTTGTGGGTGGTTCAGGAGGGACACCGAGGGAAAACAAAAGCGGACACGGTCTCTTGTGGTGCATACTGGCTCGCGGATATCACCACCCCACGGGGAACCTTGGTGTCCCACGTCAATCTACATCTACTCTGTAACCTACAAACCATCTCTAGGGTTTGTTGGATAGTGTCCACGAAGGCATATTTTGGTTAGTAATGGGTTAGGAATTCTTTTTGAAGCTATTAAGCTATAATTCCCATTAACTAGCAAGGGTGCAGTTAACATGAAGTAGTAATGTTAAGTACGATTTCATATGAACAGAAGACTACATGCATACTTATTCTGTTAATACGATGCCTATTATGATCTCATGTCTTTTTCCATATACATATAATCAGTTATTCTTTGAACAACCTCTAACTCGAGATTTCACAAATGGACGACTCATAAAGGTGACATTTCATGCCAATATATACGCCAATACTATCTGCTGCAGTGTTCATCCAAAACATTTTTGGCACCCCCGTTTGAAATTTCTTTCATTTTGAAATACGCAAAAGAATTTTCATATTTCGAAATGAATTTCGGTGAAAGTTCTGCATCTCTAATACCAGAGTAGTAAAACGTAAATTTGCACGCAGGATTGCGTGAGGATTCTGCCAC
The DNA here is from genome assembly GCA_933228895.1 of Platycnemis pennipes. Lineage (NCBI taxonomy): Eukaryota > Metazoa > Arthropoda > Insecta > Odonata > Platycnemididae > Platycnemis > Platycnemis pennipes. The sequence goes on along the minus strand of OW121854.1, from coordinate 44,902,002 downwards.
GGTATTTAATGAAGGCGTAGTATGGATAATGATTGATTAACATTCACTAAGATTATAGTATACTTAACTATGGACATTTGTCTTATTATCTTATGAATAAGTTTCACCTTTTGATCACTCTTTCAGTAACAAATGACCGCATACACAAAGTAATTCTAACCAAATACTTCCGAAATTTTTGGTTGTTATTGTTGCGTCCAATTGCAAAAAGTCCGTTAGGAGATGTTGTCTAGGAAATAATTGGTTAGGAACGGACATGGAATCCCTTTGGAGTGTGCGAATGAGGCCGCTGAGAAAAAATAGACCGAGGACGAAATGGGGCATGGTATGAGGTGGGTGGACTCGCTAACGGTCTGGGTGTCACCCGGGGCTGTTTATTAGCATCCATATTATGGGTTACCAGGGTCCCCTCTCCGCTCCACGGAGTCGACGCTTGATATACGACTTCGTAGCTTTCGCGGGAGGGGATAAGGGGGGACGAAAAAGGGGTTAGGTGTGGGGGCGGCGGGGGTCCGAGCCCATTGCGAAAGCCCGCGGTGGAGGAGGTGGGAGGAGAGGTGACTGGGGGGAGGGAACCCAACCCACCCCCGCAACCCCTTTGCTTTTCCACCCTCGCCCGGTTTCAAAAAATGGGAGGAGACGGTCACAAAAGCCTTCCTTCCCTTCATAGATCGCGGTATTTCGGGCCCTCCGAAAAACACCCCTGACCTCCTAGCCCATCCGTGAAAGGCTTTCCCGGGGATTTGTTTAGCATATCGTAAATTCTTCCCTGCACGGGAGTAAAATAGGGAAGGGCGTAAATGGTGGTGGAGATGGGGGGGGGGGGGTCAGGGAGAGAGGGTGTAGATGAGTGGCATGGGGAGTTGGTGTAGGAGAGGGGGATGATGTTTGAGAGGGGGTGAGGGGAGGAAGAGATCCGGCGACATCTAGCGTTCCCAAGGAGGCGCGAAAGCCATGAAAGCCAACTTATATGAGTGTGGGTTATGGTGCATCCCAGATCAACCGGTGGCGCGTAGACGGGCATTCGGCGGTCGGCCAGCAAGAATGACGGGAACGTGAAACTAAAGGGGTGCTTGCCTTTTAAACCTTGGGTGGTTGGGCTTTTGAGAAGTTTGTTTGCGTGGGTAGAGACGAGCGGAGGTAATAATCTAGGCGGAGAGGGGAGACAAATAAGCGTTAGATATTGTGTCGGGAAGAAAGAAAAATCGTAAAAGGGAATTTTACCGTCGTAGATATATAGAATAGAAGGCTTACGAAGAGGTGATGGTGTTCTGAAGTCGACAGTAAGTGTAAAAGTTCAACGAGACAAAATAAACGGAAAGGATTTTGTGAAGGCTTTGAACGAGAGGAGATAGGTGTAAGTAGGAGGGAAGGGTGAAGGAAAATTTGGAGGTTTTTTTAAACCCGATAAATGAAGTGCGGAAAGTCGTTCAGTCACTCAACTGACTGAATGTGTAAGGTTATTCAAATGAATAAATCAGTCTTGTCTCAGTTTTACAATAGCATTATCTTTGATTTAAATGTTACTGCTTTGACTAAGCCACGCATCTATGCACTGTTTTACCAACTTACTTCATGCGAAAAGAGGGGTATCTGTGATATTTACAATACCTGTTTCCTCAATCATATACTATATGTAAAATCAAGTCGTTCGGCCAGGAAAAATCGTCGAACCTTTTACGTATACCTAACTATTTAACAATGAACTATCTGCAGTATCCCTTTATACTATTTTCGGCAGGCATCCTTGATCTATATTGCCTGGGAATTCCGAGTTAGGGAATGAGCAAGTACTTTTTGGTGAATAGTGAAGTAGCAAAGGTAGTTGACTGTAGGACAAGGATGAGATCAGCCAATGAAAGAATTTCATATCATTGTGTAGAAGGTTTTTGCTCTTGTGACGCAAATGACATGTAATAGGAAATTAGAGAATAATTTGAAATGTTGCGTCTAATCTTATATCCTATTTTCTTTGCGAGTTACCCGTAGAAGGATTTTTGTTCTCTATTTCTGCAAAAACATTAACCTTTAATCCTTCTTTGCCTTGGTTTATTTTTTACAGCATATTTTCCCACTGCAATAGCCGTAATAAACAATACTGCAGCAAAAAATTAAGAAATTTCGTATTTTAGCCTCCAATGTGGCCTTTTTCTTCCCATAGTAGTATGCAATAGTATTCATAAGTATTATCAACTAAAAATGGAATCGGAGAGAAGCATTTATTTTATCCTCATTGAGGGTATGAGATATACAGACTGTCATGCACACTGTAAGATAGGCATTCTAGCTCAAGTTTCGGCTGTCCTCCTATGGTACCTGACTATACTCCTTTCACAGGATGGAAATTACAACTAAGCAAAGGGGATCGGGTTGGTGTGGTGGCTAGAGTACTGGCCTCCCATCCCGAGGGCCCGGGTTCGATTCCCGGAAGTGGCGGATTTTTCAGTGGAAAACCGGTCCCCACTTGAGTGCCTAGTGGAGGGCATTTCAAGTTCAGTACTCCGTCCGTCGGATGGGACGTTAAGCCGTGGTCCCCTTGGCGCCTTTCGTTAAGAGTAGGCTAATGCCGCCGCCGGGTTTCTCTCCACCCTTCCTCCGTTCCCTAAAAACTCCTACCATTACCCAATTACCCACCTATCCTATATGGCGCAAATGACCTCAGCTGTCGGTCGCCTCCCCTAAATAACCAACCAACCAACAACTAAGCAAATACATCTGTATTCCATGCTTTGACGTCCGTTCCATTCAGCATCCATCGAATGACGTTGACCTTGGACATTTCTCAGGAGAAAAAAAATCGAAACATTTACGCTCACGATATTTTTACGCGAAGATTTTTTGTGTGCATAGATAATGCGCAAACAGGCGGAGAAAGCCAGGAGAACGGGGGCACATAATGAAACGAAAGAAAGAAAGTGACGTCTTGAATCGATCGAAAATATACGCGTCCCATTCGAAACTCTCCGTCCCCGTATCTGAGAAAGTTTTCGGGACAGCACTGCATCTGACAGCCCTTGTAGAAATGTGAGGAGGAGTTGGTCAGACGGGTAAGCACAATCGAAACCGTCGGGAAGCCTCGAAGGAGAGAGAGAGAGAGAGCGTTGGAAAAGGAAAACAAGTCTAAAGTATTTCCGAGACCGCACGGATGTGACCCTTGTACGCCCAAGGAGAACACTGTTGTCCCCTCACCAGTCTGCTAAGACGGAAAGAGAGAGGGGGACTGGGAATGGAGAGAGGGCGCTCCCATACCGTTCTTGGAATAGATATTGGAAGAGATGGCGATTGAATAAAGGAAGGCCCGTGGGAGAGAATCGTGTCGTGGAGGAGAAGGTAAAGGGAAGAAGGCTGGAAAGGACGAGGGAAGACTCGTCTAGGAGAGATGGTAACATTCGGAGAAAGGACGGGGCTGTAGGGAATACGCAAATTGCTGGTTATTACCTGCATCGATCCGGAACGTCGCTCTGAAATATTGATTGGACCAACTCGAATGCGAGAATCGTTGCTGCGTGGCACAAAGGTCGACCTATTTCCGCGCAGAAAATATTGACACTAATGTTGCTTCAGAATACCATAGGTCAAGCTTAGATTCAAATTTGACGCATCGGAAATAATATTTGAATAAAATGTTCTGTCATACACGTTGTGAAATCCTTTCATGTGTCAATTTTTAGGCAGATTTTCGTGATATGAATGAATGAGAAAAATTGTTTGGACTCAAACTACGCCCTTTCATATTTACTTTTCATGAGTATATGATTGATATGCGTAGTTGTCTGAAATACCTGAGTCATTGTTTTAAATTACCATTCGTGTGTAAAGTGATGCAAAGTTCTAATGGAACGAATAGTTATGCATGGTTAAAATAAGGAATAGCTGAATTTCCACGAGGAAAAAATCCACCTTGACCTTTTTTCCTTGTGGAAATTCAGCTATTGCGCATTTTCAGCGGGGTACTCCGCTAATTCGCAATTCTTCAACCAAAATAAGGAATACTTTTAAAAAACGCTTGAAATACACTACTTAATACATACCTAACTATTTGCTAGTACTCTGAAATCACGTATTTATGTAATATAAATATAACTATTTACATTTGTTGCAAATTCCGTTCGGAGACCTAGTCAAGAAATTCCCAAGTAGTTTCTTAAAAAACTTCATTGTTTTAAAAGTCTGGGAAAAAGATAATGGCTGAAAATGTTACCAACAGGTTAAGTTGTTTTGAGGAAGAAAGAAATTGCACTAATTTTGTAAAGATAGAAGAATTGCATATATTTCAATCAATACTTAGCTCAGCTTTTAGGTTCAAACTGGATGCATCCAATGAAAGTTTGGTGCTTGGGGGCTTATATTTTATAGCTGTCTTCCACTGCTTACATCACTCGTTTGTTCTGGAAACTATGACGGAGAAAATGGATAGTGAACTTTCCTGTGCCAATTACTTGAGGAAAAAGACCATTACCCTAGTACTTTCTCGAGAAGTAAGTCAAATATTCAATGAAATTCAACTTTTGTTCCCGAACCAGACTCACAATACTAAAATTTTACTTTATTTCGCACGATGGAATGGTAATTGACTGGTAGAAAGAAAAACCAGAAAAAATCATTCTCCATTTTCCCAAATGGTGAACTCAAAAATAGGACCAGAAATGAGACCTTTTTCAATTCTGCCACTATTATATTCGGCCTAAACCCCATCAAGAAATTCGGAAAAACAAGAAGGGCTTCCCGCGCCTCGAACTTGAAGCAAACGCAACGGCTTTGGCCATTCAAACGGATGTAAGTGCGGAGTTGAACCACATCACCTGCTTTTGTATTCGTACGTGGCAGTGAGTAGATTAGGGTAATGCCGAGAAGACGGTAATAAAGGGAATAATAGGAAAACCAAGAGGCGGGAGGGATTTGGGATGGTTGGAGCTATTTTCTAGATGGTTCTCCAGAAGACTGGGATGAGACGAAGAGAGAGTTTGTTGAAGAGCTGATCCGTGTTGGAGATAGGGTAAAGGGTCTGGCGGGAGGGCAACTGGGGTTGGACTTCAAACGTAATAGGGGATGCAAATGGTTCAAAAGGGGCCGTGCAGGAGACAAGAGGGGGATGACTTTTGCAGTGCTACCCCACGTTCCCCGTCCATCTAACCCCCTTCCACCCCTTAACAATCCCTCCGCATTCCTCTCGCCCCCACCCCACCCATAATCTACCTCTTTTGGAACCCTTTTCCCTTGATGAGGGAGCTTGCTTGCTGTTCGGCCATGGAAAACAAATTGAGGTGGAGTTTCGAAAACTTTTTGGATAAGGGAGAGAGAGGGGGGCAGGGAGAAGGAGAGATGGTTCAGCGATAAGGTATATCTCCCCCCTCATCCTTCCCACCGGGGAGGACTTGTGTTTTCGCTCTCTCGTGTGGGGGGCGGGGTAGTCGAATGTGAACGACCTAGGACGCAAAAGGCTTGGTGAAAGAATATCTGGGGAGAGAATGGATGAAAATGGGCGTCGGACGGGCCGGAGGGTGGTAAGGATGTTTTCGGAGACGGTGGGCGTGGGTGGGCACGTATGTGGACTCGCCCACATATTTGATGGGCGGGGAATGTGATTGGAAGCAATGGTATGATGACGGAGATACTGAGAGAGACGATTTGTGTCCTCCGGAGTATTTTCGTGAGTCGGAGTCTCCGTTCAGAATAGCCCTCCCGTCTTCTTGTCTCCTGAGGTCCTGTTTTCCTTTCCCCCTTAACTAAGCCCTAATCCAATTCCTTCCCTAAGTCTCCATAAAGTCTAGGACTGTGATATCGAGTCAAATCTTGCATACATTCGGGAAATTAGGTTCTTTAATGCCATTATTAATTGCCTTCATGGTTAGACCCTATGGAAATAGGTACTCACTGATGTTTATATTGGAAGGTACTACGCATATAAGCTCCGTGGTTCTAAATGTTTCTTCATCTCAATATTTACTGGGAAAGTCTGATGCTATAACATCTTACGAAAACATTCAGCTATGTAAAACCCTGTTAAGTGATTTATTTTCTCCGGAATAGTGTTCAGTTGATTGGCACGATCTTCAGTTGTCCTTAAAATGTATTCAAGTTTAGTTTGAGTAGTATCAGGAAATGACGCCTATGTTTTGAAAACTATTTTGAAAAAATGAATCACTTGTTGGTGGTATTACACAGCTGATATTTTGTTATTCTGGTGCTTTCATTGCACTCTGGTAAAATTTTAAAAGCTAGATATTTTTATTCAATCTTTCTTGCACGTAAAACAGTAATTAGATTTTACTAAGGAAACTGTTCAGTACTATTATATTCTCTATGTGATACTAGAATTCAAAACAAAATTGGGATAAAAGATTCGTTTTTGTTTCTTAAATTTATTTGAAATTTGAGGTAAAATCGGTTGTCTGGCACCCCTTCCGTAGCGCAAAAGTGTATGTATTTTTTGTTTATAGAACTGCCTTAAAATTATCAATACCAAATATGACTCTTAGTGTTCAAAGAGTTCATTATATTCACTTTGTACTGTTGGATTCCAAGCCATTGTCTTTGTAATTACATTATTAGTTTTCTAGCCTAAGATCGATAGTGTTCTTCCATTTCCGATATTTTCCCACTTAAAATACTTTCCGGTGATGTAAACACCCGTTCTGATACTTTTTATCGTGCCGACAGCCGAAAACTTCGGCACCAGACCTGTACAAGTCCAGCAGATGACATGCGGCTGTGCTTTACCAACTTCGCTGAAGTAGCACAATTTGACGCGAAAGACCAAAGTCGTTCCACGCGGCTGGTTGGTGATTTAGAAGAACGTCCTCGCTCTCCAATTTCTCCATCCCAATGCACGATTAGCCGTCGTTGAACAAACAACTCGGCTGATGACACCATTAATCCTCCGAATAATCTTCAAATTCGCTCCTCGCAAGAGGCATTTCTAAAATATCCCTTAGGGATAAATGACATAGTATTATTTTCTATCGGACATTATCCCCATCAATGTTTTTCATTCGGCCCATAGCTGTTCCCTACTACGAAGTTTTTCTCGGTCAACATCTTTTTCGCCTTCTAGTTCGTAATATTCCGCTTCCTTTTAAAAATATCTTTGCGCTCCAAATGATAGAGCCTTCGTCATCCAGTTTTTCTTATATTCTTGAATTGCCTTAAATGCTGCATTTCATCTTTGGTGATCGCCTAGTGCTGCCAAAAGTGTGTTCGTACCCTACAACGTTCTCCGAGCTCTCACCTTTTCTTGGGTCTCTAAATGGGAAGGAAAATTTATCACGGAAGTTAATGAAACCTGCTGGTTAACTGACTTTTAAATGAGTGAGCGGAAGGGTCAGAGATACTGGTTCGGAGGAAAAGTGCCAAGATATTAAAGTGTAATGGGAGACGGTGGTCTCTTTTTTTTCCATTTTTTAAAAGTATTCGGTGGTAATGTGATGAAAATGCCTTTAGAGATAAGGAGCAGTGATATACATAAATTGAAAATGCTCATTAGTTTTTGGGTACAGTAGAATTTCAATTTATGGAGAGATTGGGAATAGAGATAAGTTCATCTTTTGTTTGCGGAACTTATAAGAGTTTCATGAGGAAAGGAGGTTGGGAAAAATCACCTGGAGGGTAATCGTCCCCACTATTTCATAGCATAAAGTTTTCCGATTTATTTACCCCCGCGATTTACTCTGCTTCGCGAAATTTGTGTTTTCATTCTAAAAGATTTGCACATAGATGAAGAAAGAAAAGTCCGCTGAAAACATAGTCTCTGATGGGTCACGGTTCACATTTTTTTCACGGTTTAGTCACGGCTTCGTTCTAACTTAATGTTTATGTTATCAATTTTTCTTAATGATTAGTTTGGATAAAAACAATTATATAATTGCTTACATAAATTCAGGAATATAATGGTATATCCAGAAAATTGATGATAAAATTTACAAAATCTCTCCATTTGAACTGAATCTGAACTGAAACTGAATGGTATCGGAAGTTATATTGCATATACCATTTATATACAGCAAATAGGAGAATTTTTCTCACCAGGTTTCTCACGCTCTACCTACATTTTTCAGTTTATTGCTGGGAATTTTCGGGTAACTAGGATTTTGTTCTTTTAAATTAGATTAAACTAGGAATTTAAAAATCATTTCCACCTTCAAAATTCAGAGTAATCAGAATTTGGCAAACGTTATTGAATTGTGTACGCTTTGACTGGTCCCTGAAAATTATATTGTTTGCAATAACAAACTAATGGTAGAATAGAGAGTGTTGAGTGGGGAAAAGATGTTTATACATTGATTCTAAGTATCACTCAATAAAGTAAGGCTAGATTGAAGACAGAGATTATTCGAGAGATAACTTTTTGTAATGGAGAATCGAAATGATGATTTATAGCAACCTCCGATGATACCCTCATGAATAAAGTTGTTCTAAACTTAGACTCTTGCATATTTAAAGTCAATCTGAATAATCGATCAAGAAACTTACGGTTCTCGAATCTTTTATATAAGGGTTAGACCAACTAAGTCGGATACATGATTCCAGTCGAGGGTGTCACTGCTTAGTGGAAAATTTACGCCATTAGGCAGTAATTTCCAGAATATATTTGTTAAAAAGTTTGGGAAATTTGTATTTTCAGAATAGTTAAATGGAAATTCTCGAGTAGCAAAATATTTATTTTGATTCGTCTCTTGGTAAAATGTTAATGCGGATTGCAAAACGTTTCACAAGATATCAAGAGCGATTTTGATTGAAGTTTGGAATAAATATTTAACTTCCACTTCCATTGAGAACTTTTAGTGAGTCAACAGAAGGATGTGAGGGATGGCTACCAATGAGGGCAATATTATTTTACTATGGCCAGTGCTCACTTTAGCACTAAGATATAGTTGTAGAGTGTAGTGAGCATCAGAGCAAAACTATCACCGCAGGGAGCAGATTACGACTGAATAACCATGCTTGGACAAAACCCCATAGGTTAGGTTTCTGGCGTGTCTGAGAGAAGAGAAATATGAGACAAGGTCACGAGGGCATTTGAGGGAAGGGGATTGTGAGGTGGTGGATCTGAAGCAACTGCGAGCGTTCAGGAAACGTGTGTAGAGGTCTTAAGAGGCCTGGAAGATACAGAAGGAAGATGCGTTGCAAGGTGGGTTAAAAAGACAGAGATAGGAAGAATTCAAGGCTTAAAAGGAGGGAAGGAGACGGAGAAAAAGTAAGACAACTTCCTCATGCGTCCGGAACATCCGGAAGGAAAGGGTTAAAGAGAAGTGAGGGACGGATATACAGGGACTATGTGGTCAAGGTACCTATCTAAGTACCCTAAGTACTCTATGTGAGTATATTCAAGCTTGTTTTCGTTCTCGAGGGGTTAAGGAAAAAGACACAAAGTGCGGAGGAAGTTGTATAAAATAACATTATCACGAAATTATAACATGTGAAAAACGTATATATGTTTTTATGTTGTTTTATATCGCGGCAGGAAAAGGGGATTTTTCCTGCCGCGGGGACGAGGTAGAGAGCTTTAAAGGTTGATTCCGCGCAGGGAGATTGCCTGAATTTGGGTCGGATAATCTGATACTTAAAGAAGGCTTAGAAAAAGGAAACAGGGAAAAGACAAAGCTGACAAATGGACGGTAGCCTCAAACGAGCAGAGGAGTTGACTGGACTGTGTAGATTAAAAGAGCATTAATACAACTCTACTCTTCTCATGTTAAAGAAACTTTTTTCTGGTGTTTTTAGCAATTTTACATCAAATGACCGTATCTCCTATTTTGTATAGACTTTGCTAAACTTTACTGAAATTCAAGTGGTGGATATCCATAATTATACATATATACTAATTATACATGAACGAATGGCTATTCAACGATTGAAATCAAATTCAAGGAAATATAAGAACTAAATTACTTTGGATAAAAATACTGAGTTTTTCAACGCCCGAATGGAAAAATGTTAGGATGGTATCGACTGAAAATAGGCAATAAAAATTTAATTTGAAGCTGCGTATCATTTGTTGAATGATTTGCGAAAATATTGTTTCAAAAGTATCAACACCCCAAAATGAAATACGTAAGATAATTCATCAGAGTTTTTATGTGAGGATCAGTATATCTCTAGTAATGAAAACTGGGTACTAAAGAATTCAAAAATTGGAAATGGCATTGTATGAGGACACGCAAAGAAAGCCTATGAGTAAGGCATTCTTATTATAATGAAAAATGCGAATATAAAATCAATATACTCATGATTTATTTTCAAGACTTCCTACGGAAGAAATGAATAACGTTCTTTCAAGTGTAGGAAGTATGCGGAGTTCCTACCCATGTCTAAAAAGTAATAATGCAGAAAATTCCAATGGATGGTCAGCTGAATAATACATTCGAACACAACTGGAAGAAATAGAGATTAGGTAAAGATTTAATTTTAGCCGATCACGAAATTTGGAATTCAACGATGAATAATTCTAGTTTTGGGTGGCATCTAAAATGAAGCTCAGGGATACCGAATTTATGATGCATAATGAACTAAGGTTTTTATCTTTAGCCCGGATCAAAATAAAAAAAGGCTAGCCAAAGGAACACGGTAAAAAATGGAAAAATATCCATTTGAAATTCATAGTAATTGATTCAAACTGAAACTTTTCGGAGAAAAGAAGAACTTATGTCATGAAAAGAAAAATTAAGCCATGGATACTTAAAAATTTTAAACATCTTTTTCGATATAAGTTTTACCCTTAAATTCACTTCCCCGCATTAAAGTTAGTTGGTTTCACCTGTGTGGAATACAGAGAACTTTTTATTGATATAAATGATTATTCTCAAATCATCAAATATGGAGAATAAATTTAGTCCAAGCTAATTTAAGGTTTACTCTTAGCTGCAAATAACTTTTCATTTCTCATCAATTTTCATTTTTCCAACCTTTTCAAACCAAAGGGTACCAGAACCTGGATAAATAATAATGTTATTTAGTTTATGGATAATACGATACGGTTTGCTTAATTATTATATGTAAAATATGATTACGGCATTAATATTTGATTAAATATATTGAGGAAACTCTCCCCGACAACCATTAGGTAAATTGATTAACCAATCCATGTGTCCTCCAAGCAAGAGAGTGGGCGTTAATTCGCAAATCCTTCACCCCGAACTAATCCGGAGCGTTTCTAATTAAGCACAACCGTACCGCTTTATAGATGTTAAACACTCAGCGTTGAAACGTTTACGGTAGTAAATGTTGATTTACCAACCGAAATGGGCTAGACGTTAGCTCATCAAATCTGAAAATTATTAGGACACGCTCATCGCCATCACTTCAAAGAGACGCTTATTAAACGGAACGGCTTTGGAGGCATGAGTGTGGGAGAGAGATCAAAAAAGGACGTCGCAAAACCATCCCATAAACATAATTTTATTTTAATTCACGGCGTGAAGTGGGTGCGATTGCCATAAATCATTCCGCGCGCCTGGGAGATGGGAAAGGAGAGAGAGTAAGCATTAAAATGAGATATATAACAAAGCCAGGACGACATTTCAGAAGACCTTCCGACTTTGGTAGATTATCTACCCCTCTTTTTCCCTCTCTGAGCTGCCACCCGGAGGCTAACCCCACTATACAAATGCTGAGTAGAGGCCGGGGGAGGAATAGTTCATGGAAACTGAGGACGAAAAAAGCACTGGGGAGCATAAAAAGACGGGTGGCTGGTGAGACAGAATGGTGATCAGTTGAGGAGACGCTTGTATATACCCTTTGGGAAGGACTAAGTGATCCCTATCCGTCATAGGCAAAGCGTGAACATTAATCCGAGAGAGAGATACGGCTGTAAATCACTTACGACGATCTCGCTAAAGGTGGTGCTGCTATTGTTGAGCTGACGGAGGTCCTGAAAAATCTCGCTATGCTCAGAGGAGATGATGAAGGAAACAATAAAGATATTTTTACGCACAATGCGTCAACTTTTCCGAATATGACTTCAACTCACCATTATTATCATCGAGACTTAAGATGAAGATAATTATTAGTTTTCCACTGGTGAAGCTGAGTCTAAATGGACTTCCAATGTTTCCCACGACGTTTTTCATTGATTAATATAGTCCAGGATAAAATAAAACTCTTGATAAAGGTAAAGACTGCTGAAGTCTGTTGAAGTCTAATACAGTGGTGATACCGGTCGAGTCTGCCAGAGTACTGGATACTCAACTCTTCCTAGGGATCGGGTTCGAAAATTGGTAGACTCTTCATCGGAATCCCTGATTTAATACGAACTGGAAAGCATTCCATCCGTATTCCATCCACTTTATCCGTAGAGTGTGAAACTACGTGCTCTTCAGACTCGTTCGTTAAGAGCAAGCTAATAGCTATGCGGGATATCTCTTCACTTTTTCTCATTTCCTTTCCAATGCCACACTTCTCCTCCCAGCCTGAGATGTCTCTAAGTGCGAAGTAGCTGAAATACCACTGATGATGAGTGATGATGTTACACTATTCCTCTGATCTCGGTTCTCTGCTGTATATTTTTAATTATTTGGCTAAAATAAATTTAATCATACGAAAAAAACCTCCTTAATTCAGTAGAAATGTCATTTTATCCGGCTTTCTAGGCTGAATAAAGGACTGACTGAATATTTGAATACAACTTTTGTGGCTTTTTTTTGCTTCTCTGTTGCGTATCGATGATTGAAACTGGTAGGGATCTCAGAGATCTCTTTGTCAAACTGTATGATACGGAGAAATGGTGTGATGAGTAGAAGAAAAGAGAGGCCTGGAGAAAACTTTAAAAACAAATGGGAGTACCTTAATCGGCTATATCTTGAGGTAGGGTAGTCCGATGTAGACGTTAGTAGAACGGCAATAGAATGGCAGGACTGGAAAAGGAAGGGCTCGTTTTAAGATATCAAGAGCAAGCAGTGAAGGGTTTAAAATGAGAACAATTAAATAAATATGAAGAGAGTAGCTTATTGGAGAATCGAGGGGAGAGCTAGAAACCAAACAAGTTTTTTTCTCCACTGCTATGAACGGTAAGCAAATGCGTAGAAATGAGACTTAGCTTCTTTAGATCATCATGGAAACAAGGTGGTTTTCGCATTATCCGGCTGTGCCAAAAGTTTTTCGTTCGATTCCTGGTCCATGAAACCTTTTCTCTGGCAGTTTTCCCCGAAATTGATAACTAGTGATGATGGGATACGTAAAATGATGTGAATTTTAATTTCATCTACATCTACATCTTCGCAATAACCTGTAAGCCACTGCGAGTGTGTGTGGCAGGGGGTGAATATCACCAAACTTGCACTATTGACATGCAACTAGGGTACTACATGGAAACAGGCTACAAAATAGGGTCACATGCAGCTGCATGGTTAATATCTACATAGTAATAAAGGGATTGGTTGTTAATACGTGCATTGTGCACAACAGACTACAGTGTTTCACCTACCCTTTGCTATGCTGCCTCGTTTCGTTTGTCACTTGCAATCACGGAAACATCTTTGCGGTCCCCTAGTATCCTAGTCTGAAGGTGAAAAGGGTGCAGTGAGGAAGGTGAAATGATGGATTCACGTCTTCCCCGATGTGTCAAAAACACCAACTTACTCGGGAATGAACCAAACCATCCACCTTCGTGAACCACATGAATCTACGGGGGAGGGGAAAAAGGTCAAACGGGAACAAATTATCGCAGAATCGATTCGTTTTTCTTTTTACTTCCAGTCGGAAGCGAATTTTTCAAGTGGAGACAGTGGTTAGGCGACGCAAAAGTCATCTCGATGGATTTCGGAATAAAATTAAATTCCGGATACGCTCGCTTCGAGGAGAAGTAGCCCTCGGCGTGAAGGAGGAAGGGAAAAAAAACTGAGCAACAGCTCTCAGTGAAGCGTGCGGGGTGTCGGGGTAGAGGAACATCTCAACTAACAGCCTCAAACTGAAGCACGGGGTTCATTATAGAAGTTTTCTCAAACCCTGCATATTACTTCATCGCGCGGCGGGAACGTTTCCGATTTTTTATTAGATTATTTCCGAGCTTAATATTTATCCTGGCCGAAGCGAAATGAATGAACTTTAAATATACACCACAAATGTATACATATGTACTTTAGTATATCCCTATTCGGAATATATATTTATATTGATGAGTAAAATTTGAAATACCTACGGCATTGCGTTGAAGAGACGGAATTATTTATTATAAATTATATATATTAATTATAAACAATGGGTATGAATGTCCTCCAAGAGAAAAGGTGATGAGCGACTCTATTTCAAACTTATAAGGTCTCATCTAAAGTGGAAGCAAGTACTTGAAATCTAACAAATAAAAATTTGATTTGAGTATCGAACAAGGCGCTACATATCAAAGAAGTGCTCAGAAAAAAAACCACATTGAGCTCAGAAAAAAATTCACTCGGCTGTTGGAATGATTTTGTAGTAAAATATTGTAGACTATGAGGTTTGACGCCATATTAAAGTTACATATTTGATGATTTAAAATTACTTGACTGAAAAGCTGAATTTTTTTACGCCCGCACCACATCAACAGTACAGACCGCATGGACATGTGATAAATTGATGGAACAAAAGATCAATAATTACCAATCATACACAATTTTTCCCAATAGCAACGCACAGCCGTAGCTCAAGCGAAGTTTAATACTTTGATGGAATTTACAGCTTCAACCGTTTTTCTCATAGTATTTTTCATCTAAACTCCATTTCCCTGGCTAGTGACTTATCACTCCCACCCATGCACCTTTAGTTGATAAACAGGCACAAGAGTAGACGAGTATTGAATTGAAGCACGTAGTTTTTCGGCAACCCTGGACATCTTAGTCTGTTAAAGGGAAGGAGTTTTCTAGGAAACCGATGAAGGGAATGGTTTGAGATGGGACGGTTAGAATGGTTTGATGGTTAGGGATTATATACGTCTTCCTCACAACCAAACCCACCCGTCAATTATATGGGTGTATGTATATTGATACTCATGAGTATATATTATCAGGAGTAAAAATAAATAAAATTGCAATTTAATTCATTCATTGAAATCGTTCGTACACTCGAGAATGGGACGCATGTAGTGGAATGTGAAATGAAAAACAAGATTTTTTGCCGTTGGAAATTAATGACCAGAGTCATAGCAACAATGGAGGAATACACGTGGGAGAGTTTAATGTCTAGATTTATAACTTTACCCTCCGATAATCAAACTGTTAATCCAGGCCACGGAGATTAATTAGAAACGATTGCAAAATTCTCGCGGTGCATAACTAACGGGATAGTGTGAGGATTATTATAAAAATTGGGTTTATTTTCTCGTGGGAAAATCAGCATGATTGGGAATGGAAGCTCAAATTAAACCCGATCTATGGTAGTCGGTGATAATTAAAAAAAGAAGTACGGAGCGATTTTATCCATTTTTTCCGGGAGAGAGGGAGCGTTTGCATATGTAAAGCATGGCTTCAGGGAATAAGGGCGAACCGCCCAAGAAAGAGTTTATTCATCCGTCGGCGACCTTTTCTCTCTCTCTCTTACATAAATTTCTTTTCCTTCGGAGCAAAGAGTGCTGTATCTTCATTTTCCTTCTCAACCGTAACACCTTAAAAGTTCCACCTGGTGTATGAAAATCAATCCCCATTGCCCCTACCTCGCAACTGAACTTCATTTTTAATGGTTTTATCAATAGGAGGATTTGCTAAACCAATCTTCCCTATTCATTTCTAGCTAGGTTACATCCTGGAATTTTTCTTTCCTGATCCTTTCCTGATTTGGCTCACGTACTTACATATGCCAAGGTCTTTTTCGTGGAGTCGTTTTTTTCTATTTTTTTCGATTATATTTTTGAAAACTCATCATGCCTCAGTTGTGTACAAACCACCTAATTCTTTTATCTCGTTCTTGTGCTTTATTTCTCGGTTATTCGACATGCTCCTTCATTTTTTAATTTTATCAGTCAATTTAATCTTCCACCACTCTAACTACACAAGAAATCTCTCTGAATTCTGTATTTTTTATATCAGCATTTCCGATAACCCAGATCTCTGACAAATATGAAACACCAATATGCCTAAATTATAAAAAAATGCTGTTTCCTCATCATTATTTTAAATTTTATTATTTTACCACACCTACAAACAATGGAATTGGATGGAAATTTTGTAGCCACGACTGCCGATGGCTCCCGTACAAATATCCAAACATTTAGCTGCTAAGGTAAGGGAACACCCGTTAACTAAACACCCGTTGTAACCCATTAACTAAATCATTACCTCAATGTTTAAATCGGAAGTTGGTCTAATTAGTGAGGAGAGAGCTCACCGAGTACCTACCAAGCTAAAAGCGTATGAGATCCAGACATCAGAAAAAGGAGGGGCAGTTTCTTTCCTTTTACCGTCTGTGGTTTCCCAGGAAGATCTGGTGCCCTGAGAAACATGTAGCTGGACTTGCAAGTGCGAGATTTGAACCGGATACTTCCGGTCAGTGGCCAAAACTTTACACCCTCTGGGCCACCGTATCGTCGTAAATTATCGATGCAAATGGGAAATAGGAAATGAGGACTCTTTAAGAATGATAGAACACTCATCATAATTTATTCTTCAACTTATCTTATGAATTTAATGCATAATATATTCGAAAACATTCTAATATTTTTGATTTTTTCATGAATAAATCTAGATAGAAGTTACGGAGAGTAAGTATTTTTTGTTGGAAAAGTTTGCCAGAGAAATAAGAGGGGGTTTGGGTGGAGCTTAAAGTGGGAAAAATATTATTTCACGCAGAGGGTGAGGAGGAAGGAGGTAGAGGGGGGAGGATGAGCAGGAACGGTTGCCTTGGAGACTGGTTTGAAAAAATAATTAGAGGAAGGGAGTGAGAGGGAGAAAAGAGTTGGGACTCTAAGACAATAAGGCTCGGGTGAACAGATTTTTTAATGCCGTCATCTGCCTCACCGCGGAGGAAGGGTATCGCGCAAAGAGGGGAACGAACGAAGAACAATAGAACGGGAAAGGCAGGAAAGCTGATATTTATAGAACTGGAAAATTGGGGAGATTTCCAGTCATGGAGGGCAGGGCAAAGGGTGGAGGAACTGGACTTGGGGAAGGGGATGAAAGATGCATTAGCGGGGAGAATAAATGAATGAAACCAACGGTCTGGGTAGCAAAAGCATGGCTACGAGTATTTTAACATCGGCGGAAGATGATGAGATACGGGGAGATAGACATGCCAATATTCGTTCTTGTGCAAATTCTCGTGGTGTCTCATGCAAGCCTAACATGTTGCGGTAGCTTTGCAAGCCAATGAGAACTAGTTTTAATGTTAAGCATAAGAAATGAAATCGTTTAACTTTTAAGTAGTATTTTATTCTTATCTCCTTGAATAAAAATTTACGCGTCCAAACCATTGAATCTAGCACCATATCAGGTATAATTAAGCCAATCAAGCAATTCAGACGTCTTTCATCAACTTAGTATTCTAAGCCAATGATAGACATTTTTCTGGAATAGAGTGGACTTCTAAATTTAACGGGCCTGATCAGCAGCCCTTGGTAACAGTAATCGTCGAAGTTGAATGCAACGGATCAACCTTACCACTTTTGTAACACATTATCCATAAAGCAGAAACCCACTCACTTTGTTTGCATTCCCCGACGTGTATAACAATTATTAAGGACTGATAGTAAAAGTTTTCTTTCCATTCCCGCCTTTTGCTGATTGAATACAAAAATTCCTACCATGTGTTTCTCCTCAAAGGATAAGCGCCTCCGTATCTTTTAGTATGATACTTTTTACAAAGAACTGTTGCAAAATATTTTACAGAAAAACGTTCACTCAATTTGCCAAATACTATTTTTATTATATTATTTATTTTTTACTAGTCTAATATTTTGTTTTATTTGGACAGATAAATTTTCTCCTTGGATGAGAAGGTGGCATATCGCAAAACTCTTACAGATGAATATCTACGTTTATGATTTTGAATTTTCACTAAGGGACATATTAATCCATTTATGTTACTTTAAAAAAAATACGGAATATTATTTTAGAATAGCCTTAGCACGTGCTTGGCTTCTCTATTGTCAAAATAGAAACAACTCTTCTCCATTGCTTTGTTCCATGCGTCACGTGAAAATTTAAAAGGAGTCAAAATTAGAGGCGGAATATATGCTTATGAAAGTCTTCTACCCGACGCGAGGCTGAATATTGTTTCAGTTTATGACGAGAAGTATGAGTGCTCAATAGTAGCACAGAGATATAGTTGGCACGTGTTAGGCATATAACAGCATGCGGGATTTATCACAAGAGATTGTCTTCAAAGCATGATATCCTCTTTTGTCATTCCACATCCTTGCTACCCAGGAAGAACTGAAAATGGCCGTGGCTCGGATGTGAAGGAATTATTGCGTCGTAACTTTTTGAATTGGCGAATTTTCTTCATAAAATTGAAAATTATTGCCGTGAATTTTTCTAGGATTGATAATTTCATCCCCTACCTCAATAAGTCTTCATAGTTACCTAAAACTTGCTATCCGAATTCAATGCGGGTACTAAATCATGACTTTTACTTCGTTTTAAAGGTTAGGTCACCTTTGCTAGTATTCATCTGTGTGAGGGAAAAGAAAATATTTGAATCTATCGCTAATAGTGTTATAGTAGCAGTAATATTAGTAGTACATCGATATCATGATTAATTTTCATCGCTCATGGAGAGTGTTTTTTTTCCTATTTTAACCGATTTTTGTATTTTACCGTTATTGAACATGAGCTACTTGCGGGTTGGGTTGATGTCTGTTCAATCTGTTGTGGTTTTCAAGTGAATCTCTAATAAAATATGTATCAGGCCAGTTCTCATAACGAAACGAAAACACTGTTGATAGCATCTATATCATCTCGCAGCACAATCTCCATATTTCTACTAGAGATATCCCTCGCGTGTGACATCTATCACAATAGCCAACACATACCGCGCTGTACTTACACTAACAGTTCACTTTTATATTATACCTGCGTGATCAAGCCGATATTTAGCGGTGGTCTAAGTGATACTCCAGGCATCGTAGGAAAACTCGGCAATCATAATCAGAGGAAAAATTTAACCAGTGCTTCGCCACTTCAAGCACAATGGAAATTAGATTTCTGTCCAGATTTTGCCAATGGTACCATTCTCCTGTAACGCACTGCAGGTCACGTTGAGTCGACTCCGGCGGACTCTGCTATCTCGCGGTTCCAAATCCTAGCTTTAGGTTTCCACTTCCCTCCGAGAGGATTCCACCTCGTGAGAGAGAAGTAGTCTCGCTTCGCGGGGTCCCTTTGCTCCCCCCTTTCCACGAAAATGGATGCGAGCGGAAAGAGTGAGAGACAAGGAGAGAGGAGGACGTTTCCTCTCGAGTGGATCCCAAAGAGTGGAGAGGCCAGAGTTGATACACCGAAGATATTATGAGCGAGAGGGAGAGAGAAGGAGGGAAGGGCAAAAGAATATACGTACGCGTTAAGTCGGTGGAAAAGAATGATAAAACGTGAACTCCACTCGGCTCTGCTCCCGAGAATTTTGTGCCCGGCTCACGTTAAGGCTAAAAGCTCTGCAGAGAGGAGGGCTTCAAAAAAAATAAAGACTTGCTTTAAGCCTTGTCCATGCATTGTTTATGCGCGGAGAGCCGTAACAATAAATTTTTGAGCCCTCTTTACTCTACGGCCGTGCAATCTAATCTCGGGATCAAGTCAACCCTCGAGCTGGTTTCCTTCTTCGCCCATCCCCGCAAGAGATGCGCTGAGCCACAGACTGTACCATCGTAGCTGCAGCTATTAGGGAAGGCAAGATAATATGCACTATATGGATAGATTGGTATTCGGGAAAAGAAGGGGATTTTGAAAAAGTGTGGAAGGAAACCCGGCCCCCATCATTAGCACACTCTTAATTTAAGGCACCAAAAAGTCACGTCTTAACGTCACATCGACGGCCTGTGAACTGAACTAAAGGAATCCCCAACATGGTACTCAAGAACGGACAGGGATCTCTCTGAATAATCTGCCACTGCCAGGGCGTGAACCCGGATCCGTGGAATCTGAAGCCAGAACTCTTGCCACCTCATCAATCCGATTCTTCATGCGTCATCGTTCATCGCCTCTCTGTCTCAATATTATTCATACAATCATATATATTTATAATGCCACAATTGATCTATAAGAGTGCTCAAGTGCCATTACATCAAGCTGTTCATTCGGCGAAAAAGGTTTTTGCCAGAGAAAGTACGGACGAAATGTGTTGGACGCAAATAACGTGGGAAGCCATAAATTGAATAGGTTAAGTCTGGATATAAGGGAGGAAGAGGAGGTGGTGGAATGATGACGCAAGCAAATGCAGGAGGGTTGGAGAGACAAGCTCGGGAAAGGGTACGCTTCGTCGAGAGTTACAAAGTTTAATCTTGCAGGCCTGCCGACGCATTCCCGGCAAACAAATGCCTATTAGCCGAAAGAAACGACCCAGATAAATTCAAATCCATTGGAGAGTTCCTCGACAGAAAGTTCTAACCCCCCCACCCGATGAGGATTGCATCGCGGACTTCTTTTCGGTCCCTCGGTCCATAAGGACTCCCTTAGCGAGGGAGTTACCCGGTACGGGACGGAGAAAGACACGAAAAAGAGAAAGAACAAAGTGAATCCGTCATCGTAATGAGGAGATGATAATGATGGCGGAACTAATCCAATCCTTGGGGAACCGCGCGAAGTCGGGGAGGAATCTCACGAGGCAGATGGAATGGTTGCCGCGGGAATCACGAACAAAAAGTTGGAGAAATAATACCACGATTCCTCCTACTTGGGCGCGCGCGATGGTTTCATTTTATTTCCCTCGAATTCACGGAATCCTCGAGCGAATTACGCACGCACTGCGGAGCGAGGCTCGCTCAACAAACGCCTGCAAACAAACATAAACACACACACACACATGGGAAGGAAATTATTAAAGGTTTCCCTTACTTTTGCCGCGGGAGGTTGACCCTTAGGGAACGTCTCACGTAAGATTCCTCAGGACGACGGAGGCAAAGCGACAGTCTAAAGAGACCGTAAACAGGTGTGGGTGGACTGTTTTTTTTCCTCTCCCCCGTGATATACAAAGGGAAGTGAGTTTAAAGAGCGCGTGCGTGTTCAGCGGGGAGGGGAATGGATGAGAGGCTGGATGGAGGTGGAAATGGAGACGGGAGATGGGACAGTGGGAGATGTTGGTGAAGAGAGAGAGGAAGGAATGGAAGAAGAGATGTTGGGCGTAGCTTTGGAATTGGAGAACCCCCGTCGCGAGATCGCAGAAGGGCAACTCTCGGTGCTACACTGCTCGAAGCGGAAAGTTCACCATTTTCATCCGCGGCACCCACAGCTAGCTTTGCAAATCGGCAAAACGTTGGGGTGCGGCTTGGAACTGTAAACACCGAATTCCTAGAAACGGCAAGGGTATGGAAAGCGATGCCATAAAAAATCCAGGCGAGGCTGAGAGATGTATTTACTCCAATTAAGACGAAACTCTAAAAGAGAAGTTAGCTATGCCGGGCGTTGTCTCTTTGCTCAGTAATTTTGCTTACTTCATCACTTAGCAAAACCAACGTTTCTGTAAAGCTAAGTACTTTTCCAAACCCTTCTGTCATCCAGGTCTCATAAATGGACATATATAGATAACCCGTACGTCAACTAGACGGTAAATCTTTTCTTGAAATGCATGTCGTAACATTTATTTCCAGAATTCCAAATTAATTTAATTGCAGAACGGTTTTTGTGATTTGAAATTACAGCATGCGTCAAAATCATGTTGTGAGCATACGTTTGGTGCATTAGGAATACTTTACACAAATGTGATAACTAGGCTTCACAAAAATATACCTATGCATTTACACAGGACTTCATAACTTCTATATTAATCCTGTATCACATGCAAAAGTGAAGATAATTCAAATTGTCCGCTGAAAATATTGTCACTATACACTTGCATATAAATCACATAGGTCAAAAAAAATTCTCATCTTAATTCTCACCATCTCTTACTCTCACTATCACGTCTCTAACGTGCCGTAAAAGAATTCCTATCCGTTAGGAAATATTAGCTGGTTTACTCGTAACCCACATGAATTTCTTTGGTGTATCAGGATGTTTTTTCTTAATGATTTCTTGACTCCATCTTTGCCTTCAATCACAAGATATTGCTTGATTTGTAAATATATTTGGTCACTGGTAATAAATTCCTATTGTTTTTATGAATATTGAATTAAAATAAATGCGTATCAAATTCAGTCTGGGGTTATAGGTGAAGCATAAATACGTATTCGTGAAGTGAAAATTGGATGAGGCCACACTCATCCCAGTATATCGACAAATTGTTATTTTATTTTTCAGGGTCATCTTCTATAAAGCAATAGGCTTTAACATCTTCTTCTTTTGAATTGATCGGCCCTTTCTTCCAATAAAATCCACTCTATATTTACATCTACCATTCTATCTTTCCGAAACTTAAAAACCCTCATATTATACAAGGCAGTAGCATTCTGGTCTCCTCACGTTAGGAAATCGACACGTAATACACATATTGTGCTAACGCAGAGGTGATTGGCAACGTTTATAGGCATCCGCTAAGCAAAAACAGCTTTGCCACCGATGCAACCGACCAATATACAAATATATTCGAGCCGTGGAAAGACTTGTTTTCCGTACACTGCGATGCGCAAACGAAATTAACCAGCATTATCAGGCAGCCCAGATTTTCGTCCGATCCCACCGACACCTCCGGCTCGCAATGGCCCACACCCATGGCCTCCTCGTGCGAAGAATAGGTGTCGACGAGTTCTGCGGGCGGATTGTACCATGAGAATCCAAGCCCAAGGGAAATATTTGACCCGTGTAGAGGGGAGTGGGTGTTGTAGGTGAGGGATAAAGTGGGAGGGAGGAGATAACAATGGAATTCAGAGGGAGAGAGGGGAAGAGAGAGAGGGAGGGAGAAGAGGAAAGAGCTTTTGAATGGAACGGGAAGGGATTTGGCGGAGAAGCGGAAGGAGTGGATGGAGAGAGGAAGGAAGGACGGGAGGAAAAGGAGGCAGCGGAGATGTTGCAGGGAGGATCCTTTTTGCTCCATGACCCAAAACGTGATGCTGAACATACTGCCAGCACCTGTGTTTAGTAGCCTCAAAATTTCTACAATAGCTTGAATGATAATCGAAAGGGCTCGAATTTTTTAAATTCGAAAAAAGAAAAACTAAAAACAACCGGAGAGGTTATTAAGAGGCACAACTACCATGGGTGTGAAATCAACAAGATTCGCCATATAGGTAACGTAAGGTACAAAATTTAAATTTGATTTCGCTTCGAAAAAGGTTTTAACTTTCATCCTCATGTTAGCACAAAAATGTCTTCAATGGTGTGACTTGTAAACGAAAAACATAATTGACTTGAAGAGTTTTAACAACCGGTTACTAATAAGTGCAATATTGGGCTGAAATTTTCACTGCTTGCTTTTCAGTCGATTATATTATTAGACAAAATAGTCAGCTCTATGAGAAATAAACGCGAATGACCGTTTAGTTAATATGAGTGTGCAATTGAATTTGGTTCCTCGTTTTAAATAGTGATTTAGCTTTACGTTCGGGGATGCAAGTTTAAAAGGAGAATAGGAATCTTAAGTCATTATTTTTCAGAGGATGCAACTTCATGAGCAAATTCGATTCAGCGTCAGAAATAAAATATGCCAAAATTAATCAAAGTCGTTTCTTAGAATTACGTGCGGTATGCATTAATGAGGGTGTAATAATATATTTATGATATTCATATGATTCCAAGTAGTAAAATAAGTTTCTACATTTTCATCTACATCTACATTTGAGAATCTAGAACCTTCAATTTTCACAACCACCATGATGATGGTATCGTAATAAGATAAAAGACGGTTGACAGCTATCAGGTTGGTGGAGTCCCGGCCTCCCAATCTCGCAATCAATGTTTGACCTAATCCTGTCTTGGGCTCGGATACTGTTATTGCCTTTGAATGCAGCATAGAGTTCCGTGAGATAAAATGGTGAGATGTAGCGCGAATACATGGGGCATCTTTTGCGTAATTCTACTGATACCACTAGGTATTCAGGTTAAGTGGCACTACCATATTATTGATGTATTCATTACCGAACGCGGAATGTTAGTGCTACGTTCTGCACCCATATTTTTTTTCAGAAATTTTAGGAAAGAGTACGTGATTTTGTCAATATATTTTCCGCTAAAATTTCATCAACTATTCTCAAAATAGGGAAGTAAATATCACGGTCTCTACGACTCCCTGGGCTCAAAAGATATAGACAGAATATAGGAGTGGATTTGCCAATCAATTTTTGCGCTCTATGTCAATTAAAACCATTGATTTGCATAATAATCAAGGCGATATAATTGCTATAAATATTCTAATTTCATAGTATTTATAAGTAAAAGTACCGTTTGAATTAAAAATAAAATATAATATGATAAAACTTCGTTCTTAAATGTTTCCAAATATTTCAGTGTCACGAAAGAAAAATAATTTGAATACCGAACTGTTCGGCCGAAAACCAAACGGGTGGCAACCTCAAAATTAATATTTACGCCATTCTCACAATTCAATTCTATTCTCCAAGCAACCCGGAAATGCTACATTTGATTCCAGACGATCGCATTCACGAAATGGGGAACGAACTATTTTTCGAAGTGTCCCATTAGAATTCCCCGTTAGATTTTCCGGATCCGTGGCATTTTTCGCTTCATCAGGGAGAGAATGAATGCCATCCTCAGCTCCTGGGAGGATGGAATAAGCGGTGTGGAAGCAAATAGAGCGGGGGTGGGTATTATTGGGGCTGGGAAGTTCGTTGTCAGGGTGTGCCGGTGGGGTAGGGAGAAGAGGTTTTAAAGTAAGGGGCGGCGGTTGACTGCGGAGGTGGCGCTACGACTCAAGGAGGATCGTGGGAAGGCACCGTCTCCGACTGGGATCGGCGAGGTTAAACACGCCGAAGGTGGAAAGTTAAATATTCCCTGTAGGTGGAGGAGGTAAGAGGACAAGTAGGGAAGTCTGACGTGGCAAGGGGTTTTGTTCGCTGATATAGGCCGGGGACGAACCCCTAGGATCCTCGCAAATCACTCTAATAGACAAAAGCCCCCACCAACTTGGGTGTTGATCCAGATTTTAATATTCCAAGAAATTCGCCCTGCCTTGCACTTCGGGTGATGTGTAAATTATTAACGGGATAGTGCCCTTGAATGTGGGTCTATTTGCTGCGGAAGTATTGCGACAATTCCTTGGGCTCTCCATGGACATGATATGGCACTATTGTCACGTGGCGAAAAGCAAATGCAAAATTTAACCTCCAGTTGATGGCTTTATGATCACATTCTCGACTTGAAGCAATCCTAACATTCAATTTTTGGGAATATCGTGTTCAAAGGGATGTTTGAAGTGGATTATTGTGCATGAATATGCATCTGCTATTAAGTACCACTCATTTGTATGCATTTTTGTGCCGCCTTTTATTAACGTAGAATATCCTAAAATCAGTAATTTTCCAACAGCAGTGGTGGTGGGAGGTATCTCGGAACACAAAGAAAAGAGATTAAGGCAATCAAGGCATAGTATTACATCCCAACAATTTGAATCCGTATTTATGTGGTGGTTTAATAGTCTATATAATATATAATTCATTTGAAACAATTCTTTCATTGTGGAAAGAATTGGGTTACGTTTACCGATAGATAAGGAAAATATCTAATTTGTATGTCTTGGTAAGTAATTATAGCATTGGAATTTTTCTGTAAAATTCCCTCTTGAAAGTATATTCCTATGCTTTAAAGAAAGTTTCGAACCAGAAAACGTCTGGCATTCAAGAGTTGTTTTATAGCTTTAAAAATGCTTGAGAAGTTATTATAGGAATACATTAAACCGAATTTCTTTATTATCCAGTGAATTTTAAAGAATTATAAAAAAAGAACATTGAAAGCTAGAAATAACTATTTAAATGGAAAGTGGCTCCTTGAATACTAAATTGCAGATCGGGAAATCGACGAAAAGAGTGAAAATATTTTAGTGGGGGGATGTTAAATCAGCCGAAATTTGCACAGATGGCAATTTAATACTTAAAAGTAGGTTTCTGAGACTATTAAAAATAAAATAAAACACCCCAAATATTAGCTACGGAAAGCCATTCCATGTCATTCTTTGTTTAATCCAAATATGTAGGAAGGAATAAAATATTTTCCTAATTATGATCCATGTAATGGAATTCAGGTGTTTGCCAGCTTCGCACGCTTTGCAACCATGTTGTTTAAGCAAAATCCTCGCCTTTAGCCTCGCAGTCACACCTAACATATTTGCATGCTTTTGAGTAAACAGCGCATGAAAAACTGGGTTAAAAAATTGTTTTCTCTTCGAGCACGGATTATGCGTCTAAAAAATAATCACCTACCAACACGTCAAATAAAACTTAATCTTTTAGGAATCTGTTAGGAAGAATGAATTCCTTATTGCAAACGCAAATACAACTCCTGTACAAAGTTGAACAAACAATGTTAATAAGTGCAAGTAGTTTAGATCGAATGTTGAATTAACATTTTTCCAAGCATATTCGGTGCTGTGGGCAATATTGAAATGACTTGCATCAAAAGTCGAGCATTCAAGGTACGATAATCTAATTTTAATTCCAATAAAACGTTTCTCACGATACAGGTTAAATAAAATGCTGATGTATTATCACCTTATGAGTGACAATCAGCTAGTATACCATAAACATAGGCAGATTGGCTTAGGAATTTATTACGTACGATTTTTAACCCCGACAATTGGTACTAATACGTGCAATGCTAATTAAAAATCCCCTGATACTAATATACCGGAAAAAAACCGATTTACGAGTTAAACTTATTTTGATAAGTTGCTGATAACTACTTATTATAATTATTAAAATTACTGTAAAGTTTAACACGCATCGATTCAGCAAAACCGCAAAAAAACGATGAAATTAGAGCTCAAGATGAAATGAAGTTTAAGCTTTGAGAGAAGGTCAAGTTTGTTGGTACGTATTTTTGTTAACTAATTTATAATAAAAACAATATACTCGTGAATAAAAATAAAAATTCTGTGAGTTATATTCACACTGCTACATAACATGAGAGAAAAAGATACCTATAGTATAAAACTATCTAAGGACACGCAAATAAACGTGCTTCGTTCTTCCTTAATGATATTACAGTCTAGGTGCACAGCAGATCTATGAGAAGCGAGGAACCACCTTCTCCCAGGCGTTCATTGCGGCGTAGTCGCATGAAGGGCTGGTTCGGAAAGCCTACCAACCTGGAAGGCGGTGGAGGGTGCGGTGACTTTCACGTTTCATTGTTGGGGGCGAATTAATGTGTGTGTAGGTGCAGGTGTGAGCCGATGTGGGAATTGTTAATGGTTTTGGGAATAAGGGCGGCACGGAGGACTGGAACGCTTTCGGGGAATCGGAGGGGATTGTGGAAGGAGATAGAGAAAAGCAGGAGGGTTGTTTTGTGCAAGTGGTTGAGGGCTTATGTGTCTCTACATGAAGAGGCTTTTGGGGGACTGAGTTTACACCTTAGCATGTGATTACAGATATGTACGTATGCCTGGAATTAGGAGTAAATAAACTCGGGCATCAGGGAAGTAAATGATGGTAGGTCAATGGACACTTACCGGTGCTTGGTGGATGACGACACCGGTGTCTTCTTCCATCATGCGTTCATAAGCTTCCACTGACTTGCCTTTGTCCTTCCCCACCAACAATATCTCATTTCTATCGTTCATATATGCATGATTTCTTCATAGAACAAATTAGGGTAGAATCACCTAGAACAATCTAAACAACAGCAAGTTACTTCACTAATTTTCGGGTCATTAAACAATCTACTAGAAAGTCCACTGCACTACTGGTAGTAGCGTTCAAGTAGTATTCTAAGCGTAGCTTGAAAGCTGGTATAACAAACCGAAAACTAGTTTTGAAAATTAGTTTAATTTCCATTTTCGTTTCATCTATTTCTGTCCTGCAAAGCTCTGTCAAGACATCATGTACTTCGCCAGCTGTTCCCTTTATACGAACTATATATGATACTATTTCTCAGCATTAGATGTAAGCAGATTCATAAAACAGGATATCTATATTACATAAACATTTAGTGTGTTACGCGCAAGTGGTGGGTCACCGGTGCGTGCCGACTGAGGTGGACCAACGGTCATTGGTGCCGTGTGGGTGCGGAAGAGACCCCACGCCCACGAGGATGGGTGCGGGGGTGCAGGTGGACGGCCGATTGTGGCTGATGCCAAGGGATTTAAAGAGGTGGCGAGGAGGAGGACCCTGAGAGGAGGGAGGAGGGTGTGGGGACATTAGGGAAGAGACTGGGGTTATGGGTGGGGGACGGTGGATACGGCCCTTTTTACTGCTCCGCCCGCCTTCCACACCTTCTCCCTCTCCACGAGACGTAAAAGGCTTGGAGCAGAGGATGTGTGTGTGTGTATATGTGCTCGAGTTGAGGAGGAGAGGTT
The DNA here is from genome assembly GCA_933228895.1 of Platycnemis pennipes. Taxonomy (NCBI): domain Eukaryota; kingdom Metazoa; phylum Arthropoda; class Insecta; order Odonata; family Platycnemididae; genus Platycnemis; species Platycnemis pennipes. Next base: position 44,873,502 of record OW121854.1, on the reverse strand, counting down.
GGGGCGAGAGAGAAAGAGAGTGAGAAAGGGAAAGATGGAGAAGGGAGAGAGAGAGAGAGGTTGGTGGGGGCAAAAGGGTGGGGAGAAGCGAGAGAGGGAGGGGAGGCTCGAGTTGGGAAGGAGGAGGGGAGACGAGCGAAAGGGCAGCGAGGAGTGGAATGGGGAGAGGAGGGGAAGGGAACGGAGGTAGGGGAGGCGGGCCTCTCTCTCTCTCTCGGGCTGAACCCGAGCGACAGATATCGAAGTGGTGGCAGTACGTAAGTGTGAGCCGAGCCGGCAAGTCCGTCGTTGCCGGCAAACCGGGATATAAGCCGAGCGCGGTCGAGAGCGTGCCGTTCCGGCATCTTACCCGCGACCCCACCAAGTGCCCGGGTGTGGTGGGGTGGAAAACAATTGAAGGGAGGATAAGGGATACCAGCGCGTTATTTTTTTCCCTCCGTCACCCGGCGGTGCCCAAACGAAGAGCGCGGGAAGAGTGGTCTTAAGGATCCTGAGGATAAGGAAGGGGAAAAATCAAAGGGGACGCAACCAAGTCCGCGCTCTGGTTAAAAAAGAAGTTTCGCTCGGTTTCTCATACACTTTTCCCGGCTCACGAGCATATCCCGCGCTCCCAAAAGGGAAGAAAAAGTTCGGACTATATTTATTTATTTTCCCGGGTCCCTCCCTTTCCATACTCTCATCGACGGCCCCACAAATTTCCCCGCTCCGATGGAAGACTTCGGGTGCCGGGAGTTCAAGAGGTGGTGTGGCCTACTCCAGGGACGTTTTTACATTAGTGTCGCGTCGTGCAACATCTCGAGCAAAGTGGGAGAATAGCGAAGTACAGAGACATCCATCTGGGCTGTTACCGCTGCGTGCATTTCTCTTTTGACGCACGGAAAGCAAAGGTTATGTTGTCGGAAAGGGAGGCCCGGTGTGAGAACAACCATTCCTGCTGCTCCGTGTTTTCCTGTTCGTTCCAATTCGAATCCATATCGCAAAGGTTTAGATATATTTTTCCAGTCTAAGGAAGGAAGGCATCCGTGTTTGTGTGGTGATTTACAAGAGTATATATATTATATAAAGATACGCATATATTTTTCTCTTCTTTTTTCCACACAATCCTACATACATATATATATATTTAATATATGTATATATATTATCTTTCACTACACGACCGAGTGGTGTTGTTTTTAGTGTGTGCCGTCGAAAAATTTTTGAAGTGCCGAAGAGATCCCGTGTGTTTATTCTCCGTATGAATTTAGTGGTTTCCCGTGAAGAAAAGTGATTTGTGACTCTTTCAAACTTGGTTACCTGCGCGTATACAACAGAGGATACTAATTATATTCATACGACAACATTATCGCAATACTGAGTAGTCAGGAAAAAATATAACGTCTTGAGCTCGTTCGGAGGATTTTTTTCTATAATTGTGAGGAAATAGTGTGAAAAGAGAAAATAAAATTTACGGAAAAGCATATTTTACAGGGAATACACATTCGAGGAGAATGGGTAAAATATACATTCTGATGACTGATAAACCATGGGATATTATTAAGGAGATATCAATCTATGTTTTCTAATGACGGTTTTCGTTAAGAGAGGTAAAAATTGAAGGGAAATTTAAAGTACTAGATCAAAGGTGTGGCCTCTTGGGAGAATATAAAAAGAAAAGAAGGGAGGACTTATGGTGCCCGAAGAAGGAATCCTCTTTAGAGCTTTAGAAAAAGAATTAGAAAGGAAGAAAATAGTGGGATAGAGGAGGAATTATTTTCTCAATAGGGAGCTGTGGGCATTTGGCCGGGAAAGTGGTTTGGGTCGAGGAATCAGTTGTACAGTTTGAGCGGTTACAGCGGGGAGAGGCCTCTTGGATATTCAAAGTAATAGGGACAGAAAGTAAGAGGTTTTTCTTCGGAATAAAGCGTTCAGGGAGGGTGGCCAGATAGTTGGTGTGGTCTTGTTTGAGAAGGGAAAACGTGAGTCCTTGTGGTTTATTTATCCTTCGAAAAAGTTGAAAAGCGTAATGCTTGGATAAAGAGTTTTCGTTGCCCAACTCCCACTTTTTTCAAGCAAAGGTCTTTCCCTTCTTATATCTTCTCCAAAATTTATCCAGGCGGGAAGGGTGGAGCAGAGAAATTGAGTGGAAAAGTTGTACTCTAGTTTGCTGGAAAAAACTCATCTAATCTCTTTTCCTCACTAGCAATCCATCTTCCCATTTATTTTTCCTCCCCATCTCCCTCCACCACTTCCCACAATTTGTATTTCCTGGCCCCGCATATTTACTTTTGAAAGAGATTTCTCATGGAAAAACTCCTCCAGTTAAAATATATTATTACATTGCTATTATCACAATTTCTCAGGCTAAGAAGACGAACTCTTTCGTCGTTAACAGTCAATATAATAACGTATCCCCGTTTTCTCTCTCTCCAAACTCTTCGGTTTTAAAAACCAACTCCTTGAGTATTTTAAGTTCCCATCCTCCTTCCCCAGGCCCGTGTTTAAGGCGCAGTTAAGCGTCCTGTCATAGGATTTGAAGATTACATTTCCATAACGTGCACACGGGAATTGTGGTAAATTTACTTTAGGAGCCGAGAAGTAAAAGAGGCAGCAATTTGTGCAAACGTACGTTTATGTTTCTCTATTCACGGCTCACCGGATTTCACCCAGATCAAGTCTCTGAGTCTCGTAACTCAAAACCGGAGTCTCCCACATTCGCTCACGGCCCCCGAGTTCAGGAGTGTGCAGTGCTTCCTCTGAGAGGAATGCTTAGTGCAAGATAGAAGGAGACCGTCCCACGAGGAAGAAGAGAAACTGGCGGAAAACTTGGTATCCTTTTGGTGTGAGTTGCTGAGAGGGAAGAAAGATATCCCTGCAGTGGTCAAGAAGTAAGAGGGCTTCTCTGTGGAAGGAGTCACTGGAAGACGTATCGCCGATGTCCGCGGGGTTGAGAAGGAATGCGAGAACAAACTTAATCCCTCTCCTTGATTCCTGATCCTACCTGTACCTACTTCAAACCGCAGTACCGTCTCATTCACACATGTCCTCATCCGAACCCGAGAAATTCGTTCTCACATGAGTAGTTTTTTCGTTGTCGAAGTTAGCCCGAATTATTCAAAACTGAATCGTTCCTTGCCTTAATCGAAACTCATTAGCGGAATTGAAAACCAAATCTCACACTGAGGAGATTTTTTTCCTAGTCCTTGACGATATATAGAAATAAAATTCTATTTTCCAACTTGTGCGCAATCTCTTTTGATAAAAGTGAATTTCCTATATTTTTAGATTTCTTACCCTCCCTCATAGTCATAATCTTCTACGCCGTATTGTTGATTGAAAAGTATCAAAAAGAGACTAGAGTAAACTGACACCTTTCTGCCTTAAGGAAGTCATCAATTTAAATAAGTGGACTCACTGTATGATTAGACCAGCACCGAGCTAACCCTCAAGTAATGTCGCACTTCGTTATCCGTTAATACTTCACTGAATCCCACCTAAACTCACTTAGTATTCTCTTAACGCCCCGACAGAATACTTTTCCCTTCAGTCTCTGCAGCCTTACCCAGACCTTCTTATCCATATACTCCTCATAACACGCTCCCGTCATAACTTACGTCCCGAGAACCTCATCGAAATCTCCCCTACTATATAACCCCGGTGATTGTTATATCTTGTCGCTTCCCGGGCGTAATCCTACGGTCCGTAATCCATCCGGCCACAGCCTCTTCCCACCGCACAAGCCTGCTTCCATCACTCCCCGCACCCAGAGATAAAATCTCCTCCTTCACCGCGGGTCGCCCACGCAAAACTCCCCTCACCGCAGCAAAACAAAGAGTCCGTACCCACGAACTTAAATCACCGCAGTCTTCCTCTGACACACAGGATCCTAAACCCGCGCACGCCCTCGTGATTTGGATCGGGCTACCTTCGTCTCGCCCAAAGCGCCCAGCGTCCCATCCGCAAGCCTTGCCCTACCCACAAAAAATATATACCGATCCGGCCCAGACTTGTCCGCCCTGGTAGGTCCACCGGGGTTAGTCCAACCATACCGCGCCCCTAACCGATAACCCCCGGTGTGTCCCTTGCCTGAAAATTCCCGGGTGGTCGCGGGCGGCCTTCCCCGTTGGGAGTTAAGGCGGCTGGAGGAGATAGTCAGCGGGACCAGCGGCGCCGCGGACAGCACCAACCAGCACCACAGCAACCCGCCGGCACCAACACCCACCGCCTCCTGTACCGCACGAGACCACCAATTTCCTCCTCCGATGTCTACCTCCCCCACTGCCTTCATCCTCCTCTCCTCGCCCTCCCTCTGTAGATCCTACTCTTCCTCCACACTCCTCTCTTACTCTTCATATTCATCGTCCCCGCCGCTATCCTCGCATTCCTACTCACCGCCCCCGCGGAACGCCAGGCTTCGGAATGGGGACTGACGGCGACATGTGTAAGTACTGATGGGATTTCTATTCGGCCGTGCCACTTGACATCATGATTCCTCGAAAAAAAGTGGAGATTCTTGAGAAAGGTAGCAAGTACTCCTCCCACGGAGAAGTGGAGGAAAATTTCATGCCGACCCTTCGGGAAACTTGAGTTTTTATCTATTTACCTCCTTATTGCGCCGTACTGGTGCGTTCGCCCGAAATCACACCGGTAACCTGTGACCTAGAAGCACCTCGAAGGATTGCTAAGTGTCCAACCAGCGTGCCGTGACTTTCCGTGCCTTTTTTTTTGTGTGAGCATGGGTGTGAGAGCGTGATAATCCGTGACCGTAGTGATCAGCGAGTACCAATATGGAGCTTTCTCGCGGATTTTCACAAAACCGATATTTGCTCCATCCTATTTTTTTCTTAGCTGTCTTTCCGAATGGCGCAAACGGGATTACCGTGCCCCATGCTTCGCTCCTCACTAAAGTGGTGGGGGGTCCGTAATTGTCACGTTATCATCGCTCGTTATCGTTATTGTCGCGTGGCGAGTTGGCGCGGGATACGTGGTCGAGAGAGGTGATTTTGCGAGTCGAGTTTGCACTGTGAACTGTGATAACGCGCCGTGGAAATATCTGTGATCGCTCCCTGGCTTTGTTGCATTAGACAGCGCAGTGATTAGGGCGTCAGACGTGGTGTTACCTCGACAGATGACCGTGACTCGGGTGATTAATCGAAACTTTGACACCGGTAAGAGACAGGGAGGATGTTCATACCTGGCCGCCTTGACTGAGATGCGCTCAGAGCCGCCTCGTCAAAAGGAGTTGAGGTGCACCCGCTTCAAAGTTGCATCGCAGCCGCTTTTGATGTTGTGCCCGGGGTTGTAAACGCCTCCCCACTCACACAGCGAGAGTTGAGTAGCCTCCAAATTAGTTTGTTAACTCGAGATGGCCGTCGTGGTGAACCTTAGTTGATGGAGAACTGAAGTTCGTCATTTCGGGACGTGTATACTTTCGCATAAAAAATAATTGACCCCTCTCAACTTTGAGCATGATATTCTGATAATTCTTGTTTCTGTTTAAGAGCTTCCGTCAGAGAAAATCATCTTTTCACCCTATTTATTTCCCTAAACGGGTGGAATTGTCAGTGGTAAAGGGAATTAAACTTTTCCCGCTCAGTTTTTATGCGCCATCGACCGCCCAGTGCATTCATTTTCCCTGCCCTGGGGTAACTGAGTCATCATTGACGGAAACTAATTTAAAGGCAGTACCTTCGGGAATGATTAGAGGAATTGATTTCGGATAAAAATGAAACTCATCTCTCTATACTTTTTAAAACCATTACCTATAATTTTGCAATGTGAAGTAAAATGAAGATTAAATATAGAAAATAGTTTTCTGTATCTTTTCCTTCGGCGACCGATTCGGTCTTTCACCTCCATGTCGTGAAAAGCAATTGATTGAAGGCGTATCATGACTTGTAAACCTAAGTGTACTCTCGCCCGTCTTAGTATAAACTTCAATTGCTTAATTTGTTGAGGTTTGGTAATTGTTTCGCGAGACGTGAAGCTCACACCCAAAACGGGACATCACGGCACGGCTACGAAGTTGGAATCATATTTTTGACGTCTCAGCAATCCAATCTCAGATTTAAATGAGCTATTTCGCTCTTTGGAATTGCATTATGACTTAATTTGAGACACCTCCATGGCAGAAACGTTTTAAGAACATGAAAAAATGTTCGATTCCTCGTCCGGTGGGTACGAGGAAAAAATTTCCGTCTCGCTTGCCCTGCGAACGGCATCCTGGGAAGGCGGACGTTGGTGAAGGGAGCGTTCTGCCCTCACCCACCCAATCCACGCTACCTCCACTTCTCCGTCAAGACCTCCCCCTCAAAAATCTCCCCCTCGGGTGGCACGGCACACAAACCACTAACTAATCCCATTACCACATAGCGGAGGCGGGATGTACGGGCATTTTTTTTTATTCCTTACTTCTCGGGCGCTCCCCCTTTCCCCGCCCCGTCTTTGGGAAGGCGATCAGCGACTCAAAAGACTTTACCACGGCCGGTGCGTTTGCACGTCTTCAATTTGGGCTCCCCCGCTATGTGGGGGCGATGCACTGACCCTGTTTCCGCAGGGAGGCTTGGGGCGCCCGCTCCTATGACTGTGGCCCCCGCCCGCGCCCTCGTTTCAAATGGGGCAAGGGATTTTAACACCAACCCCTCGGTTGAAACGAACAATACGTTTCGATTGAGGGATCTGCCGGGCCTATACATACGACCCCGCAAAATGCATTTCTAACGGCCCCCGGTTGACTAAGCATCCCAAACTCGCAATGTGTCCCCGTATGTAGACTTGTATCTCATATAGAATCTCAAGTTATTTATTTTCCTCTGATCTCTTGTTTGCATTTTCTCCGCTGAGTGGTTGTGCAACGCTTCGACAATGCCTCAAAAACGCGATATAACACAAGGATTCTCTTCTCTCTCTTTCCTCTATCCCGAGTCGGGAATTCCTCCGATGGAAGAGGGAGAATGCAGGAATTCGGTCGTTTTGTGGTTAAGGATGAACAGCCGCGGCCGAAGGGCTCGGTGCGAGGTATCGCGTGGTGGACATGGTTAAAGTGCACCACCGAGATAGCGGTCTTTTGAGCCTCGTGATTTACGTGCGACGATTCCCTTATCGTAAGTTGGTCAAAACATGCAGGCACGAGCTTGTTTATCGGCGCTCACAGAAACATAAATCGGGCGTCATGCCCCGGACGAGAATGCATCCGTTCGGCAAAACTATTTTTCTTTTTTTTTTAAGGACTTACTTTGAGACTTCATGTCTTTGGCTGGAGGCGTTGTTATGTGAAAGGCTTCCTCCTTCAGGCGCGGGTCGTAAAAAAAATCACGCGTAAAAAAGAAGAAGCTTGAATTTGTTTTTAATGCTAGCTAGGGAGAGCATTCCCGCTAGTTTCCGACCATAATTCGGACGACGAAGGCAAAAACACGGTTCTCCACCGGAGAAATGTACTTTGACGGTGGGGTCGACGGAGTGAATGCGGCGTTCGAAGGAAATAATACCTCTAAGCCTCGAAAAGTCGTAAGACGTGGCATGTTTTGTTGGACGGGAGTTCAAAAGCAAACGCCTGTGACGTGATCTTAGCATTACCTCCAGTCATTCTTTTAGTGTCTAAGATGACAGGAGTGCCCATGCAATGACTCTCGCTGAAGAAATTAAAACTAGTTTCATCAGCGTCAATTCATTTCTTACGACTGTTCTTCGAAAAGAGGTACGTCTCCTAGGTGTTTATCTAGTTGTAGCGTCACGGTCTTGCACGTGTGAGTGCTAACGCAATGGGGAGACCATTAAATTTCAAGGCAAACGGAAATGTTTCATCCAAGGCCAAAGGCTTATCTAATGCTTTAGATTCGGAATCAAGATGTCGCGATCTTCGAGTTCTCCCTTTGTCCCACAGACAAGCAAACATTTATCGCCTAGAGTCTGCGCACTCTTGCACGAGGTAGACAGGAATAGTCTCAGAGAGCCACGAGAGAAATTGCAACCGGCATGGAATTACCGTTAAAGATAACGAGGGAAGTTGGGGGAGTGACACGAGGCCTCGATTTAGCTACCTCAATGATTAATGTTTCGATCAACCTTCAGACGTGCAACACCGGCTACGTGATGTAAACTCGAAGGAAATCTTGAGAATGAGATTCTACCATCAGCCAGACGGTGGAGTTGGCGGATACGCCGGGTGGAGGGAGGGATTAATCTTCTTCTCAAGTCGTAGAGAACGCGTGTTGGTATAAATGTACGAGCGGGATAAAGGAGCGAAATCTTCGTAATGCTTAGAGTTCCTTGCTTTCAACCCATTTCGTCCCCATGTCGTCGAGTGACGTCATGAGGCGCGTATGTTAGCGCGCGTCTTTTAATTAGGCTAATGGAAGAATTAGAGCGTTTACAAAACAATGGTCTATATCCCCATAGCGCCGGTAGGGAAGTGGTTAAAATTTTCAGCATGGGAACGTCTCGCAAGTACCGCCATGCACCGTTATCGTCTCCGGGGGACGCGGAACGGGAATCCTCGCGGACCACTCACCACGAACACAATCCCGAATGTCGCGCGGTGTGGATGTGCTCCGGAGAGCTGTTTTAATGACGAAGGGCGGCCGTAAAAGCTCCGATGTTTTGAGGTCTCCAAATTACCCGACTTGTAAGGGGGTGGGCGACGAAAAACTAAAGAGGGGGTGGCAGGGAAGGGAGGGAAGGAAGAAATGCCGACGGGCTAATACGGGCGGAAGGTTCAACGATTCACCCCAATGCTGTCGCTTTAATTCACAAACGTGCAAGGGGTGAGGGGGGACCTTATGCGCGGCTTAAAGACTCTGAAAGAACACGGTCGGGAGTAATTTCGAAAAAATTCGCCCGCGGCGCGTTTACACGAGGGCACTACTGCTCGCTTTGATGTAGACACTTTAATTCGAAGGGTTCCAGGAGCAATTTATTTAACTCGGTGGGATCGGGCTAGGGTTCCGTTCCGTTGATGGAAGGGAGGGTGAATTTTCATTGAGCACCTTGTTTCGGGAGGGATTAAAGTGGTGGTCGGTACATTTGGTTCGGTAGCGGGAAGAGAGAAATTTGGTGGCGAAACGGAAGCTTTCAGCGGAGCTGGTTCCTATTTCTATTTTTTTTAATTTTCAGCCGTGCGCTGCACGAACCGCTACCGTTTGAAACGTTGCCAAGCGTCGGATAACACGACTTTTTGACGAAGTTCCTGTTTCGTTGGGAGTTGGGCGATAGTTTTTCTCCGGTGGGAAAGGTAGAATCTTCGTCGGGACTCCGTGACGTTTGACGGCGGATGCCTTCTCTTCGCGCGGACTGTGAGACGCCGTCCACTGGCGGAAATAGCGCGGCATGTCGCCGCTATCTGTATCCTTCCGGGATTCGTGGCGATGCTTTCCGGTGACTCAGGGTGTTCCGGGTTCACAACGAAGGTTATCCGCGACAAAGTCGATGGAGACCCCCCAGAGTGAAGTCCGAAGGCGTCTTTGTTTCCTGGTTTCGTTGCATCACGCAAATATCATAGTCGCAAGATCTCTGGAACTTACGATGAGAACGCTATGCCGGTTATATTCATATTCCGTACTTTCGTAAGTTTTTAGGAGAGAAGTAGTGACTCTTTCTTAATTTGACCAGGTTGAGAAGTCTGTTTCAATGATATATCATCTTAGTATTTGTGTACCGTTATTTTTGTCACAGTCACACTGAAACTAACCAGGTGTTCGCCAAAAAATCAGGGCTGGGAAGATAGAGGAGAGCGTGATGGTAGCTGTCGTTATTGTGAATTAGAGAAGCTCAGTTTGAGGGAAGTCCTCTACCTGCTCAGTCTGCAAAAAAATGGCCAATTTATTTCATGAGTAGCATGTACTTGGTCCCCATAAATTTCTGTCTTGCCTTGTGAAAAAGAGGCGTGTCGCCAGATATAATTCAGTTTGAGTGATGCATTTTGTAATTTTTGGAAGAATGCCGCTTATTTTAATTATATCTTTAATTTAGGGACTTAATGTTTTAATTCCGCTTTGAAAAGTTTCAAGTAAGAAACTGTGTGCAGTAATTGCGTAAGAAGAGAATAAATGCCCGTTAGGTAAAGTCAGGTGAGGAATTTTCGCTTAAGCCTTCTCTCACGCTATACCTCGCCAACCAAGAAAAATGTCTTGTCCTCTGTAAGCTCTGGCAACGTCAAGATTGAGATGACATGTGAAGTTCAGAATCCTGTTATTCTGAAATATTCATAAAACTATAAGATTTACTATGTCATAAGAGATGGCGGCATCTCTAATACGACTTTAACTGTATGTGTGGTATATTTTATGGATATTTGGAAGATGAATTAACAAATATCCCGAAATCATGGTTGCTCAACATTCCTTAGCCATTATTGTGGCCGATATTTTATTTACCGAAATGCAATGAAAATTAAAGGCATTGTCGTTGCACTCAACCGCTGGAATGTATTATTTTTTTGTATTTTATGAGTACAAATATTTTCCAATTTATCTTTCCTGTGGCATGAGTATAAAATTAATTCCTGCAGTAAGGAAGAGTGAGTGAAAGTGTGTATGTGTGTTTGTGTGACTTCCGGGGATTTTACGTCCTCTTGGATTTTGGTGTAAACCTTTCGCAGTGAATTGGTCGTAATATCTTGCAGTGGTCCCACAGAGGTTTGGACGGAGGAAAGTTTCCTCTTCTCCGAATGATATTCGCAGTTCTGTTGAAAGAGAGGAGACCCGGTCTTTCCTCGGAAATCGCATTCGTCTTCCTCACGTGGAAATTTGATTTTCCCGAAATCTGGGCTATGGGGAGTGATTCGTCTCCTGAATGGGAATTCCTCCCTTTTTCTTTATATACCTGACAGAGTCGGAGTCCTCAGTTCTGTCCCCTGATATTTTGTTATCTCCCTTCTTCACCTATTGCTGTGTTTTTCTTTAAAGCACACTTGATTTCGTCTGGTGGCTCGTTGAACTCTATCCGACGAGACGTGTTGCCATTTGAGGGAACTATTTTGCGGCATAACTTGCTGCTCATTGCATGAGGGAGAAGTTTGTTCGAAGTAGCTTTTTCGTGCTTCAACAAAACTCTTGCATTGCCATGGCGAATATTATGGAATAACTCGTGGTTTCTGTGAGTTAAACTATATTATCGCAGTGGTGACAGTTTGTCTACTTTTGAAGCGTGGAGTATGGCGGAGAAACTATCTAGAAACTATCTTGAAAGACAACTATTGCTCCAGGACCAAAAGAGGCATATATTTTATTCATTGGCTGTCGATAAATTTTTTGCGAGCATTGATTTTAAATCATGGGCATCGTCTCGAATTTTTTCAATGCATAGTTTTTCTTTGTCGATATTGGTTTTTGTATCCAACTCATTGCAAAAACAAGGTGAAGATTTTGCATCCAAAAAAGGGCAGTGAATGAAAAATGCTACATCATTAGAAATATAATGTTTAACATTTTATTCGTTATTATCCTTAGGGTTAGTGTAAAAAATTAAAATAGGAACTACTTTTTGGTGACTAATTATATAAAACTTTCAAATGCTGCATGCTGTGTATTCGAAAGATCAACTCATTCACAAGCAACAAGTATGTACCTTAATCCTTGCGACTGGGAAGGTTTATGCTGCACATCACTTGGTGCTTTGGCTCTTGCTGCTTGGTGGCAAGATTACGCGAAGCCTTCTCCAATTGAAAAGTACATGCTAATTCCAAATGACTTCAAACTTCTCTGTCGTGTTTGTGAAAAACAACTTACAGTTAAAAATCAATATGTGAAATAACTGTTTTGGAACCAGCATCACTACTTCATTGCCGCACCTAAAGTTAACTCTTCTTTAAGTTTAAATGTTACTGTCGATACTGATCCTTGTACGGTGTTACGCCAATCTCTACGTTTCATCCATCGTATGAAATCGATGAGGACGAAGGTGAGAAAAGGGTGTGTGTGTATTTAATTCAAACGGTCGTTAAAGCACGTACATTGTCCATTCGAGTGTTTCAATTTTCGACGGATGTTTTCTGAACGCTCCGGAGAAATATGGTTCCGCTTGATTGGTTCGAATGGTTACGAGATGACAAGGTTTTGAGCCGAGTCAAGGAAGTTATGCAACATGATCCCAAAAGCGTTTTGCGAGCTGCAAATATTTTAGCCATTCGTCATTGCATACGATCGTGTTGAAACCTACATGTCGACTCGCCCAGTGCGGAATCTCCCGATGAAAATGATTGATGAATCTTGAAACAGGACCCAAAAACATTCAGCGGATAGCCCTAACCTATTTTCCGAAATCCACTCCCACGGGAAAAGCTCGCAGATATTTTTTATCCGGCCATTATACTTCTCGTGAACATCTAGAGAACAGTCTACTCACATTTCTCTCAATGGGTGGAGATTTTTTGGAAAATTCATCTCTTACGTTACGCAACGGGTGTTTTAAATTGCGTGAAAACTATTCTCTCCGTTACTCTAATTTTCAAATAAATTATAACATCAATCAAAGGTGCATATTTCTCTGCAAATCAATCAGGATAAAATTAAAAGCGTGTTGGTTACACATGTATGGAATAATAAAAGAGTTACTCCTACATAATTCAAAGGAAACTTACGCAGCAACTCGTGATTCATTTGATCAAGGCTATGTTTAGATTTTTCGGGTGCCGGTATATTGTTCGAAGCATTACGCAGATCTAACATAATAACGGGTATGTTTAGTTTAAGGTGCATCGACAACTTAGGTCATATAACGAGTAATGTTAACATAATAACGGGTAATGTTAACATAATAACGAGTAATAACGAAACTATTTTTTACGTAGTTGTAATACATTGTCCATTTCTCTTGAGAACAACTTCGAATTACTACATAGTGAAATGCATTATTTTCTTATAGGATTTATATAATTCTAAGTAAATGTTTGAAAACATATCTTTCCATCTGAGGGGTCGAGTTTTATATCTTCCTCTCAGTACCTCGCAATGCTTCGATTCTTCTGAGTGTTGAAGCCTGTTTTCCCAACTTTGTTCACATAACCGTGCATTTCCAGCCCAAAAATATGCGTTAATTACTCAGGGCTCGTAGCGCTTTATAACTAGAGGGCTCAAACATTTACACGGTCGATGTTGGGACGATGGGAAGGTGCTGTAGCGTTCAGCCCTGCCGTTGCATAGATTAACGGCACGTTCTTTGGAATTCATAGCCTCGCCGTCACTATACACTTTGGTAAGAGTGAGGTGGTAGAAATTAAGGGCTTTCAAGTCGCTGGGATCAATTATTTAACATGAATCTCAGACGGTGTGGCCGGGAAATATCAATACAATATTATTATTAATTTTTATGGGGCTTCCCCATAAGGAATAATAATCAGGTTTCTTTTTTTTAATATTTAACTTTTTAGTAACCTTAGACTCTATGATTAAGACTAGCATTGAGATGAGAATGTGTGCATTAGTATCAACTTTAAATCTACTGAGTTATACACGGGTGCAGTGCGATAAATACTGTGTGTTGCAATAGGTCACTACAAAAGCATTTCATGAAAAATAATGATGATAATAATGATGACGAAATTATTCATCGTCATCCTCTTCCAACTCCAACATTGGCTATTGGCCAAAGGATTTTCTACTTTTCTCTATTGGAAGTATTTCAGTTTCAACCCCTAAAAATTTTAGGCATGTGATAGGTGACATTTTATTAGTGGTGTTTTTGGATCTTAGGTTTCAACAGCGTCTTTTCGAGGCAGTTTCGATTTTTTGAAAGTTTACTGCGCAGGTCAGCGTTCGGTGGCGACAGTTTGTACCGAGCTCCAGGAAGTTAAAGTAGGGCTCAATGAAAATGCCTGATGACGCCTCCTGGAGCGGGTGATAAATTCGTTACTGTACCCTGACCTATGAAGCTGAATCTATATCTGAGCTGAACTATACTGTGATTGTACTTATGTGTTCTGAGGAACCATAGTATGACTACGAATAACTGAAGGAAATGAAGATAGTGCACTTGTACGCACGGCTCAATCCATGGCATGAATTGGAACGAATATAACATAATATTTTTCTTCTGGAGATGATACCGTGTATTTATTTAAGAAATATATTTCGTTACATCAGTGGTTTCAAACCTTTCACACTTGCATACTCCTTTCCAGGCAGTCCATTTACCTAATTTGTACCTCTTACCCATCCCTTCACTCAAAAATGCTTGTAATTTATGTATATGAGGTTCATTAATGGATTACTCGGTAGCATACTAACTACCAGCATGATCGTTTACATGCCAATAATGCAATGCTGCTTATTCGCGCATAACTGGATGTAAATGTTTAAACGAAAAACGGAACTTATAAATTCCCGCTGCTTCAAAACTTTTTTGTCTTCCCCTAAATCATCTCCCGTGCATTTCTTCGGATACGCGTGCCTAAGATTGGTAAAATCTGGATTAGACACTGTCTAATTTAAATTTTCTTTTTTACTTCCCAAAATATCACCGTTAACGTCTTCACGTCAAGTACTTTATCACCTTCCTCACGTTGCACAGTTTTCCTGGTTAGCGTACGGTGCAGGAACCGCGAGTAATGCATCAGGGCACTCTTCCCGTGCCAAAGAGATGACCCTTCACCGAGAGTGCCTTGCGCCTTCCACGTCCCGTGCTCCACTCCATTATCTTTCTGGCGCGGGACCTTGATGAAGTGGGCCCCGTTCCCTGCCGTCAAAGACGCACCTCTCTTGCCCATCAGAATTCGAAAGGAGCCCAAGAAACCCTTTGCTCCGAGGTGGGGAAAATTGAGATCGTTTATGCATTCCGTCTTGGGAGGCCATCATCCTCAACCTCCACCCGCGCCGGTGAAAGAAGTCGATTCGTGCCGTGCCTCGTACGTGCGTCGGCCGGCATACATGAATCATCAGCGTAGTACCTGTGATGGTTGAGGGGAAACGCCTAGCTTCCGACGATGATATGAAGTATGAAAGCGGTCCACGAAACGTTTTCAATTCTCGCCATACTCCCATCTCCCACATCGTCATCATCATTGGTCAACAATCCTAGGATTGGTTTGACGAAGCTTTCCACTCGATTCTTCTATCGGCCAACCTTTTCATTGTGACGTAATTATTCTCTTTTACATCCTTCACAAGGAAACAGTTCATCAGAGCATACATCTGGAGCATGTTTATTTACGATAGTGAAGCATGGACGATGACAGCAGCGGAGAAGAAAAGGGTAGAAGCATTTCAAATGTGGTGTTACAGAAGAATGCTGAAGATTAAATGTATTGACCGAGTAAGTAACGAGGAAGTGATAAGAAGAGTAGGAGAAAAAAGAAGTCTGCTGACAACTCTAAAAAGAAGGGACAAGTTAATCGGCCATATCTTGAGACACGATGACCTGATGAAGACTATCGCCGAGGGAAACGTGAACGGGAAGATTGGAAAAGGCAGGCCTCGTATGAGATACATGGAACTTGTTATGAAGGATGTAAAAGAAAAGAATTACGTCGCAATGAAAAGGTTGGCCGATAGAAGAATCGAGTGGACAGCTGCGTCAAACCAATCCTAGGATTGTTGACCAATGATGATGATGATGATGATCCTTCACAACCTGATCCATATATCTCATACGAGACCTACCTTTTTCAACCTTCTGTTCACTTTTCCCTCGACGATTGTCTTCATCAGGCTATCGTGTCTTAAGGTATGGCAATTAAGTTGTCCCTTATATCTTTTCTCCCACTCTTCTTAGGACTTCATAGTTACGCAATCGGTCGATCCATTTAATCCTCATCATTCTTCTGTTGCACCACGTTTCGAATGCTTCTACCCTTTTCTTTTCCGCTGCTGTCATCATCCATGCCTCACTATCGTAATGAAACATGCTCCAGATGTATGTTCTGATGAACTGTTTCCTTACTTCTACTCCCCCACCCCCCAACTTCTACCCATCTCCCAACTCTTCAAAATGGTTCCCTCGTGACATATCTCATCTCTACTGCATAGCGCTTAACGTGGACTCCCATCCAAAGTGGTTTTGGCATGGGTTTGCTTCGTTGAAGGAACGTTTCATTAGCACGTTCTTATTTTGATTTTTTTTTGCATTTATACCGTTCCTCCTCTCAACCGTTGGGATTGAAGATCCTCGCAATCGAAGAGTATCCTAAGGCCGGGATTACGATGAACGTTTTCTGACGTGACGGAAACGGACGGTGGCGTCGTTGAAGTTAGGAGAATGGGAACGCAATGAAGCTAAGCACGATGGACGGACGCTGACGTGCCGCCGACGTACGTTGAGCAAAGCTTGTCAAGGTCTAGCTTTCCCGTCACCTTGGTTTCCGTCAACCAATCAAGAGTGACTTGAAAATCAAGTGGGGGGGGAGGAGGGTAAATGTTCTGATTAGGGTGACACTTTTCAAAAACTTTTTTCGACCACTGAAAACCGTCCTTTTTCGATGCAATTTTCACAACACAACCTGCTATGTTCACACTTTACTAAGGCTTGAAAAGTTTTGGAAAATGGTAAAAACTTACGGTTTTACACCAATTGGAACCCAAGAGGTGACTGTTCGCCTCGCCGCCATATTGGAAAACGGCAGTTTCCTATCTACCGTCGATCGTGATACACCAACAACAAATGAGCCGCTACGTTGCCGTTCACCGCCCCCGTCCGTTTTCGTCACGTCAGAAAACGTTCATCGTAATCTCGGCCTAAGAACGTGGACGTAAGGGTCCCGTTGCCGTGAAGATGCGAGCGTTGCGGGAATTCGAGGCGGAGATGGTCAGAGGTGCAGGAGGGAGGAAAAAAATTCCGCGTCATGGAATAAACGGATACAGTGGTTTGCCTTCCCATCCACGAGAGCGCTATCGAAAGAGAGCGTTCATAGATGAAATAGCATTCTTAAACCTTCGTTCCTTTTGTTCGACAATCCCAAAAGCACCTAATCCAACTTGGTCAGCCAAATGTCGACATCTCAAGGAAACAAATTTAGGGGAGGAAAATACGCCGCCTTCGTTTCACGATTGCATATACTTTTTATGGGACTCGCCAATTTTATTTTTATTTCAAACCGATGCTATCACGAGGCTGTGATTTTTTTTATCCGAATCGCATTGATTTCCCGCTCGAAAGAGCGGCTCGCAGAAATGAGAATGGACTCGTTCGAGTGGGGACTTATTCCCTCCACAATTATATTCCGATATTATTCAACGCTGGTTCTCTTCTCCCCCCAACTTGTTTATTCCCTTACGGTGGTGGCGTGTCAGGGTGCCGTATGGGCTTCGGAAACTTTATTCCATGGATTTTTCTCTATTCGAACGCGAGCCACGTTCATTTCAAATAAACCCCAGGGCTACGTGAATCCATTGATTGAACTTATCTTCTAAAATTTAGAATTTAAATCTATCACCAATATCGCGGCAAATTTGACGAACAATTGAGGGAACCTGATGATTACAATGACAAACTGGTGATAACGAAGTCATCAGGAAAGCTGATAAATTGGATATTTGAATAAAGGGCGAGTTTGACTATGTAAGGGGCCAACATTCCTTAATTGTTTGTGTCAAAACGAGCTAGATTTAAGGAAGTCATCCACCTTTATCGGTGATACATTTCGTAATATAGATTTATGATGGACCAAAATTATTGAAGGTCATTAACGTAAATTGATTTTAAATTCAAAATCTCCTTAAAACCACACCGGTGCAATGGAATACTGCGCAGATTATGGAAATGCTTCGTGAAAATAAATATGGAATAAGATTGCTGTGACAGTTTACTATCGTTGTGTTCATATGGAATGAAACAAAAACTTGCATTTCTCAGTTATTTTGAAATTGTTGTATTATATCGAGATGAATGCCTACTATATATATTCTATAGACGGCGTTAGGGTCCATTTTTAAGCGCGTGCTAGATGCCACCAAAACTAGAGCATCATAAGTAACCTTTAATTAAAATAAGTGATTATTCACCAGTATATAAATTAATGCAATGCTAATGTCACGGTTCTAAACAAATTGGACCAGAAACTCTTTTAGCGCTATGTATGTGAGCTGAACCAAGCCGCCCATTTCTATTGTAACAGAACCCGAAAAGGTTAACATTTATACCTGCCAAAAATAATTTTGTGTCCACAAGCGCAGTTTCCTTCATTGCTTAGCCTCGTGGCCAAGTACTTCAAAGCATTAAAGCAAGACGTGGAAATGTATCCATGGGGAAACAGTGCTCCTGTAAGTCCAATCTCGAGTTGATATCCATAATAGTGCAAATACGTTCCTTGAGCCGGAAAGGCATTTAATCGTCCCTTCCCGACCTCTTGACTAACAGCCCAGAAACGTGATAAGGGTGTTGGATGCGAAGAAAACGAGTTTTTGTGAGATTTCAAGGAATTAGGACAGCACTGGTTCAATTAAAAAGTTTAGATCCAGCGAAATTGATGTGCCGAAATGAAGTTGAGGGAGTTTAGGCCATTTCATTTCTTTTGGATGGACATGTGCTTCTTTAGAAAAGTTTTGCGTGCATTAGTTTCTCACCATGTTATATTTTCACGTAGAATGGAGAAATGATCAGTTTTATCGGAAATAGTAATCCATGTGAAAAAACTGTTATCAATCAATAAACAAAAATTTGGTCTTATTTTCCTTCAAGCGAATTCATTCTATGAGTATTTTCTACGAGTATGGCTATAGCTGATATTTTTTTTTATTTCCACTACCACTTTTAAAAATACTCCACATTGTATAATTTTATAAAAAGCCAAATTAAATTTAACATTTGATAAAATGGCTCGCTAAAAGAATTATAATATGATAGAGGTATAGTAGAGCAGTAGATCTATTAGTGTTTCATCGTAAAATTTGGTAATTTTACGAAATTTGTCGGAAAATCAGGTAATTTTCACACTTGTTCACTGATCGACATTATTACTCATCATACCTATCTAAGTACAAGTCACTAGTCCTTTTTACCAGTTATTAAATACCTCAATTCCCAATTAAATTACCACTAACATTGTTAATTCGATTACGGAATATGAAAGCAGTGTCTTAAATAGGTGAAAATCAATGTTTTGTAAACGTTTTATATGGCTAAAGCAAGGATTTAATTTTGGTGTCCATCATTTTATTTGTTTTGGGATCATGTCAAAATTAATGACGAAGTCAAATATAATAAATTGAATATATTAACGCTTAAATGGGTTAAATAGAGGTGTGGGTCACATAATAACGCCGTTGGATTTAAGCCATGTCTTCTGCAGGCTTTTGATATTTGTTCGATGCATCAATTAGGCTTTTTGATGATTCCAGAATATAGAAGATTTGAGTTTGCTCGTCATTTTAATGGAGAGGGGTGGGCTTTGGCCAGAGGAATGCTAACCACAGGTCAATGAATATGCTCCGTTTTTGCATTGATTTTTTCTTCATTTAATGACACTCAATATTTCAAAATTAATGTTACCATTAATGTAATATTCGATTGTGTTAACATGTGCTTTCTTATATCTGCGGCTTGTTCCCTATATGCATAATTGAAACAATTTACTGTTAATAGTTTACTAGAAGTATTTTCTGACTACGTCGATAATTTTGGACGTAGCGGAACAAGGTCCTGAAATCGATAAATGTTGAGGCTTCTGCTATGAATCGCTGCAGAAAAAGTCCTTTGTTGACAGAAAAGGGTGCCTTCCGAAGGATATGCCTACTTTTTTAAGAATATGCATATATGTCAGATGGCATTTAGGCAAATGTCTAAACTTCATCTAACCAGTATATACTGAATATTTTTACAGAAGATTAAATAATGTGCAGCAAATAATATAATTATTGTTTCATTATTGAAAATCATTTGTTGCCTTATGAAGCATAAAATTATAGTACTTCAGGTTTTAACTTTATTGTCTCCCGAAAATTTTCGATGCATGAATTAATTACTTGTAAGATGAACCAGGCAGGGATTGAATATTAATCTGCATACTCATAGTTCTCTTTTTATAATATAACTAAAACGTCAGAATCCTTGGAGTGTGACATTAGTGCATTCCCATTTCGTCGATCGATGCTCGTGTTATTTATGTCAGTGATTACCTGTTCAGTATAACGACCCGCTAATAATAATAATTTAAAACTATTTTTGAGGAGGTACTGGCATACTGAACAGCCAATTGAAAGTTTAAACAGCTTGATGGGCAGGATTGGCGCCCAAAGGATGGGCCATCGGCTTTCCTCATCTGAAGTGCGCAGCCCACTCCATAAATTTGCAAAAGGGCTCAGTTTCCGGTTTTTAAGTGAGTGCAACGGGGTGTCCTCACTTACCAAACGTCGACTGGTAAATTAAGTTGCGTCAATCTTGACACCCCTCGTTAAGTTTGGCCTAGTTCCAAGTTCCACGTCAACCTTTACCTTGTCCCTCTCCCCTCTCCAGTCATTCTTGTCTAACTTGATCAAAACAACCCCTGTAAACTCACGATTCTCGTGATCGCACTGATTGCCTTGATTCATCAAACGCTTGAAGCGATGCATATCCGTTCAGCTTGGCCAGTAATGAAGAGCATATATCATTTTGAAATGTGGTAGCTCCTGTTCTTGTTGAATTTTGGTATCACAGCTGTAGTCGATATCGTGCGGACTGTGAACAAGCTGGGAGTTTCACCAAAGTATTCTTGCGTTCAAAAAGCGGACAAGATCTTGATCTCAAAGGCTTTACACGTTAGAATAAGTTAGTACATTTCGGTATCACCAAGTGACAAATAGGTGAGGCCAATTAGTAAAAAGTAGTGAAACGAAACGAATTTGTCAATAGTATATAGTGTGGGAATCAAATTACTGTGGTAATTCAAAATTGGAAATAATTGTATTATTAGTATAGTTGAAAAATGATTTTAACACGGTGTTTGCTTGATTGCTTGAAATTTTCTATGCTCTCATTATCTTCATTTTTGGTATCCCAAGCTGACATTCAGCCTTCCGTTTGTAATTTACATATTGCAAGTAATAGTGAAGTCTCTGAAAATTAGATATGAGTGTTTAACGCCGAATATATTTTAAAAACATATTCTTCTTATCCATCTTCAGTATTCATGATAAACCATAAATATTATTTAAGGCAAGATATACACGAAGATTAAAGTGCAAAGTTATCCCTTTTTGCTTTAATGCATCGTGTTGACGAGCTCTTTGCTTGGACTTAAACCTCAATGCCTGGCGTTATTCCTTTCTGTATAGCATACATGACAGTTGATATGCCAATTTTGGACTGATCTAGAGTCATAAATGGAGTCATAGTTTTCTTCTTTTAGTGCTGCTTGGTCAAAAGGCTAAGGTTATCGAAAAGCAAGCTAGTTTTTCATTTTCATCACCATCTCGGAATCGGCTATCATCTGGTCAAAGTATTTCCCTTTCAGCGTGCACGCGTGCCATATCAATTTGCCTTCCTAATTACCCCTGCCAAAATTCAAGTTCTGCGTGTAAAATGAAAGGAAACGGTCCCCTTTAAAATGTCAGAGGATAGGTACATGAGAATGACGTCAGCTCAATAAATTTGAGGTTCAGATTAGTGTTCCTTGCGGTATGCCTGTATGTTTCATTTAGCTGGCATCAATCTGCCAGGTTATTTTACTCATTTCAAAGGAGTGCAATAATGAGTCTGTCGGCAATCATCACATCAAACGAAAGTTGTCAAAGTGGCGATTTCTGTTAAACTATGCCGCTACCCATTACGTGTGATATTTCTCTTTCCACATGATTAGCTGATAAGTAATAGGTTTCCACATCAATCGCCAAGTCCTCGTTAAGGTTACGTTTCAATAAAACGAGGATAGGGGGCATTTAGTCGTCGATGGTGGAGTTTCCCTTGTGGGCAGAGAAAGGAATTTTAAACGAGAGAGAGTAATTTATATCACATCAAACGCATCAAAAGAGAATCGGGCCGAGATATCTCGTATGATCGCCGGGACGGCTGGAATATTAATGCCTCTTTTTTGCTATCGTCGTGCAAGGGTGGGCTTTTTCTGGAAAGAGATTATTCTTTTGGATAAATTAATACCCTTTCTCTTCCCTCCTCACTTTTTTCTTGATTTGAGACCCCAACGCCATCGCGTGCATAACAAAAGAAATCCCCGAAACCATCTGCTCTGATTCGGGTGAACACACAGATCTCTCTTCCACCCCTGTCCCTACACCCTCCCCCAAACATGGATTTATAAGTTGACCCAATTCCATTTCATTAATAAACCTTCCTCCCCTCTTCCGGAAATTATTACATCTCCGAGCGGTTATGAATTTTTTACAAGTCCTCCCCTGCCGCTGTTCTCTTTCGCTCTTTCACTCGCAACAAATCTATCCGCAACCTTCATCTCCTGCCGCACTCCTCTTAATCCATTTTCACGTCCAAGCGGCATCCGGACTCAAAATAGTTTGTTCGGAAATTGGAGGGAATCGGTCGGCCGACGGGGCAGCCGAGTGGAACCAGGACGTGAGATCGCTCGAATGATTAATATCGGATCGTAATCGAAGGAGCCCTTCCTTGCGTTTTTTTTCCTACATACGTACTACTCTCTTTCTCTCTCTCCTCTATCTCAAAGAGATTTGCTCTATCATCATCATCGTAAATTATACTTTGAGGAAATGGAACCAGGGCCTAACAGCACCCACTGATTATTGAGTCCTTCAATTACCACATTATTTTTCTTAGCCAAGAAATCCCCCCACGTCTATCTGTAAAATTAATTATGGTCCCATTTTATTTTATTACCTGTGTGCATAGGAAAAAATGCGAAACAGAAGGTACAAATTATTTTTTATCGGCTGTAATATTTTAGAGGTATTTCTACCGGTCAAGGTACGTTTCTATGTGATACTCATACTCTGTCTATCATCTCCACATAATACTAACCTCTTGAGTTTATTATATGTAGTACTTACCTAGAAATCCCATACTTTCCCTCTCCTTTCTTTCTTTTCCAGCTTTTTATCCTCTATGATGACCTTCAATTGACTTTTATTACTTGGCCCATCTATGGCCCATCTTGGCCCATCTGCCTCCTCCAAATGTCATCTAGCAAATTTTCCTACTCTCCAATGATGACCAAATCTTCCCAATAATTAATATTTCCCCTACATCGTACCTACTCTATACGATTCCACGCCCAGCCTTCTAATACCTCCAATCCATTTTCACCTTCTTAACCTATGTTTATGGTCTACGTTTCATAACTATGCAGTGGTGCAACATTCTCCAATTGAAATCCTTTTTTAACCTTTGATTATGGTCCTTACCAAGGATTCTGTCGTATATTCTCTCGAATCAGTAAAAGTTTATTTTTTCCAAAGCACGTCTCCCCAATATATCCGTGGTACTACTTCTACCTTATTGAAAGTTCCATCAAGTAACTGAAATGTTCAACCTTTTCCAGTTTCTGCTCCCCTACTCTTCATATTTAGTTCTGGCTTATTGAAGAACCGCGACTGGCCTCGAGAATCTTAATAGCACTACTCGCTGAAATTGCAAAATATTGTGAATTGCGAAAAGGTAGAAATCAGGGGATCCGGGCTCGAATCCCGGTCAAGGCGAATGATTTTTTTCTCTGTGGAATTTTTGCTATAGTAGTTCTAGTTTCTTTTTTTCTGGACAGCATTATAAATTTAGTTCCCCTACGATTAAACGCCTTCCTATACCTTTTATCCTAAATTGAAGCGGGATCAAGAATATGAATTTGTGTTTCATGTTGCCTTAAGTTCAATAAAAATGAACAAATATTTTTCACAGCAAGTAGTATAGGCATGATGTAAGCGGTTTGGGAATAGTACTGCAGTCTTTGCAGTTTATTAGATGTGGTAATGATACGAGTTGATTGCGCCTGAATTTGAACTTGGGTAGCTCAATATAATGTTTGGCATTCCGTTATGGTATTATAAATAAATATGGATTTTGAGAAAAAATCTTGCAGGAATAATTATGGGTATATTGCTCACTTTACACTTGTAGCTTTATTTACTTGTCATTATCTTTGTTTTGGGAACGCAAGAGGGTGACTAAATTTCCTCTCAGTGTCGAAAGAGTTCACAATTATTGTAAGAGTATTGGGATGTATTTAAACCATAAAAATAAATTTTCAGGCATAATTGAATGATTTTCCACTGTTTTAACCATTGAACTCACAAGGACTATTGCATCATCTTTGAGATGTCTTCGAAACTAAATATGTCAAATAAAATTTGCTCTGCCTAAAATGTGTGAAGGGTGGACAATTATCACTTTCGTTGATGAATGAAATAACCACATACCACCCACGTTGGCCGTAACTCCAAAAGTTAGCGAGAAAATAGGATTTAACCCTGCGTGTATGTGGAGCGAAAAAATATTTAAAAATTAGCCGTTGACGTGCGAAATCTACAGCACACTCTTGATGATCAAACAAAGGCATGAGCATATTTCCTGGGAATGTGGGAATGGTCCCGCGCGGCAGTTTCAAAGGTGCTGAACTTGGAAATGCGCTGCGTCATGAAACTCGGGAGCATTTTCCTTTCGTCCGTCGAGAAAAACGTCAGAAAAATTTTCCCCACCCTCGGCATTTTCCTCGCAGGGTCACGAAAGGCTCATCTCGTCAGCAGAAATTTCGTGGCCCGCGTCACGACCGAGATCCGTGAACGACTCCCGGAATATGGCAGGAGTCGCCGGTATTTTAAGCAAGCATTAATATTCCCGGCGTGGGGCGAAGACAGAGGAAAAATTTGTTACGTGGACGGGCGGAGACGGAGGCCCTTGCGGGAGAGGAGAGGGAGGAAGAGTCTCGAATGCTACTAGCTGCAGGGGAGACGGAAGGGCAAACGGGTTGGGACCGGAGACGGCCACTGGTGCGCCCATAAAAACGCAAAGCTATGCAAGGAATAATCCATTTTATAGGCAAAAGGAAAAGATTTTTATTCGACGTGTGGAAACAACTCAGGTGAACGTGAACGGTGTTGGAGAGAGAGTCGCGTCCTCATTTGCTATTCAAGCCCGTTGCTCGCATATCCAGTCGCGGGTATTTCTTAATCCGATAACCCCCCACCACCTTCTTGCTTTCCCCATCCCCTCCCCCAAGTGAAAATGCATGCAAATTCCGCATTACGTACCCAATTATGCGCATAATCCGTTTTAACAGGCTCTCACTTACAAACGCGAAGGTTTGATGAAGAAAACTGAGAGGCGTCGCGTAACACACCTTGAAAGAAAATGGGAGTGCATTCCTTGAAAACGGCGGCATGATTATTAAAATGCGTTCAAATGATATGGTTGAGAATTAAAGCCACCCCTACTTTTGGAGAGTAGTTATTCTGAATTAAGATGATCCTGAGGGCAACTGAAGCATAAAGCGACATCTTAATATTCATAATATATATCGAAATAAATGCATGTGATTTAGAATTCTTAATTTTTGTGCCCTAATGTTCTCCTTTAACTTTCTTACACTACCTCAGTTTACTGCCATAATAAAAAGTCTTCCCTCGGAAAAGCGATGCGTTCACCCTCGTCTCTTGCTAAACTCTGTTGCATTTATATTTTAGTACTCAGATACAGCGTATTTTTATTATTATTTTCTGACTATATAAAATGATTTGCTTAACTTATTTGCGATGGTATCTTAAACTCAATATCTGGTAGCTATATTTTCTATCATGCATTCGTGAGAGTTGAATCATACTTGCGTGTCCATATCAGCAAAAGCTGACACATCTAAGGCGATAAGGTGAAGATATCTTCAATCACCATATATAAGTTTCAAAGGCAAAGTAATATAATTGCTGGTTTTATACAACTTCCAAACTATCAACCCCCTTCCTACCACAGAAGTTGGAATATCACTTCGTATTAACGATTTTAAGGATGCCCACTTTGTTATTACGTGAGTATTTGGGATATAGGGCCCAACATTTTATTTTGGTGGTAAAAAATTGTAGGTATCCACGCTGGGGCACGCTGTTCCAAATCCATACCTATATGAATAATGGCTGCATAATAATCTCATACTAGTTTTAGCCTTCGGTTAATTGATGTCTTTCATCAGAGGTGTACTTGGCTTGTCCGGAATTCCATTGTCATGAAAAACGGATCCAGAGGAAAGAAAATGCCCAATTTTCAAGGCTATCACAGAATTTGCAATTCAAATCAACTTATCAGCATGTCAAGTGTTGACAAAGTTATAATCATCCCTGATACAGTGATTAAACACGCGATATTTCCTCTCTGTCAACGTAACAGACAAAAAGATCGCTAATTTGTTGGTGTGTCTGAATAAGACGAAGCTCGGAAAATTTAATCACTATAACTTCTTCCTGAATGTATCAAATTACTCATTTGATTTTTCTGAAATACTTTCAAGCGAAAATAGCTACATTCACAACATATAGTTAGCTGTGAAATGGTCGTTTGATATCTTTCACAAAGTCTCTGTCTTTAAGCGCAGAGGTTGTTATTTTTCCTTTTTAAATAATGAAAAGTTATAATAAGGAAAAATGTAAAATTTTATGGATAACCTTTAAGAATTCAAATGATTAGTTACCTGTTAGCTTTTAATCAACTTTCGGTGTCTCTAGTATTATTCTTGCTTCGTTTTGTCGGGATAAAATCATATAAATATGGGTAAAAAGAGAGGCAATAACAATAATCATCCAATACCATTGCATTCATTCTTATTCCAAGGAGGTGATTCCTGCTAACTCTCTTGTTCTCTCCAGATTCTTTTCTTTTGTCTTCCACATTTAAATAGTTTTCTATCCTCTGGAACTGCCTTCGGTGTTCCATGTTCTCTTATTATCTCCCTCAACCACTTCTCTTTGCGTTCGAATATTTCCTGACAGCTTCCTTTCTCTATCTGTGCCACGCCTAGCACTTTAGTGGGAAAGGAGCTAATATCCCTTTGGCATTCCCTATTCCCTTGAGTCTTCCCTCCATCACCTTTTCAACCAGGCTCCTTCAATCAGTTGGCCCTTAATGCATTTGCCTCTCCATTTTCTCCCCTTCTTTCTCACCTATCCGATAGGTCCTTCACCACCCTCTTCTACCACGTTCACACCATGCAAAACCCGTCATCAACCTCCTATCTCCATCTATCTTTCCTGCCGTGATATCCTCCTCTCTCTCTTTCTTTCTATCTATATCTCGCACACCTCTTTTGGACATTCAATCATGCACACACTCCATACACGCACCCACTCTCCGCGTCAAAACTCCGCGCCATTCTCCCTCAATCCCATTTCTTCCATTTCCTCGAAGAAAAGGTCCTTTTCGGAGAGCTCGGGAGATGGTGCTGCTTGGGATTGACAAGCAGGGCGGTACGATGGCTCCCCCGTGGTCTGTCGGTCGGTTGGTGCCCATCTTTATTTCCATTCCGTTTTATTTCCCCTCTCGAATTTTTTTTTCTCCCATCACCGCCTCCTCTTCTTTTCCATTCCCGCTGCCGGCCCGCGCGTAAGAGGCGGAACGGGCCGAGGAATAGGGAAGCTGGCGCCGGCGTCGGTACGTCGGTGACGCCGCCACGTCATTCCCGAAAAAAGGCCTCTATCTCTCGTAGAATGGCGGCGTTCGGAGGTGGAGGGAGTAGAAGGGAGGTAGAATTGAATTGGGAGAGAAAGAGATGGTGAAAGGTTTACGGAGTTGGGGAGCATCTTCGCCAATGCTATTCACACTTATAATCTACTACCTCAAGCTTTACTTTGTGTAAGCACACGATATTCATTAGCTGAAGAAAAATAATCGTATTATACAGCAGAATATACATTATAACGTCCCTTTACACCAACTTACGACATCGTCAGGGACAAAATACCCGTAAATAATTCGCTATGGAAATATGGGATATACTGTATAGGAGAAAATGTTACAGCGATTCCACTACAGTGTTATAAACCTCTGGACTGGATTACATGTACTTCCTAACCGAAGACTAAAAAGACATTTTGTACCTGATGATGTCGCGAGTCTGTAAAACGCGTCGTATCAATGAACATTCTGTGGAATACACCGCAGCGATTGTTTTTCTTTTCACAATTGATATTGAAACTCCTCCATTTGCATTTAAAATGCTCTTCGGAACTTCATAACGCTATCGCGCTCGGGATTTGAGGGATATTCCTTGTTTTTTCCACTCTCTCTTCTCCCCGACATTCTCTCACGGGAATCTCGAACGCGGTTTGCCATCTCGGGGAGGAAAATTATTCGAGACGGAGGCGGGCGGATTTCCATCCGTACTCCGCCCACCTGAGTGACAAAGTAATAGATTCCCCGAACCTTTGGCGGCGGCTCAAAGTCGGCCATAACGTGATGAATTCTCGCGGGGGGCGTTGTCCTCAGGAGCATGCCGCAAGTCGATACGTTTGTCTCAATTTCGTTCCGATTTCCCCATTCACTCCCTCAGGATACCGAGAATAAACTATTATCAAAACGAGTGTACAGCTTTCTAAATCCAGTAAAAATCCTTCCTCAAATAGGCTCCTATTTGCCCACAAATTATTATCATAATACACCAAGGAAACCAAATCATGCCCTGTACTTGATATAAGCCATATACTTCACTTAAGGCCAGGTGATGTGACTCAGACTAAAGTCAAAAAACCTATGCTTACCGCTTGTAGAAGACGCTTGATTAAGTTTGCGGATTTCTCAGAAGTTTTATGTAATGTAATTCATTTCAGGAAGTGCTCTTCAGCACATGACAGTTCGTATTTACATGTCCTGCGTATTCTGTAAACCTCCTCGAGGGTCTGTAGAATGGGGCGAAAATCCTTAAACATGACCTACGTGCATGCACTAATAGGTAATACGCTACTTAATGAGGCAAACGTGCTGGTATTGCATGCACAAGGTACGTGAATCACTAGGACTAGGTGATAGTGTCCACAAGTACATTGTCAAGCACAGTACTTTGCCCGTCGGATGGAATTTAAGCCGTGGGTTATTTGGTGCTTTATATTATGATTGAGCTAATGCCAAAGTCCAGTTACCAACCCTCCTACATTCCCTATAAAGCTTAACAATATGCCCTCCTGAAGGCATGAGTATCCTCAGCTGCCAGTAAGTACTAATTAGTTGTAACCCTAAACGCTTCAATCCTGTGTTGGATAACTAACCAATTTGAAATGAAGCCTACGAAATGAAAATGTAACTGCTGTCATCTCTATGAATTGATCATTGCAGATCAGTCTCTCAAGCTGTAAACTATGGATAAAAATTCAAAATATACTGATCAAATATTGTGAACTTCATGGTTAATTCATCCGAATAACCGTCCGCTGAAATAATGCATGATTATTATGTACGATGGTCGACCCAAGCAATGATGGCTTAACCTACAGTATTTCATGTAAAACTAATTTATTTTTCAGGAGAATTTCACTTGATGTTAGATATTTCGGACTGATAAAAATACCTTCTCTATAAGCTCGCAAAGGTTTTTACACCTTGATTTATATGAATTCCTGGCTATTGTTTACCCCCAACCTTACATTTTTACGCTGGCGTTTTGGGTAGATTAAGATGATTTATTCTCTTGCTAGCCGGAATACTCAGGTCAGAAACAGACGTTCAGCAGACGTTTTTTCAATACAAAGAGGACTCGGAGACCTCCTGATTAAGATAGGGTTAACAGAAAACAAGTTTGGAGCCCGTAAGCTTACCACGGGGAGAATTATTGTTGTGGTTTTCCTCATTCCTTCCCTTTCAACATGGGTTCAAACATGGTCCCTAGAGTGGAAACTACCTTCCGCCAAGTCACTGCCCTTTGAACTCGGTGAGCGATACTGATGGCATTCAGCTTTGCTGCCATCGGTCCATGGACCCACGGGTCGTAGAACCCATCAAGGGTTCTTGCACCACATAAAGGGTATGGTCCAAACGGGTGGGTTATCGGGAGGAATTCTCCTCGGAATTATCTCGGGCTTGAGGATTTTGGTTGGGATGCCGACGGAGCCAGAGAGACGTTGCATGTGAGGATATCATGCGGTTTTCTGCGTGGTACCGTGGATGCCCTTCGCCGACAAGGTCAACCTCCTCTCCGAGCGGCGGAATCGATGATTGTGGTGTTTCACGTTTGCCCCACACTCAGAGGCGCTTCAGACCGAAAAATTAGGTGTTTGGATGTGATTATAAAGGAAAGACAGAGAGAAACAGCTTCGGAATTATTCTACACTTAATGAAAGGTCTTTAGTTTTATACCCCTTCCGACTGATAGGGTACTGAACTTGAAGTGGTCCCAACTAGTGTTCAAGTCCATAAAAATCCGATCAATGCTTAACAGATAAGGTAAGGATTTTGCTAAACCTTTCGGGCAACTATAGGGATAAGTTGCGAAAGAGAAGTGTTGAGTTTCTCACCATTCTCGGGATCTGTCGACCTCAGTGACTGAAGGCACGTGATACAAATTAAGTCACGAAGTTGTGTCCCAACTGAGTGAGTCGTGGCTGTGTTCTTCATAATTTTCAAATTTATAGAATTTAGAGTTGAGGTTCTTTTTGCTGTCGTTGGATTACTGAATTTCCACCCCAAATGGTCGGGTACAAATCTAGTCACTGTTACAGTTTTTCAATAGCATACCGGTTCTTAGTTGAGTGCCATGTGGAGAACCCGTGGACAGTAGGTACTTTTTGCCTTAGATGGGACGTAAAGCAGTGGTTATCTTGGCATCTCTCATAATTATTATGCTTATTTCGACGCTGGGTTTCACTCTGTGCCTTTTCCGTTTCATGAAGAATTTACTCTACAGAATTACGTACCATTTCCTAATGGTGCAACTGATTCTAGTTGTTGTTCACTTCCCTCCAATAACGACTAATACTAGAACGATTGAGGTAGTAATGGCTTGATTTCAATAGCGACTCAGAATATCCTAGGACATTGGATTCGAATCGAGTCCTTGGCCTTGGCAGACAATACTCTAGCTACCGCAACTAACAGAGGCACCTTCAGAAGCGCTGAGGGGGTCTGGGGCGTTGTGCCAAAAGTCATGTCTTCGGATGTGGATGTGGGCCGAAGGTGGGAGGGGTTCGTTCCGTTGAGTGTGCTTAGGAAGAGATTGTTGAGAGAGAGAGACTCTCCGGACGAAATGGAGTGGAAAGGGACAAGTGTGAGAAGGGATGGTTCTGCGTTCCTGGGGCACGAGATGGGGGAGGCCCTTAATTGAAATCACAAATTCTCCGAGCGTTTCCTACCGTTCCGCAGGAAAAAATCTTTTGCGATTCGCCGAAAGGAAAACGTTCGCGGTGAGATTTTCGGTCGGCGAGCTCTCGAGTGTCCTGCCCAAACGTCGCAACCCTTTCATTTCGCGAAGCGTTTGAAAGCGACGGCGAAGTATTTTCCTTGAATCATTTCGTTCAACTTGTTGGAGGCAAAAGTCTCTTGGTAACCCAGGTCGGCTTCAAAACGATGAAAGAAAACACCAAGGGGCTCGTTTCGGTGTAAGATGCTTTCAAGAAGTAAAGGAAAGAGAATGACAGAAATAACGTTGGGTATATGAGCACCTGAGTAATAAAATCGTTTTTTATATTGGATTGCAGTCCATCATCATTATCAGTATTTCAATCGTAGAATTGGTGTACTGCAGGCCTCTATTCTGCCCTATTCAGTGTTAATTCCCTCACGTCCTGATAGTTTTTCTCTTTCACTTCCTTCATACACTTCATTTGCCCTATATGCTTGTCCTCTTGGTCTTCCTCGCGGTACTTTCCACTCAATTTTCCTATCTATTGTGACTAATCCATTATGCCTCAAATTATGTCCAATCCATCTGGCACTTCTAAGCCCGAGATTTTCCATATTGTCTTTTATTCATCTGCTTTTCTGTACACCTATACGTTCCTCATTTTATCTGTCCATTTAATCTTCAGCATTATCCTCTAGCACCATTTTTTGAAGGCTTTAATTCTTCGCTGTTCTCATTTCCCAATGTTCCATGTCTCTGATCCATAGAGTGCCACGCTCCATAAGAATTTTCTGATTAAGTGCTTCCTTTGCTTTGCAGGATTGTAGTCCATTGTAATATTTGTTACTTTTCGACACAACAACTATATTTTAGCCTCTATTTGATGCAGGAATCTGTAGTTTTATAGCTAAATATAATATGATACCCTAATATGGTACCCTATATGATATCCAAATGTGAATTATGTCGTCTCATGTGTCACCTATTAATAGCTTTAAATTTTGGCGATGTATTGTAATTATTATATCAGCGCAATATTTTGGCTCAAAGGCCGGCATTTTTAGATAATAATATAATAATTTCTTTATTGATTACAGGATTTCCTCTATTACAATCAATTTAATATATGGACATTACACATTTTAAAAACACCCATGCCCTGGATAGGTAAATTTACCCAGGCGGGACTCGAAGCCGCGACCTTCGGTTTGGCAGGCGAGGACTTAAGCCCACCACCACCGAGGCCGGCAAATAGAGGTAGATAGTACTTACTGAGTTCAATGGGCACCATCTTTACTCAAACTGGAGATATTTTGTTAATTTAATACCCCATCGTAGGAATGAAGGATGAAATTGCAGTGTTTCAATTTCATCCTTCATTCCTACGATGAAAGATTTCCACAGCGTTAAGCCTGAAACTATTAACTTAATACCCCATGGTTTACGCCAAGTTTGAGGCTTTGCTTTGAGTTTGGGTATTCAAGAGGTTTGAAGTAGATAATGTCACCCTTTACTATAGTAAAAAGCATCAGAATCCCATTATTTTTCATTTTCTTTGATCGAGTTTTAAAATTTCCTCTCGTACTTGAATATTATTTGCATTTATCGCCAGAAAAAAATAATGGCAAATGAATCTGAATACAGGTTTAAAAGAATGTGATCACAGAAAATTAAAACGAAAGCTATTACATTTTCTTAATATTTATCCAAAATAACGTAATGTTTGTATCTCGTTTACTACCAGGCAGACACGGACTTGAACCACAATAATAAATGAAATGACAATCGCAATCCCAACGGAAAGACTTGAATCCGTGAATTCAGTTTATTCTCCATGTGTGTTGCTCTTTGACTAGCTAGGAAAAATCATGGTGACCTGGTGAATTCAGTCTATTCTCCATGTGTGTTGCTCTTTGACTAGCTAGGAAAAATCATGGTAACCTGGTGAATTCAGTCTATTCTCCATGTGTGTTGCTCTTTGACTAGCTAGGAAAAATCATGGTGACCTGGTGGAAAATTTCGTCTTTGACTCAATAAAGCTTTACATTCAGCTTCAACATATCAAAACGATTGCCAATGGAGGAAAAAATATTGCATTTTCAATTTTCTACTGGTTACTTTCACTGTTTTCTGCGTGATATTAACCAGTTAGGCTCATCGTTGAATATTGATTGAATCTGTGCCATCTCCACTCCAGAAAAAATTAACATACCCAGAGTAGCATTTGTAGAATATTCTTCGCTACCGACAGATTATTTGATCGTGATTTCCATAAGGACTGAACAAAATGATCCCATCTCACGCAACGAGACTCTTAATGTCCTGATGTCCGCCTCCTCAGAATGTACTATTTATCTTCTTGGAATTAGTCCATTTTGCTCTCTTTCTCTCTGGATAACATATTTATAGCTAACCATAACTTTGCTGTAGATTTTTTCGGGAGAGAAATGTCTAATACATTTTGGAACAAATGACGAAGCACCTATTCAGCCGACTACATCCATCATTCAGGAGTTCGGGGGTAGTAGGGAGGGAGGAGGTAGCATGGCCAACAAAAAAGCATCACCATTTTGCGTTTGATTTTTTTTTTCGCTCCCCGGCCTTTATTCACGTCTCAGTCAGAGGTGTGGGACTATTCATTTTTTTTTGTTAATTCCCGTGATGCACCTTTCCCATTCTCAAAATCGTCGGGCGCCATGAATGATGCCGTGCTCATCCTTTTCGTTTCGCAACTTCTTTTTTGATTCGCCGCGCGTATTTTTTTTGTTTTACCCTTTCCCCATGAGGGCAAAGGCGGAGGAAAAAATGGCGCTGGTTCAGTCCCTCTGTCTCGTTTCCTCTCTCTCTTCACCAATCTCCAATATCGATGCTCACATTCTCCCACCCCCACCCTCTAGCCAGTCGGCAACAAACCAGTCTTCGGGTTAACGAAAATATCCCCCTGAAACGACCGCCCTGTTTTTTTGAATTCACTTTATTTTTTCGATCCACTCGTTTTTTCCCCTATACAAATACTTCCGGATTTCGACACTGGCAATTCGGGTGCCGAAAACGAAATAAAATGAAGAGGGTACTCCATTTTGTTATCCCCTCCCGGAATGGGAATCCCATCCGACGAGTACCAAGGATTGGATTACAAATTATTCAGACTCGTTTCGACCAAGAGGTCTGTCGTAAAAACTGGCAGTTTTGAACGGCCTTAAGTGCCAAAGATGGGTGTCTATTGCGGCAGCCACGAGGATTTTGCTCAGATTTGAGTATTATGCCAATAATGGTCCTCCTGTTATGTCACTCGTGATACCTCCTTATTTAGACTCACGTCAATCTCAAGGAAATCCTTCATTACTTTTGTTATATATAGTTCAGAAAATGGTGTTTCCAAGTAGAGAAAACCTGAGTACAAGAAGAAATGCAGCTTAAATTCATGAATGATTTCGCATAAATATCGAAATTTGACTAAACGTTTTTCTCCGGCCATTGTCAATTTTTTATTGATAATCGTCAGATAAAAGATGTAATTAAAATGAAAGTATATTTTTATCATAAAATCTATGTGCGGCCAACACTATCTGAAAACGAGTGAAATCAGTTTATATTAATATTATGAAGTATCAACAATCAAGGTTATTCAAATTTCCCCCAGGGATCCTTTATTTCACATCCCATCCGGCAGACGGAGAACTGCGCTTGAAGTTATTTACACAGAGCACTCAAGTAGGAACTGGTATTACTGTACTTATATGAGTAAATATTTCCCAGGATGTAATTAATCACATTTGAATCCGGGCTGTCGATTTGGATCTCTGACAATATAGACCCCACAATAACCATATCCGGTGGATAAATCTGCTTCTATTGATATCCTAACTTCAGAAAATTACAAGGGTTAATCACTGTAAAAAGTTGATCTGATTTTCAGTGCGATCTGAATTTAAGCGCTGTCTGGTTTAAGGCAGGAACACGGATTCAAGGTGCGGAAGAGGCAGGAACATGGATGGTTGGTACAGGAGTAGTTAAGCAGGAAGCAGAGGAAGCAGGATTCTGGATGGTCTGATTTTCAGTCGTTCACCTGCCTTATTTTTAGACAAGATATTACAGCTGAAATTCAACATACCCTGTCTTAAAATTGTTGCATCTGAA
Source organism: Platycnemis pennipes (assembly GCA_933228895.1). NCBI lineage: Eukaryota > Metazoa > Arthropoda > Insecta > Odonata > Platycnemididae > Platycnemis > Platycnemis pennipes. The sequence goes on along the minus strand of OW121854.1, from coordinate 44,838,257 downwards.
ATTCAGTTCGCTTTTGTGCCTTAAAATCAGATCTACTTTTTACAGTGATGTATTAGGATCTACGCCTAAATTCGTCGTCATCATATTCCTAAACGTTTATTTAGGCATATTAATGAACACAATGAGCAATTCCTCACATTCCCTCTCAGACTGAATGACGCTTATTCTGGAGTGAGTAATTCATATCCCTTTGAGGTAACTACATCCCCGGTGACAATCACTGGGTGATGGATGACTTTTTCTCCGTTATCGCTGCCCGAAGGACCCACGAGTATAATTCGATTTTACTCTCAAGATTCGTTTGCCGTCCTTATCTCTCCATATGCCTTTCTCCTTTCTCGATGATTTAATGTACTCATCCAGTTCCGGACTTCAGGCATCATTCACTGCCACATCAGTGCATTTAAGATAATCCGTGATTGACGAAATAAAAATTATTTATTTTGAAACACTTTGCTGCGTTTTGATTGAATATGAGGATTCATGTCATGACCGTGCCAAGTTATCATTAGATAGTGATGGACGTGAGAGTAAAAGTACTCTTAATTTTTGCCTAAAACATTCTTGGTTCATTGTAAATTTGGAGGAAAATGAAGTGTTTCTAAAATCAATGTGAAGTGAGAGACTATATTATCCTCAGTGAGGATGCAGAACCATTATAGATATTAGTAAATGAATTCGGATAATATTTAATTCATCTGTTAATGATTGTTAAAATAAAATAATAATGCGTCTGTATTAGTTGCACAACAAGTTTTAGAGTGGCGTATTGTTTATTGGATGTATCGAAAGGAAAGTCATTTAGCACAAGTTTTGCATTTTCTGCTAATACGAAATACATATTCTATTTTAAGTCCCTTTTAAAGGGCAAAGATGACAAATTTAGGGCTCTTAACGAGAACATAATTGGGAACTCATCGCCAGATTTAACTACTCGAGTAAAAGAAAAAAGTCTCAAGGAGTAATTGATTTGAATAGATTGTTTTAAAACATACCATTATGGAACCGAGGTTCGGACTCTTAACGAAGTGTAAACATGTTAGCAGAATACTCGAAAATTTTAATACAACAGTGTAGTGTATTTGAGAATTCAAAATCTGATCCGATAAAACTTATGGTATTTTGCTTTCCATTCACGGACCATAATCACGACTCAACTATCAAATATTCCTAACCACTCGCCTTTTTTATTATCTCAGAAGGCTTGATGAATAGGTCGGAGATCAACCGTTTTCAATCTTAATAAACAATCTTCATGGCCCCTTGCCTCTTAAAACGGCTGAATTAAAAGGAGGGAATAGATTGGAAGGGAGGAGGGAACAGAACTCATTAGGTTTTATATTGAGGCATGGTTTTACCCTTTCACCTCTCAAAGTTCCGTTACACAGATGCACTAACGAGCTACGCGATTCTCTCGTCAGCACTCACCCAAGTTTCGATCGGTCACGAAAGCAAGGGAGACTTAGATCAGCTCACATTAGTTCTCGCGGATAAAAAAGGAGAAAGGGTGAGAGTAATGGGGATGTCGATCCAGATCACGAACCTCGCGGCCATGTTGGCGCGAGGAGGATTCCTGGAAACGTCCCTAGGGACCCGAACGGCCTGTCCACCGGTCGGCCCACTCGGTCTCCACCGCCACCGCAGAGGAATTCCCTGGTGACTTGCCCGGTGCACGCGTCATGCATCACGCTAATAATCTCACCGCTGTTATCCAATACAACGCAACGAGTCGACACCGAGCGAATAATGTCGCGCGACCCCCTCTTGCCTCGCCGGAGTTGTTCCAGCTTTCGTTAACATTGGGTGCCGGGCGTTATTTGATTTTTTCTAACGACCTCGTCGATGGAACCAAGCCCCAATCTATGTGAATCTTTGACATGTACATCTATGAAGTACTCTGCAAGTATTAATATTATTAATGTACTAGGTAAAGTAGGTTTAGAGGCATAACATTTTTAACCCGATCCATCTCATTTGAAATAATATATTTCGTCAACTCGGCACATCTCCTATTAACGTACCTAAACGTTTACTCCCGTTCTCTTCCTCCCTCTATCCCCATTACTTAATATCCTTACCCTGCTGTAATGTACTCTAAAAACATTTGGCACTTTTTTACGATTGCTATACCTGACCGATATCGATGAGGTTCACACTATCTTTAACAAGAATATAGTAGTGAAATTGAACACCTTATTTACGACCACTGAGTCGGGATAATGGGATTGGTTGGAAATTATGATCGAGGGGGGTAATCGTGTGAGAATAGTATGTCGAAGGGAGGTGACGTGAAGTTCGAACCTAACTACCTAAACCTATTATTTTTGGGAGAACAAGGCCGGTAATTAAGGATGATGACTAAAGGAACAATCTCATTCAGCTTCCTTTTAGTCTGTTGCTGGAGGAAAATTCAAAATTTCATAAAATATTAGGTTTGGTACCTTTGTTTTAGTAATGAATGTAACATTTGTTCGAGTGAATTCTAAAAAGTAGGCATTGCCTCCTGAAATATTATCAAAAGCGGATTTATTGTGTGGAAAATGCAATTTCTCTTGTACTCAGGAATTCTGGTACATAATTTTATCCCAGTTTCGCCAAAATAAAAGCACTAGAAGTCTTTGCCGTTGAATCAAAGCCCTTACACACCCCTCTTACATAAGCCTCATGGGTGCATCGCAGGGCGTGAAGATAACCAAACATACAGTGATAGAAGTGATACTACGAAATAAAAGGTAACTAGTGAAGCAGACATGCAATTAGCCACGCAACTAATAAGTCTATTGTGATTCTTTACCATTCGCGGGAAGAAAGACCTCTTAAATTCATCAGTAAGGTTATTTATCTCTCTGAAAAGATTCTTTTCATGATCGAATTGACTGTAGACGTAAGTGTTCTCAAAATATTTTTAATATCCTAGGTAAAGTGATTGGCATCAAATTTAATTTGGTCTAATAATTTAACTTCATGTCTTATAACATTTCCTATCCGAGTTCTTCTATTTATCTTGATACACTGGCACGATACCGCAACCAGCCTTCACAAGTCTCACCGATCACCTCTATGCACGTTCTTATTCTACAACTAGACCTAAACCATGCGGATGGATTTAATTTAACTCCATTAAAATCTTGAGAGCATAATTATCGCAGATTAAAAGCTGATAAGTAGAGTAAGTTAGTGTCCAAGTCATTGCTATTTCAATTTGTTCCTAAGCACTCCGAAATGATGGGTTGGTGTTTGGTCATTACTTTAAGTTCCCTTGAAGGACTATTTGGATGGATTCATGAGAGGTGTTTAAAGATCCGAAAGAACACGCCTTTGCGGTAGATTAACTATTGTTATTGAAGATTGTTTTTTTTACGTTATTCTTTCAATTTCTTTGGTTTTCAGCTAAAATAGATGTTCTCAACATCGGTGTGCCCGAGGATCGTTGCTTTTCTATTGTGATATATGTGCTATGTACTTATTTTTTGTATCTACTGGGAGTAAAAGCACTTGTATCTGCTTTCCACGAAAAGAGAAAGTGAAGGGACAGGGCAGTAATATCCAGTATGCGGTAACAATGGTGAGCCAATATCGTACCTATCATCCCATATTTCATCGCCTTGCTCCTTCTCAGCACACCTGAGTCCCTATTGACCCTTCTGAATACAAATTATTTACTACGCGCCTGCTTATATTATCAAAGGGTGAGACCGGGGTCATTACTTAGGATACAGAGCATCGTATTGTGCCAAAGGGGGTCTATTTCTGATAACGACGGACTCAAAAAGTCGTTAATAGGCTGAGTTTGGAAAATTGAATGAATATGTGGGGCGTAAATACGGGAGGAAACTTTATAACTTCCCAGGATTCTGATCCCTAAGGTTTAATAAACTTGCATAACGTTACAGTCGATGTACGTACTGTATGCAAGTGAGCAAGTAAAAATGTCGCAACAAGTTACAAACGAAGTACTAACACCCAGTGGGTTTTCCTGTTAGTTTTTCACGCAGTAGTATGCACCACAGTCAGCATTAATTTACTATAGTTCATACTCTTGCACAATGGTTGTTTTTAGATGTTAATGATTATCCATTCCTCAAGAATTCCGAGAATTATACTCCTTGAATAATTTAGCAAGATTAACATTTTTTATGTATTCAGTGAAGTTCATCGAATGATAGTACATACTTATATTTGAACTAATATCGATACTTCCTGCTCAAAAGAAATGAATGTCAATAATCACGTAAAAACAAATTATATCAAATAACACGCTTCACTCGGGTTTTCCCCTCCTACTAAAGGCTCGATCTTTGGAAATTTAGAAGCATTTTCTCCAGGTAAAAACCTCTGGCGTAGTATAATCCTTTCACGTACTGGAAGTGTTTCCTGCCTAGCATTCTTCCAGCGATTTTCTCTCTTCTTTTTTCCAAAGCCAATGGTTCCATTCCATTCTTGTTATGCAGTGGCGTTCACGGAAAATACTTCATTGATCGTGATTTGAAACTATGACAGCCGTATTCACAGCTGCTCAAATACTATCCATTTAAATACAATACTCCTGAGTTGGTGCCAATAGTGCAATGCAAGGAACTAAAAGGATAAGGAAACGGATGGACTCGAGCTCGCTATTTGAATCTCATAATAAAATATAGCCACGGATTAGTCGTCCCTGGATACTTCTGACCCCTTTCGCAGTAAAATGCAGCGAATTTTCAACGAAGCTGACATAAAAATTTCATAATTTTTTTCGTGAAACAATGCTCTCGTGCCCCGTCACACTTTTCTCGCGCGCCATAAAGATGGGGCAACTTAGCGAGGCCAATTGTGCCCCAGGCACGGACGCATCCGCGCAATTATGCACACCGTTCTACATTACAATCGCTCGCGAGTACCTCCCCACCGCTTCCGCCTTACAGCTCGGGAAAAAAGGTCATTTTTCACCTCGGGGATCCAAAACGTAGGAAGGTACGTATAGGAGAGAGAGAAAAGAGGGAAGGAAGTAACTTTTTACGGTGAAAAAAGACGGTCGTGGGCCGCAGCTGGGCGGAGTATTCGGGCATATACTTCGCCACCGGTGTAGGAGGAAGAAGAGGTGACATACATTGGAGCTGGAGGAGAAGCGAGGCTAGTACAGAAATTTCCTCCCTCATATTTTCGTGACGACACGGAGAAAAAAAATAAATGGGGTGAAAAACGAGAAAACAAGAGAGCGGTGGGAAAAAAATCACATCCATCTATCTCTCACCTACTCTCCTCTATCTCAGATCCTCCCATCCTCCTCACCACCACCTACCCCAAGCCTAGATATGTACGTGTGTCTTTTTCTCGCGCCATTCCTAGACTCTCCCCCGTCCCTAGTACTTGTCTACTTCTTCTTCTACATCCATCCATTCTGTCTCCCCTCTCCCCTACCGACAAGCCGCCAAAGCTCCCCCACCCCGCATTAACGCTCCCAACACAAAAGGTGGGCGTCCATCCTCCACCCCCTTACCTCAATCCTGCCTCCCCCTGCCACCCCTGAAATACCCCCACGCCCAACATCTCACCCCCCAGATTCCGTGAGGGAGTATGGAGGCCCACCCACGCTACAGACACGGCCACACGCCCCTGGTATTTCTCCTGCTTCCTTGCCCACATGAGGGGATAGCGGTGCGAAGAACGTGGAATATAAGCCTGTCCTCCTTTCGTAAGAGGATAGGGAAGGGTGAGCGGGGAGAGGAGGTGGGTGGGTGGGTGGGTCGAGAGGTGGGATAAAGAGTGGGGAGGTTGTTTTTTCCGCCTACCCCGCCCATACGTAAGGATGTCACAGCTCTCCTCTCTCGGAAGTGAGAGGTAGGGGAGATCTGGGATGGCTTCAGGATGGGCGCGAGGAACCTTTTCCTCCAACCTACTCGTGTTCCCCTCTCATCCAGATGCCTCCATCTTCCTTTCGCCCTCTCTTCTTCCGATGCTCCTGGTATGAAACACCTGCTCAACGCTTCCCGTACACGACATCCAACCATCTCTTTCCCTAGCTAATCTCTCAGCCTCCACGGTGAGATTTTCTTCATGCGATTCCAGAGCCATTCGTAGACTATTCTCTCTTTTCCTCAGACCAGACAGGCTCGGAAAGGTAATCTCTCTGATTGGATCGTAGCTTCATGGCATGCATGGTATTCATGGGTGTGTCCTACATGATTGGGATTTGGTAGTTTTTCTTCTTTTTTCCCCAATTACTTTTAAAGGTGTAGTGTTTGCTTTTTCAGTGTTCATTTTTGTTTGTTGTGTCATTGTTCCTCGTGTGGATGCACCCCCTGCCACACACCCTCGAGGTGGCTTGCAGGGTATGTCGTAGATATAGATATAGATACTAGCAAAGGGGTAGTGATTCAATCATAAGTACCGTTATTTGTTCCAACATTGATTCGGCGTAGATCCTTCTGCGACTCTTATATTAACTCTTTATATTAACATTTATCCCTCTCTGCTTCATTAAGGATTTCAATGGTAGAAATTTGCGGTTGTGATAGCCATTCAGTTGAGTAATCAAATAGCTGGGGCCAATAGCAATATAAAGAATAAGGGGATGGCAGCTGAAAAAGAGGGTTAATATGGGATAGAGAAAAGGCTGAGAGAACCCAGCGTTAGAATTTTTATATTTTTAACAAAAGGCGTCAAAGTGCACATTATTTAGCGTTCCCTCCAATGAAGGGATGGAACACGTTGAGTTTCGACATTATCTGTTTGTTCCTCCAATTCCAGAATTTCCATGAGATTCCCTCTCACATGTTTCAAACCACATCGTTTGTCATGCGACTCATCTAGTTTATCTCATCATTCGTATGTGACGCTACGATTTAAATATTTCCAGTCTAACGTTTCAGCTCACTAAATTGAGAGCAAATAAATGTTTTTCTTTTGGCTACTTGATCCGTATTTTACTCAGTAAGTAGGAAGTCATAAATCTAAGTCACAAACTTTAAGAATGCCACCCAGCGTGCAACATCCCTCGGTGAACGGAGATAGTAAGTGAAAAGCTGGACATATTGCTTCAATAGCCATCGTAAGTAGTTTCCTATGAATGGAAACATCATTTTATAACAGATAAAACCTTTACTTCCTTACTGCAGAGCACACTAGATAATCCTTATGGTGATGGAGAAAAGTAAGGGCGAGTTACTTTCAATTAGACGTATTTAATGTAAATTTAGCACACTCACTCGGGAATATAATATTTTATGGCGATCGTAAATCCTGTTCGGACATTGCTCTTATTATCCGTGCATGATTTCGCTACTTCTCACTACACTTCGTAGAACGGTACCTTCTCTTACTCCACCATTCCTATCATCTTCAAATGGAACTTATAGCGATAATAGGCTTGAGGATTCTGGATATAAAATGGGGAATTATGATTTCTTTTTATGCATGTCGGACTGTAAGAAGGAACTTCGTTTGAGTTTTGGCGTCTAATCTTTCTTCAATGTTTATTCCATTCATACACCATGAAATAAAATTGGCGAAATCGCGTAAATAGACGTATCGAGTGACGAAATCATTTTACAACCACCAAAAAATTCAAGATTTTTACCCAAAACTTGTATTATACGCTATTTGCTGAGGACTCAAAACGATAAACTACATCAAATTATATTCACCGGCTAGTAAATATAGTCGTCTTCATGTAACTCGTTGGGTTAACAAAATTATTCCTGAACAAATAAGATACGTGGATGTGGTATTGTTTGTTTCGGTTATAACTTAGGACGATGTATGTTTTATTGCGATAGGACATGAATTAAAATTACTTTGCAACTATTCCGCATAAAACATTCCACATTTTTATGTGGAATAGTTGCAAAGTAATTTTAATTCATGTCCTACAATGGATTTCCACAAAGTATCAGCCTCCACCCTTCATTTCATTTTATTGCGATACTCAACATTACTTTTGAAAGGTCCTGGTCCTTGTGTTAAGTCTAAAATCGGAAATTTGATGTATTTTAAATGCGTATGAGGAGGTGAAAGGAAATAATAACTGAATGGATTTGAAGCCAAAAGAGGACGTTCTGAACATTGTAGTACAGAACAGGATGTTTGTCGGAGAGAATTAAAGAAGACCAAAAAGAAGTCTTGAGCTCTTTATTAGAAAACAAAATGAAGAAGAGGTATTTTAGGAATTTTTCACGGAATCGTTATTTGGATTATTATAAATATTCGGTTTGGCAAGAAAGCTGGTGGAAGATTTAAAGGAATATTTTTGCAGTAAATACGGGCTGAATTGATATGAAGGCAAGGGACAGCCGATCACTCACTCACTCAGTGACTCAAACCGAAGGTTGGTTTTGATAGGTGAGAGTAGAGCTCACCCCGTACTAAGGCAATGGCGTGTGAAATTCACACTTTCAGGGTAGGGGGGCCAGTTTTTTTCCCTGGACCACCTGCGATTTCCTACGAAGTTCTACATGCAGAAAATCGAATCGCGAGGATTTTAGATGATGGTGTCCAGAAAGACTCTTGCCCGGGATTTGAACCCGGAACCCTCCGGTCAGTAGCTCAGTACTCTATCAACTAGGCCCCCACGACCCCCGGACGAACTATATATTTGAAAATAAAAGTTTGTGGATCCATACCAGGGTCGGTGGTCATTTAAATGGGCTGTGAGTCTATGATATTACAAGGAGTAATTTTTGAAACAAATATGTGAATATTTGAGAACATTGGAGATGCTTGTAATAATTAAAGTGCAACGTGACTCTGATATTTCAAAATAACTCGCAGAATAACTGATCTTATCACCATAATCTTATTTGAATGGACTTAAAATCAACTATTTAAATGTCAGCATTTTTAAATATGCAAAATATTTATTTAAAATTATATTAACAAAACGTTATCAGGTTGGTTGATTAAAATTACCCCCAGGTACACACCAAAAGTACTGGAAAGTTGATTTAAATAAGGAGATGTGGGAGTAAGGTAGTCAGAGGCTCTGCGAGCCTTCACAGCTATGTTTCGCTCGATCTCTTGGAAGTAAAAAAAATGTTGAGGATTAATTACAAACCTGCCATGCTGATAGAACACTTATGATGACTCAGTAAATATGGAGCATGGCGATGCAATAACTCGGGCCGCCGAAGGAGACCTTGTTTTGTCTATGCGTGAGTGGGTGAGTGAAAAAGGGGGAGGGTATTGGGGCGTCTGTGTTTCCGTCTCGCCCTGAACGTTTCCCTCCCCCTCCGCCTTGAATCGCCCTCCCATAAAACCCTCTATCCACGGCCTTCATCCCCTTAAGCTCCCAGTCCATATTCCTCCCATTCCTCCTCCCTCGTCTCCCAACCCCGGCGCGGCACCCTTTCGTCGGCTACTCCCGCGCAAAATAGAGCTCACGCACGCACCAACCCATAACTACGCTCTCGCGCACCCAAATGGATGATCCGAAGTGAAAGGTCAGTTCGCCGACTAATAACTTGCGGGAATTATGGAGCGGGGACAGCGGAAGGGGATGGAGTCGGGAATGTGGTTGTTATGCTGACTCGTGTGCTGGCCTCCCATCCCTAGCTGCTGCTAGGCCCGAAATTGAATGGTTTTTCGGTAGTAAACCGGTTCATACTCGTGTGCTGAGATGAGAGCACTTCATGTTCAGTACCCTGTCCGTCGAATGGAATGTTAAACCGTAAGTTTCTTTGCTGTTTTGTGAAGAGTTAGCAAATATCGATGTCGGCTTTCCTTCCATCCTTCTTACGCTCTATGATTATCTGCATCTTAACAAATATCCCCTCGGCCCTAAATCCGTTAGGTATCTCATATTTCGATCGTCTCCTGTAATTTTAACTGGTAAGAAGCCTGATGAGATCATGGGACAACTCCCTAAGCGAATTAAATTTTTCTAGAGGCCAAATTTCAGATATATAAGGTCCTTTCTTTCTTTGAGGTGCCTTCATTACTCCGTTTAATCTACATAGTTTAAAAGAGACTTATTTACACCAGGCTTCATCGAGAGTATACCTATATCTTAAGTGTGTTTTATATATATGATTTACATTATGATATTGAAGTAGCTGTGATATGAATACTTATGGGCGCGTTATTGTATGATATTAGTCATAGAACAGATGTAAATCGATGTAGAGTTTAACTTAGTTTTGAATACTGCACAATATTCTTAAATCTCTGCTTAGCTTCGTATTGCAAAATACTTAAATTCTTAATATACCATTGTAGTTTGTGCGGAAATATTTTTACAAGTCGTAATCGTAGAATACGACCTTGGAGAATACTGAAAACATTGGGTGGAGTGAAAATAAAACCAAGACAATTGAGATGGGGGAAATAGGAATACAATTTGTAAAAAATTTGCAAACATAAATATAGTAATATTGTCATGTAATGCGTCTTAGGTTGCGTAATGAGAAAACTATGTGAATACGAATGATGGAGGGAAATAATGCATACTTAAGATTAAATTCAAGGAGAGGGAGGGAGCATTTAAGGTCGATATTTGTATTTTTCCCAGAATGTACTCCAGGTGTTTAAAAAGTTCTAAAATGGATATCATGTGTCATTCTTAACGTTCTTAACCCACCGAGTAAGGAAATGAAATCAATTGTAGGAATGAGTTGAGGTTGATGTGAGGAAATGTGGTGGAATGGGGTCGTTTACCATATTTTTTTTATTGCCGAATCTGATAGAGTTTGTAAAATAAAAGGACCCGTATTTTTCCGTTTTCTGATCCGACAATTATTTCCCGAGTTATAAGCGGCGAAAAACTGATGTTTTTAACCCTTTCGAAAAAGTGGGTGTGGTGCAACCTCTGACGTACATCGACTTCGTCCAATCACAACTGAGCCCGCGAAGCTACTTCGCCTTATCGCAAAGGGGGGGGGACATAGCTGACTCGGCAAATGGGAGCGATTTCGACAGCATCTGTGCGAGCAGACATTCCGAGAACCCCACTCCACTCCCTTCCCCCTCCCCTGAAAGCAGTCAAGGACGGGAGGAAAATGACGTCAATGTTATCACAGTGGCATTTTCGGTGGGCGTCACCTTTTGCTTATTTTAATTTTTGATTTATGAGTGAATGGTTGTGGTTAGAAGATTATTTTTTTCACTAAAATTCGTTTTTTGTTTCCATCTAACGATTTCGTGTACAAAATTGCGATTTCGGTTCCGAGTAAACGCCCCCATTCCAACGTGTTCTTTAAATGAGGGAAGGTTCGAGGAAGATAGGCAAAGAAGAAAGGCGAAGCGCTAAAGGGAAGCCGACTGAGTCGTTCACCCCCTTACCTCGCCCCGATATCCGTTCCCCGCCCAGGGAAACGGCGTGGAATGGTATTCACGTTCGCCGAGCGGCCTTTCTAATTTTGCGGCGCTCCTCTGGGAATAAACACGAGCATGAATTGGGAGTGAAAAACTCAAAACCGAGGTTGGTTTTCGCCGTTGGATGTACTGTATGTCTGCGCCGGAACGCAAAGCGGTTCGGGAGCGTGTCGATGAACTCGTCTGATGGAGACGATCATCCACGACGTCCGCGTGTCTCTCGGCCGTACGCCACCGCGACTTCAGTCTATCGATCAATCGCTGCGATCGTAACTCCAGAATCAACGCCGTGAAAATATGAATTCCACCCTTCTCTGGTAAGAAATGAATCCGTCAAAACCTCTTGTCTTCCAGGAAAACGGTGATTTTTACCCTTCTTCTGTTAGTTCACTCCTGAAAAATTGGTGACGCATTTCACATCCAAACGAAAAACTTCGATCGTGTCGCAATTAACATTGGCTAGGTTAATGGGAATATTTTCACGATAACTATCTGAAAATAATATGTATGGTGATGGGTTTGGTGAAATGGGTAGAGTATGCTTCCCCACCCCAAGGGTTTCGATTCTGGACAAAGGCAGATTGTTGGTAAAATGGTCCTAATTTGAACGCTGTACGGAGAGCATATAAAGTTCAGCTGCTTTTCCGTCGCTAGGCTGTGGAGCCCTTAGCGCTTTTCGTTAAGAGAAGACCAAAGCTGACGCCGGGTTTCACTCCACCCTTCCTGCGTTTTTTTTTGGAATTTCCTATTTCCACCCAATAGCCCGCCATCTCTAAATAGAACAAACAGCATTAGCTGTCAGTCGCCTACCACAACTCACTGCTTCGTATGTGAGAATATTTATCCGAAATGATGTTTTTAATCGGCCAAAAATACCTCAACGCTGTTGTGAGGGTATTTATTTCCCATCGGCGACTTCTGATGGTTCATAACATCACACCGTGAGAAAAATTTGGCCAACGACCTTGTGGTTCTCGTTGTGCGCTATAACCATTTTCGGAATGTGATGAAAATTGATCCAAGGAATGTTTCTCGCCCAGCTCCTTAAAAATGTCACGAAAGAGCACACGAAGAAAAAACTTCCTTCCTCCGCCGTTAACCAAAACAGATGGATAATTCTCCAGGGATATTACCCATTCTCTCAGTCTTTTTTTTCCTTCATTAACGTAAGTGCTCTTTATATCGCTGTGTTTGGTGATTCAGAACATTCTCGAGGCTGAACCACAGTGCTTTCCATATCGAAGACTGTTCGCGTTTTGACCGCACAATTGCAATATTTCGGCCTCTCACGTAACTATATAATTTAAAATAAATTTCCGTCATTTTTTGTCAGGTATTTGAACCCATTTTACCTTTTACCCAATGACATATCTTCATTGAACGTATTGCGAATACTTTTCAATTTTGAAATTTTACAAACCATATGTTTAATGCTCATAATCTAATACTATCGTTCACCTTCTCCCTCCTCTCTTAGTTAACTTCATTCGTTTCGCAGTCACTTGAATTCCTCTACCCATGTTCCAAACGTCATTCCACGTTTGTCCTACTTTTCCTATTATCTCTCTTCAGTCATAACTTTGAAACCAGTTTTGCATACTTTCTTTTACTTCTTGCTTTATTTTCATGGTTCCTCTTTATCCCCATATCCCAATATAAACATTTCACGAGACGTCGTGCAGTTCGTGATAACTAAATTTACGTCAAAATCTACTTCAATCTCTTGAAAGTCGATTGGACCGATATTCTACTCACTGATAGGTTAGTATTCGCAACATCATGTGATAAAGTCTATTTGAGCCTTCTCTACATTATTTCTCGTTTCGATTGTTTGTTACCCTGCCCAAATCTGCGAGGAGTGGTCGCCGAGATGAGAATTCAGCGTGGCCGCTACTTTTAAGGGTTCATCGATTTGTACAAGGATTTTCTCTACACCGCTATCCTACGGAGGGAATTGAAGTCGCAATAGAAGAGGTGGGCGAAGGTTTTGAAGCACGAGTTGTGACAATTTCGAACACTTCTCACGTAAAAATTTTTGACCCTTCCTCGCGTGAAGTACCCCATGAGGATTAGTCAAGTTGAGCCAGCATTTCAAGAATCACTGAAATCACTGAATCTCCAACGTGAATCCACAGGGGATAACATTGCCACACGCGTACCCAGATGCCCGTTCGTCGATCCCTTGTTCTTTCGACGGAAAAATATATCTATATTTGTAGGGCACGAGTATAGCTATTCACCTTTTTATTTCCCCTCTTTTCAATGCTCTCATATTACCCTTTCACCTCTCCCTCTCTCTCAATTCCCCTTCTACTTCCCTTTCCATACTCTCTCCCCCGCTCCGTAACGGCGGCTCTCAACCCTCCTCTGTTCCTCTTTTCAAATCCTCGTGTCCACCACAGCTCACGGGCGGAAGAGAGGATTGGGGGGGTGGTGTAAAGGGGGACGTGAGCAAGGGGGAAACCGGGCCGAGGCAAATACTTGACCTCTTTTTTTCCCCCACGATGGACGGAGAGAAGGGGGAGACTGGCGAGCCAGTTGGAGAGGGGTGGATGGAAGATTTGCCACATGTGTATGGGGGAGGGGTTTGACGATGTCGGATCGCGTGTGGCAGGAGAGGTGGGGTTGGTCGGCCGTGTGGAGGCCCCGGAAGGGAGGAGGACCGACCCTGTCGTCTCGCCCGGCGCCGACTCCCCTTTACCATGAAAGGAGACCGGATTGCGGGGCGTGGTTTGTCCAGACGACGTGTCCGGACCCACGCGGTACTCTCGGCGGTGCCTGAGACGTTGAGGGTGGGAGGCCTGGACCGTCGTGAGGCCTCCAGGTTTTTTTTTTTTAAAGACGTTCGCTGGCGCACATAATGTAGAGTTGGTGAAAAGGGGGTGGGAGCACAGCATTTCTACTGCGCGTTGTCGCTCTCGCTGTCCATAACGTGTTCTTCATATTCTTTCAAGAAGTGAATCACAACATCCGTAAAAACTTAGTGATCTCATTAAACGGATCCTCGCGTATTATCACCATATCATTATAAAAAAGCTCACCACGTAGCCAAGTCGATGACATGCCGGCCTGGCAACCCAAAGGTCGCGCCCCGCTGGTTCGAATCCCGTCCAGGGTATGGATGTTGTGTTTTTCTTATCATTATGGTACTAGGTTATGCGCTGCAATATAGCCCTAGTTGATTCAAGGATTGGGAACTAGCCGCAAATAACCTTAACGGATGTAACTGCTGATAAACTTATGTTTTGGAGCACCTTAAAATGAAGTCCACCATAACCATTTGGTATAACCGTTTCCACAACGATTATATTCTCCCTCACAAGTAGCAAAAATTCTTCTAGAATGCTTCTGCTAGATTTTTGGTTCAATGCTTATCATCACGTTATCAATAATACCGATTATCAACCGAAATTTCTTACTGTTGTTCAATGCATACTATGCTTTCTTCTAGAATGCTTCTGCTAGATTTTTGGTTCTATGCTTATCATCACGTTATCAATAATACCGATTATCAACCGCAATTTCTTACTGTTGTTCAATGCATATTATGCTTCCTACCAACACTGCGCTTAGACACCTCAATTTTACACCCCCGCTTACCTAAACATACCCGACGGCCACACAGTCTCACTGACTGACTGACGTGAGCTTTGTATTTTCCTTCTTTGAGTTTTTCTGAGTGAAGACGCAAGGAATAAGTTGTCTACATTTCTGATGCGGAGCGACGTACTGAAAGTTAACCCTTGCTGTTGGAGGTTGAGAAATTGCATGCTTCAGAGTTGTGACTATGGAGGATAATGAAGAGGGTAAGAGAGTATGGTAAGGGCAGGAGTTTCAATTATGACACGAGTGGAATTAAGTGAAGTTAATGGAGGAAAAATTTAGAGGCAGCGAAATTTCGAATAAGGTGAAATATGAATGGAAAATAGTGAGTAAGTATGGTCATAGGAGAGAAAAGATATTGATTTCAATCGAACTCATTAGTTTTCAAAGTAAGAAGGGCTTTGAGTTAAAGTGTCATAATAAATTATTTTCTTTTTTGGGATAAATCTTTATCCTTAGAGATTGTATGCAACGGCAAGAATTGCCCAAAGAACTATCAGTCAAATATAAAATGTATATGGTCAAAGGATGAGACTAATATATTTAAAGCTGGTAGTAAACCTTCTTGTTTCTCAGGCGTCCCACGAACACTTTCCGGCTTTCATCGTTCTTGTCCCTTGTATTCATCTTGAGGACCTGGCAACTACACATGCGGTGGTTAGACGCCTCTTCGTCTCCCTCCTTGTTCTGGTTTGCGAGGTCGTAAAATGGGTCCAGACCCCTTCTCACCTCAACTGCACCTCTTGGAACCGACTCCTCCCTGTCTGGCCCGTTTCCTGCACCCCACCACCTTCCACAGTCCCGTGCAGCACGGACGAACGAGCGTGCTCGTGTAGGTAGACTCAAGTCCGACCGGCTCTCCTTCGTGATATGTGGTCCATGACGGGGAAGCGAGAGAGGATAGGAGGAGTTCCGTGCAAGTTCTTAGTTGGTAGAAGGTCTGGATTAATTAGGGAAGGGTCCTCTCTACGGGAAGGTAAGGGTGAGTTTACGAAAATGAACCAGGATAAGAGATGAGCGTTATATATGGATGGAGATGAGCGGAGGGTTCGAATCGATTCCTTGGGATCCGAGTTGAGTTTTTACGGGGGATGACGAAAAGTAGGAGGCCAAGGAGAATTCCTTCATGTGGGTGGGGGAGATGTATGAGGAGGGGGTGAAAGCTAGCAGGGGACGATGGGTGTAGAACAGAAGGTGTGAGGAGAAAATTAGGTCGAAGTTATGAGCACATTCTGCGGTGGACGTCGGAGGGTGTTCGGGGGGTTCTAACTCAAAACCCATCACTGGGATGAAAGCGTCGTCCGTCTTCAGGCATAAATCATTCGCCCTGGTCACGTTTCAATCAAATTAATGGTTTAGCCTTCGAGGAGTGGGCGATGATTAATTTTTCCATCCTAGCACCTCGGGCAGAGGAAACTTCCTCTCGCATTGTTATCGAGACCCTTTGCCGCCCCCCATGGAGGGAAAAGAATTCTCTTCTAGAGGGAGATATGATCAAGTATTTCATTCGAATAAATGTGATTAATAGTGAGGACTTGGGACTGGGACGAACTTGGTGGGTCTAATGTTTCTTTGAGCCGTGCAGTGTTTTTTAAAGGCGTCATCAATTCTCCTCGGCAACTCCAGCTACTGGAGACTAGATTCTTTTTTACTAAATCCCCGCACAGGAGTATTAATAATTATGACGTCACACCATCCGAATCTTTATCGGCTAGGTTTAAAGAGGATTAAATCCTCATGAATATAATTCTTCGCAGAAGACCTTTGATATACCAACGTTCCAAAAGATAAATCGGTTGGTTGGTTATTTAGGGGAGGCGACCGACAGCTGAGGTCATTTGCGCCATATAGGATAGGTGAGTAATTGGGTAATGGTAGGAGTTTTTAGGGAACGGAGGAAGGGTGGAGAGAAACCCGGCGTCGGCATTAGCCTTCTCTTAACGAAAGGCGCCAAGGGGACCACGGCTTAACGTCCCATCCGACGGACGGAGTACTGTACTTGAAATGCCCTCCACTAGACACTCAAGTGGGGACTGGTTTTCCACTGAAAAATCCGCCACTGCCGGGAATCGAACCCGGGCCCTCGGGATGGGAGGCCAAAGATAAATCGGGGCTAATGATAGAATATCTCTGTTGTTGAGTTCTGAGTAAAGTTACTGGTGCAAAATGATTGTATTTCACTAAACATAAATTATTCGATTGATAGAGAAACAATTTCACTGTACAATGTAGAAGTAGAAAATCATTCGCTCGGATTATTTGCCTTGAGGTTTGATATTCAGCGGAAATAGCTTCCCTTCTCTAACTTTTTCATGTCTTTATCGAAAACATTTTGAGTCCGATATGTTATCACGATATCGAATATTCGGCATTGATCGGAGATCCTAAAAATAACCTTGAAATTTTCCGCGGTCATATTGGTGATTCCGAAGGGTTCTTAAGTAGCGTCTCGGCTTGAATACTTCCTGAGCCTATGGATCAAAATGAGGCGGGGAAAGAGAGAATATTCCATGATACGGACAGCCACTCTCCATAAAATACTTCCTCTCTCTAACTCGCAAAAGGGAAGCTTGAGAAATATCATGGTTGAAATAATAGGGATGTTATGCTCCGTAAATAAGAGGTTTTATCGGATCTGATATTTAATCATTCTTTTTGGGAGCGTTATTTTCAGTTGGTAGATATGGTTGAATAAAAAAACGGATGCAGTCACTTCACTGATTTTCTGTATCTGCATAAAATGTAGATACTTTATCGCCACCATGTATTCATATTTTTCACAATCTACAGCCCTCATATCTTCCTACGTGATTGGAAATATTTTCGTTTTACATCCATTGGCAAATATTTAACGATGTTCGACCTGCGAAGTAGAGATGACAAGACTTATATGTTTTCACACAGTTGGTAGATATCTCAGTAGATAGTCGTACTATTAGTTTACTTCACTTTTCATCACTTCAGCAACTAAATTTCCTATGTTGAAGTCAAATATGAATAGGTATATGACTACGCTTCGCATTGTATTATGTATTTTACTTCAGCACCTCATCTTGAACCTGCCTAGCGAGTAATGTTTTTTCGTTATATCCAGTGCCCTACAAATGACAGCTTAACAATGTCCGATCTGCGGAATGAAATTTTTAATTAAATTGAAAACAAAATAAACATAGTCAATTGACGCCGATTCTTTCGAAACTTTCAGTGTTTTAGCTAAGAAGAAATTTTGGTTAATTTATTCTTTTTATTGAATGAAAAGGGTACAAGGCCACCACTTACGAGGAAGCTAATGAGGGGGATAATTCAATAGAATCCTTTCAATCTTATTCGCTGCCCAGAGACCGCAGCAGCCATTATGTGATCCATTATCGTCAGATATTGTCTCGGAGAAAGAATGAAAACGGGAAACAGAGTTCCTGCATTAGGCCAATTTGGTATCAATCGATCGAATGTGTCTCGGCGATTCTTGCCATTTCCAAGGGTTCCTTGTCACGCTGTAAGCGTCGACTTCTCAATCTAGCTACAACGGTAGGGGTAATGGATTGCTAGTAAAATTTAGTGGGGCGTACATTCACATGGTAAAGTAGTTAGTTAAAAACATAAATAAAATTTTTCTTGCACGCCATCTTAATTTATACCCTCCAAAAATTAAAAAAAAACGGAATTGGATAAAACATTTTCATGCAATGGATTATAAGCTCCATGTCCTGACTTCAGTACCAAAAAAACTGTAAATTTATGTGATCAATTTATGATAAATTTAGTCGCAACAATTACAACGATTAAACTCAGAGAAGAGCTTTTATAATATTAAAAATTTTATTTACATCGTTGGTAATTTACTTTAGAGTACGTAGAATGCACTAGATGCTTTGCGTTGGGTAAGCACATGTCAGTATAAAACAATTCATAGTAGAAAGTTCACAGTTATAGTGCACAGTAGTAACAAATACAAAAGGGTCATTTCATACGTGTATTGATGACGGAATGTACACAAAACTGTATAGTACGACATAGGTGATATGTGATACACATGCAGTAATTTCATATGCGATTTCTCAAATGTCTTTCTCGATCAGCAACATATTTATAAACAATACAATCGAATTTTTAGCAAAAAGGTGAACGTGTTAAGGCATGCAATTAACGTATGTGTAAGAGAGTAATTGAATTTTATCGTTCGCCATTAAGAAAATTATCGCTGCAAATATATTTTATATTCTCTTGCCTTCGAGTATTATTTGATACTCAGTATAGTTTCTGCTGAAAATGCGCATGATAGTTGTGTTACAAAAGAGCAATATGATGTATATTATTTTATATATTTATGGTTGTTTAATTTTTAATCTTCTTAAGTTCTAATATATTTGTCCGTGTATTACATATTCTTTCTTCTGAATTAATGGTTGTCTTCTTGTTATCTATATTTCCTTGCGCCATTACTGTAACTTCTGAAGCTCTGTGTACCTATATGGTACCCGCGGAATCATCCATCAAAAACATGAAAAATAAGGTGAACTCGAGAGGCTGCTATAAAAGTGTAATTCTTCTATTTTTATCTTCCCAACACAAATGAAAAGGAACCTAATTATGTCTAAAAGGTAAAATCAACGCTATTCGTATGTTGCTAGCACAAATGAAAAGGAACATAGATATGTAAAAAAGATTAAATCAATGCTGGTATACCGATCATATTCTGCGAGATAAATTGCTTCAGCGTTGTCAAATTTTCGGGAGAAGTTCTATTGCTATAATTGCATTGTGCTTACGCACGTTATGAAAAAACTAGTCGGAAACATAATTCTAAATGCACTGGTATATTCAATCTGAACATATTTTTATGTGATTTTTATCAATCGACGATTATAACTATTTTTCGAAAGATTTTCAAGAGCTTAATGTTGTGGTGGAATGATTTGATAATCTATCTAGAAGGGAATCTATAAGCTATCTATCTATAAGCTGCTTCGATAATCTGTCTAGAAGGGAAGTGGATTAGTCGAACACGCATCAATACAACTGAATGCAAAGGTTGCAGTGAGCTCGGCTTACTACGCAGATGAATGTTCAGTCGAAGACTTTCAATCTCGGGTCGTCACTTACAATTCTTTGCGCGCCGACCAGAGCGTTGGCGAGCGTCGTGAAAAATTCAATGCACGGGAACGAATATCGGGAACTGTGGGCCCCGAACAGAATGAGAGATACGAGATTCGGAGAGGAATCATAAACTTTTCCCCACGTCCACCGTCCAGTTTCATTCCGGCGGAAATAAAAATTATCGCAGAGCTTATATTTCGCGAAAGGGCCGGACCGAGAGAAACATGTGTCCAGTCTCCTGCATCGTTTCGGAGTAGTAAAAAGCGTTTATTTGGGACACTGGGGTAAAACGTATATCCTTTTTTTTTGCTGGGCACTATACTGTATGCATGTTACCTCGTCGTCGACGACATGACGAACGTTGTGGGAGAAATATTTCACGGCAGAGAGGAAAAAAATCGAGGAAAATATTTGTCGCGCGCTATTAGGTGCTGCAAGAATAACCACTGGTTGGGACAAAAGAAGCCAGAAAAACTAAATTAGCTCCGGGACTCCGGGGTGAAGGGAGGGAAGGCAGAAAGAGAGAAAAGGTAGAAAGAGAGAGAAAAGAGTTGGCGAAGAGGGGAGACTTTTTTTGCACAAAAGTACGGCTTCATTATGCCTTTTAAAAAATTCAGGAGTGGGGGAATGGCGGTGTCCCAACTAGCACTCGCGCTGCTGTTTCTCGCATGCGGACGAAAAGCACAATAAGTTTCCTCCATCAGGCAACGTCGAAGAGCCGTCGTCTAGAGGCATTGTTCTTGTTGCTCAGAAGATTTGGCGCGGATACAGCTTTACCAGAACACATGCGGCGACAGCAGCGGGTTTATGTTGATTTGTTGTGGTATCCGTTTGGCCTAATTGTAATTCTCACATTAGATGAAACAATATTGATAACTACATGACCTAAATAATTAATTTTATACTCAAATATACGCACAATACAGCAGATATCAAACACATCTCCTGAGACGCAGAAAATCGCCTGTAAAAAAATCCTCAGTTGGATCTCTTGCAATCTTAATTGAAACTTTGGCTTACTTGACCAATGTTCAGATCACTATGGGGCGCAGGATTCATTATTGGAAATGGAGTTTAAATCTTAGATCTACATCGACATCTACACGATACCCTGCAAGCCACCGCGAGGGTGTGTGGCAGGGGGTGAAGATCACCAAGCATGCACTACTAACATGCAAACAAGCAACTATAGTGTCTCATGCAACTAGATTGTTAGTATCTATAGTATTTAAGGGGTTAATACATGCATCATGCACTACAGACTACTCTAAAATATTTTTATTTTAGAGCTTTGCTATGCTGCCTATTCTGATGTTAGATGTGATAGATAGAGAAAAACGTACAGATCTTTCGTTACTAAAAATTTTTAATTCTCATGATCACCAAGTTACTGAGTCATTCTTTTTACAAATGCGGGTAAATTACATTGGATAACATCCGTAGGAGGATTGAACCGCTGGGCTGCTATTCCAGGTCGTTGACTCACTGGAATTGCAACCCAAAGGTTCAGGGTTTGAATCCCGGTCCAAAGATGAATGTTGTATCCGGACAAAGACTAGACGATGCGATGTTGGAGCTCCTAAAACTTAAGGCCACTACTAGGATTGAGCCATTCAAACTTCTTTCCGTGTCGTTGGTGAGCCCCTCAAATCCAGACACTTTTGAAGACGCGCTTCGGTTACGTTCTCTCCCTCTATTCATCCAATGGAGGAAGGGAATCCCTGCGTCTGCCCTCGTGTAATCGATTGGAGATTTACTCCTCATTTCCGTGTTAGTCTAAATAAGAGGGGAACTCCCTAACCCTCTCCTCGTGCAGTGATGTAATTGGATCCGTTTAAGATAAGACGGGAAAAAACCCACCAGACGTCTTGCGAAACAGGAAGGCGAAAGCAACCGAGATAAATGGGATTTGCAAAAATCAGTGAGGGATAAAAATAGAGGTGGAATTTGGAACGGAAATGAAATAAATTGGTTTGAACGCCATGTGAGGAATTTGCAATGGGAATTCTAATACTGAGACTGTATGGTATTCATTCGTAAACTATGTCTCGGATATGTTGATCCGCTATGTTGTTTGAGACCTGTCATAACGTTTAAATGATCAAAAAATATGTGCTATTTTTTGGAAAGGCAGGTTTTCGAGCTATTCAAGTGCATCACGCCATTGTGCGTCCTATTAACGTATGAGACTTACAGATACAGCCTTATGTCATGTACAGCTCTTATAAACTGAACATAATATACTTAAATCGGAAGTTTACGCTGTCGGTAGTAATAATAGAACAACATATATGAATGAGGAAAGTTTTTCAGTCACCAAATGGTGCATTCATTTTTTTAAATCTTCCTCTTGTCTTTTTGCTTTCATTTTGTATTTTGCGAGCTTTTCTTAGCTCCAAAAGTAGCGTACTTAATGCATCATTTTTAATTGCACCAAACTAAAACCCAACCGCTCTAATTATAAGGGAAAAACACGAATGGTATGCTCGGTGAAAAGTTTAAAACAAAGATTCCTTTAATGAGCTCACAACGCAAGAATAATTGACTCGTTTAAAATGAAGCATTTTTTAGTTTCTCTCAGAGATACACAAGAGTACTGAGCATACAGTTCCCCAGGTAGACTCCAGCACTACATTTGAAAGGCATAGATCTTGACTCGTGTTTGACCCACATTCCAGCCGATTATTTCATCGAGGCAAATCATCAACTCGGCCAAGTGATTAGGCATTTTGGCCGGATCCATTGTACTCCTTCACGCCTTTGAATTCCTGTTTCATATGCCGAGAAGAGTGGCATCCGCATTAGAGTGTTTTGAGCAAACTTCACGTAATGACGCGTCTGGAGAGGCAAAGGGTTTCCACGCTTGAGACCACGATGAGCAAGTATGACTTCCCGAGCAGTCCAGAGGTCTGCGGTCCTCCTACGTACGGGGAAGTTCTTCTCTCTCTCTGAATGTTAATCAAGCTTTTCACTTTGTCGGAGCCGATTTATAAGAGAAACCGCTCGGCTGTACGACAATTGTGAACCCCCGGGAGTTTTTGGAAACTCAGTTAGAGTCTCGTGACAAAACTCCCGCCACCGGCCCTTCCTCGCCCTGGGCCACAAGAAAATTTGAAGCACGTTGCCGACCATTTGCGGAAACGGAATTCAATTTCCGGCCTTTGTTTCATGCCTAATCCACGTTCACCTTATTTTTTCAACGTCATGATTGTCTTAAGAGTCCTACCTTCCGTACTTGGTGTTTCATTATCCCATATCTTAATGTCATTGTCTTAATCGGCGCGTAATAAACGAAAGAGTTCCTTGACTGTAGCAACCATAACCTTTCCTTGAGTCCAAAAATAACTTAACGGTGTACAAGACCCCATTCCTTATTAATATTTAATTTGGCTAAGGAGGGAAATGAGAAACCATAGGATTTCCAAACCCTAATATTGTTCTGACATCCCTCAAGAAAAATATTAATTCCAACCTAGGTTATTGCAATTTTTTTTCATCATCGTCGGTCAACAATCCTAGGATTGGTTTGACGCAGCCCTCCACTTGATTCTACTACCTCTTTGTATCTGCAACATCTTCATATTAACGTAATTCTTCTCTTTTTCATATTTGTTTTATTCATATAAACGTAGAAAAATGCATACGTTGTACGTATCCTCGAAAAAATCGTTTCATCTACCTATCCTTGTTCATATCACCTACCTGCCGACAAGTGACGCAAATCACCTCAGTCACCTTATTTTGGTGAGGTGACGGACAGTTCATTTCATTTGCACTGTTGAAGGTCGTTGAGAAATCAGATTGATGAAACTATTTTCCAAGGAATAGACGAATGGTGGAAGGATATCGGTTGGCAGCATCACCTAGTTCTAAGCAAAAATCACTAAGAGGTATACGGTTTAACTTCCCACCCGACAGACGGAGTGTTTCACCAGAATTGATATCCAAATACGTAGCCCTCAAGTAAGGGATATGCTTGCTCCTGAAAATTGTCTACCGCGGCCGGGATGAGAACCCGGTCACTATGGATAGGAAGCACTCTGGTAACCAAAGAAACCTGATACCTCCTCACTACTAATATTAAGTGTTCACGAGGATCGTTTTTCTCATGAAAAACGGGGTTTGCTTGAACCAGACTGATCTTACTTTGAGAAGCAAGAATTAGGCCTACTATTTCCCGAAAAATGTTAGGAAAAAATGAGACTATAATGTGATTGCAATTTTTTCAATGTTATGACTTGTAGTATTAGCATAATGTGTTTCATTATAGGATGAAAATGATAATTTTTCCTGCGATAAGCAGCAAAGCAGTTCATTTAAGAGAATATGTACATTTTCGTTTTTTTGATGAAACACAATATTATCTTACTTCCATGCATCCTTTTTGCTGAGTACGGAAATGAATGCTTGAGCTTATTTGACCACATTTGCAATGCCGACTCCTGATTTCACAATTAGCGAGCCAGATAAATAATAAATGGAGACAGTTAACGCAACCTTGGGAAAAGTTGGGCGATCATTTAAACGAGGGCACACCAAGTTCACCTTGACCAACTATTCCACTGGTGCATTTTGTTCCCCCACGAGCCCTGCCACGTGCTAAGTACTCGCCGACGGATTTATTCAAGCGTTGCGGAATCCCATTGCACATTCGGTTTTCCCAACTTTTGCAGAAAGTTCTTGGGGGAAAAAAGTCGAGAGCGTTTTTGTCCAACACCACTCGTGCCCAAAACTTGCACCGATATTTCCCTCCAAATCCACAAGCACCCCTCCAAACCGCCTCCTAGGCAGTGGGAATTAACAGGGGCAACTCGAGGAAAACTACCATTTCACGCATGGATACGTTCAAATCCAAGTTATGAAACGCTAACGAAGCATTTCCACCGGGTGTACTTTCGTTGCTAAAGTTTTCGCCCTCTCATATACTTTTCTTTTGTCTTCCGAGAAGTGCAAGCGCTCCCCGGGAGAAACGCCTCTTGACCTTTTCCAATATAATTGTGCTCCGACGTTTAGCTGTTGAGAAGCAGGCCGTGGGAGTATCGGAAAAGATTCCGAGACCTACTCTTCTCTCTTCATCTCTCTTTGGAGCTATTTTCTGCGTCGTTTGACGCTCAGTTAGGTACCGGAATGCCATGCATTTATGCAGACTTGCTGACTGAACTATGAAAGCTCTGTGGAATGAACTAGATATTGGATTGGAATCCATATTAGTGCCTTAAAAATACCATTCTTATCACTCGCATTGTTTAAATATCCATATTGTACTTATATTATAACATCAGACGGCAGAACTTCGAGGAAGGAGCATGCCCTTAAATTATTTTTCTGCGTGAAACAACAACCAGTTTGATCGCTAAGTGAAGGTTTATGGTAAAATAAACGTTTGGATGGAGTTGCATGTTATTAACCATATTTGGGACCCAATATGGGATACAGCGAACAGCATTATCCCAAATTTTAAAAAATCACTGGTTTTTCATTCGCAGTCATAATAAAATGAGAATTCGTACTGGTTATAGTTAACTTACAATGATTAAACGTGAGAGACGTGCAAACTATCTAACAATAAGATGAACTAATTTTACGGACCTATATTTATTCAGTATTTATTCTATAGTAGATGCCTATTTTGAAGTAATTTGTGATTTTTTAAATGTTAATGATTGTTTTAAATGGTAAATGCTATGTTTGCTTAGCATAAAGCATCAACAACATTATAACTTTAGAAATAGGCATTTGCATCGCAAAGATGGAGTTTTTTGATGGATATTCAATCCAATTATGAAGCCAGTCGTTACTTTTTCTTCGCTTTAATCTTTAATCACCAAAAGTACGCTTTTTTTTATTCTTAAATGTCTGAAGGATTCACCATGAAGGAAGAAAAAATTTCTCTTTTGAGCAAATATTCCACTGCTACTCTCCCCATACGTTTCGCGGGGAATTTTAAGGCTCGAATAAAGGAATATAATTCTCGAAACAATGCTTTTAGCGAAATTGTCCTTTAGTTTCTTCAAAGCCGGAGAAATTAATTAGAAACAGCTGAGCACGGGCATATATAGTGGAGAGTAATAGCCCCACGAAGAATTTGATATGCACACTGAGAATTCTTGTTTCACTTGAGAATTAAAGAAATATCTTGGCAAGAGCTTTGCACTGAGTAACCACACATTTGAAGGCGCCTAAATATTCCATTATCTCACATAGCCCAAATACCTCAAGCTAATTTAAATTCTAGTCGGACTTATTTCATTTTTATTGCTATTGAGGTAAGTAAGTAGACTTTCATAAAGATATAAGGGTTTATAATATATTTGGTAAAAAATGAACGAAGAAATTTTAAAAACGAAAATTTTCGCTAGACTCCCATAGAAGCGTAATAAATATAATTTCGTAGCGATAAAATCGATACGCGCTCCCAGTATTGATTAATAGCGGTGTTTCTGACCGCATCTAATCGATATGTTTGTATCATTCTCACGCCAAGTAAGTTTCCATCTGTCTACGTCGGTCGAAAGTATTAACCTGTTTCCTGCTGTCTTTCAAGGTTTCTCTATATTTCCAATGTTATTTACTAACGTATTCCCTCGGTTTGCATGTTTCCGTATTTTGACACAAATGTCTAAAGCATTTTGGAATACTTTTGTGGCCAATATGGGTGATGGTTCATCGGTCAGTAGTATATTTTAGTCTTTAAATTCCACCCTTTTGAGTGAATATATACTTAGAAGAGTGTTTCTTTCAAAGTTAGTGAAAAATTAAATCTTATCGGAGTACTATGGCTGCAACTGTGCGGCCCATAGAGAATTCCGCATCGATAGTTTGGAAGCGATTGGGGTACTACTGATGCTAAGCGATGAAGCTGCTAAAAATGTTGTCAGAATTGTGCTCCAATAATATTTTACTTTGTTGCAGGGGTTTACCTACCATTAAGCTCCTTATTTTTATTTTTACGGGGATTTTTATGCCGATTCGTGCTTCCGAAAACAAAGGGACGGAAATGGCACGAACGGAAGCACTCAGTCGACTGACTTTCAGATCTTCATTCCACATTTTTAGCTCTTATCGTTAAGATATTGCGCTTTGGCTCGAGAGATCCCATGGCGAGTCAGGGGAAGCGAAACATCTGACTCTTTCTTTTATCCCGCGGGGCAATTTTAACAAGTGTTCTTGCCATTTATCTAGGAAAGAAAACAAGACAATTCCGCTGCCAAAAATCGCGAAAAGGAATTCATCCCTCCCCACTCTCCTCCGAAGAGCCGTGAAAGATTTATTTCCTCGTTTCATTCCCCATCGCGCGGTGCGCACTTGATCACTCGCCGCGCGGCACGCGAATCGCCTCCGGGCATTGGGAAAAAAATCGCCTTCGGATAAAAGGACAAAAGGCAACCCCTTTGACTCATCCTTTTGGTCTCGCTCACACCCTGTTACTTCGGCCCACTTTCCGGGAGGGCGCGCGACGATCGCTGCTCTCTTCCCTGCATCGCCAATCAATCCCGTCGGCCCATAGCCCTCCGTTCCATTCTATTCTCTCTCTCTCTCTCTCTCTTTCTGCCCTCCTGTAGAGAAACTCTCGTTTCCTTTTTATTTTTCACCCTTCCCCGCTCTCCAACTACAAGCTCGTGCATAAAACGTTTCGCCATGCAGTCCCAAGAAGGGATAAATGGGTTCGAATCACAAGGGCTTGTGATAAGCAATTACGTGGTGGATCATAGTAGAATTTGAGGTAAAATCTTCAGTTAAATTAATGTAAATAATTTTTTAGGATATTCGTCACTTAGATTCTAAGCTACGCTTGAGGTAAGGGGGAAGATAAGTATAGTAAGAATTGTGTCATGCTTTTATAGGTAGCCTAATGTTTGATGTGGCTGAAAACTCCTAAAAGAGGTAAAGTGATGAGTAGGGCCGGAATTTTTGGTGGTGGTGAAATGGTGATGAAAGAAGAGAGTGAGCTAAGTGTAGAAGAAAAGTTATGATAGACTAATTTGGAGAAAAGAATTTACAAGGTCATGGAACAGGGATTAAAATGGTTGCTATGCAAAAAATAATTACAAGTTAGGCTTTATAGGCTGTGGTAGGAGATAGTTTCAAAGGCGGTTAAAAATTATAATTGGGCTCTTTTCACATTTTAAGAAGATGAGAAAGTATTTTGAGTGCCGAAAAATAAATCTTCAATATTCTTCGCCGGTTGGTGATTTGTAGTTTTCAGGAACCGCTGAAATAAATTCAACTATTTAAGTACTACCTACAATTAGCGATGAATTTGACTTGTTCGTCAAATCTTCACACTCAAAGGGCATTATCCTTTGTCGTGCTCCTGTCGATATCAAGTTTTTTTGCATTTCCTCGACGGCTGAGGTCACGATGAAGCTTTAAAAGAAATTGTAATAGTTGAAAATGATTTGGAAGTGGAGCGCATTGTGCACCATAGATCCTCGTATTGTGGAACAATAAAAAGCTTTAATTGTTTTACTGCACAGCTTTAAATTGCTTGCGATTGGTCTTCCAATGCAATTTGAAGATCCATTGAGCAGATTAGTGTAATCTCCTTTTGTACGGTACCAATTTCAATCCATAAAAAAATATTCCGTGGTATAATAAGTAAACTTTTCTGGAACAATCGTGAGAGTAATATATTCTGACAATCCATGATCCATGCATTAACTTTCCTACTATAAAGAGTTAAACGCGTTAATTATAGAAGGGCGAATTTTATCCGATTGGCCAAAGAATTCCACTGAAATATCACCGGAACCCCATTTAATCTTCAGAAGTTTTATCCCCGAGGGCTAGGGCCTGGCTAATATTACCCTCGGGGCGTTGGGCACTAGTTTTAAGACCGGAATAGTGAGCCGCTTAGCTAGCAAAAAGATTTCCAACGGAATTTTTCCGGTAGCTTAATAATCCTCCGCTTGAAAGGGCGTCTCAAATGCTATAAATAATTGGATAACGGTAAACAGAATCCGATTGAGAAATTAAACACGAAAAATATCACGTACGATGCGGAAAGAAGCGGAGTAGTGGATGTACGTAAGAAGTGAAAGATATCGAAGTGGGGTGCTCTGTATATTCGACTTTTCTAGGAGTAGAGTCGAAGAACACGTTTTGAAGACTGAGAATAGTCCATCTCGTTGCATATCTCCTCACTGATCGTGATAAGGAGGTCTGTCGGGTGGGAGGAATATAGAGAGACGGAAAAAACTATCGAGTAGGAAGATATTATCACCATCAGTAATATACCAGCGTTTACAGACTATGAGTTGGCCCCACGAGTTTTTCTGCACCCATGTTGGTAATTTCTAGAACCTTCCTATAAATTTTATCTGCTGCGTAACTCTTTTTAATCTTCGTATTTTTCGTTGCGCTACACGCTACTCAACACTTCCCACCTTTCCGCCCACCATCCCAATTTATCTAACATTCTCCCTTCTTTCACTCTCTTTAGATCTCCACCACCTTTCAAAACGTACCCCATCCACTAATGTTGCCTCTTTCCAACTTCTTCAACTAACATCCTTTGCTTTCCCGGGAAGGCAGAAAGATGGAAGTTGGTCGGAGACATTCCTGGAATGCAAGCCCAGTGGAAAGGTAAAATACCTGTGGCACAGAAAACGTGGGGATTAACTATGCCGTATTGAGTGCCATTCACCATTTTGTCCAGCTATGTGATAGTAGAATTTTTTAGTAACGGAGGATGAGAGTTAAGAAAATAAATCAGAAGTACCATAATATAAACAAAAGCCACTTATCCATCTTTAAAAGAGAAACAGAAAAACACTTTTACACTTCCACACTTTTTATCTAAAAACCAAAGAGGACCATAAGTCTATTCCTAACATTTTATGCTATTTTAAATAAAAATTGTGAAATTGTGGAGTTGTACAGTTGTTCTTTTACTCTTTCTCTTTTGAGGATAGTACTAATAGATATATAGATTAGATAGAGATATATGATTGAGCTTCAACAAATTTAGTTTCAGCACTTTATCATATGAGTGCCGCGTCTATGTCACATGTGTTGGTAGCAATCGTTAAGTTATTAACGTCGCACGTTCTTCTCTAAATTGTTAAATCGGCTTACTTCTTTATACATTGACCTGATTCTTTCTCCTTAAGCACATGCTCCATATCTTGCAGCCCTCTGCACTTGAAACTGGAGCAGGGATGTGTATTCCGCTGAAAAATCTCTATCATCACCAGCTGGGATGGGAACACGGGCCTTTTAGAATGGAAAGCTAATGTCTGGTGACCACGCCCACCCGGTACCCTCGGGGGAAACAGAGAAAAAGGAAGCGGTGTAGGAAATGAAGCGGAGGACCTGAAATGGGAATTGGGGAACGGGATCGACTCGAGGAGAAGAAAAGAGAGAAATTGAGACTTGGGCTGAGATTCTGGGGTAGAGGGCGGTACCGGGGAGACCCGAAGGGAGAAAGAAAGAAACAGATTGATAAGTTAAGGTGGAAAGAGATTTAGACGGGAGCCCGGACGGGCGATGGCAAATACGGGCTGTTTGGGAGGCCGTGGTGGGGGATTTGGAAACTGGGAGGAAGGATTGAGGATGGAGTCGGTGGGTGCTAAGGCACGAAAACGGTGGAAGGATCCAGATTAATTCGTTCCGGAGCAGAATTTGCGTTGGGAGCATCTTTCTCACTCATCCCCTTTGGGGAAATCTCGTCTGGAATCCGGAGGCGGGCAAAGTCACACTTCTACCCTCGCCTGGGGATAGGGTGTGGGCGTAGCGTAGTTTTGTGGGTGGCGGGAAGGGGCTAGGTGGGTGGAGTGTACCCCTGCTTAGGAGATATATGGCAGGCAATGGAAATCCTCGACGGGCAAACACTTTATCTATCCGGGGCGAAGCAGTGGGGGCATCGGAAGGAATCCGAGTGAATCGGCGACTCTCCCATGAACCAAAACTTCCCTCCACCAAAAGAACGGACCTCAACCCCTTCCCTCAATACCCCACCCGAAATTCCTCTCCCTTTTTATCTCTCTCTCAGTCCCCCACTTGCCCTTCCCCCCCCCCCCCCCATCCCTATTTTCCATCCCCGAACCGACAGGCCAACCTTTCTCCCCTATCTCGGTTCTCATCTCTCAAAAGGATCGGACGGAGGGGTGTGGGTGTCCGTAAGGGTATGGGGTTGTGTGCGGGAGGGGAAGGGGAGCGAGATGGAATTATCGAATGGGGGTCATCGGCTGAGGGGGGTAGGGGAAGGGAAGGCCAAAGATAGGAGGGGGCACTGGGGATGAGAGGGTTCCGGCGGTGAGAGGGTTTGACGGGAAAGTTTGGAGGGGAGGTGTACCCTAAGGGTTCCGAGATAGGGGTTGGACGTGGATGGATAGCTCAGAGTACGGCCGGGAACTCCGCGGAGTTATTATTGGTACCTTGTTGTATGAGGAAAAGTAACGCGGCAAAAAAATCACTAGCGCCTCACAAAAGAGCGAAGAGTTTGGGAGGAGATGGGAACAAAACTGTTTTTTTTTTAACGTTCCACGAGACAGATCCAAATTTTCTACCCGTTCTCCTTTTTTGTGTTTGCCGAGAAATTAATTCGTTGCATTAATCAGTGGGAAAAAAATGGCAACTCTTCAAGGATGGATAATTCAACCCGCCGGTGATAAGTCGTTCTGCGTCGTTGCTAATGGCTCCTCTCCCTATCGGCGCGCTGCATTTAGCGCTCACTGGATTGCGCTGGCTGGTAGCGAGCAAGTGCCTTACCGTAAGTTTTGCACCGCGACCATACTCTTTATGCCCAGTTGCGAATGGAAGCACCCTTGCCAGTCGCACCACCTAACCGAAGATGAAGAACGAATGCTTAAATGACGCGCTAAGGTCGTTGTTTCCTTTTCTCAATTAATGAATACTTCCATAGTAATTTCTTAATACGGCACTTAACAGGCCGTTGTCAACAGTGGTTTTATAAGTCTGCCCCACACTTAAAGACAGAATACACCGATATGAGAGGTTCTAGGAACAGGATTGTGAGGAAAAGTAGACAAAGTGGAGAAACCCGGTGTCGGACTTAGCCTGCTCTTGACGAAAGCCGCCAAGGGTTCCACGATTTAAACAATGCGCTATCCAACAGACACTGAATATACTGAAGTATTATAAAATATATAGTACTAAATATAGTTTTCCCCACATGACACTTATTTGGAGACCGGTACTTCATGGAATGATTTCACATTATGGACTCAAACTCGGGCCTTCAGAGTGGACAGCAAGCACTAGCCAACATACGTACCCTAACGAATCTGTTCCTCAATTTCTCTATCTAAGCTCTTTTCCTCAGTTATTAAATGCCTGAGAAAACTTCATTAGCCTTCCAAGTTATTATTCCTTGTAAGTTGGATTTCATATCGAACTCTTTGTCCAATAAGATCATTGTCATTATTTTAAACAGCAAACAGGTCGAAAGAAAAAATGGCAATTTTCCACAAGAATAAAGATATTTAATTTGACCGGTTTTATCGGAAATAATCTTTATTCTTGTGGAAAATTGCCATTTTTTCTTTCGCTATGATATTCCACCAAATTAAGCCTGAAACAACTACCTTTATTAGCAAACAGGTCTTTTTCAATAGATATAACAACACTAATTTTACTCCAAACAAACACTCACCTTCCTGCCTTAACCTTGGCCGTAATCCGTGACCTTAACCCAAAAGCCTCGCGAGCTTCCTCGAATAAATTCAGTCACCTAATTTACACCTGCATTTGCACAGTACCCTGTAAGCTCTATTAGGGTGTGTGGTAGGGGATTGACCTACATTAGGTGTAGATTACTGTTGCGCGCACAATCCTATTGATAGTAACTACATAAACGCTTTTAACTTTGCGTGCACTGTAATCGAATAGGAAGTAAACGAAAATGTAAACGAAGTATCACACAACACAGGTTACTTTTCAAACTATCTTACAGGATAGATATAGCTCAATTATTAAATTTATTTGCGGTTGTGTGCGTTAAAAGCAGGGAATAATCAGAATCAATAACAATTGCATACTATGCATAAATTTCTCATGTTTACGTACAAAATAGGCCAAATACCTACATTACCTTTCACGATTAACTATCTCCACGTTTGTTTTCACTACAATTTTTGTTTTCACTTACAATCCAAGTGAAAATGACATTTGAACCTTTCATTAATAATTTACTTCCTTCGCCTTCAGCCTTATTGCTTCAAAGTGCTATCAAAAGTGCTTGGATAGAACAAATTTAAGTCTTCCACATCAGTCGTCTCAACTTGTCTAACTTTCCTTTCACCCAGCGGTCCTGATAACCGTCTCTGAGTCATTCAAAACTTTTTGATATCAGCAAAGGTTAAAGGTCGCAAGTAAACTTTATAATGGTTGACTGTAACTTTTATGCACACTACGGCATAAAAATTTCATTCCATTTTAATGAACTGGCATGATCTCCTAGGATAGCGTTGGATGAAAACCACTACCACCGTCTACACTACATCCGTCTGTTAATCTCACAAGTAATCTAAAATGATTTTTCTGTGGAACCGAAGTCGTGAATGTTGTCTCAAGGGTTAAATATCACAAAGCGTTACGTTTTGAGCACATCGTTGTTTCGGAGGAGAGCCTGAGAATGCATGCCCTCTTCTGAATCTTTTTATTTCGTTTTGAGAATATTCCAAAAACTGTCTTTAGTATTAAATTGTTTTTTTTTTTTCATTCAAGGTTTATTGCACTAAATATCACAATTGTGTAAGTACCTCCTGCCCAGCAATTTAATCTCATGAGGACTTAAAATTTAGAAGTGTACTTTTTTGCTCAAGTCTTCAAGTGTGATAGCATATGCTTCTTTATGGTTGGTTGGTTTGTTGGTTGGTTATTCGGGGGAGGCAACCGACAGTTGAGGTAATTTGCGGCATGTAGGATAGGTGGATAATTGGGTAATAGTAGGAGTTTTCAGGGAACGGAGGAAGGGTGGAGAGAAATCCGGCGTCGGCATTAGCCTGCTCTTAACGAAAGGCGCCAAGGGGACCACATCTTAACGTCCCATCCGACGGACGGAGTACTGTACTTGAAATGCCCTCCACTAGGCACTCAAAAAGGGGATCGATCGATTTTCCACTGAAAAATCCGCCCCTGCCGGGAATCGAACCCGGTCCCTCGGGATGGGAGGCCAGTACTCTGGTAACCACACCAACTCGATCCCCATGCTTATTTTTGTTTCTGTGCACGAATATAACTGACCAATTTGAAAAACATACTCTTCAGTTTGCGATGATATCCATACAGAATAGCTCTCCGAAGACCCGAGAAGCATTTCCATGAAGAGACACATACACAATCACACGTCAGAAGGCAATAATCTCCACTATGCTCACCCGATACGGTCACCTGAGCAAGGGAGAAATCGAATCACCGCAATTTCCGACAAGTCCATCCAACCCTACAATGCACTCGGAGAAAGGGAAGAAGAGACGAGAAACTTGTTAGATTTTAGATAACGGGGAAGCGTTGATGGAGGTATGGGAGTCTGGAAGATGGTCTCTCTTGGGGGAAGAGTGGTAGCGAAGGATTCAGAGGGTCCAATCTTAGAGAAGGTCGAATGCTATTCTCCGTCAGGCCCGCTTCCCTCAGGGGGACAGTTGCGAAACGAAAGTGGGCGAGAAATACTGGAACGCTCTCTGCTACCCACTTTCACTCTCGCTCACCTATCGAAAAGGATTTCACTTAAGGATACACGAAAAAGGGTTTTCTGATGAGAGCAGTGGTTTGCAAAGGTAAGACGTTTCGAAGCCCCCGGGTGGTAGTGAAAGGAAATGCTCGTCGATGTGGGTTGTGGGGAAAGGTAAGAGTTCGGTTCCCACTCAGATGGGCCCCCGTATCAGTGGGAACGAAAAGGAGGGTCGTATAGTACAATTGTGTGTAAAACGGGAAAGTCATGTCTCGCAGTGAGAAGGAAACGGTTGAAGAAAGTGGGTGTATTACAGAGAAGTAGGAGAGAGACCCTTCAGGGCCACACTGTCCCGTGAGGTCACGTCTCTAAGTCG
The DNA here is from genome assembly GCA_933228895.1 of Platycnemis pennipes. Lineage (NCBI taxonomy): Eukaryota > Metazoa > Arthropoda > Insecta > Odonata > Platycnemididae > Platycnemis > Platycnemis pennipes. Next base: position 44,803,260 of record OW121854.1, on the reverse strand, counting down.
AGGCGTAGGAGCCTGAGGAGCCCGTTGGGCAAATTCATGACGTCACGGAAATGAAGACAGGGCAGGCAGAAAATATCAAAATCGGTACTTTAAAGAGTGTTAAATGTTAGCGAAAGAACGACATTTGTTCTACTTCTTGTTTCAGAGATACCGCCTTTCGGGACTGAGACTCAGCACCATTGAGTAGCCAATGGAAAGAACCGATTTATGTGACAGAAATCGGCCCTAATTTTCCCGAGAAGCCTTAATCCCTTAGGCTCTTTTTAACTCTTTAACGCAAAACCACGAAATCCAAAAATTTTTCGAGAGTGAATGTTCTAGATCTCAGCCTTAAAATGGGCTGTTCAGGGTCAAAAGTGGCTAGAGTTTGGGGAATCGGCCAAGCCGATGGGTCGTTAAAGGTGATTTTGGACCGAGTTTACACACATTCACGCTACAAAATCCATCACATATAATATACCCTTGATCAGTCTTAAACTTAATCACTTCTTTTACTATGTGCTGTAGAAAAAGGTTAGTGATACCTGCCGTGGTAGTTAAGCCGGCCCGTGAACCATCGCTTTTTCACCATGCATTTAAGTTCTCTACCATAGCAATGTTACTATAGTACTAGAAAATTCGAATTCCATCCCTGGCGCGTTCGAATTCCATCCCTGGCATGGTTGCCATGTTGGTCCTTGAATAAAGTTTAGGATTAATTTATATCACACGTTATCCCGAGGGCCTGGGGTCGAATTCAAATCTCTCGATCTTCTCGGTCATCCCAAATGAAAACAATGGTGATGTGTAGATATTGAGACCTCTCGGTGTATGGGATTTAGTACTTTACCATCCGTTTCCAGCTGTTCTTCAGTGCCTGAACAGTTAATTTCCTCTTCCATTTCCCTCTACGACACCATACTGGTAATTTTTTAATATAAGCTATTTTTGCTTTGGAGGACTTTGCGATCAAGTAGAGAATGATAGAGACCGTTTTGACCTCAGCTTATTTTAACTTCCAGCAATTAATTTTAACCCCAAATCTTGCGACTTTCAAAATATATCCTATCTTTAGATACATTAATTGCCAAAATTTATTGCCGCGGGATGGGGAAAACTCCTTTGTGCAGTAAGCACTGTTCAGTTGCAGGTGTATTTTTTCCTTCCATGTAACGTTGCATCGTTAAAAAGCAATTACACGCCCTTATAGCTCAGTCAAGTACACTAATGGAAAATTATCGTTAATACAGCGAAAATTAGATACTTCTGCGTTTCTTAACTTGTATTCAGTGGTTAGGAAGAGGTGCGTGGAGAAAAAATTGTCCGTCGTCAGAACAAATTTTAATAGCACTTTCGCATAACTTCCAAAATAGCTGCTAGAAGCTAAATGAACTTTTACGTATGTTTTGTCCTTTATTTTTCAAATACACTTTGTTTTTCATAGATTATTGGATTATAATAAAAAAGACAGAATCTTCTATCTATCTTCTATCTATGTCTTCTATGCTATCATTAAAATCATACACATGTGGGATGCTGGGTCCTTGGTCTTGGGTCCTGGGCCGTGGGTGCTTTGCTCATTCAGTAGAATGAATAACATTAAATGTTAGAGCTCCATAAATTTTATTCATTTTCACAGAGTGGCACCCAATATTACACTGTTCTTATGCGCCAAGAATAAATCTCTATTCCGTATTCGTGAAGCACTGGGGGAGGGAGGTGGTAATTTAAATAAATGGACACTGAGGAGTGAGGGAAGTTCTGAGAGAAGAAAGAAAATGGGACCGTCCGGAATGAAATAAAGAGGTCGTACGTCACGTTATTTCATTAATAGCATCCGCATTGTGCGGGTGAATGATTCTATCGGTGGAGAGTGGCGGGGCGAGGGGATGTAGAGACGCTGAATCAAAAGGGGGTGGGTTCTATGGTATATTCCAATGGAAGAGGTCGAAAACCCAAGGGATGATTCTTTCTCAATACTCTAACAGATAAAGAGTCACGGGCAAAAGGAATTTTCGTGAGGGAAAAATCAACGAGAAGAAAAAGTAAGGGAGGAAGGGCCCTGTCTCCCTTCGATGATTGAACCGATGGGGAAAAATGAGCTAGGGTTCGGAAAAGGGTAGGAACGTCTTGGTTTATGCGTTCTTCCCGCCCCCTTTTTAGGGGGGTGGTTGAGCGGGGCCCAGAGTGAATTAGGGGAAAGGCCTGAGGGTTAACTAGTATTTAACGACAGCGTAAGGCGAACAGGAAGAGGATAACAAGAGAGCAGGAAATGTTATGCCTTCGGATGACAGCTCACTGGATCGAGTAGGTACATTTATGTGTACCTAATTGAATAAAAATGCTATCATACTCAGTTTCTCAAGTATATTTATCCGCACCAACTTTTTCAGTCTCTTGGGCGAGATATTCTTTGTGCATTCCTTGTTATATTCCTTGTGCATGCTCAGTATATAACGGTTAATGTAATTTTGCTTGCTTAGTTTAATAAGTGCCAATTTCATTATTGATTTCAGCAATAACTACCTAGTTATTACACAATGTTATCTGCGTTTGGTTCACCTTATGGAATACCTTTATGTCATACCTCTCAGCATAATTGTTTTCCCTTCTCCGTATTTCGTTGTTTCTGGTCCAGACTGGTATTTTTACGTTCAAATCAGTGGTTATTTTTTTTAAATATGGGTGGCTCCGGCCTGTAAACCCAAGTGTCGCGGGTTCGAATCCTGCCGTAATCATTAGTGTTGTATTTGTCTTAGGGTCCAGCTAATTTATATTTAACGGTACAAAGTAACTTTCTAGCATCCTAAAATGTATTCTAAATACCAAATTTATTTGATGTTAGTTATTGAAACAGTTCTCTTCCTCTCCTGATTAGTTCGTTGCCGATATATTTTCATAACTGGAAATCATAGAAGTCTTGGAGCATTCACAAATAAACATATCCACGCCTCAAAAATGTATACTTATTGAAAATGTATACCAATATGTTTTCTTTTATAAATCGAGCCTTTCCTTAGTCATTAGAGTTCATTAATCAACAAAGTTTAAAGGTGCTTTCTGCAGTTTACCTCCACACGTTTCACGACGACTCAAGGGATCAAATGATTAACGTGCGTCTGTTTTCAGGGTCAGGCTTGAGCAGGACGAGACTTTCCCCGAAGAATACGTTATAATTTTTGCATCTCCCTTCTCGGCATCTCTCCGAAACACATAGACACCCTCCCATATCCCCCACACCTCCGGACTCATATCCGAGACCACCCTTGATTTCGGGCTCTATCAATCATCCCTCAAAACGTGCGAATAAATGGTTCCATCGACGTCAGGAACGCCGACGGACGCCGAAGTCTCCCGAGAGGAAGTTGAAAAAAAAATAGAGGGAGGACGGGAAATCATCGACTGATTGATTCATCACAGGCGGCCAGAAACCTGAGTCATCTGGGCCACCTGAGAGATTTATTTCTCGCCTTATTCTCTTCCCCAAAATGGTCGTTCCCGTTTCTTCCCCAACCAATCCCCTTATTATACCAAAGTGATTTAACTGGAAAACAATTTTAGTAGTATATACCTAGTACTATTTAACTAAAATATTTAATGATTGCGACCAGTTTTGACACTTTTGCGTCTGTATCAAGTCAGTTGGTTAATACTTAACGGTTCAAAGTAACTTTAGCAGTTGTATCATCATAAATCTACTCTTAATACCCAATTTATTTGAATTTTAGTTGCTGAAACAGTTCTCTTCCTCTCTTGGTTAGTTCACTGGCGATATATTTTTATAACTGAAAGGCACTTTCATAGTGGCGAGGTCTGATAATTAACCTGATAAATAAATATCTAACACTTCATGGAAGTGTTGTCCAATTGGTAATGACGTAACAGCATCGCCACCGGCCGGGATCATTGAATTTTTGTGTGGAGCAATATTAAGCATGTTTATTTCCATCGTTTCTATGTCCCACAAAGTGTTCTCACATTCCATTAAAGTTATCGCAATTTTTTTCTCATCCTTGGATTAGTTAGGTACCTATTGGTTCTTGGCTCAACAAAACTTTGAACTGTAATTTCATTTACTATATAATAATTTATCAAATGGTGTAATTACCCACTTCGTTCATTTTATTGTACACGCACTTATTTTTCTGTACGAATCTTCGTACATGACAATTTATTCTATTATCATTGCCTCCAAACTCAAATTTACCGACGTTCACCTTCATACCGGCTAATGATCTTCTAGGGTATCAAATCTTCTTAGTGTTTATACAGTATCAAAATAATGAATTGCTCATTAACTTTTTCAGCTAATGTGAACCGTTGAGGTATTAAATTATGTTTTCATACTACTCGAAAAATATCTCATTTTAATTCACCGTGTAAAAGTGAAATAGTGAAATATGTAAAAGTGAAAGTGAAATACTCTATGCACGTTACAGACATGAATTCGATCAACTTAACAACGATAATTGCAGTGTACTAAAATAAGCCCCAAAACCTTGCAACAAATCTTCGGTTCTTTATTGGCTGCGGCAACTATAGAGTACACAATATATTACTATCGTAACTCTTAATGAACCCAATGGGTGGGTAAACCTCCAATAAAGAAACACTACACTAATATATTAGCAATGATATGAAGGATTAGATTACGAATGTGCTATCACAAATCAATGTTAACGAAAATACCATATTAAAATTAATAATAATAGTGCTAGTCAGTACTAGGAAGGAAGAGTTAGAGGGCGTGAAACGAAGGGAGTCTCACATTTTTGGGAAGGAGCGATGGAATCACGGAAGGTTTAATGGAGCCTCCACCCAAAGGAGCATGCCTTGACGGCTTCTCTGGTGGCCTGTGTGGAGGGAGGAGGGGTCAATGGGTAAGGCGAGGGAAAGAGAGATGCTGATGAATGAAGGCACCCTTGGGTACCGGGAAGGTATTAGGATAGGGAGGCGTTGTTTCCCTTATAGCATATACTTCAGCGATAGTGCGGAGGGAATGCGTCCTTACGGACCTATGGGAAGGAGTAGGGTCGATGCGGCCGCGCACCATGTTTGTGCCGAAGTCCCGAGGGGTTACGTATGCTCGGAACTGATCGGTAGGATTCAGCCATCCCCGCACAGTCTCCTGCAAGCAACCACAAAGGGTTTGTGGTAGAGGTGGCTCTACACTTAGTATGTGTGTCGTTTTGTCGTCGCGCACTCAATCATACCATTTGTAACCAGGTTATCGGTTTTCTTATGTTTTGTCAAATGAATTCATTAACAATATAATGTAGCTGCAAAGTCAATGCACCTTATTTCAAACCATTATCAATGGGAACCGAATCTTCAATTCTTATACAAATATTTGTGGTGATGCATGCGGAGTGTCAAAATAAAATTACATGCAAGTATGCTTCGTGTATAGGTAAAAAAATAGCCTAAATTGACACCAATAATGAGAAATCATTTTGATCATCACGGATTCTAAATTTCACATGAAATCAGTTTTCATATAATTTTTCATAGGCTAAAATGAAACATTTACGATTAGTATTGGTAGATACGACTGTAATTGACTTTTTTTGAGGACAAAATCTTCCTTCGAAGTTCCAAAAACTCCTTTCAGATTGGTGTGGTTTAGCATTTCCGGTACACTCTAACATTTTTATTCTTTTGTGGATCATTTCAATCGGTCATTAAAAGAATTTCCTCCGTGGGTTGGGCAATATAAAGGAATTGATTAGAGGAAAATAACTGTGATAGAAGAACGTGAATATAGCGCTGTAATAACTTTCCTTGCCGTGATTTATTTAAAGAGTGTTTTTAATCTGTTTTCATTTCATTCTGAGCATGGCTGCCATTTAAAACCATGAAAATACTGTTTAGTATTCGATGAAAACCGGAGGTGCTCATATAGGAGCAGCAAAAGGTACGTTAACTACATCCTTTTTATTGCAATTTTTCACATCTTCTACGATCGTGCGTACATTTTTTCCCGTTTAAAATGGAGATGAGTGAGTCAATTAAAAATTCTAGTAATTTTCTCCTCCGGAACGTAAAGGATACAATGTTTTAAAACATATCTTTTCCAAACAGCAGTAGTGAAAATATTATTTCAGCGATACCGAGCGAGACATATTAAATACTATTGTAGGGTAAACAGGTGAAAGAATGGTAACTTTTTATTAAGCGATGGGGAGAACCCGTACGAGTATAGCCAAAGGAATCTGCAGTGAGTCTACTCGCACCGTATAATTGCGTACGTAGGAGAATGCTCCGGCTTGGGTACCACGTCTGATATGCAGGCGGCGCGCCGTGACACTCTGCTGGAGTAAGTGAACTTTCGCGTGAGGAAGATAAGGGGGGGGCGGGACCCTGGCTTGATGCAAAATTTACGAGTTTAAGCCCTTTGTGTCGGGGAAAATGTTACCCCTTGACGGCGCATTATTTAAAGCTCCCGTTCGCGGAGCCCACCTGTCCAACTGTCGTCCCATTTCGCTTCCTCCCGCGTTCGTCTTTTGTTCCCCTCCATCCGATCCCGCCATTTTGATCATTATACCCTCCCACCTCACCAACTGCCAAGTCAATCGTCCCTGACGCCTCTTTCCTGTACCATAGGATTCCCTGTCCCTCTCACTAGTTTCATCTTCCCTTTCCCTGGCTAGAGGTAGAATGTAATCCCAGCTGAACTCCAACGGAAAGCCTCGTCGTGGACGGTTAAAATTGAAAATGTCAGTTTTTCCCTGAAAGTGTATTGGCACTTAGCTTTTTTACTAAAGCAATCCAAGCACTGACATTCATATCAGTGTGTTTATGTCCTTGTCTGCCATTGCTCTATATTTTTCCCGTTTGATAAATTCACGGAGTATTATACCATAAACTATTTTTTGAAAATGAATCAGCTCTCGGTCACCTCTATAAATGTCAGAGGTGAGTACTCACTGTCCCAAAGGACGGGTCGTATGTAAGGTGCTTAAATCATTACGTTACGGTTGGCCGGAGTGTATCTGAATAAAGTGATATATATTTTCATTATTTAAATTTTTTTAAATTAATTGAGAAAACATTAATTGATTCGTTGAAAACAAAGAAATCTGTATGTTTCTTCACCATCTTTAACCATTTTACTATCATTAGATCCTAAAAGTCCCAGATCAGCGATCCACTGATAATAGGAAAGAGATAGCAATGGGAGAATTATTCGGCTGCTAAAATACATTACTTCTCCCCTTCAAAACCGAGCTATCATATCAGGTAATTATCATTAAACCTCTGACCTGGAATAAACCCACGTACAAAAATAGACTCATTGGAATTTCCATGTTTTTTTACATTCTAGCCTTTTAACTCCATTGTGAAATACTGAGCTTAAAATGTTGAGGGACTGATCACATGAATATTTTTTCAAGCCAAATCACTTCTTCAAAACACATCATGTGATGTCCGTGGTGAAAAATTACCAAATACTGTCTTAACGAACCGCATACAAAAATATTTTAGGAAAGACGATTGAAATAAAAAAACTAATGTTGAAGAATGACAAAAATGCAAGGGATAGAAAGCTCGATGAATTAGGAAGAACTTGGAATCAATGAGTAAGAAAAGAATGTTTATATAAGAAATTAGCTGCAGCAAAGATATTGAATGGAAGTAGTGATTAGGGGTAGTTAAGTTCTGAGGATAATGATAGAAGGGCGAACACCAGAAAATGAGCAGGAAGCGGAAAAAGAGTGAGCACTTTAAAAGAAATGCTATTCAGTAATATGAAGAAGCAGAGCAATTAGTAATAGGAATCTCTTAATTAAAATTAAAGGGTCTGTTTCTTTCCCAGCGGATGCTATTGGTAGTCTTTTCCACAGACTTTCTACTGGGTCGTCGCATTGGCTGCTGTCAACGTTTCAATAGCTAACTCTGCCATTTACCTCTGAGCGATGAATCTCGAGCCTCAGGACTCTCAAAGAAGAATCTCAAAATTGTCGGGTATATATACGATTTCATGTAGCTCAAGTGACTCCTGATTGGTTGGAAGCATTCGTCCCTCTCTTTCTCTAGCCGTATTTCGATCGCCTTCGTGATCAACTAGTCCCAGTATCCAAAGGAATGCTAAGCAATTAGGGTTGTCAAAGGTGATTACATGGTCCCTTCTGAGTCTATTCTCGGTGACTGCGGTTTTTTTCGGGGTAGCTCAATCAGATGTATCTGTGTATTCCAGTAACTCGTTCATAAAAAACCAAGGTAATATATGGTCAGTTGATCAGATGAATTTTTCACACCACTTTTTTAAAACTCTAATTGTACGAAAAGTCGTAGAAGATAGATTTTCATTGTAAATCCTTTGATTGTTTCTGAAATGCCGAGTGGAGAACAGCTAGGGCAATAAATGATCCTATCTTAAATGGAAAGCGAAATACAAAAACATAATTCAACTGAAAGTGGATTTACTATTTTGCTCGAACTCGGAGGGTGATGGAATTTCTCCTGTCATCATTTCAGAGTCATAAAAGGAAGAGCGCGATTCTGCTCGGAACGAGGACTGACTAAACGTATAATATTAATGTAATAATGACTGGAGGAAGGAAAAGTGGTTACATCAGCTTTCCTACCCTCGAAATTATTTCCCCAATCATTTTAATCCCCTTTGGGCGGATCGACCACGAAATATAACCTCCCTCACCCCCTTTGGGTAAAGGCAATCCCGTCCCTCCCCCTCCTCCACCCTCGCTGATGGATACACATTTTACACGTTCTTCCGTTTAATTTTTCCCTCATTCATCTCTCTCGTCCCTTCGTCCGCAAATGAGCCCCGTCTCGTACCCTTCCCACCTCGCTCGGTCGAAATGGTTCGATCCCACCACCCGAAATTTCCCCCACTCCCCGCCTCCTTTGTGATATCGGCTTTCCTCACCATGCCCTTTCCTGGGGGTTTGAGGGGTAGGGAGTTAACCCTTTCCCTTCTACACGGTGGCGTCCCACCCCAAGGAACTCTCCCCCTGGGGTGGGGTGAGGATCAGTATATGTGGGAGGGATACCCTTAGTAGCGGAGTCAGCAATTTCTTCCTACCTCTAACTCCCTTTCCATTCCTCCCCTCTCTCCTCCTCCCATTTCCCCCTCACGGTGGATGAAAGGGGAGCGAGTTTTTTCTCCCCGTAAAATGTTCCGCATTTATTGTAATTCCCTTGTGTGTCCTCCGTAGGTTGCGTGTATGTCGCGCGGGCTTTTAATTGCTCGTGACATCATTACGCGCTAATCCAACGTCCATGTTTTAAAGAGCTTTGAAATGCACTTGGGGAGGCTGCGAATACGCTAAGATGCAGTCAGCATAATTTCAAACATTTGCATACATTGTTTTTGTTTGTACACTGCTACATCTCTTGCACATGCCATATTCTACCCCACTTGTTCCTTCACATAAACACACCTTCCACCTCTTTTCATCCAATCTATATTACCCATTCTCTTTTTCAATCTTCCAAGCTCTCATCTTTTTGTGTCAAAAGTTGACTAGATAATGGCGCAAAGCTTCGAAATACATCGCGGAGCATTTTGAGGATTTTTCCAGTGATTTTCATTTTATTACTCTTATTATTAAATATGCTGTTGTTAATTAAATCACCATTTAATTACTTGTTAATTTTCCGATATATTCGTGGTTGGATTATTCTAGCAGTACACTTCTACTTATTCTACTATACTTCTTCACCTCTTCTCTTTAGTCTTCCCAATAATATTCCTCTCTTCTGATTAGATTTCACCTCCTCGCATTCAATCTTCTGTGTTCATTCTCTTCCTCTCCCTTCTTTGCTAGTCAATATTGCGTTCATTCTCGTCATAAATGTGCAACTGTAACTGTAATGTAAGAGCTTACTTGAGAGAAGAGAATGTACTGATAGATTAATGCACAGACTTTGCTTTATTCTTAAGTTCAGTGAATTGAAGCGAAAAATGTAGATAACCCCAAAATGAAAACGTTAGCCGAAATTAAGGCTGAATATGTGATTTATTTCATTTAAAATAAAAGGTAAGTGAATTCCTGGCATGCGCTGTGAAAAAACATGAATAATAACCTTGGTAAATTATATTGAGATCAAAATTTTCTATTTAAGTACCAGAGAGCGGTTTTAAGTTTCTCGTCGTGATATATCAAATCTACATTTTCCAGATCAAGCAGCCAACACGACCTTCACTTCACTTCCTCTCTCCTCTTCGTTGCTCATTGGAATCGAAGATATGAGATCGAACTCCAGAAACCCTGGGGCATAATTGGAAGTTGTCGGGACCGTTCAGGAGGAGACAGGGAGGGATGAAGGGAGGAGAGTTGTCGGGGACGTCCCACCCCCGTTATCTTTGTTTCTTGATATTTGACTCGGTGTGCAGCTTTTGATGCCAGGTTTCAACTTCGCGATATCTCCCCTCAGACCCACCACAACCGTCTGCCCAACCCCAACCAGGGGTTTCCTCGGCAATGTACATCTTTGAGTAAGTCCCAAGGCGTCTATTTACGTCACCATCCCACGCACTGTTTTTTTTTCATTCTTCCCTTCACCTGTTTGCCCTTTTACTTCCGAGAGCGTTTTCTTCCGCAACGCCACCCGAGTTGTTCAAATAGCAAGGCGAGGGAGAGGGAAACCGCTTCGACGCACGGAAAATACGGTGCGGCCCCGTTATGAATGCAGTCCCATGCAAATAACCCGATGGGAATTGCAGGTATTTTTTACCCTCCGGCGTATTGATTCTGCGGAAATTGGTTCTCGGATTCGTTCCCTCCGTTTCATTTCTAAGCGCCCTTGTGGTCGAATTCTATTTTCGGGAGTTCTCGCCTTCGGCTGTGAAAGGAATTTGACAAAAGAGCCGTGACAGTTTTTGCTTACATTGATGACGTTTCATATCATCTTGTCCATTCGCTATTTTTATGGTTCATTGGGGACAATTGACAGCTAAAGTCATTTGTGCAATCATCTAAAGAAGGTGGATAATTTGAGAAACTTGGAGGGAGAGGAGTGATGTTTACAGTTTTCGTGGTTACAGATTATTTAGGGCAATGGACAGCTAAGATCATTTTTGCATTATTTAAAGAGGGTGGGTAATTTGAGAAATTTTAAAGGAACATGGGAAGGGTGGAGCTAAATCAGACATCAGAGGCCTACTCTCAAAGAAAGGCACCAACTGGTCCACGGTTTAAAGCCCAATTCGAAGGATGGAGTACTGTAGATGAATTAATTACCATATGGAACCCAAGTAACACCGATATACCGATTACAAATCTCTGTTACTTTTAAAATTGCGCCCTAACCCTTGAGACAGGAACGCTATAGTACTCTAGCAATCATATCAACTTTATCCAACAGATAAAGATAAGCCAATTAAAAGAGAATATTTGGTTGAATATCTGGTATCATTTATATTTAAGATGTGGAATTTGTTAGGTTTGAAAGCTTGTAAACCTGTATTACCACTAAGGGGGAATTGGTTTGAGGTATTGGACGCTGGTTTTCTTCCCAGCCGGCTCTAAATTTCATTAAAATCAGAATATAGGATCATATGATGGACATTAGGCTCACCTAGTACACCATATTTTCCATAATTCCTGGAAAGTCAGTCTAGAACCGTGGAAATTTTACCAGTAAATAAAAGTAAAGGCTTGTGGTTCAATTAACGATTAAGAGCATATGATATCTTACTTCTCATTAAATGGTTTGGAGTATAAATCTGACTTATCCGTATGACACGATTTCATTCAGTAGGTACATATCGATCTATATGACTTGTTGAATAAATTTGGTGAAATACATCAGTGCCATTAAAATCAGTGAAATATTGCATTACCATCAGTGCCAGTCCCATTATGAAACAACAAAACTTTTGATTTTTTACCCTTTTTTGTTCAACGAGGTATTTGGCCAACTTGTTAATCCCCTTGAGGTCTCCTTATCAGTATATTTCAGGAGCGAGAGACACCTATCCGTTAATCTAACAATTTTTTGGAAACAGTCAGATAACCAATTTTAGCTTCCTTCGCGATACACTCCTTCCCTCCTTGTAATGTGTTTTCCTCCGAGAGATTCAACTTCAATCACCCACCTACGTTCCACCTCGGAGTCAGAAACCAAGGATATTACTCAAACACTACGCCCACGTAGAACCGCTGTTTCTGAGCCACCCACGTATTCCCTTGCCATAAGTTTCCGTCATCTTCACATTTTCTATTCCCAGTTTTGTGTGGACCCGGGAACCTCCCACGCAATAGGAAACATGGAGACTCCTCCCTCATTCGCGGTGGATTAAGCTGCTTCGCCCACCTTCCTTTCTCCCGGCAGCATTACCTCACCAAACACCCTAGCGTCCTCCTTCCTGCCTTTGCAACTTCATATTAACTTTCTCTCAAGGGAGAAGTTGCCCGGGTATTTAGCATCCCGCGCAGCCTTCCATGATTGCGTTTCGCACAAGGTCGGTGGGGAAACATCCTTCTCTTCAGGACGTCAAGGGGACGCGATGAAAAAATATATAGAGGAGGGTCTGAGAAAGAGATGGGGGGATTTTTCCAGGACCCAGATGGAAATACCAAGCTATTACAATCGCAAGTTTTCTTCTTTTCTCTTTTTTTTGTTCCCGCATAGGGCTGTGAGAAAATCACACGTGTTGTTTCGGATTTAACGTGAAAACTAGTTCAGCTACCACCTCAATAAATTTTTTTACATATGACTTCATATACGTACGTGCATAAGTGAGGTGTAGCGACAACGAGTGACGTGCTCATCGCAGCGTTTACAAAAAAGGCCGCGGGAGAGTGATTAATATCATTATTAGTAATTTGGGTTAAATTAAAGATCCTCTCGTATTAGGCCACTGATGGATTGAGGTTTCGTATTGTGTGATAATTAATGCGCATTATAATATTAAAGGGTCAAGAGTGAAAAAACACTTATGAATATTATGTTTGTGTCATGAAGATGTCAAAATATTTACAATTACTATTTTTTTAAATGCTTTAAATATCTGTAAGTCGTCCGGAGGTTAAGAGTTCGAATCCCGGAAAAGCCATTTGTTTATCTCCAGCCTAACTCAACCAGCTATGCTACTTTCTGGGAAAGAGAATTTTCTGGAGAAGTGCAGGCAGCACAGGAAAAAAACTGACTAGGCCCTCCCTGACCATATGTGTGTTTCACATGTCGAAATATCCTTTCACTTAAAATTGGTTTTTTAGCTATCACATCTATTTCGATGCAGATATTATTGTTAATACTAAATTAATGTGTTCAGAATAATTTTTTTCCACGATTCATATATACTATTCCTATTTAAGTAATTTAAATTTTTTTTCTTTATTAGCTCTGTTTAAGTAGATATTTATTTCGAATCATGTCTTTTTTTAAATTTATGCATTTTTTTCTGTATGCTATATTGAAATGTGCAACAATCGCAATTTTTAGTGGTGTCTATTAGTTCATATTGATATAAAATTTTTAAAAAATCACCTGAAAAAGTTAACTAAATTTTGACTACATTTCAAATTATGTAACATAATATGGGCTTCCCATGGGCTATTATTAGAAGGCAAAAACCCAAATAGTGGCCCAGTAGATCCAATATTTGCATGAGATTTAATCCGATAAAATTTCCAGGACCAATTTTGTTAGGATATGACGATGTTGATCATTCCTACGAGTGACGGTCCACACCTCATTGATTCACAGAGAGGTAGGTTCGATTCCCATGGTCGATAAGTTTCCCAATCGAGGCCCAACGGTCGATCGATTCGTTTCGAGCAAGCCCTGCTAAGGACCGGAGTGTGCTTTTATGCGACACCGACTCGCACGTGATTTACAAACAAGGGGAGAAAAGCAAGCCGCCGCTTCGTACGTTAGTTCGCCAAGGCACGCGGGAGCTCGGCATAAGAGTAGGATTTGTTACCAGGGAAAAAAACGAAATTTCGCTATAGTTAAGAGCCGAAAATGGAGATGGGAAAAGAGACAGAGAAAGGAGGTGAGAGTAGGAGCTCGGAGGAGAGGGAGCGACATGATATGGAGAGGAACTAGGACGAGGATGGGGAGAGTTATAAAAAATTGAGGAACGCAAAAAGGCCGTTTTAAAAAATGAAGACTTGTAGATGGGGGACATGTCGGGTGGAGTAGTCAGGGATTTTTTCTAAGGGGGGAGGGAGGGTGGGAGGGGATAAGGAGGGGCGGAGTGGAAGGAGGCGAAATGAAAGCAAGGGTGGGGTGGGAACAGGTGGGGGAATGCTGGGAGGAGGGGATAGGTCCCACAAACGGATGGATGCATGCGGAAGAATGGGTGGGAAAAAAATACTCGGAGACTGGAGATAAATAAAGAAAGGAGGGAGAGAAGGCTCACGAGATTAGAGGGAGAGGGGTGTATGTGAGAGAAAAAAAGCAAAATGAGTTCCCCAGCGGAAGGGATGGGAGGAAAAAATGTAGCGGGCGTATCCGAGTGAGATTAAGTCCTCCTTAATACGTACGCATACATGCATGGCCCTTCATTTTCGCTAATTTCACGTCCTTGAAACGCTAATGAAGATTAGAAATTTTCGCGTCACGTCGGGCCCGCAATGCTGTTCCTTTGCTCCATGCATTTTTTTGGGTCGTTCCGGGACAGCTCCACTCATTCGATGTTTTGTGTATGGAGAAAAAAATATCGAAAAAATTGCACCCCTTTCCCCTTGCTTGTTACTTCCTCTTCCTCACCAAACTCTCTCCCGACTACGCGTTTACAACATTTGAACACGATTCAATTGAACTGAGGGAAATATTAAATGGGGGGTTGGGGTCGGGGAGGGGGATCTCTCACCCATTCTGAGAGCCCAGATTCGAACCCCGGAAGTGACACGTTTCACATTGGAATCTGGATCACCACTTGAGTGTTCTGTGTAGAGCACTTTATGTCCAGTACTCCGACCGCCAGATGGGACGATAAGCCGTGTCCTCTTGGTGCCTTTCGTTAAGAGGAGGATAATGCCGACGCCGGGTTTCTTTCCACCTTTTCCCGATTCCAATTAAATTTGTGCCTTTACCATTTTACCCACCTATCCTGTATGGCGCAAATTATCTCAGTTGTCGGTCGTGCACCATCATAATAAGAATACAACAATGACTGTAGCGCTATTTCCTGCTAATCTCTTAATCACATTTACGATGGTATCCCTGCTTGTAATAGCGATGATTAATTGCTTAGAGGCTCCATTTGGAGAAAAAGTGTCCTTCTTTGCTAAAAATCCAGCCATTGGCTCATTTATCTATCAGTTTGCCTACTGCCATGACACTAACATTTCAATGTATTAAAAGAAACTTTCTTCAAGATCTGACAATCAACTATTTATAGAATATAAATATTTTCATCACATTAATAACTCACTGATCATACATTGGTAATGCCGACCTTTCTGTTCTCAGTATAGAATCATTACTTTCAGATGAGCTCTTTTAGATGACCTTTCACAATCCGACTAGGTTTCTAGGCAGTCATTCCCAGCAATTTCTCTTCACTTTCTTTTAGATGAGGTGTCTGGCTCTAAGCAGGCCTCATTTTATCATTTCCCACCACTCTTCCCGTACCGCTCGTCTCGTATAGGCTTACCATTTTGTTCACATCAAATATTCACAGAGCTATCTGGGGAGGAGTTATTCCTACCCTTTATGAACATATAATGATTAAGTAATAGTGTGCCATCTACCAATGAAGATCTCACCAACAACAGTAATGGTTATTTAAAGTTTGTTAAATATGAATATGAAGTGAACACTACGCATTTCATAAGTGTAATTGCGCACTACGCATTTTTTTAGCACACTGCACTTGTCAGCCAATTAATTTGGTTTATTATGTTGTAGAAATATTATATATGACCATAGCTTTGCATCATGAATTTTTCTCAAAAGTAGAAGCATTTTAACGACGAAAATATTAATCACATCACCATTATTAATATTTAAACTCGCATTTGTAGCTCGCTCGAGAAACAAGGGAAGAAATGTTGAACCTAAAAGGATACCCTTAGTGAATTGGCAGGTCCGATTGTATCATTCATATTATGTTATGCCAAATTATTATCACCGTGTGGTATATCCTCGGAAAGTCACTCGTGTCCTAAATTCAAGGGGATATAAAATATCAGAAGTTAATAATTGCCCCGACCCCGAATAGCTCAGTCATAGTCTACCCAGGATGATAATTATATATATGGCAGCTGGTCCGACGACCAAATGGCTCTTTTCCTCCCGCGCTTCCAGTCGTGAAGGATTATGGACCGGACGGCGATTCCCTCCTCCCTTTCCCCGAGCTCGGGGGAAATTTTCTGGACCAATTAAACCCAACCTCTCGGAAACACACTCATGTTTACATCAATATTCGCGTCAACACCATTTCGGATCCCTCTTCCCTCTCCCACCACTCGGCCCAACCAGCCAACTACCCTAGCCAAGCCGAGGATGCAGGCACTCAGCAAGGATGAAATCGTCGATTTTCCCACACTTTATCTCCACCCCATGCCTCAGGCTCGAAAGCACTACGGGACCAAACGGAGCCCAACGTCGGTGATGAAAATATTTTTCTTCGTCCGTCCAATCTTTTTCTCTCTCTCTCTCTCTTCCGAGGTTCGCCAGCAAAACGCAAGGGTCGACGGGAAACGGACGCGTACGGCAGCGTTGGGAGTGGTTAAATAATTGAGGGAACCTTGGAAAAAATTCAAGGAGTTCTTGCCACTCTCTTGGCGAGGGGAAGGGGAAGTGGAGCGGAATGCATCTCGCGTGTACGGACCGAAGGAAGCTTCGGCGTCCGAAGCGGAACACGTCGGAAGGAATGAGCGGGGTGGGAATGGGTGAAGGAGGAGAGCACGGCTTACGAGGCCCTCTCTCTCTCTCTTTCTTTTTCTTTATTCCCCATCATGATGGGAGTCTGGTGCGTTGGTTCATTTGGCGAGAGCCGCAGACTGCACGCGCTTGTGCGTGTCGTCACGTAGGGAGGCGACTCGGGGAACCGACTAAGTCAGCAGGATAGGAGCCGAACGGTAATCCCTCCCGTGCAAATAGAGTGCGCTTCCCAGCTTAATAGCTCCAATGTGCAACGAGAAGTGGAGCCACAAAGCTGGTCATTGTGCTGGATAAGTTGTATACACGCTGGGAATCTTGATTCCACGATTGGCGCAATCCTTTATACGATCGGGAGCGAGTTGCTATCCACCCATCTTGTATATTCTTAAGCATGCATTCCAAACTTCTTTTTTTTACAACAGCACATGCTTAAATCCTCGTAGACGTAATATTTCCCGAAGGGGAAGATCATCGTTGGAAAATATGGCGGATTTTTTGGATCATTCTCTGTGTCAGATTATTTATTCCTTCCACAGAAAACGTCAATACGGTACCGACCGTGGTAGCCAGGTCAGTAAGATAGCCACTGATAACCAAAAGATCACAGGTTTTAATTCCATCTTGTGTGTGTATATCACGCTATTCATAGGATTAAGCTTAGTCTAGGCATAGAATTAGAGGTTGAAATAAAATTTAGCATTATGAGAGCATTGGGCTAATTAGCTGTGCATTGATCGCTCCAATTCTCTATTTTTTTCATGGTTTAAGGCTTAAAAACGCGTGGCCCACGAAAATAATTTGAAAATACACAATGGCGATGCAATGGAACGGACAATGGAAAACGAGACGGAAAATGCAAGGCATATACTGAAAATAGTTTAATCATAAATCAGCCTATAAAACCTAATAATCTGTGCTTAGTTTTCGGAGCACAGACCAAATATAATCCTTAGGAATGTGGTTTCAAACATCGTAGTCAATTACCGCATAATCTAATGAAAAGTTGGTCCTCGGTACGGAAACGTCACAATTCATGAGACATACACCGCTGTGAGCTCTATTGTCGCCAACCAAACCAGCGTTCAGGTTCGCTACTGAGTGAAAGAGAGATATTGTCGGTTTTTGTATAGAGTAACCCGTTATCTCTATGTACTTTTTGGTGCATCTCATATTTAACGTGTTAATTTGGAGGATGGCATTGAGGGAGAAATCCGCACCAATGAAATTTCATGAATAAACATTAGTTTTTCAATCGCCTATCTTGCAATTTTGTCCACTTTCGCGTATTTTTCATTTATAGAATTATAATCCAGAGTGTCGATTATGTGGAACGGAGGGAGTTGAGGGAAAACGAAAAAATATTAGCGAATTTATTTTTTTCCCGAGTGTCATCGAGCGATCTGCATAAATGACTAATTTCAGTTCCGAAAGCCTCCGGAAGCGCCAAAAAAAATCACAACTGGCGGATTATCATGCGGGAATAACGCAAAACGTGAATTGGTGAAATTGCGGTTGTTAACGAAAGCGCACGCCCCAATCTATACTAGAGAGGTCACGTGTGTGCATAGCTAGACAAGTTCACTTCCGCTGCTCACCTTACGCTTCGCTGCTGTTTGGTTGAACGTTAGGTATGCTGACAGCTCTCCCTGTGACATACTGCGTGAGGGGAGGTAGGGAAGTAGATAGAGAGCAGTCACGACGATACACCAGCATTGTAGGACCCAGTGACAAATGAAAGCAAGGCGGGCCACAAAAAATAAATTGCGGGATTAAAAAGCAGCGAAATCTGTTCGGTGAGATAAATGAAGTTACTGGACAAGGGACACGCTTTCTGGACGGAAACCAAGTACAAATTCGTCGGTGGCAAAAAAAATACTAATCTGACGAACCGAAAAACGACTCCCGGTGAAAAATGAACCGGGAGCAAAGCAAAGTTGCTGAGAGACATAGACCTCATGATTCGGCATACGCAGGTTATATGTTTCCTTAAAAAAAAGAGTAACAGAAAAAGAGCTATTGATTCAAAAAGTAGATATATCTTGCTGGTATTGAAATTTTTGAGACTCTTAAACGATAAAAATATTGGTCTCCGCCAAAAATGGGGTGAAACGTTATAAAAGCGACCTCTAACCGAGCTGAAAAATATGAGAGCTACGATGACGACAAAGACCATATATTTCTGTAATACATCCAATTAATTACATTACCGCTGATTAATGAGATATTTTGCTCCACATTGATGTCCAGAATCGAAACATTAAATGAAAATTTTGCTCCCTCTATTGAAAAACTCGAAACTCGCATCTATTAGGATACGCAACAGAGATAAAGATTTATAGACATGTATTAAAAGTAGAGATTACGTAAACTACAAGGAGCAGTAACACTTGTAGAACCATATAGCTATGTTATAAGAACGAGAGTTCTAGCCATCAAGTGAACTAAACACCTATATTTAAGTATTGCTCAAAAATTAAGACTAGCAAGTACAAGCTTTTATTTCGTTTATGCTTTTATTTAATCTTATTTAATTGACCATGAAGTCACGTCACTGTTTAACTGACCAGGATGACTCATTTTTTAAAAAAGAAACTATTTTTCACAGTATGTAATACCCATGAGCAGACGTTGAAGCAGCCCATCGGGTAGAGCGATAAGCCCGAAACCGGGTTATTGGAGAAAGGTATAAACCCGTAGTGTGCGAAAATCTGGGTGTTTGGGTGAACAACATACCCCTTATATTATGTTTGAATTTCACTCACTTTTGGACTTAGTGCTTGATAAACTCCGCCCTTTCCAATCAGACTAATCTTTGGGTTGAATAATGTGGTATGGATTTCGACTTATTTAATTTGTGGATCGAATTTGAGTGAAAGCAATTTCAGATTTAATAAACAGAAGTCAGAAGATTAAAATAACACTTTCATTGTAGATGAATTCTAGATAATCTCGAACATAGAAGGTTGGTAAGGTTTGAGAGAGTAGAGATCGCCATAATTGAATTCACCAATGGTGTCATCAAATTCAGAATCAGGGTGGGGGATGTTACTGTGCCATTTGTGGTTTCACAGGTAGGCCTGGTATCCAGAAAATTGCACGGAATATTTCAGACTGGTAATACTGAAAGGCAGTACCCCACTTTTCGAAACCTGGATCTCCGTTCAGTAGTCCAACACTCTACTTACTGAACTACCAACCTAAGTATAAAAGAATGAGCCAACACGCGTCTTCCAAACCCACCTCCTTGAATAAAACATGCAACAAATTTCCAGAGCGTCGACGGTTACAATTCTCCAAGAGTTACCACGAAGGATACCCTAGGATCCATCGAGGCGCATTCCCTCCTGTTAGCACCCTGCGAGAATGAGCTGGGATAATGAGAACGCCTTGCCCGGACCAGGATAGGATGTCTGGGGAAAGAGAGAGGGATGAGACGGGCTCGGTTCGGGAGATGGGAAACTAATTCATTATTTAATGCGGGAGGCGAGGAGGGGGAATGAGGTCGGGAAACGTGGAGGCCTCGGAATGGAAAGGAGAAAGAAGTCTCGACCCGGTTGGTGTGCGTCGAGGCGAGTAGATAGGGGAATGGTGAGCTCTGGGAAGGAAGCAAAGGGTGAGTGAGAGGATGCCCTGAATGTGGAAGAAAGGTTTAAGAGAGAGGTCGTGGGAGGGTTTTTTTTTAGGGCAGCAAAGGGGTGAGTGGCGTGGTGAGGGCGTGTGAAATATTGAGTCCGGAGAAAAGAGGAACTCCTTGTGCTCTCCTCTAGGGTTTCTTCACCTCCTCCCAAGCGGGACAGGGTACGAGGAGTGGCCTGCTCGACGAGAGGGTTAGGGTAGGGTAAAAGGAGAGGTTCATAAGGGCAGGGGACGAGAGAAACCCAGTTTTGACTCGGATTCGAAGGGAGGCAAGTGCTCTGCGGGACGAATGCTTCAAGAGAGCACGGAGCACTCCGACTCGAGCTCGCGTAAAGCTTTGTCTCGCATTAATAAATCACCTCAATTGATATCGATGCCGTTCGACGGGGAATCTATGGGAGGGGAAGAAAGAACGAGGTCGCTAAATGCCCTCAGTGCTGCCGTCACGAAATTCCGAGCACTGTAACCTTTCACGTAATTTTCTGACTCGTATCTCGATTGTGTATATTTTAAAGGGATCTTGACTGCATAGCTACTGGGAGATCAGGATATTTTTAATAGGATACTGGCCGGAGATATTACACAATGCTTATCTCAGTATTAAACCTGCTTATGATCGTTCGTCAGCAAATATTCCTCTGCTTCACATGAGTGAATTTTTTATTCACTAATTCTCACCGGTTCACTACCTTTTCGGATTATCGTGCTGGTACTAGTGGATTAGTGTTGTTATACCTGGCGTTAATAATTTTGACAACCCATTTTGTTTGATGACGCTGGGCCTAATTCAGTACTTTCTTTAATTCAATGTAGTGAATTCTCATTATGGGGATCAGAAAAATTGATAATAAAAACAGTATTTACGCGCCCACGCGCGCAACTGATGAATTGCAAACGTGCACTTACGAGGCAATGTTAGTGTTACTTAATAATACATGTATTGATCACGATTGTTATTAAAAATACAGCGAAGAATATCCTTATTAAAAAAGGGAAGTGAGTAAAAATTTGAAAAATTAAAGAATATTTGGAGACTGAGGATATTTTCCTCGGCGAAAACATTATAATTAATGGTTTGAATTCTAATGTATGGTTTTGATCAATACTAATGTGACAGTACCACAAATATTCTGTACCTCACTGCTCCGAATGTCTTTAAATAAAATAGTTGCGAATTAAAATTACCTCTTTTGCCTATAATTATGAAAAAGCACTAGTTTGATGCATATATACGCTTGAACTTCTTCGAATACTAGCCACAGAAAAAACTATCCCCTGCAATGCATTTAAGGATTTTAGGTATTACTCAGTAGACCAGAATTCTAATTGTGGCAAATGTGGTGAATATTTTTCATTAAATATCGATGAAACTAAATGCAAAAACTTCTGCAAATTCTAATTCACCGAGACGGTTTCTATATTATAAATGCAGGTAAGCCATTAAGGTTGCCTAATTGCGTCTCTCTTGGAAGGTTTTCTATTCAGAATTCCAATTTGTGGAATGATATACTTGCTTTCACGAAAACTACGGGATATAGCGAGACAGCGACGTGCATATCACTCAAAGTTGGGCACGATAGTGGAATTAAGAAACAGAACACGTGCCCAATTAAATAAAGATGCAAATTTTGGAAGGGTTTGGAGAGAGAGAGAGAGCAACTTTCCTTCGAGGATATATTTCTCATGATATTCTCATTTCCCCTTTCACTTCCTGTGACCATCTGTAATTTTCGCGCCAAGAGGCAATCATATGGATTTGCACGAGAGATAAATTGACTAATGTAGCGTTCATTTGAAGAGGGAATAACATTTCTTGGCTTACGCATCGGAAGCATAAGGACGAAATCGAATTGTCGAAAAACATTCCTTTTATATAACTGACCTGATGATGTTGACCACTCGATGATGTCGGTCGTATAAAATATAATTATGTGAAATCTACAGTTTAGTTTTTAAAAAAAAATAAGTGTGATAGAATTGAGCCTGAAACCATCGAACATTCCAATTGAAAATAAAATACCGAAACACCGATCTGGCATAAATGTTTACTTTTCTTTAGATGTTCAAAACGTAAAAAAATTTTTCAGCTCAGCATTTCAATAGAGTGAAAAGAATATATCTTGGTCTGCAATGAGATAGCTTAAAGCTCCCGGATATAATTATTCTCTGTTTCGGGGATTAATAAAACCACGAAAGCCGTTATAGACACTCGGGAAATATTAAACGAGCTCATATGGGCATTTAACACGAAAGATATTTCAAAATATTTTAAACGCCAGCTAACCGCTGTTCAGTACCCAATTAAGTAAAGACATACTAATGGAGAAACCTTTAATCTTTACACCTCATCGTAAGGAAGTTACGCCATCCTAAAGATGATAATGCAGCAGAAAAATATATATTTCTTCTGCAGCAAGAATCATTCCTTTCTTTTTCCCTGTATAAAATAAGCATCACATATGAAAAGAATACATGACCTAGAAATTAACTCTTCTGGACCCAAAAGTTCGCATATAACGAGTTGCCAAATAAGGTTAAGTAGTAGCCGCTGTCGTATATGAGTTTTTCATTTGATTTATTATTCTTATTTTGAAAGGGAAATGCTTATGAAAAGGTTTAATTTGCCCTACTACTGATTAACTGGCGCATTATGAAAGAATAAAACAAAATTTTGATTCTATTTATACCAGAGATGAAAAATCTTTAGCTTCTCAGCTGGGATAATCTTCTGTTAATGTGCAGAAGCGTTCATTTTGTGAATGAAAGAGATGAAATATGCCGTCCTAAATTTGAGTCTGACGTGTATAAACTGTGACTCGAGCCTTGTCATTTCAGTAATTATTTTAAGGTTGCTTTGCCCAAATTCGATAGACATGACGGATGCTGGTTACAAATATCTTATCTTCTTTCGTTCTATAGTTCATCATATTTCGCAACTCATCTCCATTATACCAAAAACGCGAATCCATTTTCTCCTTTATTTTCGCTAAATGAATACTCTCACTTCTTTTAGCCGCTCCAACATTCCTCTAGCTTCTTAATCCCAACTCATTTGATTTTTAATCAAGTTTCCTAAAACAGCTTCCTTCATTCCTCTTGTACATCGTTCCTATTTCTATCTGCTTGCCTCAGTTTTTACTCATCTTCACACTTTCCACTCAGAGATTTCCATCATATTCCTATCCTCTTTCATCTAACTTTTGCTGTTGGAAACATACAGGAGGCATGTTCCATGTCAAAGCGTTACTTTAAACCACCATAACCAAATAGCGTCTTATATTCCAGCTTTGCACGATCGGAATTAAACATGAATATTCCCTTTTACAACGCCAGCTTTTTTACTCACATGACCTAAATGTGAGAGCAAATACAGTGAAAAAATACTTCGCATTTTATCCCTGTACTCCTCCACACTTCAAACCTTGATCGAACCTATGCAAGCGTTACAGTTAAATTGGGAGCTTAGTGGACGGGTATTTTAAAAAGGGTTCCGCGAGAGATGTAATATAATATCCTCTTTCGGAAACCGTAAATTGAAGAGAGAATTTTTCGCTGTAGGACTTCATCCTTGAGGTAAGATAGAAGCGTCCGGCCCACTTCCTGTTGTTTGTTCGTTTTCGGCTGTGTAGGGACTGATGAGGTGGTTGAAAGCGGAATGGTCCGAAAGGAGATAAGAGGGGCGTAAAGCTGAGGGAATAAGAGAGACCTGCATCCGGGAGATGTATAAATTGAGGAGTGTTTTACGACGCACCCTCCTCTGGCGCCGACGTTAAAAAAAACAGGCAATAATCCACCTCTCTCGTTTAGATGAAAATCTGAGTCAATCTTTCCACCTAGAACGGAATAAAATAATCTGAGATTGGGGTCGAATCCACACGATTAACTTCTTTTCGTGGAATTTGAATTACTTGATCATTGCAAAACTACAGGATTGTTTTTAATTGGTAATTTTCATTGCATATGAGTCTACGGGTGTTTTCAAGTCTGTTTCCGCACTAATAGGCGCTTCAGACCGGGAGGAAAGGTATAAGGATAGGAATGAAAGGGATGAGGATAGGATAAGGTCCGAAGCCAGCAGACACAGTATAGTGCATGGCACTGATTCCTCTGCATCCACTGAATGCGCTGCAAGTCAGCTCAAGGGTGTGAGGCAGGGTGCGAAGAACCTCCAGACACGCTTCGCGTAAATATTTATAACATATAAATGTCACTTTATATGAGAAATGCATCAATCATCTATACACTAGATTCATGTGACTAAAACTTAGCATCGTTGGTTGAGTTTTATTGGTGGCTAGAGTACTGGCATCCCATCTCCAGGACTCTTTTTGAACCCCAAATCCGAGGCATTTTTTACTAGCATACCTTTCGCCACTTGGGTGCTGTGAGGAGAGTTCTTTTGTTGAGTACCATATCCGTCAGATGGGACTTTAAATGTAGACCGATTGGCACCTCATGCCGAATCCCCTGCTCCGTTCCTTGAGAAAATTCCCACCCATATCAAATTACTAGTCCGTCCTAAATGGCGCAAAATAACTCAGGTGTATGTCGCTTCTCTCGAATAACTACTTCCACAAAAGGGTCAGTATCTACGAAATTATACCGAATGATTTTTCAATACGGTATTCTTTCATAGGTTCCGGCTGCGGTAGCCAGGCTGGTGACGCTCTGGCCTAGTAAACGAAAGGTCGCGGGTTTGATTCCCGCCCAAGGCTTGGATGCTGTGTTTGTCATAAGATTAAATTCTATTAAATAAATTCGGCAGAATCATATCCGTTTGAGCAACCAAAAAGACAAACTACCTTTTGTTGAAGGTATAGTTTGGATCAACATTTAGTTGTCCTACACGATCATCTAGGCATTGTCTCTTTACTCTTTAAGCTGACCAGTTCGATATTCCCTGGACATTTTCTTTCTCGTTCAGAGCTATGAGGAGAAATTCCTATTTATTTTTCATGTGTGTCTGAGATTGCTTGGAAGTAAATATGCATTAGCCTTTCTTCTGTATATCACGCAATGGAGTCACGAACTTATAAGTCATTGACCTGTTTGAATGGTTCCTCCGTATGATCTTATCCGATTATACGTGTTAAAATTAGTTTGCGCGCTGATTTTAAAGCTTCAAGCCGGCTAATGTAGCCTTATCATTTTGTCTTTTACAAGAATGTTTATTAAAAACAAGGATTTGATATTATAGGCCTCATAAAATTATTTTTCTCAATTCGTACATTACCAAAACGAACGCCATATAGATTAGCGATATCGGCCATACTCCGAAATATTTGTTCATAATTTACCATTTATTCATTAAACCCCATGTTTGAAATTTTGGCTTTTGGTTATCAATCTTAGGATCCTATTTTTTTCTTGCAGAAGTTATGAACATCTTGCTATGTTTGCCATTGATTTGTATTCATACTCATTGTTAGTAACGAAAATCCTGAAATAAAATTTAATTAATTTTTTCAACCTTATCATTTTTCATCTAATCGAATGAAAATATTTGTAACATCCTTCCATAAAAACAGAGAAATCGTTCGTGCCTGGTACTTTAGGGCTTCGTTATCTAATATAATGCGCAAAAATCGCCAATGTCCAGTTCTCTTTAAAGAAGCATTCGTACTAAAATACATAATTTCAAGACCTCTTTACTTTCACTGCCTCTTTACTTTGACTGACATCTAGGTGAGGGTAGGGTAGCCATGATTTTGGATGCATTTAATTATTGGTGGCCATATTGTATCATCTACTTATTATTTTTATTTTCCTAGTATTTGTTCCATTAGAGGCAAATTTCGCAAGCATTTATGTCCCTTAAAAACTGAAGTTTTTTTCTTTGAATAAGAATTAGAGAGCTTGTTTGTCCCTATGAATATATTGATTAATTACTTCGCCCTCTCTTAAAGTGTAATGATCACAGCTTGCGATAAATGCTGATTGATTTCTGTTATGTGATGTTAATTCATAAATAAATGTTCCCTGAACACGATTTATTATGGATTAATGTGATGCAAATTGATTGGAAGCTATATCATAGGATAAAAGTTTGTCGGTTGCATTTTTTATGTAAATAGCCATGGAATTGACAATCTGAATGTTGAAATGGCGACTCACCCCGAGAATAACTCAAGTCTGAAATTGCTCGCCTCTCAAATTCAAGCGAATGAAATGTTGGATTGAAGGAAAGGAAATTTGGTTCGATATATTTTATTTTCTGACTGAGGAGCTCTTCGCGGGGACAGATAAAATTGGAATGTTCTCGAAGTCGAAGCATGTAATTTTGAAAAAAAAAAAAAGAAAGTTTTCCACTCATCTGCCTTTCCTCTTCCGATCATCAACCGCCTTTTGATAACCATCTCGCAGTGTCGAGCTAAAAATACGGTTGTCAGCACAAATTTAATATATGCATTCTCCGTTTAAGAGGTCTTTCTTTCACCAGATTATTTTTATTATTGAAAAAATATATTTCCATCCTGGCTATGATCGCAAGACTTCTTACGTCCTCTAACCAAGAAAGGGGTAACTCAAACTTGATTTCAAATACTGCAAAAGTCTCCCGGAAGATATAGATGAAGTTGTAATGCGAGTATCTTAACATGTCGCTCCAATCGTTCCTAAATGATAGTGCTCAAAATTATTCACCCTTCATTATATTTGCTGGTTTTTGAGGCATGCACAATTACAGGATTTTCTTCTCCAAGTGAGCCTAGACATGGTGTATGAATGCACTCGCGGAATTTCATTGTAAAACCAAGAAAAAATGTTACGTGCTCATGTTGATTTCATCGGACGAATGCAACGATTTTGTTTCACCTGCAGTAACACCCGACTCTTAAACCAAACGATGTCCTCAAGGACGCACGAAATCTCGAACACGACGCTAAGCTGTCGTAACAAAGCCGTGGGATTGCTCATTCGAAATCCGTAAGAACAGTTTCATCGGGGGAGGGATGAAACGACTGGAAATGTAAATGCGATAGCTCGTGGTTTAATACTACGCGTGGAATTGACTCTGAAACCTTTTATCGGCGTGCGAGACGGCTCTTGAGATGAGGGTTTGAAGGTAATCGAAGAAGTAAAGGAAACATCTTGTGGAAAAGATGGATAAGTATTTGATATCGGGAGGGAAGATTAGGGGAGGGAGCGATGCATGAAAGGAAAAAAAGATTTTGTGTAGAAAGAACACGATAAGTGCTTCAAGAATGATTGAAAAAAGAATATTTTTATCAGTCACAAGAGTGCCGTTGCAATTCTGCGGTATTTCAAACTTTAGTCACAGATGTTCCTCAGAAAAGAGTAGAGTCGAACTATGAAATTGAATCAATCTTTTCAAACTCTGCTTTAATGCCTGCTTGGTGGGATAAGGGCATCAGGCATTCTCTGCCTGAATTAATTTAGTTACATTTGTAATAATCTTTTCCTGACTGATCAGATAATAGGATCTACACCATTGGTATTCTATCAATATTGGAAGATATCCGCTCCTTCCTTTATGAAATCTTTTTGGACTTTCCCACCGCCGGGAGAATTTATAACTTTTCCTATCATCACCACGCGACATTTAACCCGCCAGTATTAATCTGTTCACCTCTTAGTACATTCCTCTCTCTTTAATTCTTTTATTTCCCTTCGAAATTACTCGTTCACTGCCTCCCAGCTTCATCAATCATCCACCTGTCTACCTTCGTATTCTTCAGCGTTATGTGACGCATGGATTCCTCTTGCATTCACTTTTTTGCCTCATACAATTTTATACTGCATGTTTAACATTTTATTGAATGTTACATATCATATATTTGCATTATTTGCCGACTCCAAGCCCCTATTTGAGGCTGATGTACGCCAATTACCGGCTATCATATGCTAAAAAGGTGTGTCAGAATGTGAGTGATAGGTTATCAGCCATGGAGATTGGAAGGAGAGGGAAATTGGTGCAGGAAAATAGAGAATGAAGATGATAGTCAGCGTGTTTTCTTAAGGAATATTTATATTATTCTCGCGAATATTGCTGAAGAGAGACTACGCTGGAAACGTATCTGTGGAACAATCTTCGTCCTATATTATCACCTTTATCTCGCCTGAAGAATTCACTTGGGTACTAAAATTATAGTTTCAGTACAGGACTCAAACTCGTGAAATATGTATCTATATGTTCGTTATGTCTGTCAAGGTGTCTTCGGTTGACAGTTACTCTAAATGTGCCAATGAATTTTATTGTGACCTCCGAGATGCTAATAGCAAACTTCTTAGCTACCTTTCCAGTTTTTTCATACTTGTGACCGCAGTTTACGTTGAAACACATTAGCAAATTCTGCCAGATTATTCCCTTAATTTTTAACTTTTTTAACCCCTATGACTTCAAAATTTCTGCAATGTGCCAGGAGGGTAGTAACTAATTGTAAGTTATGCTATACGAATCTTTGGATCTTTGGACAAGTGATCATGATAATGTGATAGTTCGAGGTACCAAGTATTGATCTCATTGCCACTCCTACAGTGACTGCGTTGTGAGAATGATATTCCCAGATATAAAATTATTCAGTTTCTTTCATTGCCTCTGGAAACCCGAGGATTGTAACGTGTACTAGATGCTGTAGCTATCTGCGGGAGTCGCTTTGGTCACCCTCCGGCTGTCAATCCAAATGCCGTGGAATTATCTCCCGCCACGGGCACGGTCTTTGTCTAATGATTAAATAGTAATATTCTTCTATTTTTAGATTGTTAAAGACTAGGTTATAACTCAGTGTTTAACGTAAAATCTTATTCCTAGGACGAACACATTATCCATGCCCTCTGCGGGGTTTTTAACCAGAGACCTTTGGATTACCAGACCAGCGCAATGGCGACCGGATTATCACGGCCAGCTCTAAGGTTTACGCATGCGTTAGCTGCTGTGATATAACCTTCCCAATTTGTGCTGCTTAAACGTAACCTCATCTCCTCCCCACGTAGTCGAGGCCTACGTAGAGCCGTAGGGGGATGGCGTGAGAGACTAAGGAAGCATGCTTGGCGATTCACGGCGGGCTGAGCAAGCGACTGCGACATCATGACGCGAATCAACTCCTCATCCAGCTCATCTACGCTCTAGGCGCTAACCCACACTCCTGCCCATCCATCCCCACCCGGCACTTTGAGGGAACGGGATGCATGTGGATGATGTGGGAAGGGATTGATGGGAAGGAGGGACGGAGCGGAAATAGAGAGATCGGAGCGGAGAGTTAGTGCACAGGCTCGTGTAGTCGCGGGGAATGGGAGTGACACTGGGTGAGACTCGTTAATTTTTAAACGCCACGTGGTGATGAATCGATGAAGCTTCTGGAGTCTCCTCGACCTCTGCACACTGCTCTGGAGTCCCTCAGCCATCCCATCTGGAGCGAGAATGGTGGGAGGGAGAAGAAAAACAAATGGCTGGGAGATTACGTTTAGCGTATTAAGCGCGTCCTAATTCCGCGGAACGACTCATTCCACCTGTTCCATGTTGGCGGCTCTTTGTTGCCTTACACGACCGCATCACCTCGCCATATCCCTCCGCGCGCCCTACCCCTGCTTATGGTTTCCAACTCTCCTGGCTTCACCTAAGGACACCTGGAACTTTAAGATATTTTTTTACGCAATATCTCTTAACTCACGGTCTGAGGCATTTGCTTCCCACTTTCCTCCAGTATTATTTCACGGGTAGCATATCGCAGCTTTAACTTGTAAAGCAGTTTTTTTCCTGAAAAAAGGCAAAGTACTACTCAATAAATCCTGATCAATCCTCAGAATATTAAATTTACTCCTCCTACTTGTGGCGAGTTTGGCAAGGGCAGTGATTGTAGAGAAAACTTCCATTTTATTTTGATTTTATTGTAATACTTGAGTGCATAGGCATACTTCAGCATACTTATGGGATATGACGATAGTTACATTAGTTGAGTAGTCTAGCACCCCCGAAAATATGGGTTTAAAGTTTCTGTCATTAGTGAAACTATGAGCTAATTTCTATGATTCTCTTGAAGAAATCTTACTAAATCGTCCAAAATTATGCCTACTCATCTCTCTCTATGATGTACCGACACCTCAAGGCTGTGTGGCAAGAGGTGAATAATTACATAACATGACCTGCGCACATGCAACTAAAAGATACAATGATACTACATCACGAGAACAAAATAGTCATGCATCATAAAGACACATGTAATAAAATTATTTGCATATACATAGCAATAAAATAAATATTAATTGGTTGGGGATTCCGCAAATACATAAATTGATAAATCCCAGTAGGCAAGCAAATTAATAGTGTAATTAGCGTTTTGGTATAGTTGCATTAAAAATATACATGATATATATTTAGTTACTGAATCAGTAAAAATACATAATATCTTTCCTTTTATGACTTGTTCAACTGACTAACTAAGAAAATAATACTAGAGACTAAATTCTTGAAGTTTCTAATAAGTTGAACCTGACACATACTTCATCTACTGGCATCAATTCATGTTATCATATTATATGTTATCATTTACGCCACTCACTGATGAAGAATAGGCATTCCACATAGTTTTATTATGTTCAAAACATAAATGGAAATCATCTGGATCTTGAAATGGAGGACTTACATGATCAAATCTTCAGGAGTTGGTAACCCTGATCCTTACTTGCCCCCCCCCCCCCCCCCTATGTGTATCCTCACGTCTCCCCAACCGCGAACTTGCTACTCGCGAACCACAACGGCCATCTTGTCCTTCCCCCTCATTAGCTCGAGGTGGAGTGAATGAGGTGACGTGTCCGTATCCCGTCGCGTGCAATATGCAAACGACTTCCCGGACGGCATTCCCGCGTTTCTGTTCCAACCTCGAGTCCCAAGTCGGAATAGGTTCCGACGACCGACGCCTGTTACGTGAGAGGGAGAAAAAAAGGAGAAAGGCTTGAAAACTCCTTCACTCCATTTATTATTTAAATTGATGAATATTTTCACGCGGAGTTTTGTCGCGTACACTCGGTTTCGGAAGCTAATATACACCCATGAGTAATCAAAACTTTAGCGCGAAAGTAGCCTGAAGCAGCGCCGAGGGCGTTGTTGCGGCTAGAATGTTATTACCGGATTAATCTAAACAATAAAATCCCCTGAAAAATTGATTCGATTGCCATAAACTCCGTTAAAGTGTCACAGAGGGATTTGGGCTACATATAAGGTCGCTTTTATCCATTTAGTAACACGCTCCACTTCGGAAAGGAATCTTTTTTTTTAAGAAAAGTGGACGACGGACAACTTTCATTTCCGCAACTTGCAGTCTTAATTGATCAGTAACTGATCAGTAAAATGTGACTTCAAGGATTAAAAGTCTGCTTTCTGTCACCTTTATTTATTCAGTGTTAATATACCTCATCGTTTGAAAATGTTTCTTAAGGTGTACCGTGCAAAACCTGCTATTTTTTCCATTACGCCTCATTTCTGAGATTTAATGTTTTTGAATTACCCCACCCGTCCAAAAACTTCAATTTATGTATTTTTGCTAAAAGCTTGATGTATTTCTTGGCAGAATGCATATCCGATGTCATATACAACACGTAAGTACACAACACGTTCTATCATTAAAAACCATTCTACATTAAAAATTAGGTCACAGGCTACAAACAAGATAACGCACACAACTTTAACCCTTGATTTTTATGATCTTATGCATAACTTACGGGCATAATCGTCAGTTATTTATAAAAACATACGATAATACAAAACAAAACAATATGCAATGAGATTTTTAGGCCGAGTAATACACATTTTATTGATCCTAATCATAAAGGACTCGTAAATTAACTCAACGTTATGAATTAGCGACGAGATACCACTGGGAGGTGATAAACATGGGCATTACAATGCTTTCATGTAATTTACCAAGCGTTTATTCTCTTTCGTCGGTTGAAGGCTTGAAACACGTTAAATTCCTAATTGGCCTCCATATTTTCCGTGGTGTGCCCACTCCTTTTTCTGGCTTTTGAATCCAGAATTATTTCAAAATGCTGCTCTATGCTTTTTCCTGGGAATCGGAGCTCTTAACAATGAAATAATGAAAACATATTTCAGGTGCGCTTTTCGGCTAGTATCTCCAATTTGGTGCGCTAAACATTGTGGTTATATTCACAAAAATATATTTTTCTGTTAGTTTTAAAGAAGTTAATTTTTTGTTAACTAGAATGGCGAATTTAAACGGACAGGACGGCATTTGCATGTGGGAATTCGAACAGAATATTTTCCATTGTGTCCTCTGGGTAATTTCCCCGGTAGTTTGAAACGGAGGACTTCCACAATGGTCCTTGAATCCAACATTTAAGTCAAAACTTAAGGACCTGCACGTATTATTAACAGTAGGAAGGCCGACTGTGTTGAGTTTCTTTCCTAAGTTATTGTTCCGACAGGATTTTAAAAGAAACATTTAATCTCCTCATTACAAGTATGAAGTGTATAAGTTTGGCCATTAACTATTAGGAATGCAGCCCACCTGTACTTGCAAGTTTGGATAGTTGGCCTTATTTCTAAAAATTATCCTTTTTTATTCAGGAATCCACTGTTCTCCTGCGGTATGCAAGCGATAAGTTGATATACTTCAGTACGTCACTGCTCTTTTTATGATAGCCTTAGATATGAGAACTTCGCTCAGTAAAAATATAAGGCCTATATAGTGATAAATAACACATAAATATACTTGTGAGTTGGTAGTATACATGGTGAATAAAATAAACTTAGTAATGTTGAATACATAGTGGGATATGATGATTTGATGGAGACAGTCGTCGGGGAAGAAGTGAAATGGAAGAATGGCTAAGGTTCGTTAGAGGCATATTGAGTAATTAGCATTGGGTATAAAGAAGCAGATTTATGTAAGCATGAAGATGTTGGCTAGAAGATGAATATTGTGGATAGATATGTCCAATTCTTCTCGCGATCAGCAAAGGAGATGATAATAACGTTTGATGTATATATACACTGCAATATACACAAACTGTGTATATTGCAGTGTAACCGTAAATATGACTTCCTTTTTAGTAGTCACGTTTTAAATTCTCTCCATGTAGCTACTGAAACATATCCTAGGCAATATTTAGTGAAGTAACTGAAGATGTCACGCCCGGATCACAAGGAATCATCTTACTCTAATGTCATATCGAGCGAATGCCAACATTCTTCAGTTTTATAACCTTATTTTTTTTTTCAAATAAATCCTCCCTCCGCTGTAGGCTAACTCGAGGGAAGGCTAGAACACACGACGATAAGGGAAGGATGGAAAAAAATACATCCTGGAAGATGAGTATCTCGCTCCTTGGGAACTTCTTCATTCCAAATCCCCTCCTCATCTTCCACCCTTCCTTTCTACTCTTGGAGACCTTCCCACTCCCTCATAGCGGCGACGCAAGGCGAATGGGTCTAATTAAACGAGTCCTCTCCACTCACGTGAACGAATGGAACGAGGGGGAACAACGAATGGAAGAGATTCCCTTCCCGGCGTGCACTGCGGCGGAAGTGACCACGAGGGCAGTCAGCGCCAAAAGCTTGCGGTGGCCGAAGCGGGAGCGCTGCCAAAGAGGTTAGGAGAGGAAGTAGGAAGGGAGCTAAGAAGAACACAGTAATGAGTTGGAGCGAGGTAAGGAGAATGAAAAGGGAATAGGGAAGCGAATCGGCGCTCAGCTTGGATAGAGGAGAGAGGAGCAGAGAAAGAAGTGTAGAGCTAACAAGGGACCTGACATTACAAATTAATCATGTTTGAGTTTCCTGAGGGTGGGTGGCATTTACGTGTCCGCCAATTTGTACTGCAGGCTGGAATTCCAGAGTAAGGTTTGACAAGAAACTAGTTCAATGTCTATCGGTGTGTGGGATGCCTGCCATTAATGCTACCACGGCTAGCATGTTGGTAAAGTAATCACGGAGTCAGGCGTTCATTAGTAACTTCAATAGTATTGGAAAAAATGCACCTCAAAATCCGTAGTAGCTAAAAGTTAGGGGGTCAACACTTATTCCTAGTTACAACAGCATTAAATAAGTGTTTACGGAAAGTTTCATCCCTCGATATTCATCCCATCAATTTTCCATCCCTCTTCTCAAAGTTCATTCTAATTCTGCTTAGGACAGCATTTTCCAAAAAATATACTGAGTGATTCATCACTATCTCCGACGTTTTTGAACTTATACTACATATTTATTAACTATAGTAGTAACGCTATCACATCAGTATATTAAAAGGCTATCTAAGTTTGCATTCGTAATAAGCTGCTTCAGATAGTTGCAGATTTGGAAATAAAGTCCAAGAAAGTATCGAATTTTATTTTCTAATATCAATCGTCATATGTTGGAACGCGTGTGGCAAGAGATTCTATTCAAGATGGACGTATGTCGTATCATCAAGGATGCACATATAAAGCACGTTCAGAACTTGTATGGTCTCTGGATGCGCTGATATGCCACTTGTAACACTATCTGCAATATTTATACAATTAAAAATCGCCTTACCGTAAAAATACCGGTCATGGTCGTAGGTTGGTAACGAGCTGGCCTGGTAACCCAAAGGACGCGATTCAGAGTCCCGCCCCGGGTGTCGTGTCTGCCTTAGGTTTAAGATCTTAGGCAAAAGGGTGAGATATTACTATATTCGAGAGCAAATAAAACCCACGTCTACAGGTGCTTTAAAACTCCGGCTACAATTATGAATCACCCTGAAGTCCTCGATGTCTTTGACGTATTTTCTCTTTACGCTTAAATAGTACACATAGAAACAGTTCCACTTGAAACCATAACATCAGCACCTGGCAGAGAATGTTTGTAGATGATAAAATTATTTCATAAATTACAATCATGTTCTACTAATTTCACTTCATTTCGCCTAAGGTGCTAAATGTTTAACATCATACTAAACCGTAGGCATGGAGCAATTTATGTTAAATGAAATCAATGCTCTGATCTCTACCATTGGCACTCATTCAAGGTATTTTATTTTGTTCGCGTCAAATTTTAACTGTAAGCGTGAAGTGCCACATCACACTATTAAAAATAATTTATGACCGTGGTCAAATTTCTGTGCGCAGCAGAAGTTCTAGTTTTCATCTGATTCAAATTTTTAATGATTTTCGAGAATTAATGAACCTCTATTCGTGAAATGATAGTACTCAGAAATTACGACTGACACGAATAATTGCGCTTGCTTCGACTCCAGATCCAATTAATGTTTATCACACTGATTAATACTTCGTTGGTAGCAACGAAATCGTACTTATTACGCGTCGCATAACTCCCAAATAACTGGCACAAGAATATTTTTACCCACCTCACGCGTAAGAGTCCCGGTTTCCTAAAACACATCCACATTCCGGAAATTGCTTCAAAGGATAGTTCCAAAATCATTAAATGGAATTTCGCTTATTAATTTCTATGGCCGGGCATTCTCATAGGCGTAAACTATATCGTTCGACTTGGGCAACCCGAGGAACGAGTCAAGACAGGCACAATACAGGAACTACGTCGTCGGTGGGCAAGCGACGGGAGTGAATAATTAATCTCGTCGGAGCGTTAACAAGCATCGCGAGCAATAGTATTTTCAGTTTATTTATTTACTAATCTCATGGCCAGGGTCTCCACATCTTCTCAATTTCTCTAAATCCAATCGCTCATTTAACTTCCTCTCCTTAGAGCGACAATTTCCGTTTCTAATCATCAAATTTCAATATCCTTAACGATGCATTTCTTTTCGCCCCTCGCGGCCCCCTCCGGTTTTTCCATCTCAATTTTTATAACGTTACAGTCGTAGGGTGTGCTGATGTGGCGTTCGCGACACTGGACAGTAACTTTAATGGGAGACGCGGGAACTATTAGTTGTTTCCAGCATGCGCTCATTAGTTTCCAGTCTCGCCTCCAGGGGGCTTTGTCGGAATAAAATACCCGCATAGCGTTTTGCGAACGCGGTTCGCTCTCGGTTATGAGTTCTAAATTTTTGCCACACGCTCTGGCACTTCTGATATCGGGAAAAAATTAATAATATCGATTGCACATGCTGGCTACGTTCCCTTTTTTACCACTGCCGGTTATGGATTTGGCGCTAATCAAGCTGAATTAAAATGACCACGGTTGGAGGTAAGAGTAATGACGTTAATTGGCCATTTTCTGGATAATACCTGGGCTTCACTTTAATCGTCATGCCCTCGTTGTCGCTCCATTTCATGTCAAAGCTTCATACGCTCGAGGAAAAATATCCAGCCAGCGTGGCCTTTATCGTTGTACCTTTCAGAGAAACGACCCCCTATCGTTTCCGTCCACAGAACTAATTTATATCATGCGAGAACATTGAAAGGCTGAATGTTTCCACTGAGAACATGAATTGTAAACGAATAATTGTGGCCGAGTCACTTGCACACTTTTTATCTCAATATAAAGAATAATTCACCCTTCTATTTTGAGATGGAGTAGATTGCTAAAATATTTTACCCGATAAAATACAAATGCGAATGCTTAAAATATGTAAAATGGTTACCTGAGGACAAAATTGCCACTGCTTCTACATATACAATATTGCCCCGGCAGTAGTGAGTTATTAAATAGATTAGAAGGATCAGGGCTAAGCAGATTTTTCAGAACAAATGAAATTTACATAGGATGTTAAAATGAAAACCTAAAATTGCTATACAAATTTTGAACGTGGCACGATTGATTTGTAAGTTGGTTACAACGTATTGACTAAATGAATAGCATTTAAATTGATGAATTCATAATAAAATTGTGAAGAAAAATTATTTTTAAATGCTCGGAAGTCGTCACTGTTATTGAAGGGAAAATTTTTTCAAGACGGTTCCGCATTCCCGTTTGATTTGCCGCGTGTAGAGTAAAAAATAAATGATCGATTCTCTCTGGCTCGACCCGGTTTCGTCTTCTCTCTATTTTGCGTGATACTTCTCCCAGGAACGTGATTTTAGCTCAACATTGAAAGGGAGTTAAAAATGTTTCCCGAGAGGAATTCATCCATCTTTTCAATTTAGGTTGGTATATCAAGTGACTCCCACGTACTTACATATTAATCTATGGTAAAGTGTACACACACATGTATTTGTTCGTACTTTACCAATCAACAAGCATGTACTTATACTTATGAGTTTCATGCTCCTCGCTCTCGTATTCGTTGATAAAATAATAGCCCGCATAATTTTTGTATACTTGAAAAAATATATATGATCACACAGATATGATCACAAATACAATGTGCAATCGTTTTTATTTTAGCTAGCAAGGATAATTTCAAAATTGTGAAACATCTCTCACCCACCATCTCATGCGCGTTTCCACATGGACTCCATTTTCCGAGTTCTCGTAAATTTTTTAACTCTTGATCGATCTTCCTGGCCATAGCTATGTATTTGTCCTATTTCTTCCTCCAAAATTGTACGAATGTGAACGGGTAATAAGAGCTTTGGGATTTTTCTGCGCAGGGATAACTTTAGGAATTCTCTTTCGTGTTGAAAGTAATAAAATATACAAAGAGTGACGCAAGCTAAAAGGAATTCGCGGAAACGATTTGCGGGTCCATTTGAAAGGTTTGACCCCGAGTCATCTCTCCCTCTCTCCCTCTTTCTCGTCTTCGACTTGGAAATGCATTCAAGCGGTGACCCCCCTCATCAATTGTTTTACCCTGAATAATCCAATATGCTCGCCTGGGTCAGGCAGTAATTTATGCATGACCCATCTCGTTCATTTTTCTCTTTGTACCTCAAGGGAAGTATTTGAGTGTCTCCTCGAGCCTTTTGTGAATGGCAATTTATTCGATCGGCCTCCCTTCCCTCTTCGACGGAAATAAATGAAAATATGCCGTGAAACTTGGAAAGGGACTTCGATTTCGTGATCAAGTTAAAAACGTCACTAAGGGATGCAAAAAATGGTATTAAATGAAAACTTTATATGGTATTAGATGACAACGTATTCAGCGCTTCTTAAGGAACCAATATTCCAATACAATGGAATGATAATATTGTCCTTACAGATAAGATAGCTTAAAGATATATCTGATGTATCATTAGATATATCTTTAAGCTCTTTTCTAGTGGCGTACTTTACAAGCAATAAGTTGATTGGATGGCTTATTTCCTAAGATATCTATTTAATATTGTATTTGGCTTTTGAGTAAAAGATTGTAAAAATATTTATTTTACCTGATTAGGATTGAAACTAATCCTTAGTAAAGCGTGCTCTGTAACGTCAAATTCGGCAGGGATATTTCGAAGTGTAAATGTCTTTGAGCCAAGTCCTGTTTAAAAAATGTATCCATCATTGACCTTTATGAAATGAATAACTTTTTATTTCATATACACCATAAAATACCTAATTAATAACCTTAGGGTTATTATATATTAACCTTGACTTGTCTCAGCTATTACTGTCGGAATTTTTTGTTATTTTTATGAATATCATCTTCTTTTATAACCGGATGACAAACGGAATTGGCTTTGATTTAATCTGACTCGTTATTTTATGCATGAATTGCTCATAAATAGTTTCATTGCTACGAATGCACTGCTGGCGTTGAATGCTTATCTTGTTCTCATTTTCACTCCAGAAATGCTTCGATCTTGTCCCTAAATATCACGTACACTCCTCAAAGGAATAATAATATGGACGCTTGCCCAGCTCCACAATCGCTCGTTCCACCTATTTAGGTTCTACCTGTCGCCGTAATGGTCCAATCTATCGTATTTAGCTGGCTCTCTTTGCTCTGGTGCAAACCAGCGTGAGCCTAGTTGCAGATGAGAGAGGAAATATATGGGATGAGGTAGAAGTTCAGTTAGTGTACGTGGCTTTTTTTTAATATCCCGGAATAAAACGGACAGCAGCGTCAAGCGATCCGTGTACGCTTTCCCGACGATATCCTCGCGGAAAGCTCATGGGGAACGCAGGGAAACGAAAATGGCAGCGATGACAGGTGGGTTTTTATTCCGGGGGTTTCGAGAGAGAAAACTGGGGGAGCAGCGGTGGAATGAAAAAAAATGGAATAATCACCCGTTTTCGCCAACGCAGCGTCCCCTAGCATACTCATGCCGACCCTAGGATGGTTTCTCTCTCCGCGGGTGGTGAAGAGATGATG
Source organism: Platycnemis pennipes (assembly GCA_933228895.1). Classification (NCBI taxonomy): domain Eukaryota; kingdom Metazoa; phylum Arthropoda; class Insecta; order Odonata; family Platycnemididae; genus Platycnemis; species Platycnemis pennipes. The sequence goes on along the minus strand of OW121854.1, from coordinate 44,763,748 downwards.
AGATTGGTTTTTATATTCTCATCTCTGGCCTAACCGTCCGATTTTCAGAAAAAAATCGTGTCCCTTTCCCTCACGCCACTATCCTTTTATATCTTGTGTTTTTTTTTTTGGAAAACGCATTTCATGCCCCGCGGACCGCGAATCGCACACTTCAGCCTTTCGTCATATAACGAACTCCAGTCCGTCTGTCTCTCTTTCTCTCTCTTTGGCCGTTGCTCACCGACCTCATTCGGGCTGACCCCAGTCTCTTTTCCACCCACACTCGTTTCGTATGTGTGTGCCTGCGATTTCCCTACGTGACCTTATCATCCGACCTGCCTTTGCAAACACCTGCCAAATTCATGTCGCGATATGGTCGTAGCGAGTGCAACCATACAGTTTGTCACATCTATAAAATATTTCAAAACACCGCCAATGCAGTGAACATAACATTTCCTCTCTCAAGTAGGTAAGCAACTACATTCAAAAGGCTGATTTCCATAGTAAATACGATAGCTAATTACCAAACTACGTACTGCTTGAAGCCTTTACACCAATCATTATACGGGTGAGTTAAGATTTGATAGAAATAAATTAGGAAGTAGTTTCCAAAATTTGATTGCCTGTATACATGTACAGAGCAAACGGTAGTAAACTGAAGATGCATTTATTATATTTTTGACCTGAATAATGTATAAATCGATAACGATATCCGATGGAATTATGTTTTAGTTGCATGCATCAGGCTTTGTAGTACAATTTTACATCCAATAATATGGGAATGTTCTCCTATAATTGAAATCCTCCTTAAGGATCTCATAATTCTTTTTCTGCTTTTCACGGCAAATACATGACATCAAGATATTTAAAACTCTACAATATCCCTGGTCACGAGTATTTTTATCCTATTCATTCATGTATCCCAATGGTGCAGGGATGCATTTTCATGCCAAAACAATGAGAGTAAATGAATCAGCTGGCTCCACGTTTGACCATTAGAGGACTCCTGATAGTGACGATTGATCCGATCATCCGATACGATTGGCCAGTGCGCTTCTACAAGTCATGTTTATATGGCTGATAGCATATTTAAGGGGTCTCAGGGTGGGAGTAGAGGAGTTAGTATTGGAAAGGATAGGGATAAATTTGGGGTCGGCAATGGCCAACTCAAGGAGCACCGAGGGGGAAAACAGTATAACATCACATCCAACGGCTTGTTTAGGCACTGAACTTAAAACACTCTCCGCATGACACAATAGAGACCAATAAAAAATATTTCGTACCTCTCTGATCCTATATAGATATTTGGCTACCGCATGTACGTAAAATTAAGACATTAAATGGGCTCTTATTATATTTATTACTGACCAGTTACCAGTTAAGGAAGGTTTAAGGCGGGTTTATAGAAAAATTAGAGTGAAAATAATGTTATCGTAGACTTAGCGTGAGTTTTTATAACCCTACCGGCAATGGCGGAGTTCACGGAACAAATTAGTGCAAAATCCATCTTAATTTACGTAAAAGTTAGCGTAATAATTGGTCAATTTTGAATTTGCGTGAAATTAACTTAAGAGCGCAGTGTCTTAGTCAATTGTTTCAGCGCCTATCTTCAATGTTTTGTTAATAGTTGTCATGCATCATGGGAAAAACATTTCACGGGATGAAAAATATGTAATTGAAGTCTGCTCCGTTTTCCTCCAGACTTTACGGCAGTTTTCCTGCCTACAAGACATGAGATTTCCAGCAGGACGAAAACATAAAGTGAATTTATACGTATATGGAAATATAGAATTCTTTTCCCGATTTTCTTCATTTACTCTACGATATCTAGCGTTGTGGAATCAACATCACCTTATGTCAACAATCCTAAGATTTAAAATTTTCGAAGAAAGGAATATCAGAATGCCAATTAAAATACGGAAATTATGTCTCCAAGGAGATATAATTTCTGCTGAATTCGGACATTTTTTTCTTTTTTTTTTGCATTAGGACATTTTTTGCTGCATTTTCGGACATTTTCACTTAAGCCAATCTGTAGGCCACCATGATTCATCTAATCCTAAGATTGGTTTGACTCAGCTCTCCTCCGTTCTCCTATCGGCTAAACTTTTCGTATTCGCGCAATTCCTTTCATTCACACCCATCATAACTTTCATCATATGTCTCATACGTAGCCTTCTTTATATATGCACGGTCATATCGACGGAATACGCCGCGGGCCGAAAGTCATCATTCGGCAAATGAGAGTCGAGGAACAACGCCATATGCGTAATGTGCGGTGAGCGCACCCATCCCGAAAATACGAGACCAGATTCCATGAGCGCGTCTCTTGATAAGCGTAAATATGCGAGCTTCTGCTTCCTCCAACTCCTATTCTGCTTTTCATGCCCGGCTCGAAAGCATTTCTTCCCACTCTACTTCCCCTTCTTCATCTTGCCTCATAATTCCTTCTTTCCAACTTTGCGTGCTTATCGTCTCAGAAAATAAACCGAGGAATGTCATTTTCGTCCTCCTCCATTGTGGAAAAGATAATTTATATCTCTTAGGTACCTCTCTCCCTGGGGTACAAATTTTGCTAACTGGTTTTGACGATTTGACTGCCATTTTCATTAAATCTTGCTGAAATCTTTTTATTCAAATCTAACTATGAAATTAACCCTTTGGCCTTTGCGTGTTTCCGTATTTCTTCGAATTTGATTTAACCTACTGACTATTCCATCATCTATCTTTCGTTGCAATTTACCCTTAAAAGCACATGGCATGAAATACTCTCAAGAAAATCGCTCAGCTTGGATTCAGCTGGTATCCAAAGAGGCTTCTCCGGGATTTGAACCTGGGATCTCTGCTCTGTACCATAACTCCATACACTATATTACCATGCTGGCAATAATAATGAGCTGGCAACCAATTTAAAAGACATGATTTTCAGCAATTATAGGTGTTTCCAGATTAAAATGCTCAACTTTACATACTTTACCAATCAATTCATTTAATATCGCATTTTGTAGGGAGAACAAGGTTTTCCAGTAACAATGTGGAGAATAACCCCTTTCATTACATAGACTTCCATATTCGTTTACTTTGCGGTAAAATAGAGTGAAAAATGTTCCCTTGAATATTTCAGTTCTGCCAAATGGCTCAGTTTTCTATTTTAACTCGGGATTGAGATGGTATGGTGGCTATAGTACTTACTCTCCACCCAGAAGATCAGGCTTCGAATCGAGGAATCGGCAGAGATTCCTCATTGGCATAGAGTTTCCTACTTGAGTACCATTTGTAGAGCACATAAAGTTTATTACTCCGACCTTCGGATGGGACGTCAAATCATAGACAAATTGTTTCTTTTTTTATGAGTAAGCTAATGTGAGCATATCGTTAAGAAGTAGTTAATGTCTACGCAGCTTTTCTCTCCACCCTTTCTCCTTTTCCATAATAGCCCACCCAACTCTCAATAAGCCACCTATCATAACTAATTAGCGCATAGAACCTTAACTGACGGTTGCTCCCTCCCAAATAATAAAAGCAACAGATTGTTACAATCTCTTTATTCCTATGAATTGATGGTGCTATTTAATCATTATTAATAATTGATCTGAGGGTAACTTTCGCACAGACAACCTTCACCCCCCAACCCCCAGTATTGTTTGGTTGCTAAAATGAAATAGGGAAGTGTATACATAACATAGCGAAGATAGTTTATTAATACGAACACATTTACAATTTAGAGAACTTCTTGTTCGTTATTTCCACGATTGAATGCAACATACATGTCTCCTGCCGTCCATAATACTTCCTTCTTCTTTCTTCATTTAAAACGTTTCTATGGGGATGTTTTTGTTTTGTTGCGCTTTTGTCTAAAATATTTTTCTTTCAAGCTAAATTATAAACAAAAATCTGCTTTAACGTAAACTGAATATTCTGTGTCAGAACTTGGTTAAAAATCCCATCCACCAATGACTTATTTTTCGCTAATAACTTTGTATTAGTTGGGAGTGAAGGATGTAGATAACAGAAATAATTTATATGATCTATATTATCATATTTTATCCTTTCTCATCGAATACTCATTATTTTCTTTTATTCTTGATTGCGAACGCTTCTTTATTCTTGATTGGGAACGTTCTCTCAGAAGCGAAAATGGAGACCACACTGCATATCCTTTCTCCCCATCACGCCCCTTAACGTGCCAACACCTTGACCAAATCTCCGCTCCAAACGACCTCCGGACCCCCTTCGGCAGAGGACTGAAATTGCATGGAGTTTGATGGGGACGGAAAAAAAGTAGTGGGCGGAGTAAAGTAAAAAAACAAACAAGCGAGACGATGGAATGGGATTGCCCGTGGGTTCGTTTTCCACGGCTCGGGTGATTAAAAAGTTAACGGGGTTCGAATTAATGGCTGCGTTTGGGAGGTTTGGGGTGAGGGAGGCAAGGGTAAAAAAAAATGAACCACAGCCGAAATCGATCGAATGTGTATTTTGTTCGGGTGTGGGCGAAGGGATGGTGCCCGCAAAACTCTTCTCCTCCCTTCGGTTTTGAAAAGGAAAAAAAGTAGAATGTGACGTCCGTCCGGAGACCTCTCGCCAAACTCTCTCTCTCTCTCTCCGTGAACTAACTACATCTCCGCGGAATGATTTTGGGCACGTTTGGAGATTTGGGATGGCAATGTGTATTTTTTTTCTCGTCGCGATTAGTTCTTTCCGTTTACAAAGCGCGTGAAGCTAGAAATATGCCACTACGATATCCGGACGAGAAATAATCATGTGCTGGAAGCTGATTTTTCCCAAATGGGCCGATCGTGGCTCCAAACTTTCTGTCCCACTTTGCTATGGTAATCCCATAGATTACTTCCAAGGAGTTTGGGATGTACTGGAGGAAGTATGTAAATGCTAACCTAAGGTTGGCAATGAATCCAGAACTGGAGATTTTGGAAATGATTAGACCCGAACACGTCGGCACAAGACATCGCGTTTTCAATTTCCTCTTATAAAGGCTCCATGTGCATTGGAATATAAATAACAATAAAATCGTTCCAAAATTTCATCTCAGTGGTGTCTGTTAATCATTCTAAGGCTATTTAGGGGAAGTACATACTTATGACTTCAATTCCACAGGAGTTAATTCTTTTACATTAAACTGCTTCGAAGTTAACCTATTAAAATTATATGTTTGGCGCTGGTTTGTGCATTTTCCACTTATTATTTTGAAGAATTTTTAAAATGCATTCCATTTTCCACTGTAGTACTCTTATGTTTTACTGTGTCCGTGATTACTACGTTTGTTCGTGCCAACCAATAATGTCAACCTTGCTTCTCGAATCTGCTGCGATGGTGAGTTCAGTACATTCAAACCTCCTTGATAACTTCAAATCATACACTCGCTACAATAAACTATTGTTATCTCGAGGTTCAAAGCTGCTGTACGTGAACCACACCGAAAAATTGTATGTGATGTTAGTGCCACTTTCTACTAGAGGATATGATTAATAACCTAATGTCCATAAGTTACATGTACCAAAAGTCCTAAAACTAATCTGTCAGAAGAGACTGTAACCTTTATGCGGGACCGGCACAACAAAGTTCACATTTTATACTACATGCGGGGGGATATTCAAGAAAAACTACATGCATTCAATGATTCGTAAAGATGTGCAAAAATTACTCAAAACACAACATGACTCATTCTATTATGTCCCTAATAACTGCGATAAATAATCTCTTAATGTTCCATATTGTTATTGAAAAGAATGACATGTCAAAACTTTACGTTCCCTCCATACGTCTCGTGCTACCCCTTTCTTTTCCATTCTTCCATTCCATTCTTTTTTCCCCCGATTATTGCCTTTATCAGACCATCAGGGTTTCCATTTCTAACCTCTCTAACATTATCTTCATGATCTAACTTACCACGGTACCTCGAGGTTTTTAATGTATTTTAACATCTTGAGTAAAAGTATCCATGTTAAATATTTGCAGTAAATGTGGCCCTGTACTTCAATTTACAATCCAATAGTGATTCCCTACCTAATTATTCGGACAATTTGGGCACATTATTGCTGATGCTTGGTGGTGATCGAGGAGATACCGAAATTGAATGGACAGCTTAAAAGGGAAGCAATTTGTTTTTGAGAGAAAGTATAATCAATTTTTGCAAGTGGAAATGGACAGACACACAAGCACCCTTCAACTCTGAAACTGATTAGCACATCAACTCTAATCTCCGTTCTCAATCACTCACAAGTTACAAGTTTCCAGCGCTTTTGACCATTTCGAATGAGCCTCAACATAGACCTTACATCTAATTCTACTCAGCTTTTAACCTAGAGGTTTGCAATCAAAAATTGTTATCCTAAATCATAAATCATTGCGTTGTTAAATATGACCCAATGGTATTTTCTAGTCTGGTGTATTGCATGCTCAAATGAATGACGTTTTTTGACGTTTGCTGTTCTTTTGAAAATAGGTGACGCTTATCCGTGATTCAAATGTGTTTAAATATTATCAGTTCTTCGTACGTATCCCTTTGGATAACCTATTTTTCAAAAATTACATCATTCTTTATTCCACGCTTTTAACTAGGCTTTATCCCAATAAAGTTCTCCCCCATATAAAGGGTATTCCACTATTTACTGTTGAAATTCATCAATTTTGCAACACTTAATCTGCCAAGTCCGGAGTTCACGTCGTCACTGACCCCAATCAAGCAATTCTCAATGTAAACTGCTGTGGCAGTGATTGCTCCGATTCTAGTTCTGCTGCTGGCAATGCCGAAGGCTCCATGAAGTCAAATCCAAACTCCAGCGCGATATATCGAGGATGTCCCGAGGCTCGGTCGAGATCTAGTTCGTTCTCATCTGACGCCAATAATAATCCCGTGCAAACAAACAGCGATAGCCCGTATTATTCATACGATTCAGAATGCCGAACACCTTAGCTCCAGTGTTGACCATAAATCATCTTTTTAAATGAATTGGCGAATTCACGTGTGAGGATGCTCTTGAATGAGGAAGCCATGGGAGCAAATGAGCAGTTTATTTTCTTTTGTTATCAGTCCCTTATGGCAGCATTCTATGAGGAATTCTGGGATGCGCGAGTGACCCGGGATCGATCGATTCTTTATTAGTACGCTGTGATTTGTATAGAGTGCCTGCATGCTGAGTTGGCCTACACATTCATCTGCCTTAAAATATGAAGCTGCTCTATTTATTTATAGCGTTATTCGTTTATATTCAGGCACCAAAATCAACGCCTATGTGCATTCTTTCAAAGTAATGCCACCAGCAATGGGTTCATGACCACGCCTAAGAAACCTGTAAATTAATATCGGCGAGAATTTTTCAATAATATTTGCTTAAAGGTTGAAAATCTTCCGTTTGTTTTCTAGACTCTGATCCACCTATTGAAACTACTATACACGGAAATGCAACCATTTTAATTGTAATGGACGATACATTACCAGAATAAAATGTGACTTAGTGAGAATAAAGCAGTAAAATTCCGAAAATTAACTATAAAGCTACATTTTCAAAAGTAACTAGTTGTCTTCACTGAACATTTTATAAGTGGAAATAATAGCATTTTTGTAGTCAATAATGAATTGGCGACATCACGGTATCTGATCTAAAAACAAGGTGAAATTCACCGTCATTTTTCTGGCCAATGGCACTTATGGTCGTAAATTATTGTATAACATTCCCATAGCCTCAGGATCCAAAATACAATTTAATACTAAGCTATTTCTACCAGAAGAAAAGTATTGAGCATTAAATTAACAAAATAATATATTTTTTTGCAAACGTAAGCATTATTAATGATCGTTGAACTTTTTTCTTCCATCAGAATTTTTTCCAGGTTATTCAATTACTGAAATATATATAACTAAAATAAAATTCGTATACACCATTTATTTCTCAATGATAAATGACTTCTACATCCCCCGGATGTTGAAAATCTGTATTTTATCACCGGAACATTATTCTTGGAGATATTACACATCGTTAACGATGAAGAATCGCATTCATTACGTTGGATATCATTTTAATGTGAGAGATGAGAAGCGAGAAGTAGCAACTAAAACTCGCAAGCCGAAAGATAATTATTTACTACTTTTTGAAAACATATTAATGACTATTAAAGCATAAAATTAAAGTTACTATGCAGTTACATTGTTACATCAACAAGTTGATAAGAGTGAAAAACTCTATTCTGCAACCACTACTCTTATAAATGCTCCTTTCCCTGTATATTTAATGATAAAAACGCTTAAAATGAAAGGGAAAAAGTGGGTATATCTTTTATTTTTCAATGATTTCGGCTTGGTGGTTGGAAAAGAATATTTCAGCATCCCAGGGGCCCGTTCCCAATCACCGCTCCATTATTTCACACCCCGGGCCAAACCTTCAAGAACAGGTTCCATCTTCGGGCAAAATAATCTACCCTTCCCATCAAACCCCATACTACTCAACCGCCGCTTTGCCACGCTCCATTTCTCTCCTTCATCAAACGTACACACACACAGGCAGCACCACCTCGTCAACCGTGAGAGCACCACGGGAAGAACCCGTGCACCAGCGTCCGTTCGTCGTCGGCCTAATTGATAACGTCACTTACATCGCTGTGTGGGAAGGGGGCGCTGACATTTCCGTCTGTCGAGACACACTTGGCTGTCCGCGGGAGTCGCGGCAGTAGTAAAAATACTATCGGTTCTCGGGCCACTCGAACGTAAGACTCGGAGAAGTTTTTTGAGTTGGTAGGATGGGCCGCATATTCTTTTTCCGGCTTGACACGGATGTGGGGACGGAGGTAGGATTCGTGTCGGAGGGGGAAAAAATACGGAAAAACTGGAATTTGAAAAATACGAAAAAATAAATATTATTAAGTAAATGATGAATTTGGAACGGAAGAGTTGGGAGTCGGAAGAGATGAGATTGGAAGATAAATCATTTTTTTTCGATTCTTTTGAAATTAGTTCACTCACTTCTGTTCCTCCTGCCATAACGGTCTGTCAGAATCATCTGTGGAGGTCGTCGGACTGGACAGAAAAAGTTAGACGCGCAAAATTGAAAATTGTGGCGCAGTAGGATTGCGACAGAATCAACAAGGAGTAAAGAAAAATGACGCCTATTCTTGTACTTGAACGAAACTTCTGATGGAGCATCAACAGATATTTGTAGCCAAGAGAACTCGATAATTTATTTCTTGGTTCGCTGTTAATAAAAAAGATGATGAGATGCAACGCGCATATCAATATTAAAAAAATCAAATTTCTCTTAAAATTCTAAAGTATTCCATACGTATCCTCCAAGCCTCACAGGAATATAGTAATTGTGACTGTTTCTCTTTAATCTAGACTCTGTGGTTAGATAAATATGGAATAATATTTAAAAATGACCTCGGTCAATACTTGAATTTATAAAGCTTGAATTTATATACCAGAAAATAAGCTCTTAATAATTATTTTCCACAAGGATTTATTTTATTTGACCTATTCGTATAATGGGTTTTAATTTGTCACGCGTTATAATCATGTAATGTAATCATAAATTTCCAGGTGACAATGGTTTTAAGCGTGGTTAATTCATGTTTATCTCTGTAGTCAATATAATGAGAATGATTGATGATGAATTTTTTTGGCTGTAGTAAAAAGTTGAGTTGTTGATCGAATTCAACAGTGTCAGGAAGTGAATACCACATCATAAGAAGGTTTTGTACTTCATTTATTTGAGTTGTTGATAATTCACAGCTAGTATAATTTTTAAAATTTCTGAAGTATTTAATACAATTATTGTTCCCTGAAGATATTGAATTTAGGTAGCATACATCCCGGGTTCTTCGTGTGTTGATGTGTGTATATCAGTTTTAACGTCTTGCTTTTGTTACAATACTATTTTACAAAATACTGCATCTTTCGGATTTCTTGTCGACGACCGCTGGGAAAACATGGTGAGCATGTCGATGAATCGAACCGGAGATCGCAGTAGGGAAAACGGATCGATGAAACCCTTCTTTCCCCTCCGAAGACCCCCCACTCTCCCTTGCCCTTCCCTCCGCGGATCGATATGTCCGAGTTTTCGTCCCAATAGCCCGCCATCCATTTCATGAAATGCCCCCTAATCCTCGGGGGTTCTCCACAAGACCTCCTCCCCCCACCACACCCCCACCAACCCCTTCCCCCCCCTCCCCACTCCTTCCCTCCCCTCGACCTCCCCAAAAGCCTCTCGTTGACTTCGCATCCGTCGATCTGCGGCCCGCTCCGATGCTCATCTGGACGATTCCGTCGCCTGAACTGCAGCCGCTTCGAGCGGCCTAGGATAGGAGAGAGGGAAATAAAGGTCTGTGCGTGGGTGGAGTCGGGTATTATAGGTGGAAAGAGGATGTTCGGCGTGGAATGGGGCTGGTTTTCTGGGGGGTAATTAAAAGCCTCGTACCTTGGAGCCATTAATTTCCTTCGATATTGGCTCCGTGATTCCGAAATGCCCGCGTGAACTGCAGGATATTGAGGCCCGGTATACCGAAGCTCTCTCTATGGCGGCGTACGATTTAAATGGAGCAAAACCCTCTCCTATTGTACACCCTCGATTATAAGTGCTATCGGTATCCCTCCGCCATCCATTCGGTTCACTTTGCCATTACTCTTCTTTTCCTAAACTAACTATGGCCTCTTCCGCCAGGTGCGACTGAGGATCGTACCATAAATTATGCCTCCAGAAAATAGGCAAGCACCCCAAAGTTCCAGGTGTAAATGACTTTTTCCGTTCTCTTATTGGGGAAAACGATGGACGTGTAGTAGATTTACACCCTGAATGTACTCCAGAAAGTGAATAATTGAATCACTGGAGAAAAAAATCTATTGAGCTCATGGGGATTCTGCATTGGCTACAATTAAAGTCACAAATTTAAAGACAGAAATGCTTAAACCTTATAAAAAAAAACAATTAAAATGTTTAATGATGTTCCTTTCCTATCCAGAGAGTAATGTGACGGATCCAATTTATTATAATCCTGGCTTTAAGATCCCACGTCTAATGCAATTAATTTCCATTTAAAATTTTGTTTTAAATAATTCGTGTATTCATTTCAATTATTGGTACCATCATTTTTAGTTCTTATTACAGTAATAGAAAATTACGAAGTTACTTAAATTTATAATATATTAGACAACAAAGAGGGTGAGGTTAATGGAAAGAGATTTTTTAATTAAGATGAATTTGGGCGTAATTGATATATTGGGCGCTACTGCTATATTAGGAAGAAGATAACTAAACACGAATGTTTTGCTTGCTGTTGAAGGTCTGTTACATATGCGATATTTTAAGTCTAAAAGTATGGAAAATAATGACTTTGAAATTGTGTTATTGAAAAAATGATGTTTGGCTAGCGAGTGAGGAACCCCTTCTCCCTGATATCTAACAAACTAGATATGGGTCGTGATGTTTGGCTTATTCTGCGTGATGAAACTTTAAAAGTTCCTTGTTTAAGCATGAAAATATCAGCAGGAATTAAATCGTGCCAAGTGGAAGTGCCTCATATGCTATCTTAATGTAATGCTGATAGAATGCTGATATATTTTGGAATTGGTATCATCAGCCATTCAGGGACTAATAAAATATGGTTCTTAGGCTACTTTTAAAATTATTCTGCACTTCGTGTTTGTTTTTTTACTGAGGTGCTCATCGTGACCACAAAATGTATTACCATACTAGCTCATCCAAATCAAACAAATAAACGCCCTCTCCGATGGATGCAATAACCCATTTTTCTCTTGCATAACAACTGATTGTGACGGAGCCAGAGCTGGGTTTGATACGCGAACCTTGTAATTGGCCTTTTCTCTTTACGATCACATTGGGAACAAACTCATATTTCCCACTGATTGCATAATTAAAGACGCATTCCAACACAACTATGAAGCATTCCCACTTGTCAGCTAAGCGGATCGTGACGTAGATGTACGGATTCGAATGAATGGTAACGAATGGATTCGTAGGGAATAGTGCGATTTGTTTATCCCTCGATTTGTCCGTGCCATCTGCCGGGCGGAGGGGGTGATTCTGTACTTTAAATCGAGAACGACGAAGCGCGTGGCTTGAATTTGCTGCGTCCGAGTGGTCGTGAAAAATTGGTCAAAGGTCGCCTGCGGTCCGAGGACCACGAACGGCTGACCAAAAGCTGACTCTGCACTCCCACCCATTAGAGCACGATTCTCTCCCGGCGTTCATCATGCCATTATCTTCCTGCCGCTTGCACTCACGGCTCATTCGTTCAAGAAAAAAAGAAAAGAAGGCCGACTCGCGCTAATTTCGCTTTTGCGAAGGGTTTCTCCGGCTCATAAAACCACTCCGAGGAGATGGAGATTGCTAGTCGGTTGTTATTAGCAAAAGTTTTAACTCCACCGGAGAAATGATGCCAAAGTAATACCGCGGCACACAGTTGAACGCACGACAATGCACACCTTTGCTCAGATTCTGAACGTTAGTGGAACTCGTCTTGAGTTTTTATTTCCAAGAAACTCCGTCGGCTGAAATTGCAGCAGTGATAAAAGTTTGTTCTTATGAATTTCATTATGAGGGAAATGTGCCCGTGGCAGTCAAATGGGAATCGTGTGGCGCGCTTGGAAAAATATCTTCAACACTGCTGGCGACTGTTGTAGCGCACAGTCCGTTGCTCATTAGCTTGTCAAATATTTTAGCCTCCAACACCTGGAAAGGCTGAAATCATTTCGGCTTATTCTCCACCCTTAACTCCAGTGAGAAGTTCCCCTTTACAAAATGAGTTGTTTTTTTTGTAAGACTAAGGGTCATTTTAACGAAATTAGTCTTTGAAAAAATATCAACGCTTATAATCTAAATTTAATTGTCAATGAAATTAGTCCGGTATTTCATTATTTTATCCAATTATTCATTGTCTTAAACGTATCCTTGCATATACATATATATTTTAAAGATAAAGGATTCAGCATGGTGTCCTAGTGGACTAGTGTGGCAACCTTGAGTGAAGATGAAGTACAGCTTTAGATAAATGCTATGTAAACAATTATTCGCAAGAAAATCCACTAAATATGAGCCATTAGATATGGAATGTTATCACATCTATTCACCATATTCCTTACGATTTAAGGAACTGAATTTATGTAAATTATTATGCCCAAGAAAATTCACGAAATATGAGTCATTAGGTATAGAACGTTAACACATCTCTTCACCATTTTTCTTTCAATTTAAGGGACTGAATTGTGGGCGGTTATTTCCTGATTTGGTAAAACACAAGTTTGGCAACCATAAGATTGATGGTTTGTATTCCACATTGGGCATGAATATATTCCATGTCATTGGATTAAGATTAGTATAAAGCCAGGTTAGACAGTTTAGTACAACTTTAGCAGTTGGAGAACATTAATACATTGTGCATCAGGGATTAAACAACTAAGTTATTTTATTGAATTAAAAATTTTGTTCGATTAGTTTTTCTTCTCTATAAGGCACAACATGCGGTAATGTCAAGTAAAGATCCTTCGAATATAAAATTATCCAATCTCACATGCTAGCAGGACGTATCGAATTTTCTCTCGTAAATAAAAAATCACACGCGAGTTCCATCCGGACGGTAGATAATAAACTTCGCCAATGTCACAATCAATCGGATCCTTCCTCGTCGGCCTTGGAAAAAAAGAGCGGTTTAGATTTTCATGTGGTAGGATGGGTTTAAATATTTTTTTAACTGAGGTGGAATCAAAACCGAGACATAGATTTTACAACTTCGATCCTACGTTGACATTTTTGCTTACGCATACCGTGATGGCGTGCAAATTCAAAAAATATACGAGCTTTTATTGTCTCGTAACCATTGTATAAGTGCTTCCCATGCTTAAGGCACAACCGGTTTGATCTCGTATCACTCCGACCAGGGCGTCTAAGGTAGTGCCTAGCACTTCGAAGTTGTCACCGACTATGAGTCCATAATTGCGAGGCATCAAAAGAAATGGGTCACGGCTTTAATGCAAGGGTCGTATCATGATGAGGGAAACTTCAGTTTCTTTTTTATCATGGAGTACCATTGCCGGAGCGTCGTATTTACGCGAGGGAGGAAAATGTGAGACTTATTTTTTTCACTGCCCTGAAGTTGTTTGTTGTCGCTGCTAATGGTTTTCTGCAGGTGTTTCAGAGAATAGAATCTTCAGGTCATGATGGTGGTAGTTATTCTGCGGAAATCGTGCAGCACGTGTCGTCGAGCGTGGGATTATACCTTGCGAGGGACATTTTATAGCTTTTGGTTTTTGTTACTGTAACGAAACGTCGAGGGCATGGGTCAAGATGCATCGCATGATCGAAATGTAGCAAAGGTTACATAGTGATCTAAATTATTAACGAGTTTATATATTTTTTTAGAATTATATGATCCATATTTTTATCAACGCAGCATTGTTATTTTCAATCTAGTGATGAGAATTTGAGACGAAGGTTCTTCGGGGGATGTTTGGGTCACATTCTGAGGGATAAATGCACCTCAAAACTTCAATTAAGTAACGTCGTTTTATATATGAAGGGAATGCGAATGACAAGACTTTTTATTGGTGCATTACAAGTATGCTTTGAAGCTATTATATAATATTTCATCCACTCTTCTATCATTCTTAGAACTGATGTATATATTTAAAAGAGGTCGTTGCGTTTTTTTCATTATTGATCATCTGTCGAGCACAATCGGTGATGATCAGCTCCCACACTACTTAACATGAAAAATATACCAAGTGAAAACTCTTCTAGTTGAAATGATTTCCCAGATATACCCCTTCCCCGCTTACATCTTCAGTAATTCATAGCTTTCATCGAGAGAAAGCTCCGAAACAGATGAGGAAAGAATTTAAAACACTACGAGGGATATGGCGAGCTTAGTTGTTCGTGGGAATTGGCGAATTCGGCCCTCAAAAATTCACGGAGTAAAATGGAGGTCCTTAAACAAGTCCTTGATATTTTCCCGTTATCTCACACCTCTCCCTTCGAAGTACCTGCTCAATTTGCACCATTCACGGCGTTTAACTCTTTCCTTTTTTCTTTAAAATTAGCGAGGCACTTGCGGAGCCGATCGTTATGGTGGATTTTAAGGGGGGGGGATCCAATAATGAGGTGCTGCCATAGGAAGATTAATGACGCCAAGCATCGAATTTAAAAGTTGACTGTAACTCTAATTCTCTCCGAAAAGAATATAGGAGTTCATTGAAGTTTTAACCAACGGATAAAAAAATTTATCGTGGAATAATGGCCGAAAATTGTGCGAACTAGGTAAACGGATGTTATTATTTTTTAATTTATTAACATGTGACACGCTTTTTTCTGACTAATGATCCGGAAAAGATGGGTGCTGAGCAGATTTACGAATAAAGTTTGTGAATGTACGCCTAGTCTTCCTTAAGCGCAGAGCCCGAAGTATTAATAAAATTAACGATATCCTTGAATGGCAGGATCTCGTAATTTTGGGCGATGACGACTAAAATTACAATGGTCTTGATTTAAAATTTTCAGGTTTTTAGAAAGATTTTTCCCTTCTGTATACTTGCTCGTTTTTTTTTCATTTCGAAAATATCGTCCATTTGCGCCTTATATGGTTAGATTTTTTCTTATTCCTAGATGTTCTCGTGACTTCACTTCTTGCATAAAAACGCGATGAAAAATCGCTTCTAATTTGTCTTCAAGTAAAGTCAATAGGAAAAACAGACCCATAATGGAATAATTTATTATGGTGGAAGGAGGGAGATTTCAAGATTGATTAGCAAATGTTGTTACTTAGATTTTCAATTGTCTGAGACAGAGAATATTGAGAGTTGCCATTTCAGCAAATATTTGGCTGAATTAACTAATTTTAGTTACGATTGGTAATCTTTTTTTTCAACATTTACCCACTTGTTGTGATTACTTGCTAAAGGCCTACATATAGGAGCAAATAGAAACTGTAGCAACATTTTATGAATTTGAACAACTTCTAGCAACTTCTGTAGGTGGGTTTAGCAATAAAATAATTTATAACTGTTAACAATATCCTTAACGTCTGATGTGAATAACTGAAAATGATATCATATCTCTTATCAAATTTCCAATGGTTATTATGTTGCAGAAAGCGAGTCAGCAACTAGGCTGGATTAGTTCAGTGTAGCCTATAAAACAAATCGTACTTTAAAAGCTGGGGATCATTTTTCATGTACAATCTCACTGCATAGTTTAGCCCTGCCACACTTAATGCCTCTTCGAAAGTATCGAGGCATGCAGTACGCCGTTATTACGTCGTCCTCGGGTTGATAGCCGTGGATCACGCTTGCACACGGTCGGGGGTTAAGTATCACGTATCACGTCGCGCACCGAGGTGGATCGTGTTGTAATCACCCTTGTATTTTCTCATCGTGGATATGTCCGTCGCGGGGATTTCCGGAAAGCCTCAGCTTCGTATTCCAGCAGAATCCCTTCATTTTTTTCCCCATCCGATGCGTCTGTGTGAGGCGGGACCCGAGGTTGCCACCCGCGCCGGATGCGCTCGTCGTAATATCCCGCAGACTCACAAAGGATGTGCGGAAGAAATATCGGCTTGATGTTCGCACGGCAGCGGAACCATTTTGTGCACAGCTCCGCCGTAAAATCACGCGTCGAACGGTTCCCTCAGAGTGCTCAAGTGGTGCTCGAGGTAGTGTCAGTTTAGGGTACTCCGTTTTCACGATTAAATTTAATCTTTTGATCACGGCCCCAGTTTGTTTGCGCCGCCTTGAAGACACCAATTTTCATATTAGGTTAGAATGATTGCTTAAAATGATAACCTCAGCTCAACATAAATCGATCCTCAACGCTGGAAATTTTGTGAATGTCCATTTTTATTTAGTAGGTATTATTGGCATTGGTAGTTGACTCAAGGAACTGCAAGTAGTACCTTTACATAGGGTTCAGTTATTGAAATAATTTGATCTAGTACAAGTCTGGAGTAAATAAAAAATACATAAAAAAGAGATGGAAGAAGTAATAACAGGGGAATAAATAGATTATTCATAAAGGAGGCGTTTTCGGCTGGAGATTAAGTTGTCCCACGAAGCAAAGGGGTTGAGGGTTGGTAAGGAACTCGGGAATTGGCAAGGAAGGAAGGTGATAGAATAACGTTAGCTGGTAAATTTACAAACATATTTTGGGTCTGTAATTATTTGAACATATGTAATAAAATGTAGGTATCATGCAAATCATTATTGAAGAAACGGTTTGTCAATTCCCCATCTTCTGCTCGCGTTTACAAAATGTTAGATGTGAGGCTTGAATTAAAATAGGAATATTAACGAGACAAAAACCCGAAAATTTTTAGGTTGGTGACACTGTTATGTTGTGGAAGCCTTTTTTTCATAATATTCATCACATTTTTAGCCAAAAACAGGCAGAAAAGAAGTGCACGGAGGTTATTTTGAGGGGAAATAGAATATTAAAGAGGAAAATATATAGAAGCATGATGGGTAAGCGTAGAAGGGGGCAGAAAAAGATGTGTTCTGAATGACATGAATGCGGGCAGAAGATATAAAGATTAGGAATGTATATGGAGATGAAAAATTGAGAGATAAAACGTGTTTTGTTGATAAACAAGGTGGGCGACGTCTTATAGGGGTGAGGCTATGAAGACAGGGTCACATTCCAACATTAGTATAACACTCATCATGATTATGAACCAATAAAGGCACTGGATACTGATTTATGAATGAGTGGTGTTCTTTCGTTGGTGAATATGCATGCTGTGATTCCAGCATGGCGGTTGTCCGAAATATTCCATGCTCCAATATTTCCTCGAAAACTATATAGCAATCTATGGGAGAAATAGTGATTTTAAGATATTTGCAACTGGAACTAAATTATATCTCCCTTCTTTTGATATATTTTAGCCTCAATGTTGAGGTTTTATGGCAGCATTCTTCTATTTTTATATGTGAAGTTAAGCACGAAAGATTGTGGTGATATGAATCCACTATTCCCTTTGTTTACTGTAGACTTTATCCAGTGAATTTAGGAGACAAGTCCACTTCTTCAAATATTCAGTTCGATTTTGGTTCCGGGTTGCTGATTTTAGCTCCAGATCGTAATGATTGGCACAAAAGAAAAAAATAACCCTCACTCGTTCTCATACAATATCATCCGTTCTCGGAAAAGCGCATATTTGAAGAATGTAACTCTTCGAAGACTTTACTGAAGTAATCATTTGTAGACGGCCCAGAAAATTTAATAAAATCGATCGACCCTCCCCTCTATCTCCTCTTTCCTACACATTTATTTCCATCTGCCTCCAGCAACCGAATTATATTTGGGCGCCTTCCGAATCGGGGGAAGGGATCTTTCTGCTCACGACGCTAGAATCTGCTGCTAATCAATACTTTAAGACTCCCCAAAGATAATAAAAGTCGGGCGAGTAAAAATGCCCGGATATTCTCCGTCGCACCGAAGGGCTGAGAGCGTATCATTTCCTGGCGACCTCAGTTGTCAATTTTTATCACAAATCCTTGAAAAATATGGTGATGCTTTGTTTTTTATTCTCGGCATTTCTCCTTGGTGCAGTGTAGTCTTTAAAAACTTCGGCTCCCGCAACGATTTTTCATTCGTAAATTAAAAGTTATTCTTATGCATTCATTGTGCGGGCAGATGGAAGCGTTTTAAATTATTACCAAACGCGCATTCTCTTGGTGTTTAGTATTTGAAATTTGTTCTCTAGGGTCCATTTATGTGCGGTTCTACATTTATCAGGTTCACTTAAGTACCAATGATATGCTGTTTCGTTGAATCCAAACGATTAGAATTCATACTGCAACAGTTGTCTAAGTATAATATACTAAGCTACGTTACCTAAGCTGTGTTGAAATTGTATTTTTACTTGCGTTTTGTAACTCTTTATTTAGTAGATATAATTTCAATATTTATGGCAGTTTTCTGCCGTTGATATCTGGCTGCAATGTGAATAGGATTGCCGAATATTTTTTTTGCGCTGAACTTCACTCATTGTTCAGCACCATTCTCATCTTGTGATTCTTAATCAGTCATGCAATAAATGATGCTGAGGAAATTGTGATGACAAATACTTCATCGGAAAATAACCATTTTAGTCATCATGCTCTTTGCTGACAAAATGTCTTCAGACCATAATTTTCTTGCATACTTCATTATGAGAACTGGTGATTTGGCGTTCCATTAACTTTACGAAGACTAAACTCTTAGCACTACCCAACGCTTATACCTGAAGTTGAAAATTTAATCTCCAACTTCGAGTAAGAAGTATTATATAATGGTTCAAAATACGTGATTATACTTTTTAAAACTTCATTGTCATTTTCGGTTGAAATCCATTGACTCGAATCTGATGCGGTGTCCAAAAGCTGAGACAAGTTCAAACTATCAATTAGTATTGTTTCCTCTCGCGAATTAGAATGATGAGAACATCAGAGTAAATTTGATTCTCTGACCTGAACAGACAATAGTGGAATACGAGGTTATGAAAAGTGTGTAGGCACCGGTGCAAAAAAAAACAAGTTCCTGCCGAAATTAAAAGAATTAGCAATGGTAGAATTAACGCCCCTAAAGTGCATAGGAGGTTCAGAAAAAGAGTATGATGAATTAAATATTTCTCCTTCTTCTGAGTGCCAAACCCTGATTACCCCTTAGTCCTCCCTTGCCAGCACATTTTCACCGCGGTCGGAGTAGTAAGGTCATCTCAGGGACAACGAAACCGTTCGATTTGAAGCACGGGACATCTGGAAGGCTGAAACGTATTCCTTTAGTTGCGGTCCTCTCGATGGTGAGCCTGAATAGGGGTTGAGAGGCAGATGGCCTGTGATGAGGCCCTGTAATGAGCCGCAATCTCCCCTTCCGTCCGGTGCATCGGAGCTGACATTTTGTGGAAGCAGCGGCGAGTAGAAACTCGACGTTGGTTTGTTCATGCAGAAAAGGAACGGTCGGGTCAGGAAGAAGAGGAGCCTGTGGTTTAGTGAGACGAGCCATGGAAAGACGGTCCGAGTTGAACCCCAAAACCTAACCTCATTTCATCCCTTTCGCGTAAGAGAGATCTTTCACTGGGCACCCTTAAACTTATCCCACCCTAGCACGAGACCTATTTCGCTATGGTGGCATCTACACTCACATATTAAGTTCGTTCCTCAGTTACCAATCCGCTCTGTAATTTTATGTGTCGCGCTGTGAAAATCTATTTAACTTTCTCATTTCACCCTAATAAAAATTCCTATGTCTACAGTTTGTTCTCCTTTCATGCAGGCCAAGCTTTACAATTAAATCCTCAATTCCATAGGAAACATCATGACCCTCTCATGTCAATATTTTTGTCAGTGGAGTAAACAGCGGAGTGTAGTAAGGTCCATTATCAAATGTTCATTCTTGTCAGTTCCCGACTCGATTTCTCCCCGTTTATTGTTATGTAGTCAACTCGTACTGGTACATCGACATAGGAGAAGCCTTAATTTTTCCTGTCATTAATACACTGAAGGATTAGAGGTGGGCCTCTCAGGTACACTTGAGGGACACCTGACGTGACTATTACCACGCCATTTAAAACAACCCTTACTATGCGATCGTTTCATCTTTTTGACCAACCTAAAGGTAAATTTATTTTCCCATATGTTGCTGAAATCGTGATTAACGTGCTATAATGCAACTTACCGAATGATTTTTTATTTATTTATAAATGTTATGTCTACTTGAGCATTACCTTTGCTCGGATCGCGTAACTCCAATTGAAGCGAGAGTTCCCACAAGGGAGCGCGACCGGTGCGATCCTGTCCTATTTGAGGATTTCCAAATGCGGTGGGCAGTACAAAAGCGATGTTACCATGGTAACGCCGCACCGATCATTTGCATCACAAATTCGACACTCCGACACTTTCGCGACATTCAATTTGCATCGCACTGCAATTCCCGACTTCCCCGTGGCCTCCTATCCTGCAGAATCGTAATGACAGTGGTACAATCTTACAATTCACTGTGTAGGGGGGGATTGAAGGGAGATGGTGGGATGGATGTGAGTAAGGCTGTGAGATATTAAAGTCAAGTGGGAAAAGCGTCGATAGTACCTATCGATACAGAAGTGTCAATATCGCATGACATCGTGTGATATTGCATATCGCATGAAATCGCGCGAGACATGATATCATGCGATATTCAGTCGCGACCACAATACAATAGCATGGCAATAAACTGATAAAATTCTCCCTCCCTGACTTCTCTGCTCCCCAACT
The DNA here is from genome assembly GCA_933228895.1 of Platycnemis pennipes. NCBI lineage: Eukaryota > Metazoa > Arthropoda > Insecta > Odonata > Platycnemididae > Platycnemis > Platycnemis pennipes. The sequence goes on along the minus strand of OW121854.1, from coordinate 44,742,531 downwards.
CTGGTGACCTAATGTCCGCCGCCGCTCTGTCTCTCGCGGCGACTAACAGGTTAGTGGACAGATTTGGATATATATTTTCGCCTCAGAAAGCATATTACGTGCAACCCCGTATCGCGGAATATCACATATTTCGTCAGATCGGATAATATCATGTTGCCTTCTTGCCTCATATTACGTTACGATATCAAATTCATGTTACCCAAAGCATCTCATGTATAGAAGCGCCCCACAGAGTCGCATTTCGCGTGAAATTTCATTTACAATGATACATCATATGATATTGCATATTACGGCTCCATATCGTAGAAAAGACATGATTCGTTCTAAAATAACAATCCTTAATATTGTTACTGATCGTGTAGGCTCACAAAAACTTTCCGCCATTGGATTGAATGTGAATATTACAAAACAAATTGAAATAAAAAACAGCAACTTTGACGCCCAAGACTGAGGCGAAAAAACAAGCTGGTAAATATTGTCATATTGCAGCCCACTAGCTAACTCTGAAACCTGATTGGCTCATTGATCCGACCATAAGCTCTCAAATGTAATCAAATGGAAAGTTTCGCATCCGCTTCGGCCAATCTGCTTGATCCCAAATCCAATCCGTTCCTTCGATTCTACTTCGCGTTTATTCCGAGCTAATGAAATCTCAAGGATAAAAATCGCATAGCCTCATGGTGAAATCAAATTTATACCTGACAATACAATGTAGGTATGTGCGGAATCATAATCGCTGTGAGATAGTGGAGGGGGACCATGTCGTGGAGAGGAGGATGAAGGGGAGGAGGATAGGGGAGGGGGGAGGGTAGAAAAGTACCTTCTGCAAGGCTTTTGCGTCATCCACCCAGTCATCAGGTCAAGAGAGGGTTACGGGATTTGAGGTGAAGTAGTCGGATAAAAGAGGCGGCCGGTGAGAAGTGGTCGCCGAGGGTCTAGACGGAGGGGAGAGCGAGGTGTATCAAATCGGATTGGAGTGGGAGTGCAGACTGTTCGGGATAGGGGTAGAACATCCGAGAGGAGGAGGGATTGCACGGGGTGCAGACGGACGGAGGAGGGTGAATTCCGGGAAGGAGGGATTTTCGGCTACGGGAGATTTATTCCAGATTAATTCAAGGATTTATCAACCTCCGGGGACAAATTAGTCCACCGGGATGAGTGAAGACAGGGGTGAAATTTATCGAGTCCGAGGCAAGTCCGGAAATTCCGGATCCCAGCTCAAGTATCGCAAATTTTCTTCCCTAATGATTTTATAATGGATCGCTTCGGAGAGAAATTCATTCAATCGCAAACCAATGGATTGAAATCGTGTAAATTATGGGGATGTATAGCATAGATAGGCACTAATTATTCGTCCAAAATGTTCTTTAAAGATATGGCTTTCAAATATATTGGAAAATTCTCCCATTCCACTTGTTAAACCTTGTAATAGTGGGCTCGGGAGTATAAATGAAGATAGAAAGGCATAAATCGCAAATATTCTGTATAAGATTGTTTTCTTTTTACCAGTTAGTCAAACCATTACCATTAGTAATAAGAGGATCGACAATTGCAGCGGCCATTCTATTTATTTTCTCATGATGCATGGACATAGGTTACCAAGGATGGGGAGTTTTAAGGTTAAAATATGGAACCCCAATGAGTGTTGATAACTTGGTTGTAGTTCCACAGCTTAAAATAATGGTGTAATTATGATCATGGTGTAATCATTTTTGACTAAAATGTGATATGTGCAATGCGATACGACGTGCAGCGCCTTACTGTATTTTTCTGGCCTTCCTAGAATAGCCTTCTCATTAAACTAACATCCTTGGATAAAATTGCTACTCAATTTAAGATATCGAATCGAAAAGAAGGTTATCACAACAGTCAAGTACTCTTTGCATGAAACAATGGCCACGAATGAAATATATATGCGACTAAATAATGATGCATCAAGAACTATGAATACGAATAAGAATAAATGATGCATTAAGAACTATGCAAAAATTCAGTGTTAGGTACCTGGACTTTAAAAATTGGAACCCAAATTGCAGAGCCCATGAAAGGTATTTCCTAATATATGTTCAATATTACGAAATAAATAAATATAGGCTCCAAAAACATAGGCGTCCATATTGACTTTGGCGTGTGAATTGGTGTCAAAATGGATTGAAGCCAAAGAATTTCTTTTCCGAATGTTTGCCTTCAATCTCCGTGTCAGCATTGATGTTTTTGACTGTTTGAAGTACCTTGTGGTAAAGCAATATGTACTTTAATTGCGTCTTGTGGTGAGTGATAAAATAATAGTTCAAATATTAATCCGACTACATTCATACAGAAACAATTTGAAAACTTAATATAAGAGCCACTACATGTATGACAGCTACAAGCATGGCTTACATCCAAAATAAGATTCTTTTTTAGAAATTATACTTTTATACTTTTATTCTTGATGCCACGGCCGCCATTCCTTCGTATTAACTTTTACTTATATACACTAAAAAGTAATAAAAATAAGTTATAAAATCAAGACCTCTTTCTCACAACGAAGGCCACTTTGTGCGTCCATAGGAACTTCTATTACTTAAAGTACAACCGGATGTTCTTTTTCTATACATCTGCCTGATTTTATGTTCAACAAAATTTTCATAGGCCTACCAAATTTTACTTTCATTGTGAATGCTGTAATGCCATAGTAATGTGCAAAGTAACGGCTAATCAAGGATTTTTTTCTTACCCAAAATTGTCCGCCATAGGACTAGTCATCCTTCGGTACAGCGGTTAAAAGTGACCAGTTATAATAACCGCATATTACTCCTCCACGATCCTTTATCATTTGCCGCCTTTTCATTTAGTGATCGGTTCCCTGGCGGCTTCCATCATACGGAGGTTATGATGCCCGCCTTGCGGAATAATATGCAGATTCGGATGAAACAGTAAAAATACGCGCCCGAATCCTTCTTGAATTGGGTCCAAAATTTCGTTCCACCCATCACATCACTTATCTTCCCCCCAACCCTCGTTTTATCTCAACGATCACGTGACCCGAGATACGGGCCGGATCTTGGAAGGAGGAATGGTCAACTGGACGGGGAAGATGATCTATTGGGATCCAAGGAAGGAGGAAGAAGGAGAGGAAAGTGGGGGAAAGAAGTCAAAGATGTAGAGCACGAGGCGCTTGAAACTCCTCCACGAGTAGGCGAAGATTGAGATTCCCAGGGACTCCGGAGTGAGGAAAATATAGCTTGGAGGGAAGAGATGAGGCTAGGAATAGCGGTCTCCTGTTCACCATCCCTTACGGGGGGCAGTAAAAGGGTTATTTTGCTGATCACGCTCGACCGTTCCCGAAGCGATCTCCGGGCAAAGTCGTCGGAAGGTCGGGGACGTCGGGGGTTTTGAAGGCGTTCGACCCCGCCGGGCCCTATTGCTGCATCCCGTCAGCGATCATCTCCGCTTCCCCACCGATACGGAGAGATATGGTTCATCCGAGAGCAGTCTCTCCCTCTCTGTCGTCCTCTTTCTTCCATCCCCGATGCGCCAAATTCCTCAGAACTCTGGCCAGAACCTTCCGCATTACGTCGAATGTCTCCGCGAGATTTTTGCTCTCCTCAATTTTTTCACCCGATCCCAAGCTTTCTCAACCTTGGGTCGGGGCGGAGGGAACAAGGGTTCGATTCACTCACGGATTTTTTTACCTTGGTCAAGCGGAGCAAAAATTCCTGAGGATTTGATTTTTTTTCATACTCATCCGATTTTCTTCCTTTCTCTCTCTATCTCTCTTTTCCCTTATAATAATAATAATAATAATAATAATAAAAGGTCTTTATTGGGGCGAGATTGAGACAAAACTGTCCCTTCTGCCATCTAACCCCTCGTCAAAATAAATATATAAATCATATAGTGGTCAATACCTAAAACAATTACAATCAGGTTTAAAAAATCAGTCAAGAATACACTTATAGGAATTAAAGAATGATAAATTAATACAAAAGAAATATATACACACAATATATCAATATTACATATCAAATGGTGTGTGAAATAATTTACAATGTGGGAAAAACGTGAGGATTATTATGCTTACATCCTTTACGCAAAAATCCACTGCAGGAAAACACCCACACAAGAAGTGGGGTGTGAAAAACCTGCGAAATCCTACTGATAGTAAAGCTAGTGCTTAAGATGCGGTTTTATGCGGTTATTTCTAATTATTGGATGGTTTTTCGTGAGTTTAGGTCTTTTATTAAAAATGAAAACTATTCAACTTATGGCCGACGTTTCGGAAATTTTATTTTTCCTTCTTCAAGGCTTAAGTTCAATAATTCAAGTAATTAAAAAACAATTTCAAAAAGCAATTTCAATTATTGAACTTAAGCCTTGAAGAAGGAAAAATAAAATTTCCGAAACGTCGGCCATAAGTTGAATAGTTTTCATTTTTAATAAAAGACCTAAACTCACGAAAAACCATCCATATATTAATAATAAAGAGGTCTGGATTTCAACTTACCAGTTATTTCTAATGATTTATTCCGTTAAGATTTTCTTTTTTTAACCTTTTTTTAACAATTTCCGATCCAAATGTTCCTCTTTTCGATTCGAGCGCCAATGTTTGTGCTCGGCGCCGTGTTTGTCACACTGTAAGGACCACAGAGCTTTCATCACTCCACGATATGGCCATTTGGGAAGCACGCGAAGAAGGGTCATAGAACCTATTTCCGCTATTTGACGCAAAGTACCGTGCCTTTTGGAATTAACTCTAGTACTGCCTGGAGAGGATCATGACAGCTGAGGTCCTTTGCACCATTCAGAATAGGTGAGCCTACTCTCAGCGAAATACTCCTAGGGGTCAACTTTTTAGCGTACCATCCGACGGAAATTTTTGAACTGGATGTGCTCTCCACACAGCTTTCAATTATAGAACGGAATATCGATGGTAAATGGTGAGCGGATACCTATACTTTGTGGAATTTCATAATAAACACTAGGGAAGATAAAATTTGCAATTCAAAACATATACATACTCGAATTCAACGTGTTTCGCGACATTGTAGCATCTTTACGGATGAAAAAATTTTGAACACCCAGAATTTTCTGTTCAAACTTCTCATTTTCTGGAGATGCTACAATGCAGCAAAAATTTCAGAGCGAGTAATGTTATGTATTTAGATTTGCAAATATACATACTAATATTCAACATGTTTCGCTTCATTGTAGCATCTTTATTGATGAAAAAATTTTGATCGCCCAGAATTTTGTGTTCAAACGTATCTGGAGATGCTACAATGCAGAAAAAATTGCAGAGCGAGTTTATGGTATATATTTACAGTTGCAAGGTTTTTCTTGATTGTGTATTTGAATGAAGAATCTCTGATACTGCTGGTATTCAAGCCAATATCCTCGGAATGAGAAATTATTTCACAAGCCATCTCAGAAATCCGTTCTCAGAATAAACGAAGGGCTCTCCATAAATCATCCCTGCTTTGCGAAAGTATTTTGACTAAACTGATACCTTACTATTATAATTGTTGGAATAAATGTATTTTTTCTCTCCCGCTGACAGAATTATTCAAAACTTAGTCTACCAAATATTTTGATTATCAGTAACCTATGACTGTTATTTCGAGGTTTTCATCGGCAATTCATCCGGTAGAATTTTAAAAGAGCAGTCTTCTGCTACTATAAGCTTCATAGAGCATAGAATTTTATATCTTCCTTCACGGTTGATGACCATTGCATAAAAATCTTTGCATTTCCCCATTGTGTTCATCATATGACGCTGTTGTACTCAAGAGTAAGGTATTCTCTTCTCTGGAACGCAGCGTCTCCATTGGTTGAATATTAGGCTGTTTTCCATTCCCTCAGGGCCTATGGTAGCACTCCGCGTTAAGTTATAAATAAAATACACAACACCGAAGGAAAACAACAGCACGTGACCTGCCTTGAAAGCATTAGATGGTGATACACATTTCAGATGTCTTGAAAAGAAAATACTCATACCGTATGCGCATAATGGAAAAGAGCTTCTACCATGAACGGAGAAAAAAATAACCTTTAGCCCTTAGGGATGTTGTGGGAGGTGAAATAAAGAAATTGGAGGGAGATAAAGAGTGAGGAGGAGGAAGATTAAGAAATGTGTCTTACCCTCTCTTTCTTGGCAAACCTTCGCTCATATCTTAAAGTACATATTTTTTCCTCTGGCAGTAGGCGAAATAAATGGCAACAGAATCCGATATCCATTAGCCACCGAAAAAAATGCGATGACAGCGTTTATATTCCGTGACCCAGATAAGGGCGGAGAGAGGATATTGGTGCGAATGTGGGAGGAGGCGGACTCATATGGGAGCAGCACGTTAGCGAGGATGTGAGAGAAGCGGTGGATGGTCGAGTGAGTGACGACACGAGGTCCAATGCCAATGGGGGACGAGCATTTTAAAAGGTCCACTCAAGTATGCCTGTGGACGCGGTCCGCCATGTTGCCGTGGTCCTCGTGAAAGGAGCTCACGAATCCATGGTGGAACGGGAGATCACATAAATTTTCCTGCTCTCACGGAACGTTCCGTTACGTAGAAAATAAGATCTCCAATTCTCAGGACCGGTATACGGTCTCTCCCAAGATGTTGGTCTGAGTTACGAAGATCTTCCGGTGTGGTGATACGGAGTAATACTAAGAGTCAGGGTCAAGCTTCCATATTTCCCAATTGCTGGTGAGACCGAAAGGCTAGTCGCCTAGTTACGACTACCTCAAATAATTCCTTTGCTTGTAATCTCATTGACTCATAGGGGTAAAGAATAGCAAAATTTCAAGGCTTTTGGATACTCTTTGCTTTACAATCTTCACCAATGTAGGCCTTTTTGTACACACACCTTCCATTCTTAACAAACCACTTTGCTTGTATAGCATGCCTCGTCAAGTCCTATTACCTTTTCGCCGCCTCCATACCATATAGAACATATGTTCTTCTCCATTTTATTTTGCGCTTGTCAAATATTCCTCCTTTATTATTTTTTTTGCATTTATGTACTCTCAAAATGTCCTCCGTTCTCTTTTGCTACCCTCTGATTTCAGCAGGAAACGTCCTTTTCTTAGTTACCGTTTTAAATTCTTTTTCATTCATCTTTTTCTCCATACATCCCTCCATTCTTTTGTAAAATAGTGGAGTTTTACATCTGGTTTATACCCATGTACATAATATCTAGGCGTTGTTATATCAAAATAAAAGTAATTTCAAAACCTCTCGCGCTCGGATAGAAATTTCCATGCATTAGAGATTTCAATGATTTTTAGAACCAAACTCTTCCACTCATCGTGATATCTGGCTCTTTTTAGTATTGTCGTGAAAACAATTCCAGTATATTAAATTCTATATTTTTTTCAATTAGCCGACCAGTGTATTCTATTCTGTCATCATAAAATTCTCAATCAAAAATATTCAATAGGTCCCTTTGGGAAATCTAATCGACGCAATTATGTGAAAAGTTGTTTCGTTTCTTGTTATAAAAAGGCTCAACCACATAAGAGTCGGTTGTTTTTTAGCTCCCTATCAAGTCTCAGTCAGGATGGTCCACGATATTCATTTGCTGAGGATGGGGAAGGTGGTGTGCGTGCAAGCGAACAAACAAGCCGTTCGTCATCACCCTTTCTCCCAGCGTAAGCACAGGGTGGGCATTAATTACTGCACCCTTAAATTTTAATCCCGTGTTCACCGTCCAAATCAGGCAAAAAGTCTCGTTCGTGAGATATGGCAACACTGAATTTTCCCGCGAAGAGGCAAAGCCACGCAGCTAATTACTAATTTACGATATGATTGATCGCCGACGGAAATTGGAGGAGTAATTGATGTAGTCATTGATCGACGACAATTGCTTACTTTTGTTTATGGTTGTTTATAATGGCTACGCATCTCGGCGTTGTCATATCTCTGCCTAACTTGTTGCCGCATCTCTCCCCAGAGAACCGTTGATAATTTGGTAATTTTTGCTGACATAAAGGTGTAGAATATTATGTCACTACTCACCTATGAATTAACTATTAAAGTTTAGTTTTTCATTTTTTTATTTTTATCGGGATCTAACGCAATTACAGCGTGAACGTTTTCTGTAATGTATGTTGACTCATATGTTTTTCTGTCTTGACGTTCTTCTTAAACTGTTGAGCATTTTCTAGGTTTATCTTCTCCGCGCTGAATATAACCAATTAAGTAATGCAATTGTGGGAATAATGACCTTATAATAATGAATAATGACACGTGTATACTTTGACTTTTAAGGTCATAGTTTTGTACAAAAACCCATTCGTCACATTTTACACATGAAATATTTTTAAGGTTTAGGAAACCTCAGCTTCGAAAATTCGTAATCAATGAGTTATGCCAAGCATGTTTAAATTTTGTAAATAATTCAGTATAAAACGTTGTCGTGAGCAGTTGGATCTGAAGATCACTCAAAGTACGTTGTTTAATGCCTTTGTTTGATTTTTACTTTCGTACTTTGTCTGTTTATAGTTTGATTGTTACCTTCGAGGTATTAATGTATAAAGTGTGGAACATGGTGAAAATGTAGGGTTCCTGTGCATAGAAAGCTAGTTTTTAACTATGCACTAAACAAGTAAAAATCAATTATGCCAAGCTTGTTTAAAGATTGTCAATAATTCAGTAATGATACGTTGTGAGCAGTTGGAATTGTAGAACATTCAACGTGCTTTGATTGTTACCTTCGAAGTATTGAAATATAAAGTGTTGAACATGGGCTCCAAATCTAGGGTTCTAGGTCTACAAATCTAGGGCTCCTGTGCATATAAAGTTAGTTTCCGACTACATGTGCACGAAACAAGTAAAAACCATTTATTCATTTATATATCGGGGATTGAACTTAAAACGGGAACGACGGAGAGGATCTAACTATGCATTCATTAATATTATTCTTGGAGGAATGGGAATGATTTTAGCCCCTCGGCCCGTTTAGCGCTAAACCGTGAATTCACGCCTCGAGTTCCTCAAATTAGACAGTTAATGCGGTACTAGTATTCACGGATTCACTGCTCATCCATCGACCGATGGGTCGGAGCGGTGCTAATTGCCGCAGTAAACAAAAGGCGCACGAGGTCGTTTCGACGGTGCCGGTCGAAATTTCGCCTCTGCCTCCTGCCGGCAAAATGCCATCGATTTCACCTAAATCCACGCAAAGCTCTTGCACAAAACCCACCGAACAAAGCATATGGTGCTAGCTTCTATTGTAAAGAGTGGGTAGCTGGAAAATAATTTAACGCAGAAGATAATAATAGTAGATGGGCTAAATTTAGGCTACTGATACATTTTAAGGGCGACACCTCTTCGTAACATTAATGATATTTAATTGGGGATGGCAACCGACGGCTAAAAGTTATTTGTGAACCTTAAAATAGTCCGATAATTGAGTAGGGATATGAATTTTTTGAGGAGTTGAGGAAAGGAGAAGAGAAACCCGGCGGCATCATTCCAATCTGAACTTTAGGTGCGGATTGGTCTGACATGGTTTAATCTGACGGACGAAGTACTAAACTTGAAGTACTCTCACAATGGGACCAGACCAATCCAATTCCTCTTATATTGTTCTTACGGAACTCCACTCCAATCCAATTCTAAATCATACATATGTATTCAACAGCTTATATCTAGGCACTACAACGCCAGATCCGATTTCCCGAACCGAGAGTTTATGACGGGAACTCATTAGCAGAGGGCGTGTTTTAGTGAAAGTACCTGTTTATGGTGTGCGGTTTTGAGCGGCTTGGGACAGTGACCACAAAGGTAAAGCGATTACAAGAGTATCGTAGTTGCTGCCTTGCCGATGGATGGAGTAAGCGAGATGAAAGTGAAGCGTAAAACTTTTCTTGGATGAGTAGGTACTGCCTCTCGCTCCGAGGGCCCGGTTTCGAATATTTAAAGTTACAGTTATTTCAGTGGTATATATATTTCACTATTTGAATACATGTGTATTATAATTTGAATACGACTGTGAAGAATACAACGAGTTCTTGACTTTGTCCGTGACATGAGACTAAACTGCAGGCTACTTGTGGTCCTTCGTTAAGAGAAGGCTATTTCCGACTTCGGGTTGCTCTTAACCCTTCGTATATTCCCTATAAATCCTAATTCTCCAACTAATGCATCCTTCGCGATGCAAAGGAACTTAATGTCATTGACTCTCCTAAAAACAACAAAATAATGGGCCTGGGTAAATTGATAGGCTGACACAGTGGGTAGGGAAGTGTTTTAAGGGTTTACATTTCCACACTGGTCGTTGTTCATCAACAACTGCCAGAAAATCATCATGGTTGGGACTTAGGTAAGATATATTTTTTTCCATAACGGTTAGACCTACCTCAATGTGTCTGTAAACGTATCTGTCTCAATGTTCATGTTTCTCACCTCACAACATACACACTCACATCATTGATTTTTATGAGCTCATTCTTTGGACGAAATTCTTTCATCTATCATTTAATTATGAGTTTACACTTTTTTATGGCTTAGCAGCAATAGTAATATACGCGAATTATATATCTATCAGTAGCACCGAATTACACGATTATTATTTATAAAAGAAAAGAAATAATTCAGAGATAGCCACTGTTTCAATTTTGGAGTCATTGTGAAATCGGCTACCGTTGGGGACAAAGTTTCCGTGCCTTGGCCCGTAGCCATACCCAACCGTTTTATGACACCATTTCGAAATGCAAATTCTGGATCAGTTGGGAGCAGTGCACTTTTCCCTTTTCCACCTGTGGTTCCCCCTGAAAATGTCACGGCTTGATCTCATATCGGAACTTACGGAGTTCCATGTCCGATCAGTAGCCAAATACTCGATCTGCTAGGCCTCCGTTGCATTAAAAAATATCGTTCGAGAAGATTAATCATCGCTATTTATGGATCCTCCGATTTGGTTAACGAATGTGTCTCCTTGCTCGATTCCTCTATTGCCTAACCTCTACATATTTCATATAATTCGTTATTTTACATCCTTAACTTCTTGCTAAATACGTCTAATTTCATTTTTTCATTTGCCATTCTTCCCATGCATGAAAGTAGAGTAGAACTTTTATTTAAAAGGATTCCTTGACGTCGAGATCATTTATCAGATTTCTATCAACTATAAGTATCCTATACGGTGAGGAAGTGTAACCACACTAAATTGGCCTATTATAAAAATATACTAAATCAAATGAGTGCTTCTCAAAAAGACGCACTCAATCAGTTTTTATTCTATGAATCATTTTATGACATCTTCATTATCTCCTAAAATAAATAAAATACTCTTTTAAACATCCAATAACACTCAATTCCTGATGTAAAGCCTGATAATTGCAACACTGCTTCAGAGTACGTTTCATGGATAGAGCTGCATGACATTCATGACATCGGGGAGTAATCTTTTCGTCCAAGTATATGAACGAAGGAGCCAATTAAAAGTGAGCAACTCTTTTCCATTTATCCAAGCTTTTATTTCCAGTTATTAGTGGGTCCTTTTTATGGTAGCTGTCTCTCTTCGCCTGCGTTATTCCTTTAAATATATCCTACATTTTCTCCTTTTGCTGGTCAGCCTGTTTCCCAAATAGTCCAACTGGTCCACCTTTTCAACCTTTTGTTTTCCAAGTTAACGCTGGTCTTTCCTACTACTCTTCTGCAGTGTATCGTAATCCAGGATAAAACCAAAATTAAGAAATAAGTCCGTTGTCGGTCGATGCAAAAACTCCTGCTTGCGAGGGTGGTCAAGGATATAGTGAAAAAAAATCGTCCTTTTTCTGTTTTTTCGTGGTGGAACCGTGACCCGGAAAAATGGTCGGGTTAAACTCACAGCGTGAAGTATGGACATAACCGGCAAACAGCTCTCCGGCCCTCACCTCTCCAGCACACACTCGCGAGCGCTTGTGTTTTCGGTGAGGCCAGGCCTTCTCTTTCGTGAGTCCCCATCCCTCTGCGACCTCTCGGGAACGAGGAGTCAGGTGAAAGGGTGACACCGGGCCAGATCCCTGAGGGACGCGGTGTGGAACGAAGGGCTGGAAAGGACACCGGCGGTCGGTTTTTTAAAGGTTTTAAAACACTCGCTCGCCTCACGGGACACGAGTCCGCTTGGGACTCAGGAATGGGAACTGACGGTGATTCGCAGTGCGCGGTCTAGGGGGTGTGGAAGGAGAAAGGAAGAGCCGAGAAAGAAACACGTGAGAAGGAAGGATAGAGTTTCGTCTGAACCCATTTAGGAATTGACAGGCGGCAGGGCTGGATTAGCTATTAAGCCAAAATGAGCTCGTGCTTATGGTTTTAAGGGAAGGGGCACCACAGAAATTTGAATATGAAAACTTTTAAACTGAATACGACGTGGGTATAAGCATATGTAAACATTGTTTTCCATATTTCAGTATCCATTGCATAATTTTGAAATATTTCATTTCGTTTCATGATCTTATATTGTTCATATTTTGAAGTAGGTATATATGGGAGCACCAAAATCTTATATATGAGGGTGCCAAAATATTTCCATATTTTATAAACAGGCCAAAGTGCTTACGGCCTCTAATGTTTTTAATTAGTACCGCTTAGGGCCTATAGTGAAGTACCGGGTTCAAACCTGGTTAAGGTAGAGATTTTTTGTTTGTATTCCGGTACTTTGTCTAGTAAAGTAACGCCTTATCTGTCAGAAATGGCGTTAAACCGTGGACACTTAAGTGCGTTTCGTATAGAATAGACTAATGCCGACATCGGGTTTTTTTCCGTCGTTCATCCTTTCCCTAAAAATATCTACCCTAATCCAATAATCCACCTTTATTGTCTTAATCTTCATTGTCCAAAATGGCCTTAGCTGTCGGTCGCCTCCCCAAATGACTAGCGGGTAGTTGAGAGTCGATCAGGTTCCTCTGGATTAATGTGCTTCTTGACTGACATGGGTATCGTGACGACCCGTTTTGAGTAGATGAATACAATGCCACTATGCACTGTGGCAATGCCAAATGTGGAACTAAGTAGCTGCCAAAATGGTAAAAATTGATATTTCAGGGTTATCCATCTTTTTTATGGGTGTTTTTAAGTCTGTTTACGCACTAATAGGCGCTTCAGACCGGGAGGCAAGGTATAAGGGATAGGAATGGAAGGGATGGGGGGCTATCCCTCTTTGTTGAATTTCATTGGTGTTTTCAAGTCTGTTTCCGCACTAATAGGCACTTCAGACCGGGAGGAAAGGTGTAAGGGTAGGAATGGAAAGGATGGGGTGGAACTCACCTCACTCTCTTGTTGAATTTTGTTGAATTCCATGTGCAGGTCAATAACGTATCGCTCAGGTAGACATCATACTTTCACTGTTTAAGGCAACATGGAGGGCAAAAATCTACACGAAATCAGCTTCAGGTATTGCACAGAAATTCATAAACTGGTTGGTTTAAGAAGCTAGTTAAGAACTTAAGAAGCTAGAAGCTAGTAGAAGAAAAATCCTACGATAGGTTTGATGTAACTCTCCACTCAATTCTCCTATCAGCTAATCTTTTCATGCCTATATAACTCTTCTCTTTAACATCCTAAACAACTTACTCCTTGTTTTTTTCGTTTTAGTTTCCAAAAACGGTCTAGAAAATATTTTAAAATCACCACCTCTGCCATGCTCAAATCCTTTGCTACCAAATGCTTTGGCGGAATCATTTTCTCTTCGCCAGCAATTGACAGGCTAATTTCCTTCTCAACAATTCGGAAAAGGATGCGTAATCGCGATAGAACCATCTGACACTTTCAGATAAACACAATTATCTGCAAATCCGCTCGCGTGCGAAGGATAATCATTTGACGAACGAAATAATAAGCGTTCAAGAAACTAGGAAGGGCATAAAATTTCTCTCCACGATAAAATCATGTTTGAGGAGGTGAAAACAGCTGAATTAGGACGGCCGTGGCCAATTAATCACTCCAACGTGAAGGAAAACGATCTGGGAAGGGAACAAAGTTATCAAAATTTGAAGAGGGCGGATAAACCTTCCCTTTCCTCTTGAACGGACGGGGAGTTAATCCGATGAGATTAGGTCCGGTGGCGGATAACGAAAAGATGAAAATTTTAGGAGCAGAAGATGGCGAGGAAAGTGGGAAGTCGTGCAGTAAAAAGTGACAGCATGAAGGGATTAGAGGACATGGTGATTCTTCAATAGTAAAAAAACCATTTGCGAGAAGATGAAAGTGAGTGTTTTTACCAGACTCTCATGCCGATAATCCTGGAAAGGAAATCATCCTAGCAATCCTATATGTGAATACAGCCTATGAATATTGGTCCCCAACGTGAGTACTTAAATAACACAAAAGAATAGACGAAATGCAAATAGTATCATATAATAAAGCTTTAATCATACAAATAATACTTCATATACTGATACTTAAAAAAAAGAATCATGCTGGAGAAAGTAAGTTGTCAGATCCTGGTGATTGACATACGATGAAATGATTCGCCAAGTACTATTAAATAAATGATTACTATTGTTTCATAGCTAAAAACAATACTAATATGTCAGAAAATCTTTCAAGTCGATAAAAGGATTATTAAAATTCAAGAGCACCTATATTTCCTTTTTGAAATAACGAACCATTTCAGCTCGCAAAACCCAACCATGCCTGCTGTTCCTAAGAAACAACATGAACAAATAATGCAGTTCATACAAGCGCGGTGCAGAGTTTGCGAATTTTTTCTTTTATTCTTTTTTGTCAAGTGAAGCATGTATTTCCACGGGTACGCTTAAGATACTCCCCAAATTGGTAGTATTATCCTTTAGAGGACAATGGTGGGATGCAAAAGAGGCGATTAGTGAATCACCGGACGGGTCCAGCACGAAGGTTTCCCTTAAAGTGGATCGAAAATGTGTCTGCCTTTGAAGGAACCTTTTCCCGCCAGCGATGCTTTTCTCCAAATTGAACGCAGGGAGGAGGAATGAAATGTTTTCATGAGCAAGAAAAAGAGTGAAGTTCTTTCGCGTTCGTCCGTCCACGAGTCACCCCATTTAGGATACCCCGATGAAGCCACTTGATTTCGTCGGCGGAGGGCACGTAAAACCGCAGGAAGGGTTGAGTAGATGGCAGGGGAAGCCATGGCAAGGAAAAATAGGCGAGGAGAAAGCGTGGATCAAGGGGGAGAAGGACACATGTTGAAATGACACGAGACCGAGCCATAAAACGAGCCGTCCGATGCTTTGTTTAAATGCAGTCCCCTTCCATCACATGATTTATTCGATTTCTGCCTCCGCTTCCCCAACTCCCCCAACCAGGCCTGCAGAAAAATCTATCCAATTTATTTTTTAAAAAATGAAGCAACCCCTGGATGATAAAAGAATCCTCTCGAGTTCGAATGAAACGCGAAAAAAAAGCTCAGTATTCTCTCCTCCTCACCTTGTTTTTGCTAGGCGTGTTAGGGAATCCGTGTCGAGTGAGTATCAGGAGATTTGAGCCGTTCGTTTGCGTCACGGACGTGAAGGAGCGGAAAGGATGCACCCTTGCGAGGCTAGAAAAATTCACCTTGACGGATCCAGATCGCAATGCGTATTTTCATTCGGAATAATGATGGCTACCACTTGGCGACGAACACTTGCGACTTCATTTTTACCCACGCTATGTTATTCTCCGACGGTCCGCGATACAAAGAAGCTCTTACGTGAGTCCCTATCTATTTTCCCACGAGTGCCCCGTGGCGCTTGCCTCATAAAATAAGTTTATTTCGGACGGCATCTATCGATCCATCATTATCTACCCTTAAATTTAAATGGAGATGTAATCTCGTTTCCCGGCTCTTGGGAGGTGTGAGACAAAAGTATCTGGAGTGCTTCTTTCTTAGAAATAGGCGTCGATCTAAACATTACCTTCATATCTCGCGAGGAATATCAGCTTTGATTAGAGAAAATAAGGACCTCACACCCTTGTTGCTAGCCAAGGATTATATACTAAGTAGAAATAAACTGGAGCACTTGGGCTCAAGATGTTTTGGGATCTATGATTTTTTGAAGGATTAAATTTTGACGACTCGCGGAATGAGTTTACTTTTATAAGCGGTGGACAATTAAATTATATGATTGTTTAAGAATCTCTGCGTGCTTGGTGGAATATCGCCGACGCTCGTCGCCACTCTGTCAAGGGATCTGTTAACAAGATCCGAGGTAAATTTTAATGACTCTCGGTTCTCGGGAAAGTATGCTCTTGGCGAGAGTTTTCGACAGTGGTTGGTAGTGTCCTCATGCGGTTGTAGTGTTCGTCACATTTTCCCAATCCCCGGCCACGCGGCCACTCACGGCCATGGACGAGAAGAGTTGACGTGGGAGGCCGATTCGGTGCTTACGCGCGAGGTCGCTAGGGCGGCGACACGGTCCCGAAACGTCACCCACCGAGTGCTGGCGCGCTCCTCAAGCGTTGATATATTTATTTTTGTTCGACCCTTTTACTTTTTTCTCCCACGGTCGGCATATTTCACTCGCGTGGCGCGGCACCATTTTGAAAACAAACTCCCGGGGTGATGCGAGTCGCACGGGAGATCGCGGACACCATGGGGAAAGCATTTTCGTTTCGCATATGTTTTTTTATAATTTTTTTCTCCATTCCACTCCTTGCATCGTTCTCTGCCGGCCACGAACTGAGTCCGGCTCACTCTACAGCTTTCTCCAGCACGGTACACTGCCTATCCCTCTGGTGAAGTGACCCCGGGTGAGGAGAATATGAGGCGTTAAGGTTTTATGCGGGAGATTATATGTACGTTGGGATCGGTCGTGCGAAAATCTTGATGACGGAGTCGCAGTGAACCGCAGAGTCGGGTACGCGGTATCAAGAAGAAAAAAAATGAAGCCTGGGGCGATGATGGGAATGGGACGTTCCCCGGACGTCCAGCTGGCGTCCCGAACGTCGTAATTACGTCAAGGGAACGTCCTCGGATGATAGCACCGCCTCCGGATCGCCCGTCGTCGACGGAAATGATTTATCGTACTGCGACAGGCGGGGTTGCAAGGAGCTGAGAGCTGAATTTAACGTCGGTGAGGCCTTAACAGGATCGGCGAAGGGTTTCAGGAAACTCGGGAAAGGATTAGGTTCCACGGTGAATCGATAATCCCTTCTTCCCGTCGACCTTTTTGATTACTTTGGCGGGATAAAAAAAGCGTCACCTCGCAAGAAGTGTGATGTGGAACGATGAGGTCGTGCCGCACCATAACGAGAGTTCATGTAATGGCCATTCTGGTGGTGGAAAAAAAATACCTCCTGAGAAGAGAGAATCTCCCGGTTGGCAGATTTTTTCACCTGAAACGCTTTCGTTCATTGTCTAGGGCAGAATAGGTGGAATGTTTATCTACATCTATCTGCTGAGTAAGTGAAACTGAGATGAGCTGAACTGGCCAACTTGAAGGTGTGTGGCATGGGGTGAATAATTACGAAATATTTACTTTGTACATGTTTTAAGAGGTAAATACTATTTAATGAGAGAGACTTGATAGTTTTGCACTTTGAAATGTAGATACATAGAAATTTCCGTGGATTAATCGGCAAAAATTCCTGAAAATCAAGTTTTTTCCCAATATAGTCTCTTTTATGAGCTTTTTCATGAATGTGTTCGGGTTTTTGGATCGTGATTATTTTTTTGCGATGCGAGAACCTATAAAATATTGACAAAAAAGTGCAGAGATTTGCTAGGTAGCCTTGTCTTTTATAACTAAAAATATTTTATGCACCATCCATACCGTAGTTCTCATGATACGGACTGAGTTTCATTTCTCAGAGCTGAGTGTATTAAAGTACTATATATATTAAATATATCTACCAGGAAATACATTTACCGTTGTAATCAAGTGGTGACTTAATTAAGGAACAGTAGACGTAAATATTCGAAGGAAAATAATATTTCTTAACTAATAGTTAAAGATCTTCATATTTTATGTCATTTATTTCATTGGGCACTATTACTACTACTGCTCCTTGAGATATTCTTCGCACTTCATATCACGTTATAAAAAGAAATATCTTAAGATAGTAGGTACGAGATTTAACTACATGGTAGATATTCATAGATTTGGGCCTTGTCTAAACATGGATTTAGTCTCCAGATAATGTTCATGGCTGTGTTTTGGCCAATTAGCATTTTTCGGAGAGCGTTATATCGTAGTTTGGAGATATAAGAAATAATCCCAATGTTAATCACTCTTACAATAGAGTTCTTGAAATTTCTATTAAGTATAATACACCTTGAAATTATCAAAAAAAATATTTTGCAATTATTGCATTGCATTGCAATTATTATTAAGCATATACAATAATGGCTCCATTATAAGGTAAGTGCTTTGACTTGATTTATTTTCCTACTCTCCATCGTATTCGTTTCGAACGGAATAAAAGGGCACTGGACATATTTTTTTCAATGAAGTTGCTGTTACAGGTTAGGTTATTCTTCCATAAGTGGAACCGTACTCCGATACTGTATTGTGGCCTATGAGTATCCGTTGTACCATGAGTCATTATGCTATCGTGCGGCAAGTTCCGTGGAAAGTATAATTAACCTCGAGGCAAGAGTGTACCTGGGAAGGAGAGCATCCGTTGCTTACAGGTTCTAAAGGAATTTACTCGCCCGGCTGTGAGTTGGTCGTATCGATTTACGTCAGGCGCGAAGAGCTTGTCACTGAAAGATCTCGTACTTTTTTTCGACGACGTGGTACTACTTAAGCTCTCCACGGTAATGAGATTGTAGCGCACTAAGAAAGAGCCAATTAGACGCTGCGGCGTGATGAACATCGTCCGAATAGAAAACTCCAGCCGACGCCGTTGACTTCAGCTCACAGCAAGGGTGTGCAAAAGGAACGTATTGCAATGTAACTTACCGTGTTTCCAGATAGAATGATAGAATATCTGAAGGATAATGTTTGTTCTCTACATACTGCATTGAGATAGCGTAAAGCTCCGGCGCATTTCAAAGGAAATTCTCTTTGATGAGGTTTACCCATAGGACTTGACTGACTTGAGTTTTATTTATCCTGGGTCGGATGAGGCGATAAAATCCCCACATCCCCCACCCAAGTTGCTCTCAGTACGTGTAATTGGCAATTATTAACAGAGTTTTAGAACTTTTAGCAAGGATTTAGCAGAGTAGTTTAGTAGAGAAGTAATGTCAAAGATAGTTAGTAGGGAAGTAAAGAAAAGTTTTGTGGGCAGTTTCAAATGGGTTATTTCATTGTATGGCATCGATTTTGAACTTTAAGGAAATGAAATGATTTCCTTTAATGAAAATATACCGTCAGATTTAGAGATATGGGTGTGAGGAAGGATGTAGAAGGTTAAAAATAGTGGAAATGAAGACGAACAAGGAAGGACTGAGGATGGTTGGAGAGGAAAGAAATTTGACGAAAAAATTAGAAGGGAATAGTTACTGAATGAATAAAGCTGATAATGCTTGGCGAGAGTGTTTTGAAGGAAGTGATAGAGGGGATAATGTTGGGTGAGCAGGGTGGAAGAAAAAGAAAAACAGCGGGTTTGGCATGGAATGGTGAGGGGTAGGAAGTATCGGGAGCCGATAATTGATTGAGTGAAACCTTCTGTCCATCTAAACCTATGTTAACCGGTAGAACACTGATCTATTTACATAGTGCATGTTAAATGATAGCGATACATGGATTGCAGGAAAATCAGAGAGGAAAGGACTCAAGCCTTCCAACACGTCATGCTACAGGAGGGCCAATATAAACTAGACATAGCAATTGAAGAATCGAGACGAAATGAGGGACGTAGAGTGGTATCTGAGGAAAGAGATCAGAAAGTGTGAATCAGATGTAAGAAGACATGGGTTATGGTATATTTTTGGAGCCAAATAGGATAGCAGAATATAAAGTTAATAAATATATTCACGAAAATGTGAATCAGACGTTAGAGGACATGGGTTATGGCATGTTTTTGGAGCCAAATAGTATAGTAGAAGATAGCTAATAAGTAGCTAATAAATAGGGTCCCAGGTTCGATTCTCGGTTAAGATGAATAATACTTTCTTTGTGGAAATTCTACTATTGTGCAGAAAGACAAAAGAGAAAGCAAAATTAGTTTGCTGACTAAGAAAACCATTGTGGATGAAATGACAACTGAAAAAGAAGATGTTGTGCGGGAGGACCGCCCATTTATGTACATCTTGAAAATTTTGGGTTTCAATGACGATATTTTGATGACTCCTCTTTACTTTTTTTAAACTATTCGGCTGATATTATTCTAAAACATCTTAAAAGCCTTACTTGACATATTAATTTGTTTGCTTCGAAAAATGGTGGTTTATTTCGTCCCAGGTTTGTGTCTTACACATCTTCATGTTCCAGGACTTAGTCTTCACAGACTTCATAGCATGCTTACCTTTGGCTCTTTTGAATCTGCTATGACTATATTGTGAAGTATTTTTGCTTCGTCTTCCGTATATACATTAATAAAATACTAAAGCGGACTAGGAGGGTAGTTAAAAGGTTCATTATTATTGTACTGAATAGTATTAAAAATATTGCATTTTTATAGAAGTCAGTGCATAAACTCTGATGTGACATCCGCTTTCTCACTCTTCCCATTCTTGGGGAATATTATCCACCAAGATCTAACATTTTTCCAATGGCTCTGATTCGCAGAATTATGACGTAAAAAATCACTGAATGTCCAATTGGACGGGGGCTTATGTTTTTTAAGAATGAAAAATTGAAGCGTTTCATAAGAATATGTTCGCATAGTTCCTGTTATCTCTCGTCAAACGGAATGGATAACATTGATATTAATAAAGATTCATTGTATTTTTATTTTATCATTTGAGGGAAAAATGAATAGGGAGAATGAAAAAGGCCTAGTGTGAAACGAAAACAGTAAGTAGCGACGAATGCTAAAGAGAAGGATGATGTCAACATGAAGTGTTTTGCTAGTCGAAGAATCACGTAGATAGCTGCGCATACCCAATCTTAAGATTGATGACTATTGATGATGAACCATACTATCGTGTATCAGATTCCTCGCAAATGCAAACAAGAAATGAATAGAATTCCATACCTGCCCCTTGGAAACTTCATGGCTTTTTGTTCCCTTTGAATGAATTCAACGTAGCAACGGAATGTTTCTTTTCTTCCAACGTCTGATGCAATCCTTTTTACCTTTTCCTTTCGTGGTCCAAAAATAGAAATTCTGCAATCTCACAGCTGGATGGAGGTCAAGATGGATGTCGAGGACACTCCAAGCATTGGGAAGTCAGTAGTTGATATCTTCGAGGAGATCTCTTTGCCCACGATCTCTTTTCTCTAGAAATCCCATTCACTTCAACCTATGCCTTCAGCAGCCCCTTGATCTCAGCATTCCGCCTATCGCTAGTTCTTTCTCATGGACCCAATTCCCCTCCTTCAGTGGTCCTTCTCTCGCATTATCATATCGGATTCCCTTCTCGGGTAGCACTTAACCATTTGTGCTTCGGCCAGTGACGTCCTCGATGCTTTATTCCCTTTGAATTGTGGTTAAATCTTTTACACACAGCATCCTGTATGTGTCCCTTCAAGGGATTCACTTTTTCTTGCTCCTGCTGGTATTACTAATCTAAAGATTAAATTATATAAAAATGAGTTATGCGTTGATTCCAAAGCGTTCCACTTCATCTGAGATTCCTGCTTCGAAGTTTTCTCTGTTCCTTTAAAATGTACCCAAAAAAACAGTTGTAGCTTTGAACATTATGTTGTCAATATACATTTATTTAAAAAAATGTATTTATAGATTAAAAAATATAACGACATTACAGTGTGAGTGGGGTTTATCCTCCGCTGCTTTAAAATCTAAAACAATCTGGTGAAGCTATCCGCATCTCACTTTTAGTGTCTTTCTTCGCCATCTTTTTTCCGGTAATTTTTCACTTTCGGAGCCACTGTGGTAGCTGAGGAACTTACTATGCGCTCAAATACTCGTTGATATCAATTTTATGCCATAGATCTTTCGATTTTGTTATGCATGTAATTGAAGCTAAATTTAAAGTTGCGTTTCAGCAGGCAGGGAAAATCCTTTATTCCAAGGTCTTTCATAGAAAAACACTATTTCAAATACGTATAGGCTATATATACGCTAAGTAGGTAATCTATCTTTTTGATTATGTCATAGGTATTGCGCGTGATGGAAAAACTCTTTCCAATGTTTTAAAATTAACCGTGATAACACGTATGGTAAATAAGAAAGTTTTTACTGCATCTTTCTTTTGTCTAGACAGATTTATTGTATATGTGTATATTTATATTTTTAACTAAATTAAAAAAATAGTAGCGGATCTAGGAGAATGTAAACCCAAATGAACCATAGTTATTATCAGATTCTTTACTGGGAGGCTTAGCTACATTTCATGTAAGTGCGTTGCATTTGCAAATTAAGAGCGCAATATCACTTGGACATTAAAGAAAGTCACTCGTCTTTTCTGCGCTCATAGTTTGGCCTCTTCAAACTTCAGTAAACCTCTCCGATTTCTAAAAAATTCTCTCATCATACATTAGAGTCGCATTTTGCGAGCAATAATCCTCAATGGACCACGTTAAAATGGCGGAGTTTGCTAATCTCGGGGCCACCATACGAAATACTGCAACATTAAAGCGCACCGACCAAGATATCCGGCGTCAGCCCCACATTTACGTAACGCGAAATTCGATTTCATTTCTTTTTTCCGGTTTGATTTCAACGACGCGAACCGGAACAAAAGTCGGCACCCCAGCAGGGAAAATAATCTCGGTTCTTTTTTCCCGTTCTAATTGCGATTGGATGACTTCCAGTCGGTCCTCGCGGGAGACGAAGAGTGAAAAAAATTACTTCAACTCTCTCCGTGAGCCTGGACTCTCACGGAGTTTGAAACATCACCTTGAAGAACTCCGTGAGAGAGCCTCCACAACGACTATAAAATGATGGAACGAAAAAGAAGTAGGCACCCCTTCCCATGCACGCAAGCTCATTATAAACCAAGCACTTCCCTAATTACCTGACGCCGAAGTGTCTTAATTAATAGCTCGCGCCGAAAAGTAAATAAACAAAGGCCCTTCTCTACGCGTGACTTAGGATCCCGTTAGGCTGGAGACCCGGGATTTCACTGGCACCGAATTTAAGGACTGGAAGAGCGAAGTTTTATGGTTGAGAAAGTACGTAGGGGATTTTTTTCTTTTATAGGGGTGGATCGTGTCACGGCCACCATAACCTACGCACAAATGAAAGACTCCTAACGCTCTTGCGCGACGTATTTTTTCAAAAAAAAATATGAGAGGGTTGCCTCCTGATCCTTTTTTGGTGAAACAAAAGGTGAATGAAATTAACCCCCTCACCCGACAGAAGGATTTTATTTTAAGAGCGTGAGCGGGGGCTACGAGGAGCCGTGTAGAAGATGTTCCTGTCGGAGTGCAGTAGCTACGTCGGAGAGGACAAAGGATGTCTGGTGGAGACCTTTCCGCGAGGCAGAGAGTCGTGCAGTATCTCCCTCCCTCTCCCATAGAGTGCCCTTCCGCGTGTGGTAGTCCTCCAGACGAACCCCGGACCCCCGACAAACCCTTATCCTCCCACACACGAGTCTGCACACAAAACACCATCTTCACTTCTCTCACTTCCTCCCTCAACCAACGGCCACCTTGTTTCGCCGGTCCCTCCCCAGAATCCCCGTCGCCCGCGTCGAGAACTGAGAGCAGGCTCCATGCGAAGGATTGAATTGAATTGATTTCATGCTCTGGGTTTCCCCATAAGAGCAGTACATAAAAAAAATTGATAAAGTTTGCAACAAAAACAGATACGAAAGAAACAGCTAGCAAACAAGTCATCAATAATAAGGCAAAACTATAAACAATAACAATAATGTCAGAAAAAAACTGAATTACAATGGCTACTCATCACTGAAAACAATCCCTACCGACTGGGGCCATACAGCTATCTTGGATGGCCAACTGCACCGGACGATGCCAAAGTCAAAAGGTATTCAGCTTCGATTGCTCAGCAGTTCCCACCTGAAAATAGCTGTCGTTGACAAAACAAATAACGCGTCAGGAATGACGTAGAGAAACTCAAACATCACGAAACCAGAACTCCTCGTAGGTAACATCTTAAGTATCAATATATATATTTTTAAGACCGGTTTTTTACAATAGATATATATTTTTCATCGTTAATTTATTTAAATTGGAGGGACGAGTGAGGCCCTACAGGAACCCTCCTGGCACATGTTAGATTCCTTTGGATCCATTGTACCGACCCACTTTGTACCTGCCCTCCACTTGCATACAGGTTTAGAATCGTTATCACTTATTATAAAGTAAAAAATCGAGATTGGTGCATAAAATGTTTCAAATTTGAAATATACAACTACAAAGAGATCCTCCTTCGTGAGCTATCGTTTAACTTAGTCAAATAATATTTATAATAACCTCTTAGTTACACTCGTTGCCAAAAGATATCTCAGAAAAATGCAATGATAATAAATCAAAATAGCTTTACAGAGGAACTTTGTATTAGATCGACATGAGAATAATCCAATGACTGACAATCCAATGAATCCAATGACAAATAATCCAATCCACCTGATGATGCCTGTGGCTACTGACCTGAACCATTTAGCATCATATTAAAGCGATGCAATCACGTCCATTTGGAGGCCCGTGCAGTGTCGTGTTTTTTTATATCGTACCTACTACGTCCTGAGTAGTTCCCGAACCGATCCAGTTCTTCTAATTCCCACATCAATGAGTATAAGTAATGAATATATTAACGCCCTTCATTATGCATATCGAAGTGTATGTTGAACTGTACTTAAGTATGTATATTAAAGACGATATGCTCTGTATGGGCATTTTTTACGTATTCGTCATACAAATATCATCAAACTTTGAAAGGAGTGGGCATCAAAATGCCCGTTGGTACCGAATGGTTAAATACGAAAAACCTCAAAATCTCAGTATTGCAGTTAATTCTAATTTCGCATTTTAAGAAGCCCAATTTGACTAATATCACCCTGCGCTCCTGACAAAAACTTTTCTGCCCGCAGTCCCTTTGCATAAATGCTCTGCTCGGCGGTGGTCATTTTCGCCACTCGCATTTCCGGGAAGAGTTTTATTTGATTCATTAGCATAATTGTATGGAATGCTAGTTTATGCTCATCGAATATGTGTGCTGACGCTCGCTGGGACCAACTTCTCTTGATATACTTCGCGTCGAATTAGCATCCTGGATCTCCCAAGATTCTCGCCTAGTAGCCCTATCAATATTCTATTCTAACCTTTTTCATGCATCCTCAATGCCGCATCCAAAAAGTGTAGTGGATGTCCCTCCCATGCCTGCATTCTGAAACCTCTGGAATTGTTTCTCTTATCTCCCTCCACCAGGTCTGTTGAAATATTATCCCCTGCAATTTCCTCTCAGGATTCTTCCCAGTCACAATATAATCGCAAGTGTTCGCGATCATGACTGTGTTTTTATTGAGGAGGGTTTTGAAGTGGATACTTTGGTAAAGAGAGTCGCTTCACGGACCTCTTCTGCTGTTATTAAAACGGTCGTTCGAAATTTTTTCTTGCCTTGGTTTGTTTCCGCCGCAGGAGAAAAATTTTGCCATTCTGGAAGCGCTATTAGTAAAGGAATTTCTCCTCCAATTCACTATACCTGTAGTTCTATGATATCACAAGTTGAGCCAAAGTCGAGCTTGATGCTATTTGTTGACTGACTGAGCTTAGTTAGTTTGCACACCAAGCAGCACCGTCCTTTCGTGAAAAAGAATATTTGTGGCCGCATTGTCGAAAATAAACAGTCAGAAATAAAAAACTGTAATTTGAATCGGTGATTATAAAAAAAACTCATAAAATACATATTAAAAAGAGTTCAGTCGCGCAAGTAGTTAGAGGAACGCGATGTTCAACGTCGGTGTAACAATATGTAGAATTTTCACTAACATCGTAGGGCGGGCAAGAGTAAAATTCCTAGATGATAAAATGGGAGATGGAAACAGAATCTGAAGAACAAAGTGATAAAATATGTATCTGAAATTGTAAGAATTTCTGTTCAAAATAAATACAAGCTATCCTTATGCCCATCCAAATCTACCCTGATCGGTGAAATACGCGTGATGATCATTGTGACATATTTTGCCATAGCTTTTGAAATTTCTCGTGCAAAAACTAGAGATTTTGTCGTTCATCTTCGGTTAGGAAAGTTTTGTACCGATCGATACTCAAGCCTTCCAATTAATTAGAGACATTTCTTTTTGCACAGATCATTCAGTTTTCAATTTAATGTTACTGATAAGATTAGCTAAAGAGCTCAGCCTCCATTCACACACGCATGAGCTGCCCAATATTATATTTATTTCTTTTAATCCCTCGATCTTTATTAGCCGTGGCTCGGACATGCCGTCTTTTGCTTCCCACTCATACACGCTCTCCGCTCTCCGAAGATAGTGGCCCTAAACGGCAATAAATCAGAGGCTGCGGCAGAAATGTCTTCCCTTTAGAGTCGAGAACATGGTCGACGCTGAGCTTCTGTTTCTGGCAATGAGTGGCGCTAAGTAATGCTTGAAACCGTACGAGGTTATGGATTTTCCTAGTCTTCCTCCTCGAAATGCTGTACATTAATTCTCCCACGTGGATTTCAAGCTTCGTCTCATGATGTACGACATGATTTCTTAGCTTGAGCCACTCACCATTGTCTCAAGAACCGTTTGAAATTCTCCTTCGCTAAGTTTAATGGACCACAATACCGCCGGGATACGGTATTATCGATCGCTTGCAAAAAGTTGAGGCCGACCGATTTTAAAGCGTCCTATACCTAACCCTTTTCCAGCCTGGGATATGATTTCAAATGTTTTTTCCTTCAGAAGTGCAGCTATATTATGACTTGGTAGTACTCATACATGAGTTTAAATTTTCTGACAGTGGATTTCTAAAACCTCTACCCTATCAACTGGAGATATTTCATAATAGTGGCCTTCGTTATTTTCCTTTATGCACTATAATTTTTCATGTACAACATTCCACAAGAATAGGCTATCACTCAAATTGATACATTACATTTTACAAACATAATTTACCTAAATAGATCCAACAATATTTGTATTTAACTGTTTTCACGACAAGAAGAGGTTTTAGGTAGACAAAAAATTCCTTTAAAGTTTCGACTAAGTTTCCCTCTAAAAACGAAAATGCCATCGGAAAACTTTTCATCTGTTTAACGCGTGTTCTGCCCGACAACTATTTTGAATACTTTGTTTTAATGGAGATTAAAATATTTATCGTGTACCTATATTCCTTTAGTTAATACCATGTCCAAAGGTCCTGCACTCGATCAGCTGATCTTAATACTTTAATTCCGTAAAGCCAATTTTTAAGCACTACACTAAATTCTTCAGACAATGCTATTCCTGTAAAATACTACATAGTATCAAGCACCCAAAGCCACCACTATCATGATTGAATGGAGAGTTCTAAGAGTATTATTGAATGTTATGTAATTCCTGTAAACAATTTTACAGCATTTTAAAATAATAATTATTATTATTATTCACATAAAATTATCAGAAATTGGTAAATCATGGTGGTGTAATTAAAATAATGAGCCTGAAAAGATTGTCATCAGCCATCACTACGCGTAAAAGTAGTTTCTGAATTCATTGAGTAACTAAGTAAATGAGCACTGAAAATAGTTGCCAATAAAGCATATTATCACGATCATAATTCACAAACACCGACAAAGGCTTAAAAAGTAACTTATTTTTATTTTCATGGTTTTATTTCACCTATCAACAATGCTGAGGGCCAACCGTGGCAATTTCTAGTTTATTTGAATGCCACTGGTCGTCGTAAAGAAAATAGTTCCGAAAACTTTGCGACCAGGCAATACGTGAGGATCCATTAGAACGTGAACCAAATCCTAAGGCTCCCGAGAGCCATAAGTTCCGAGAGGCAAGAACGCACACATGCCTCCTCTCCGACCTAACAAAATAGTTGAACACGTCAATCTCCCTGGATCCCCCATTCTACGTCATTTTCCACCCGTCCTCCTCCCCAAGGCCTGGAATCGAAGCCCGATCACGTCCCGATGCGGGCGGAGGAGATGGGGGAAGCGGATCAGAAACATATTTTTCCCGTCGTGCACCGCGAAAGGGGCATGCACGGGTTGCGGACTGCGTCTCGGAATCCCCTGAGCCGACGCCGTCATTTCCGCCCTCTTCCCTCGCAGAGAGGGCACCAGCGCTTTGAAATCATTCCTCCCTTTCTCTCTCCCTCTGAGCTTCCCTTTCTCTCTTACCACGCCCTTTTCACATTGAAATGGATGTCGTTGAAGTTCCTCTCCGGGTCAGTTCCTTTGAGACGTGCGGCATCAGAAGACCCTTGCATTGCACCACCTTGGACCGAAATTTCTGGAATATTCTGCAACTGCGAGTGGCGCAAGTGAGTCGAGAAATAATAAAAAATCTCGACAAAAAATCTTTGTTGTCCGAGACGCAGCTTTGGGGATGAAAGTTACGTTTTAACTTCAATCAGAGAATTTTAGTAGCCCTTGTGGTCGATCCCTTTAACCTTATCTAAAGAATAAAGCAGTTAATTATTTTAGGAAAATTTGAAATATATCTTATAGAATTGGCTGTTTTCAGATGTACCCATTTACATATTTTTAACTTTATTTATATTGAGTCGTAGCTTACACATTAAAAATCCCATTTTATGGATTCAAAATACTTAGCCTCACTCTGAGGCTCTCTTCAAACTATTTTGTGCTCATACAATGGGATTTTTAGTTCTATTGTGCATTGAGAAATAGTACTGAGTAACAAAATATCAAAAGAAATGTGTTTATTAGACTTATAAGTATTATTTAGGAATATATTCCTCAAATTCCACACAACGACCACTCACTGTCTCTTTTTAATGCAACTATTCGTAGTCGCATTGCATTTGTCACGGCATAAAAGCAAATGTTAACACACTTTCATTTTTCTTCAAATATTCTTCTCCCATCGATGATAGTGACTTTATACAGGAACAAGGGGAATGCAAAATAAACTATTTTATTGTGAGTTTCGTTAGTATACGAAGGTAAGGCCATACACTTGGCATTTTAACTAAGCATGCTTGTTTTATCATGATCAGAATAATCCGTGAAAGAGTTTGGAAAGTTGATAAAACACTAACATTTGATGTCGGCATAGGTTTTAGCTCGTTGTTCAATGGTTACTCCCGGCATTAACATTAATATTAAAACCCAAAACGTTAATTTTTATCATTCCTTTAATTTCCCTAGCTGTCGGCAAGGCGAAATAATAAAAACTAATGAGCGAGGATTCTCTCGCTTTTAATTAATTTCACCACACCTCCCCGTCACACCTCAGAATAATGCATAAAATAAAACAAAACACGCCCGGACACCGTGCGATAAGTGACAAACTTAAAAAAAAAAGAATAAAGAGTGAAAAAAACTTTTCCTCTCCTCCTCAGAGGGCGCGATAAATAAATAAAAGAAAGAAGTTGGGAGGAACCACCATTCTCTTTTAAATTACCTTTTTCACTCTCCCTCACCAAAACTCTTCGTGAACCATTCTCGCTTTCCATTCTCATCACACCCCTCTCCTCCCCTCATCCATTTCCTCCCACTCCTCAAACTCCCGTCCTCGCTCTCGTCACCACCGAGCAAACCCTCTTCCGGACGTTCCTATAATTATCTCCGTACCCGCATCCTCCACTCCTCACGATGGCTTTAAAATCCCATCCTCTTCCAGTCAGTCCCTCTTCACTCTTTCAGCCTTCCCTTCCAATGCTCCTCCGCGGGGTATGGCATCCTTCCTCTCACCACCGAGACGGTCCCCTTTGCATCTTCCCCCGTAAGTTTTTCCATCTCCAAGCCCCTTCTCTCCCTCTCCCTATCTCCTCCTCTCGGGGTCTTCCCAACGAAAAATTCTTTCATCTTTGCTGGTATTTCCCACTTCTTCCAGCGCCGTGGCCACTCGTCATCAGTTGTGAATCCAAGGTATGGTTTTTGCCACAGCGCTTCTTCCTCTCATCTGCTCTCGCTGCCCTCTTTACGTCTCGTTAAATCCTTGAGCTCCGCATCCTCTATTATATGTTTTGCCTTGTTCAACAATATCGCTCCTCTGTTGTTTTGTTGCCCCGTCTGAGTTCCTTTTACCTCATTCATCGTGGCCTTAAACGTTTTCCATTACATTCATCGCCGCTATTTTTTCAATTAACCCTTCAGCCGATCATGTTCATGTGTCATTTGTGTTTTAGTTTCATCATAGTACTGATATTTTTGAACATCCAGCTCTCTCAAACCTTTATATCTACCGTGCTGTGATTATAATCTTCATGTTTTGGTCCATAATTAAAATATATCGTTCTTATTTTCATCCTGATTTCAAGCTTCTGAAGTTTTTTTACTACTGTCGCATCAGTTTCGGAGGAAGTTTCTAGTTAGCCTCTCGGGTCCATTAAACGTCATAATATGCTGACTATAGTCATGGAATTACTGACATCCAACTAAATATAATAACGCCAATTACGTCCTCTTCAAAACACTGAGGAAGTTTTTTAACCCTACAGGTTCAAGTTTGTAAGTCATTTATTTTTATAATGGACTTGATATAATGATATTATTTTCCCTCAAATATCGCTACGCGATTCAGAACGATTTCAAGTCATTTCCGAAATGACAAAATTTAACGCGTTTCTGTAAAATTTACCTTCACATTTGTAGTATAGTTGTGAGCATTTCATTGTGCAATACCAGGTTCCTCGTCTTCTTATAATTGACAACAACCATTCATTTGTTTCTAATCTTGCCAAATAGACTATATTCAACGATGCCTTAGGTTTACCTTCCCACTCAAGTGATTCGCTTTCATACAAATCAGTCATTCCGACAAATAATTTGTTCCTGCACAATACCGAACTTATGTAGGCATCAAACACCACCTATTTAGCCTCAATACGATGCAATGTCACACCTAATTGCTTTGTCGAATCTATTTCATAGTAAAATTTGATTATAAAGTATTTCGACTGCTAAGGTTACGTCGCAGCGTCTTAGCTAAATTAGCCCTAAGCTTAATTTCCAGACAAATATACCGACTGTCCTCGAAGCTGATTTCGACCCCGCAACCTTTGGACTGTCAGACCGCCACGACACTGAGCTGACTACAGAGGTCGGCTATTTCATCTCGGTCCCCTAGATATTGGCAAACACATTCTTTGTGAGTGATCAAATGAAGCGTATCGGCGCCTTTTTCCCTTGTATCTTGCATACTCTGATATAATCTCTACCCTCCACGTGAAACAGTCCAAGAAAGATTCTTTGAGACTGCGTCCCTGGACGAAAATGTAGGACCCGGAGCCTGGAACCTCACCCTCAATACGCTCCTATCTCTTGCCATTCGAAGGCCAAAACGCCATTTTTCGTGGAGACCTTTCCCATTTAACCCCCCTTCGACCCCATCGGCTCCTTCCTTTTCCTGTCATCCCTCATCTTTGCCATGGAACCCTCTCAAACTGAGCCAATATTCCCGAGCACCTGAGAGCCATTAACCCTTACTTCACCACGAGGTCTTAAAACTCCTTCTTCACTATCCTGAAGGATGTTTTCCCATCAGCGTAATACGTCTCTTATCCTTTTGCCTCTCAGTTATTGTCCCCATCTAAGGGTATGATCTAGCTCCACGCCGACCTTCCCGTCATCCCATTTTTCTGAGTCCATTAGCTCCCATATCACTTCTAGGAATTGACCTGATTTATGTCATATTTCAGATGTAATTGAAATAGCCATAATCATAGCCATCTTAAATACCACGTATTTAAGGTCTATGGAAATAGCCTTTGAAAGAAATGACTATCGTGGTGCACACTTTGCTTTTATTTAATTACATTCAGGTTGAGACAAGAAGATGATATTAATTCAGCGTCGTAGCTAAGAAAAGTAGTTAAAACTTGCAATCATGATGTCTTATTCTTTTAATGTCATGAACATGTTTCAGAATATATAGTTCTCTTTAAGAAATTAACACTAAACACTAAAAATATCTAAGCTCTGGAGGATTGTGTTTGAAACAGTCGAGATTATTTCGAATAGGTAACCAAGGAGTCACGTGGTATAAACAAGAATGGCTCGCAAATTTCATGATTTAAAACCGCAGATTATAAACTCATACATTGTTTACGCTTGTGTTTTACCTCATTTGTGGGATTTATTTCCGAGAGAGATGAGAAAAACTCAAGTGAAAACAATTTTTGATGTAGTAACGAGCGATTCAGAGAAAAAAAATTGCACACCATTCGTGTTTGTACACACGTGACTCCTTAGTTACCTATTCGAGATAATTCCGAAGGTTTCAAACACAACCCCCCTGGGCAGTGAAAATCTCACCCAAGCAGAATTTGAAAGTGTAACTCCGTGATTGCCTCGGTATAGTAGCCACGCTTGCTCATGATTAAATATTTTACCAATATTCAGTTTAATCAATATTATATTAAAATCATCAAACTGCTTATAATGATAAAAATATTTTACATTACTGCCGTGCGTGGTCATATTTTATTCGACTCTCACTTAATTTATTATTATAGTTGACATATCTCAGGCCTTTCGCCAAAGGTATATTTCATTAGAGAGAAAAACAAGTGACTTGCTAATTTTACTTTAGGTAAAGCTAATCTACACCCGGGATAGAAACGTACGAAGTATGTACGACGTCTGAAGAAGATGTTTTACATCAAACACCGGGATTTATTTCAATATCTACAACGGAATTGCTGTAAGAATGGGAGAGGAATGCCTTGTATGAAATCTGAAGTGAAGGTTGTTAGAGTAAAATAAAAATGTCAGCTAATAGGAGATTTGAGTGGAGAACTACATTAGGAATGAAGACCGGTGATGAAAATTGTAAATTCACCAGATTAGTGTTTTTCTTTCAAGAAATAAATCGATCCCATAACTTTAAACACGAAATTATAAGTCATAGTTACATTTCCAATATTTATTCAAATTTTCAGTAATATTAACGTAGTGTATTTTAGTTTTTTGAAGTTGGATGGAAAAATTTTAATCAAGCACAAAAATATTGAATATTTATTGTCTTCTGACAAGCCTGGGCTTGTCAGTAGGCAACAAGTATGGTCTTAGCGAGACCAAATTTTTCATCAGCTAATATATTCACCCTTGATTGTACTAAACTGTGCTACTTTAATAAAGATGTATATCAAAGGAAAAAATTAACGTATCTAATCAAAGTTTATTGAATGCAAAACACAGCTATTCATGTCCAAGGTGGATTCAAACCTGCGACCTTTAGGTTATTATGCTGGCAAGGTACCAGCTTGACTACGACGGCCGGGAGAATTTGCTTTCGTATGATTGGATTAAATGTGTATTACGAGAGTGGGAGAGCATTTCAACCGCTTTCAAACGTGTATTAGCACGAATGTACTTTGAGGTCCAATTCCAAAAATAAATTTCTAGAAATTTTGCGGTGGATAAGAGGCCTTTGAAATATCCGAGTCGGCAAATTTGAAGGGAAGAGAGAAAGAGCAACATATTGTAGAGCAAAATGAACTCGATCTCGATGCACCCTTACAAATACAGTATTTTAGTTTCAATGAGGTAAGTTTTACTTTTTCCTGTACCTCAATGTACTCCTCATTTGCTTTTAAACTTCCACCACAAACCTCTTTTAATGAGACAGCATGCTTGGCATCGAAAACTCATTCAGTTTGTTGGAATCTCATAGAAATTCTACACTTCATTTTACGACTTTCGTGACGCTAAAAAAACAGTTGGTATCAATGTCCATGAGGTCATAAATTTTTGAATACGTGGAGCAGTTGAAGGATAATTAGGGCCATAAGGAAAGCTATCACGTTTAATATAGTCTCAAAGCACAGAGTGCCTCAACATTTTAAGAGATTCGATAAGTGAGATGAGTGAAAAACTCTTAAGCTCCTTAAAAATACGAATTTAAGGAAGATATTTTTCAATTACCTCCCTCAAGATTTACCGGCACGCACCCCATTTTTGGGCGATATTGATGACGCCTCTTGAAAATTTTTAATTGGTTTTACGAACAAAATGGTTAGAACCTCGTAAAAGGATCGTATTTATTCAATATTTCTTTAGCTAAGTCGACTAACCGTGATTATCAAAATTTTTTCCAGCAAAAGAACACCATACTTTATCATACAAAGATAAGGTATCCAGTTATAATTAGGATAACTCTTATGAAATATTTGACCAATGATAATAACTCGATTAAAAATTGTTTGTACTTGTTTCACATAAGGATAACGCTGGTTTTTAAACCGAGGTTAAAAGTTTGATAAAAAGGTATCCAACAACAAATATACTTCGTCTTCAACGCCGATTCTCTCCACATACTTATTTATTTCTTTTCATATCTCGCAAGTTGAAGGAGAATAATGCAATGACGTATATCATTCCATTAACGAATAATAAGTAAATACCTGGTGTACAGCCCTCAAAACATGAAATATCATGCATTTAATGCTATAGTTTTCTTAACATAGATGTATTTTGAGCAGAATTTAATGAATATCTGAAAGTGAGATGTACTCTATACGTCAGTAGGTAACAGTTCATTGAAGGGACCAATGGCAAAATTACCGAAAGGGATTGATGCAGCCTCAATACGAAATGAAAATTGCACATTTGAATGTTTGGTGGAGATCAGGTCGTGAGCATGTGAGTGGGCGTGCATTGGGAATGAATTAGACCAATTACTGGTCACAGAATGCATTGCAGAATACGAGAAACAAGTATTCGTTTTCTGTCGGCTGGCTCAAAATCAAAATTGCTTCGGCATTACTGAAATTGGTTGAATTTAACAAACTGGAGATGAGATAATGGTATGACATACTTCATTTGAAGGATTTTGGTTCCCTCGTGGCCGAGCGTCACTTCCAAATCTCCTAAGTTCAATAATACTGCGATGAGCGATAACCCCTCCCATTTAGATCAATGCCCTGAAATTTTCTCCCAATGGAAAAGCTTTTCCAATGAAGATACCTCCTTCGCAAAAGAATAAAATTAGCCGTCAATCACATTGAAAGACAACCCACAACGTTTTGGTGCTTTTGTGATGATACTAGCGACGTGGAACGCTGAAAATCAAGAACAAAGAAAAAAGTTGAAGCCATTGTCAAAGCTTTATTTAAGATCCGAGAAATTCCATTACTCTGGCCATTACTAATGGAATGTTTTCCATTCCAAACACGTTTCCATTTTATCGCTTTATTCACGTGATCTTCTAAAGAGAAGACACAAAAATATACGTGGAATCACCCCATTTTTCTTCTTGTAGGTGACTCAAATACACTTAGTTAAAGATTTTAAACAAATAACTCTCATGCGAGTTCGAGTCCCAGGAGAGGAGCACAAGAGCATATCGTGGAAGAGGGAGCTATTTATGGGGATCACTATATTTCAAAAAACACTATCTTATCTTGACTCTTTTTATTTAAAAAATCTAATAATATCAGCCTACTTAAATTGTACGTTCACATGGAAATTGTAAATTTATAGTACTTGTGTTTCAGTAGAATAGCAACTGTTATTTCTATGGGGTCAACTTAAGCGATTGCAAACTATGCCTGAATTCAGTCTAATGTTAGAGAACTGGCATGTTTTTTAGCCATCAAAGTAGAAAGATCAAAGTATTTCTTTCAACAACTGTACTGATGATAGATAAAGTTTTAAAAAAACAATGAAGATGTCGTAATTTTTCATTTCAAAGCTGTCTAAAGATCGGAATAGCTCCAGGTAAATGGAATCTGGTAAGAAATATTCGGTGAATATTTTGCAAACATATAAACCGAGACAAGTTTTAATGACTCTAATTAAAAGTTATGTAGCGTGCCATAAAATGTATTTTAAACGTAATGGCTGCTTGGTTAAGATTCATTTACCATTGGATACGAAGCTATAATCATTTAAATAATTCTGATTAAAAATACTCGAAATAAAATTCTATTCTACTTAAACTAATGGTTGTAGATATTAGAGAGAGCATCGACGGAAGTAGCGTTCTCAAAGACGTCATGGGGATCTCTACTTAACGTCCGTTCCCAAGGACAAAGTACTGAACACTAAGTGCTGATCACTAAGTGCTGATCACTAAGTGCTAACTACACAAAAGTCAAATATGGACTATTATTCCATGTGTCTGCGTCTACCTTAATAATAAACGAATACGTTTTCATCATCCACGTCCGCAATTTTAGAGTACGTACTTAAAAAGAAAAACGCTAGCTAAAAAACAAGACTTCCATCATTTCAATAATAAATATTCTATTTTAATAATGTCATTGGAATACTGTGTACAACTTGTATTGAGTCTAGTTATTTCTGAGTCCTCTACCACAATATCTGTTTGTTTGTCAATCAATGTGTTGATAAGGTGAACTTGGTAATGAAGTATATGAGTGTTAGCTCCTTTCTTATCTTTTATGAATGATTTTCCAGTGTCAGTAAACCCGTGAGTGTCTTCGAGGATTGTAGCAAAACACTAGATGGTTTGGTTCCAATCCCAGAAGTGGGATAGGAACCAAAGGCACCAGAGACTTCCGATGAATAATCGAATACCCACCAGACATACTGGACTGCAAATATTCTGTCCCAATAGTTGAATTTCGGAAAAAAGTTATTGAAAGTATTGGAAGGTATATTAGTGGATTGTTATAGGCTGGGAGGTGGAAATAATTCCCCCGCATTGCAGTTCCGTTGTAGTTTTCCCTCTCCTAACTCAACCAACACATTCTCCCTACTCACTCTCCACTACTTTTCTCCTAATTCTCTCTCCAGGACTTCCCTCCTTCTCCCTCTCCCCTCCTCCCCCTTCCCAACCTCCCCTCCCTTAAGCCTCTTCCCTCCTCATCCCCTATCCTGTCCTTCCCAACTTGAAGCTGTAATCTCATCCCAAGACTAGTCCAACACCACCGCTTTGCCTCCACCACCCTTTGTCTCCCTATTGTTGTCAATCCGGCGAGTTAGTAGCTGGATTGTGCCTCTCCTCTCTCTCTCTCTCTCTCCCGTCGTCCATCTATTACCTAGTTCCCCCAAAAACATCGGTGGGGGCGGATTCACATCGGAAAATTTGTGGGATTCCGTCGACGCGTCCGAACGGGGTGTTTTCCCCGCTCGACGGTCGACTCTGTGATATAAATCATCCTCGAAATTCGAGTTTGGTCCTTTACCACCCGGGGGGTGGGTGGATCGTTATTTGGTATTGCAGGGAGTTGTTGGTCTTCCCAGACCTCAGTCCCGGAGACGCTTTGACATCAGTTAAACCCCTCAGATCCATTCCTTTCTTCAAGTATTCAAAATCCATCGCCCGAAATTATTTTCCTCCCTTCAACGCTCCACACTATTTATCCCGACAACCGCACCATGTATCGTGAAAAGTATTCTACTGTACTTTTTTATCGCCCTTATGAAATCAAGCGTGGAATAGAAAAGGAACAAATAATAATTGCCTTCAACTACTGCGATTAAAATTTTTAGTGTAAGAGGAGTTGATAAGTACCTCGAAACTATGCGTGTATGGCCAAATATAACGATTCTTATTCCATTTAGGCTCAGTTTGAAATGATATATTGGTAAGATTTTCGATCTGACAATAATCAAAATAGCCCCAAAAATAATTAGTTTGGAAGAATGGAGTGAATATAGTGTACAAAATGAATTACCTAGAAAAAATTTTTATTGCTGCATAATATAATTAACAATCACTGACCAATAGGATAAACAAAAAAGTAAATAACTGCTATTAGAAATACATTTCAACTGAATTTATAATAAAATTATATCATTGTTATGGCAGCTTAGTATGTGTTATCACATTTTTTCAACCATTGCGAAGCTAGTGATATTGAACCTCAGATGTCAGATTTTTTTACTTCAGATGCATGTGCCTAAAATAAAAAAAATAATTTCTGGTGTTATTAAATGAATAGCGCGAATGTATATCTATTTCTTAAAATATTTGAAAATTGTGGAGACCCTATTTTATTTCTCAATAACTAGAATTGGGCAAGAGGGTTTTTCATCTGAAGAATTACTGATCATTAGATGGACTCGATGCCGTAAGCCTGGACAAAGTTGTGAACTCTCTCAATCTGAAGCAAAATTCCTTCCCATTTCTTCTGTTCCCATTCTTCGTTCGCCCTTCTACAGGTCCTCAGTCGGCTCCTCTGAAAAGCGTTCCTCCTGAGACAGTTCTCTCTCTTCCCGTGTGATGCTTACCCTTGTAATATTTTTCCCCCGCTTCAGATTTTTCTAAAGCGCGTTTTCATCGAGAGCCAATCAGACTCCGAAATACTTTCTTTCCACCTCCGGTACTTGATGCGCTCCTCTTAAAGCCTTATTCATGTGATTAGTGAGTAATGCTACGCAGACACGAATTAATTATATTTTTTATGCCAATTAAAAAAAATAAATACCGTTGATTTTCATGCTTCGCTCTCCTTGAATTGCATTTTTCATTTCAGTCTTATCATTCAATTCATTCTAAAAATAAAAATTACTGTATTGGCCACTTTACACGAAAAATAAACTCTATGTTGGTATATCTTGAGGCTGATAATTTAATTATTCGTATGAATGGAAGAGCACATCTATCGACTTATATTAATTTTTTTCTGAAAGAAATTACTTCGAGGGGCTTTCCAAACATAAGTATGACTAATATTTCTATTCTTCTTGAAATTAAAAAATTAATGTAATGTCTCTACATGTTAACACCACATCTTACGGTGTGTCATTACTCGGGTCAAAGCATTACTATCCTTTAACTAATGATTTTTTAACCGGAGTAAATTTGTAAATGTGGTGAATGTTAGCAAAACATGGTTAGGAGGGATAAAGTCAGAATGTCATTTCGTGAAATAATCTTCTATCAATCTTCTGTTTCTTTTTTATTCCTGATAAATACAATCCATGACTAACTCTCTCACGTTTTAGATTCATTTATAACCATTTTGATTTATTTTTCGCCTGATTGATAGTGATATCACGAATGGAAAAGAGTTGAAACTATTATTAAGCTGCTTAAAACGTTATTTTCAATTAAAAATCTAATACATATATATTTTCAATTCATCGAGTTTAAATGCCTAATATAATAAATATTTTAACGCTTTATCACCAATTCAATCATCATTTAATTTCCAAACTTGTATTCCAAGCACTGGATAAATCCCCTAGTCCTGCTCAATTAATTCTCGTCTGGATGGACTTGTGATTAATAGTTCTATATTTGATGAGTGGATTTACGGTTAACAATTGTTGCATGTTTTTTTATAAAGGTGTTCTTTTTCCAGCAACCTCATTTCGAACGCTTCGAATTTTAAACCGTATTCCTCCGCTGTCTCCTTTTGAGCTCTTTCTTCCTTCGGTAACGGGAAACGGTTTCGATCCATCGCAATGAATCCAACTTCCGATCAATTCCTTTCGAGTAAATTGTTTCCCGTAGCCGTCCGCTTTTTAACACTATCCTGGTTTTGCTTCACGCCCATTTTTATCTCTCCCTCTCTCTCTTTCCCCCTCTCTCTCCCTCTCTTTCTCTCTACCTCTCTTTCTCTCTACCTCTCTTCCCTCTCCCACGCACGTCACATATTATGCTCCTGCGAAAAAAATAATAACGAAATCCGTTACCTCCTTGTAGTCTTCAATAGTGTCCTCAATGTCCATCTGGCAAATGAGTCGTTCTTACCCATTCAATTCCGTGGAGTACCAAAACAACTCTTACAAAAAGATAACCCTAATTCTCTGCTTTTCTATTCCATTAAATCACTAAGAATTTCCATTTCTCTATTTCAGCTTTTTCACCCATCATCATTTTCTTTGTTCGGTCTTTGTCGACATGTTGTCAATATCATTCTTCTTATTCAATTTTGAGTCATTATTTACCCATTTGTCATCTTTTTTTGAAGGGTATAAGAGGTTAGTTAAATATTTTTAACATAAAGTTCTTAAAATAATGTTCAGTCAATTACGTTACACTTTGTATAGGAAATTAGTTTCTTACCCGTGTGAATTAGGTTATGAAAGAGATTTGATATTACTTAACTCGATTTTCGTACAAAATAATTCTAGGTCAAACTTTTTCCATAAGCACCCAAAATATATTTAATGGGAAAAAATAATTTTAAATTTGTAAAAAGAAATTCACCGTTTTCAAACAATCTAGCAAATGCAGCGCTAGTTTCTTCCGTGCATGAACTTTTCGTTTATTCTTTTTCTTCCGAACGATGAGAATAAGTTTGTATTTTAATGGGCTTTCACGTTCATCTACCAAATATCCCTGTGTGTAGTAGCTGACCTCTCAGTTAACTCAGGTACGCTAAACGAACTGCTGTAAAAAGGATGCAAGATCCCAACGGAGTGGAGAACGGTGATTTTTTTATTGGAAAATTCCAATAACAACAACTCCTTGGTTATCCCAATGGGCTTGCCCGTGTAACCAAAAGTACCCTCTTTCAATGGCTACCTGGTAGTACTGAGATTGTAAACATGAACTTAGCCGAATTGATAAAAGTTCCCTTCACGAAGTTTCCGCTGCATAATTCCTCCGAAACCTTGTCCTCACGAGATCAAGCAGCCAGCCCTCCTCTTCTCCACTCGACTTCGTAAGCATTCAATATTTCACGTGCACGTCGCTCACGAACGAACTGAAGGATTATTCAGCTCTCCCCCATGCATATTCCTGCTCACTCACCGAAGGGTCTCCCACCCCCCCAACATGCCTAAATCTTTCCACGTCCCGTCCCCTCTAAAGCAAAAGTTAAAATTTCAAGTTTCGCCAACGACAACGACGGGAGGTTGTTCAAGGGTTCAAGGTCGACGGAATGTCGATCTCGAGGCAAATTAGGGAGGGCTCGCCTGAGTTGGAGGGAAAGAGGTTGAGGGCCAAGTTTTGAGGGTTGAGTTTGGAGGACGGGGGTACGAGAGAGGACAGGGCTTTTTCCCGGGGAACAATGGGGATATTAAAAGCGAATGATGTCTTTCACCCCTGGGACAGAAACGCTCCGAAAAACCTCCCCCGGGGAGCCAAGGTGGGGGTTCAAAACCCAACCCCTCTCGTCTCTCGACCCCCCCACCGACACACACTGGCTTCCCCGTCGAGCTCCGGGATACAGCTACGTGGCATGTGTGTGTTAGTTAATTCATCGACGCGATCAAATTTTGTCTCCACAAGGGTAATTAAGCCGTGAATTTTATACCAGACTTTGGGGATTGGTCGATAGGCGAACGGATCCTGTGGACTAGCCGGGGAAGGAGAGTGAGGCTGAGAAAGGAGTCGGGGTTGAAATGGAAGCCTTTATTATTACCAACTTAATTCCACTTGTGCTTGAGTTTTCAGGCGACGCCTTGGCTCGATTGAAGAAGCCGGTCATGAAACAGGGGCGACCCGCGAAGAGCGTTTTCCAAGCTCAAGTAATGAAATCAGCGGTTCGATAAATTTTCTCGTGCTCGAGGGAGGTATCTCCCTCGATAATGTCAGGGATTAAAGAGTAGAGTGCTTGTCAGTTTAGGAATCTAGGCTTCAGTTTCTCAAACTAATTTATAATTAATCAAGAGGT
Organism: Platycnemis pennipes; assembly: GCA_933228895.1. Classification (NCBI taxonomy): domain Eukaryota; kingdom Metazoa; phylum Arthropoda; class Insecta; order Odonata; family Platycnemididae; genus Platycnemis; species Platycnemis pennipes. Next base: position 44,700,965 of record OW121854.1, on the reverse strand, counting down.
AGGGCCCAAATCCGGCATCGAACTAAAAACATAACCTCGATAAATTGATTATTATACCCCATAACCCTAAATTTTTGTGAACGAAAATATGTTTTCTGAAAATGTATCAGGTATGCAAACAAATTCACTAGAAATTGTCTCAAATATAACGCCATTTCGGTTGTTACCCGCTCTCCTAATGAACGTTAACTCGCTCTCCGAATGACGTTATGAATAAAATCAGAACACACTTTGTTAAATGCATTTTAACCATAAAGGATATTTTCCACAAAGTTAATGCGTAACACCGTTTCCTCAGCTCCTATGTTTTCTCTTTGACAATAAACTTTAAATTTACAATCCTCTTAACGTACACGAGCATATAATTACATTTCTTGCACGATACGCACTTTTTGAAAACTGCTATAATATTCATCGTCTCCATGAATATATTTAATGATATAGAATTGGGGCTAAAATATGGTCTGTTAGTTGATTCCAGATTACTGAACTGACAGGCTATCCTAATCATGTGTAGTGGTACAGCAACTCACAATCAGTCGTGCACAAAGCATCCTGGAGCATTCGATGTCTGCATTACAATATTGCATTGCGTTTGTCTTACCTCCAGGATATCAACACCTCGCGCTGCATTAATTTGTAATATTGCAGTGTCTTGATGAATATTCTGATTCTTATTTCTGCCAATACAACTTGAATGTGTCCTTCCATATGTTATTTTTCTCTTCACGACATTATTCTTCCTCATTTCATTTGCATTGCCCACCTTCTACAGGTGAAATAAATATTTTTACAAAGTTAGATAGTTATAGCATGTCAGGCGGGGGATATCAAAATTATACAGATTTCAACGTGCCATCACATTATGTGTATCAGGTTAATGGTCATGTATCAGTGATAGGTTAATATAAAACCTTATATACCTAGGGCTCTCAAGTTGAAAAGAAGTTGTTACTAATTCATGACTTGAATGAATGTTACGAATTCAAGATCACTAATGTATATTAAACAGTCTATAGAAACTTTTTATAATAGTACCATGTCACCTATTTTTAACCATGTATTAAGATAATTCAAAACCCTACATTTTCACTACATTCTGATGATCTACTACTGAAAATGTTTTGTGCAAAAATAAACTACTATTTGTCGTCTATTCATTCATAAATTAATTTTTTCATGGAGGACGAATTGCGAAATATCCTTGTAGATTTCATGATTAAATATCTGTCAGTTGTTTCGCTGCTAGTGACTTGCCAGTGAACGCTGCATGTAGTGGCACTTGAGTGCTGTTTCAAATGTTTCCAACAAAAAGAATGAAAGACATGTATCACCGAATTAATCCTGGGTATTAATTTTATGCCAGGGAAGAATAATGAGACTGTTATCAAAATCTTCCCTGCTCTCCAATTACTAGTTGGAAGTATCCATCCCGAGACAAAGCTTTCTTGCCCCGATATTTCTTAGAGATGAAGACAAATATAATTTATCGAGCAAATATAACTTCGGGTCTCGTACAGTTCGACACTCGATCGATGTGATATCGATAAAGGAAGCCTCGAGTGATGCACTCAAACACGCACACGTCGTCTCCTAAAGCTATCGCTTCAAATCGATCCTTTAGCGAATACGCGTTTTGCATCCTTGCCCGCGAAAATTAAGAAAATTTCGCGACGGAATGAAAGGGACTAGTGAGCAAAGGAGAGGGAAGGATAGGAAAGAAAGGGCAAAAAGAGAACTGGCAAGCCCTGCCCCCCAACCAGTTCAGGCCACCACAGCAGTGACACAACCACTTGTGGCCCTAATTGGGAATGAGCTTGACAAGCTTCGCGCTGTTGGTGGCAGATTCTGAGGGACAGTGTTGCGCAGGGAACTCGTGTCAAATGGTTTAAGGCAGAGCAGGGTATAACCTAGGAATTAGTAACCCACGGAGGGCTACTGAATAGGATATGAGAGTACAAACACCTCTTTTCACGGTCATGAAAAAAGTGGAAAATTGAAAGGCTTTTGGCGGCATGACAGGCATGTAACTTTAGAATCTCCCTCTTTAAAAGTTATTTGTTGAAAAATAACACAATTTTTCTTTCATCCTTCCGCCTTCAATCGCAATCAAAATTTTCATGAAGTAGATATTTCTCTGACTGGGAAGTTTAAATTTTTTGATTGACATAAAACCTCCGTGAAATTACTTTTCTTCCCACCTCATGATTATTTCACGTAGTTGAGTTCAGTTACTTTTCCGAATAGAATCAAATTAGATATAAGAGATTTTAATGCAATAATTTTAGAGAACACTAATCATTTAATTCATCTATTTTTAAAGGGGATAAAATATTTATAAGTTAAAACAGAATTATAAATGTATCGTCTCCTATATTCTTCAAACTGCCTACTTTTAGCTGAAGTCTATCTCATAAATAGGTAAACATAATGTAACTCTAGGGGTAATGTGAATACATTGCTAGCTTTATATTCCTGATACCGCTCAATTTCGTCGTATCTTCTATTTTAGTAATTTATAAAGCCCATATTGGCTTGTGCATACAAAATGAATTGAGACAAGTCCTCTTTCATTTTGCTGCTTTGAGTCTATTCTTGGTAAAAACCCCATTTTCTGTAAAAGGATTCAAATAAGGAAAAGAAATCAAGCGGGTAATTAAGGCTAATCTCAAACATAAGAGAGACGGAAGGAATTTGGGTGAATAATTCAATTTTGTCCCCATCCGAGAATCTAATTTCTACTTCCTCTTCGAGAATTAAAGAAAATCCCGGGCCTCGCCCAAGAAACCGTTCATCTGCTTTGCCAAAGGACAAATAAGCCGAACATTGAGGACGAAAAGAGATGAGGGTAGGGTAGAAGTAAAGGATACAATGGAGAAGGGTTCGCAAATTTTCCAGAGTTGAAAAAGAGCAGTGATGCATGCGAAAGAGGTTCCACTTTTATGTCCACCCGGCGCGTCTATATCTCTTGTTCTTTCCCTCTCTCGTAGGGAATGTCACGAAAATTCCAAAAAGAGTTATTTCCAGTTGCGCGTTTTCTGTGTCTGGTAGGAAGGGTGAAATTTGGTAGCGAGAGAATGCAGTGACTACTCCTGATCCATCCTATTGAAGTCGAGTGCTAGGTCGTGGAAGACTCCCGTGGGAGGAGAGACTGAAGTTGGTCAGCTTTGTAGGCTAATTGCGCTGCTGCCGGCGGGAGATATCACGCTGCGGTCTCTTCGCAAATGAGTTCGAGGGGTGGGTTTTATTTTCTTCTGTATTATTTTTAACAGGCAGCATATTGGTCCTATGCGCAGTAGATCATCTTTATACTTTAATTCTATGATTGGTTAAACGCAAATCTCAACTCGAAGTATCTTTTGGCTAACCTCTTCTTATTTACATGATTTTACTATTTTACATTATTCACAACTTGCTTCGTGCATCTCATACAAGTTTTCGTCAATCTCCTCTTCCCCATACGTCTTTCTTGATATGTTCGGTTACGTTTACTTCCTTTCTGTTCAGACTTTATAGAAGTTTTCTTTATTCTACTTTTCTAAAAACCAATAGAATTGGGCTCATCAACCCTAAGCTTGATTTAACATAACTCAATACCGCAGTCACCTATTCAGTAAGCTCTTCATATGAACATTTTTCTTCTCTTCTAAATCCTTCACTACTTGCTGCATTTACCTTATACGAGGTCTTCCTTCACCATTGCGTCAAACACATAATAGAAGGTCCCGAATCCAATATAGGCCATAGATTACGTCCAGCCGAACACTTGAAATCTGATTTTTCTGGGACCATATATTTCGATAGATTTTCTGGGACAGATGCACAGGAAAATAACCTTATATATGACTTTTACACGTCTTTAATAGTAAATGGGCTTAATAGTTGATGAGCTTTATTCTAACAAACCAGAATGACCTTTTTTATGAAATTGGAATAGTTTGGAAGACCTCTGCTTCCAAATCAACAAATAGTTCCTTCATTCCTTTCACCTTTTTCTTCTTCTCGTCATTTGCACCGTGAGATAGCTTCATTGGAAGCTGTGCCGTTGGAAAAAGCGAAAACTTAGCGTTTAAGTCTCCGTTGAATTTTCTACAGCGCCTTGGGCTTGCGTTTATCTCCGTTTTCCACCTCTATGAATTCTAATTGGCGTTCAAAAAATTCGCTTCCTCTCACACATTCTCGGAAATTTGGTGGAAAAACAATCCCTCAGCGCATAATGAATCTGAAGAGAGGAAGTGTAGACCGTTCACTCTGCGGTCCATTTAGGTCCACCCTGCCTCATTTTAAAACCAAATTATGTGGTTATTTACTTGGGAACCGTATGTTTTCACCAAACTTGTTTGATTGCGATCATTTTATCGTGAAGGTTTTTAGTTCTTTAATATTAAATTACGAATGCACTTTTTTTCGGCAATGGTCTTTTTTATGAACAAAGTTATCAAAAGTTAGTCCCTGTTTAATCCCATGTTTAATATTCAGATTATTTCAAATTCAGGCTCACTTTAAGAATTGAGTGAAACACTCTTTTCCCTTTCCTGTTATACAAGGATAATAACTTTGACTAGCAGCTTAAATATACTCTTGTTTTTAGTTTAAAGTTTTCTGTTTTGCATTTCTGTTCTCTATTTATTCTGATTCAACAACACTTACGGACTATACGTATTAAGATAGTATGTGCTGATAACTATTACAGCACTATGCAATTAAAATGCTTATATCAAATTACATATATCATTTTATCAATATCGTTATTTCACAGTAGTGTCATTATTATTCTGATAACTATATTTCGAATGAAGTCGTCTTTGTCCAGTTTATGAGGGACGGAAATTAATTTAATCATCAGGCCACTAAAGCATTCGCATTCTAAATTCAGAGGAAAATATCATCTGATGTTCAAATGATGGTGATATAGTCAATTTTTTAAATATTTTTATTTATTTTTCGATTGAGCTGATAAAATCTATGCAATAAGTCAATGATTGTGAAATACAAAAATGAAGTAATTACAACTCATGCTAAGCAAAATACAAATTTACCCGCTATTGACCCTCTTACTTGGCAAGTGCTTAGCTGGATAGTCTCGTCAATGGAAATCCTCTTCTATTCGTCCATTTTGCTGCAGTAGTTTCTTCCTCATATGCATTGACCTTCAATACACTATCCACATATGCGTTTTATGTATGTTTAACCATCTCGAATATTTCTTACTTCAATGCCTTTTACTTCAACCTCTATATTATACAATGGCATACTTTGTCTAACTCTCATTTTATGTACGACAATGAATACTCAAATTTCCCGATCCTCTGTCTCATATACATTGACCTCCAATACACTATCCACATATGCGTTTTATGTATGTTTAACCATCTCGAATATCTCTTACTTCAATGCCTTTTACTTCAACCTCTATATTATACAATGGCATACTTTGTCTAACTCTCATTTCATGTACGACAATGAATACTCAAATTTCCCGATCCTCAGTCTCATTATCTCACACGTCACAAGCAGTATTTTTTACCATTCGCAGACGTGTACGAATATGAAATATAAACCCTATTCCTCCATGCTACGGCGTCGGTGCTCTGAAGTGCCACTTATTTAGCCAGCCATTAGACCTGGTTCTGGGGCAACGCAATGCTCAAAGCGGCAGTGATAAAACGCAGTTGAACGAGAGCGCGAGAGGGCTTACACGACCCGGAGCGAACGCGGGATGAGTTCATTGGTCGGAACACTTCACTGAGAGGACCCTGGAGTGAGGATTTCTAGCGTCGGACAACATGAGATTCAATGGCCAGGGCAGGCGGTGTTCAGTCCGTGCCGTGTGCAAAAACGACCACGGTGACACACGGTCATCTGTCCCGGTACTATTCCATCCGCCTTAATTACATGCATGAATTTTCTTCTCGGGCCGTACTAAACAAACACGCGACGTACAAATACCATTTAAATTCCTTAGTTTAAGTATGAAATCTCAAATACTGTTCTCAAAACTTTCACAGGTAAAGGCTTTCAGGACAAAAATAAATAACTCTTTTCTACCACTACATAACAGTTCCGACAACTTACCCAATAATAAATAGAGTATGACTAATTTATTGAAGGAATTAGTGTCGCGTCAGCAGATTAATAGTTATTTCACAGTTAAATATAGAATTTAGTCACTTTTTCACTACATTTCCTGATATCTCGTTGGTTAATTTAGGGATTACAATATATTTATGAAAACATGAGGTTAGGCGTTAACAAATGCAGTCCAAAACGTTAAATACTTAGAGATTGATGTACTACCAAAGGAGCTAATTAATTTAGTGGGACATGTATTAATCTGTTTTGTCGGGAAACATCGAGAATCATATCCAAAGCTAAATATATTACCTGTACTAAATAACTTTGTGAGGGTGACAAACAATGAAGGTCTTTGGGTGGACGAAATTGATTTTAAAAATTAGGAGAAGACAGCTACGGGTGGATAGATTGGGAAACCATAGGCGATCAAACTTTGACTGTGGTTAATTCGGGAAGAACTGGAGGAACTGGCTAAAACTTGAAGGAATGAATGGGAAAAGTATATGGATTGAAAATAGTGAAAAACGAATATATGTATGGAGAGGAATAAAAATATTAGGGAACAGAGACCTAAAGAAAATTTTTGAGGAACAAGTGAAGCACTGTAGGAGCACAATCACAACCTGTCATAATCCATAGGTTAACAAAGTTAATAAATACATTAAGATTAATAGAAATGGTCAGTCCAACGGAAAATATGGCCCGAGAATGGAGCCGACTACAGTAATCAGGTTGATGACGTTGCCCTGGCAACACAAAGGTCGCTAGTTCAAATCTCGCTTTGGGCGTGGTCACTGTATTAAGCCCGGCTCGCACGGTGCGTTTTTCTGGGATGGATTTCTTGCGTGGAGTGCTGATGGGTGCCGTGCGTGCTCGCTTGCTGGAAACGCTGACTGCTGCGGGCTGCCCTGACGGCTAGCTTACTTGATTTTGAGGTTAGGTCCGTTGCTATTTTCCTTACGTGTTTTGCTGATGGCTATTGTTGCCGGCCAATCATCGTTCAGCTTTGTATTACGTGATCAAAATAAAGGTTCTGCCTGGTTCTGATTTTAATAGTATTGCATGGTCGATATTTTGTTTTAAAATGAGTGCAAATCTATAGACTAGGGATCAAGTTGTGGTGCTTATCGAAGCATCTAAAGAAGAAACTTGTTTATTAGTAGTTCGTAATCCGAACTATCACAATAAACATCTTCGTTCTGAGGCTCTAAGAAGAGTAAGCAAGGAGGATAGCTCGCTACGTGTGAACCGACAACCATCAGCGAATCCAGCCTAGCGGCCACCTTCGGCGCCCGCTTAGTAGCACGCACGAAATCCAGCTAGCTACCACGCAAGGAAAAACGCACTGTGTGAACTGGGCATTAGTCTCAGGATTAAGCCTAGGATATATTTAGATAGATTAGGCGATGCGATACAACCTGAGCTTTTGGAGAACCTTTAAAAACTAATTCCACTAAAACTACTACCCCGGAATAGAATCACATTGCTGCAATTCCTTCGAAATGAAAGATTGAATAAAATTCACTCCTCCTGAGGTCCATCCTAGTGATCTCTGAGAAAACGCTAGGGAATAATATTTCCACTTTCTCGCCAACTCCGCCACCCTTGATGGATATCTCAACGCATTAATTTCGGCGTGCGAGTGAAATCTCTTCGTAAGGTACCGGATTCCTGGCATTCAAACCTCCCCCGCTCCCCCCTTCCTCATTCTCTTTACGGCGAAGCAATGCATCCCAGCAAGGTCCTTTTTCGTCTTTCTCCTCCACTCTCCCATGTAAAAAAATAATCAGTTGCTTCAGAACACGCCAGCAAACGAACAAGCGCAAAAGTGTTTGCGTACACCGACATACGCACGCGCAAAACACATGAAAGCGCTCATGGCGTCAATTGCACCACTTACCTCCGCACGAGTCCTCCGCCGATAATTAGCGATTTTTTTCAATCATTTCGAAAACGCCCTTCGCATCCCCTCAAAATTTTTAACCTTGTCAATACCATCTGTATCTGGTGAAGAGGATATGTGTGTATGTGTTCACGTTCGAGGTTAGAGGAGGTGTCACGGGCCAACCGAGCGGTCTGAGTTTGTTAGACGACGGTGACTCACTGCGCGGAGCGTTGACGAGGGAAGGGCCCATGTTCGAATCGTCGAATGACACGGGCGGGTGAAAAATAAAAAGGCGTCGAAATGCGATCTCGCACAATCATATAAATCCTCCATGTGTCGTCGGCTGCTCTTATTTCTCTCTCCTTCGATTTCAAGTAAACAAATCCCCTCTCATCTCTGTTGACATTTGATGAGATATTCGCAGCTTGGTATAAAAATGAAATCGTTTTTTTTGTGTATCACTCCCCATTCGGACACCTTGATACCTTTAAAATGTTTTTCAGTCACAGTTCGGGAGGGAAATCAAAACTACACACCCGTCTTCGTCGACAGGTTAAGGGAATGAGATGATTGGAGTATTGAGTGAATTTTATTTTTTACAGTACTCGGGGATGTTTTCGATGAATCTAGTGGAAATAATTATAAATATTCTTCGAATGCAAGAAGTAAAAATCACTATCCTAATTTGTATTATTAATAAAGTCAGTAAGTCAATTGAGATGAAAGCGCATCTACAATAAGTAAATGGTTCTTCTCAGTACTAAGCTTATGTATTGATTTTGTAGTCAGCGCTACGAGAACTTTTTCTGTAGTGAAAAAATTGCTTCAGGTTTAGTTATATTTAAACAGTAATTCATAGTCTTTTGACGCATCTGAATGGATTCAGTTGCCAGCAATCTCAATAAAAAAATAAGAATACTGTGGCAGCAGTTTTTTATGAATATTTATATTTCATTCTTCAACATTTTTCATTTGCACTTCATTGCATTTCCTAAATATTAGGCTAACACGTGCATTATTTTTTAATTATCTCAATAAATTCTATCATGCAAGTATCATTTTCATTTATTCTTAATAATTGTCACTGCAAAAATACACTGTTGAGCTCTATGATAGTCTGAATTGCTTTAACTACCTAATGAGCAATTTTTACGTTTTTTCTTTCATTTTAATCACTTAAATATTCATTGCTTCTACTTCTGGTAAACTACACGTATTTGACTTTTCCAATATTTCGTCTATCATCAGAGATGCAAAATATTTATTTCAAAGAACCTTTTCCCAAGTTCCTACGGCTGCGTAGGCAAGGTATAAATTTAAACCGTTTGCCGTGAACTTAATGAGATTTCCACCAAGACTGAATTTCTGTCGGTATCTCGACATTTAAAACTTTCTCTAATTCTCCATTTTCAACTTCCATTAGAAGAAATACCTGCACCCAATTTATTTTCTACCTAAATCACTCGTGGAGTTTAACTTCTTCATTTAAAGTAGGTTAAAAATGAATATATGTCCTATCTTACTTTGAATACAATGGTTTTTTTAAATTATAATGTTCAGGCTCTTTGTGTGGGCCTATATTTTCTTAAAGCAAAAAAAATACTGCTTTTAGATATGTTTTTGCTCATCCTGATGGGTTGTATTAAATTACTAATAGTTGACTCAACCGAACTTTTATGCGTTGCTTAGAAGCTGATTCTTGGTACTGATTGACTTGTGAGCCCATGTTCTTTGAAATGACGAGAAAGTTTACTCTGCGTACGTTTTTTGCTAAAATTAATGCGTTTCAAGGTTTCTGTCCCTGAATTCAACAAAAAGTTCTTCCAAGTAAACATTACATTTATGTAGAGTGTAAGCAAGCGTTTTTTCATCGAAGGCAACTCCTGTACCAGCAGACTATAATGGACGTGAATCCATGCATAGCCTGTGACAGCGTGTAAAATGTCTAATAAAAACTCTCGAATCACTTATCATTCTCACTCGTTTATAGCTGCACGTACCTCCTATAAGGTCAATGGATTACTGTTTCGTGCAGGCCAAAAAATATTCAGAGTGAAAATATCAAAATCAGATAAATTGGTGGAGAAACCAATGAGTCACCAGTTTAGTGATAAAGATGTATGTGAGTGTAACACGCCAAATAGTTTTCCTCCGTGGCGCACGTAGGATTTCCTTCTTGGAGGGTTTCATTACTATTTATGTGCATCATCATAAAATGATATTTAGATTATTATTCATTAAAACAATAATTAAATTAACATTCTCTTTTCGTGAAGGCAATTAAACTATATTTTTCAGCCCAATAAGCAAAATTCTAAACGCTAGTGCAAAACATACAAAACATAGCAAATTATGGGAATGGTTTTAGGGGAGTTTTAAACCCTAAACCCTCCCCCCTCTCTCTACCGTCGGTATCCACTGGTTTTCCTACAGATACCATTGAGTGCTCATGTTCAAAAATCTAATAAACGCTTCATGAAAAGCAATTAAGTATTACCGAAGAACATTTTGTATCCATTCGATAATAGTAACTTACGTAGTGTTATATATCGGTAAAAAAAAACGAAAACTTAACTTTTCAATGATATTCATACAAATCTCTCTTAATAGTTTATGCCTTGGCTCTCATGTGTCTTTATTCAATCTTAACTCCTTTTTATTGATATACAACGTGCAATCGAGTGTGCATTTTCCGTGCATAAACCTCAACCTACGCTTTCCAGAATAATTTCGTTGCTTTGGTAAATATTTCCCGTCAGGAAAGGCCTGAAGAAGTAGCACCTTCCAATCCCATTCTCTTCTCCCCATGAGTGCCCGCGTGAACCTTGGAGAAAAATAAACTTGAATAAAATGAACGAATCGTGAAATATTAGGCGGGGAAGAATGGTCTCCACGGGGAAAAAAGGGAAAGTGATCAAAGGGGCGGGGGTGATTGTGGGTGCGTGAAAGGTTTGGCGGGCGATCGAACGGCCCAAAGGCTGAGGGTGGGGGGAGGATATTGGTGTGACACGCATGGAATAGCGGTAACGTCGCCAGAATTCTGAAGCATCTGGGTCCAAGGCGGGTCGGAATCGGAAGGTGCGGTGAGGGCTCTGTGGGAGGGGGCCGAATGCAAACTTTGTGGGGTGGTGGGATGGGGACCGCGGATAGAAGAGAGTCTACTTTCATCTTTTTATGGCCTCACATCCTGGGGATTTGATTTCTTGCACGGCGGTTACCTTCTTCAGCGGAACAGAACCGAGTTCTATTCGCCCCCACCAATTCCCTTCCCTTTCACTGCGGGAAATATTTGTGGGCAGAGGGAAGAGGAAACGGATGCAATATTCAGCGGGAGAGATTTTTTTAAGCGCTCCCTGGGATGTTTGCCGTATTTTCATTGCAAGACTTTGTTCTTTGCTGCCATTTTATTATGAACCACCGCCGATTTTTACCTTTCCCGCGATATTTAAATCGGAAAATATCAAAAGACCAAAACCCAAAATTGAGATTTGAAGTGTATCAATTATTAAATGCTGCTGCTATGGCTATTCAGATTAATATATACAGAGGAAGGAAGCATCTAGTTTTTCTTTTATTTGGATTTTAACTGTCTTCAAGAATTTACCGTCATTGACACCAACCAATGCAGGGCATTAAATAAACTTGAAGTATATATCCAATTTCAAGTTTTAGTAAATTACTACTCGCAAGGATTATTTAATACAAAATTATCGACGGCAGAAGCCATGAAACACCAGTAAGGATACCGTGATACTAGTATGGTTGGGTGTTTACTAAAAAGAGGTCTTAGTTATGCCATTCAAACAAATTCACGATACCCAGGCAAGATAATGGTGTGCTATTTTACGTTCTGTTGGAAATGGCATATATATAATCCTTCGTTAATCGCCTACATCCTCCTTTTGTGCCCTAATATAACTATAGAATTGCTTTAAATATAATATTACACGCATATATGCCCATTATTTTGCTCCCTTTCGAGAAAAGAATGGTCAAATTTAGGACCTTTATTTGGTGGTGGTCCTTGAAAAGTGGATATTTTTAAATCAATTTTTCTCCCCAATTTTTTAATTACTCTCCCGCTTCTATCAAGTTATGAATGATCTCCACGAATACATATTCTTTTTGTTCCTTGAACTGATAATAGATCACTTGGTAATCTCTTCTACCACATCCAATCATGATTTGTTGTCTGCCCCTTTCTCTCGCATTATTTACTCTTTTTTTCATATGTCTGCTTCGGTATTCTACTCAAATCTATTACCTCGGCTCTTGAGAATAAAAAAGGCATTCATTTCCTACTCTCCCATAAATTGATTATCCAATCACCATCTTCCATGATTCACACACTTCTAACCATGTCCCTCCTATTCTTTGTCAAATGTTTCTCAGTTGCACCACAACTAGTGCGTTCAACTAGCATCTATCCCTAATTTTAACTTCATTCCTGCTTTTATTATTTGTTCTATGTGAATGTGATGCATTACTGACAATCATCCGAGCGAGTTCAAAAAAAATGTATTTGAAAAATAGCCAGAGAGAAATTCTGTGATGTTCTAGAAACACCTAGGTATTTCAGCAAAATTTTACTTGGGTTTTATATTTTCAAAGGCAAGGATTATGCCACACTGTCTCTAAGACACACTTAAACGTAACAAAAATACTACATCAAAGTCTTAAGCGAGACTCGAGTCCGCGATCTTTGGAAAGCCTGAATGGTCCATTGCCTATTTGGCTGCCGTGACGACCTAAGTTATTTCAGCAACTATCATTTCATCTACATCTACACGATACCCTGCAAACCACCGCGAGGGTGTGTGGCAGGGGATGAATATCACCAAGAATGCACTGTTGACATGCAAACAAGCAACTATAGGGTCTCATGCGTAATTTGGGTGGAAATTAAATACTTATATCTCATTATAAAGAGTTTTTAGTATAAAATAAACACCAACTGATGGAGCTATTTCAAAATTTTTAACTCTCAGCTTTCGAAACACTTACCGGTGAATCGACAAAGAGCGATGCCTAGCGCCTTAATGAAAAACATGTCTCGAGCGTAGCCAGCCAGACTCTCTCTCTCTCGTGCACTGAAGAAAATTGATCCCGGACGACCAAACGGTCCTTCATCCTCCCGTATCCCTCGAGTCCTTGGCAACCATCCTTGTGAGGGAAGGAAAAGGGGGAGTTCACGGCCTTTTCCGCACGGTCTAGTTCCCAAAAACTCCCTTTATCTATCAGCCGAGCCATCTATCGCCCCCTCGGCCCATCTCCCGGGCCCTTACATCATCTTACACACCCCCCGACCAGGGCCTTATCCTCATCTTCCTCCATGCCACCGTCCCTTCTCCGTCTTAGACTCCACCCCTTTGTCCCATTCCTCTTTTTTCCCTTTTCACCACATTCCCTTTGTTTGGTCGCACAATCCCCTCTCGACTTGCCCTCCCCCACCATCCCCCATCAGCCATCGCAAAGAACCCCCCCGCCTTTTCTCCACTCTCTACAGTCTTACCCGAGGGAAAGAGGTAAAGGGTTAGCATCCCCCTCCAACACCCTTTCCGTCCCAAAAATCCTTCAACACTTCTCCTCCGCCTTTCTTTCTCCCCTCTTACCGCCCATCCAACCCCTTCACGGCCCACCCTCGGCTTTCCCTCAGCCCGCTTTCCCTCCATCTGACCTCGTCTGACCCTCGTGAGACCAGGACGCGTCCTGATAGAGCCACACGCGGTCCTTGGCGTGTTCGTTTCTTTTTTTTTATTCAGCCATTGTGCGAAACACTTGGCAAATGACCCCGACGGGTCAGATCCCCCGCTACGCATGTTCTCCTGTGATTTATTTGGATCACGACAGCGATCGTGTTATTTTCCCCCGGCCCCGCGAAGTGAGGAAAAAAAACTTCACGGGTTTGATCTTGTCTCACGTCGTGTCATCATGCGTGGGTGCCAATGTCAGTGTGCTTTTTATTTTATCTTCGGTGCAGAGCGCCACGCTCAGAGCAATTTTGTAACGACAGTGTTTGCCTTCATACAGGACGCACTCAACTGTATTCAATATATTTTGTAGCATAAAACACCTCATTACTACGCATAGAATTTTTAAGGAAAATTGAGAAGAATTTTTTTTATTTAAGGACACAAAAGATATGGAAAATAAACAAATATGAGGAGAGAACTTGAAGAAGTAATATTTAAGATTCGGTTTATCGGTCACCGTAAACGTACTTGCAGTTGTTAATAGGCCATTTATGACACATTGACGACGTATCTTCATCTATATTTTACCTTGCAAGCCACCTCATTCAGAGCAATAAATTTCCCCTCGTTGATCCATTTTAAAGCTAGTTCTCTTCAAACAAGGGTAGTTTCTGTTGGATTGCCCCTACTAAACATTGCTTTTCATACATCTTTTGGCTACATCCTTACGATATGTTTCGAAATGTTCACAGCGTAGTAAATTATTATGCAATTAATAGGGTTTGATGTTATTAATAAGGTATACGATATGTCTACAACTACCTGATTTGGATCAAAGCCGCCACCCCTTCAATTCAGGTCTTTATTTTTCCATTGTTTTAACGAGTTTTTGGTAATTTTTTACCTGATTAAATGATTTAGGAAACAAACGCAATCTTTGTTTCTTTCCACCGAAATTTAATTCTAGCCTACAATGGATGTTCTCAAGAAATACTAAAGCCCTGACTGCTTTCGGTAAATGTCGCCTTGAGGAAAACTTTCTCGATATTGAGGTATGCTTACTCATCGATTTGGAGTCGGATGATCTGTTTCCGCGTTATAGATCAATCTAATAACTTTCAGTTTGGAATGTAAAAGCAACTGTAATACTATTATTCTATAATATGAAAACTAAAAAATGGCATCTTGATTATTTCCCTCGGATAAATTCCTCAACTAGAGGATTAAAAGGCTGTTTATCAACAACGGTATACCGTGCTGAGATCCTGTGATCGAGAAACACACGAACTATCATACTGAAGGTTATTAAATAATCGAATAAGATTAATTGCCAGTGTTCCATCGTCTATACCGGAAACTCTCTACTTGACGGAAATTTCAGCCCTTACAATCTTATTATTCAATAGTACGAACGTCTATCACGTTTATTAGTGAAATAGAACATGTACGCATAAACTTCTACTTAAAATATCAATAAGCTATAATGGCTCAAAGTGACTAGAGTAGTTTTTTTCTATTCCAATCACAGATAAGTGAATCTATAGTTTATCTATATATCTATAGTTTTGGTGGTATAAATAAGAGTGATAATTGAAGTATTCGATATAAATCATATCGTTACATTTCGTGGTAGATTATACACATCCAGAAAAACAATTCCTAATCGATTTTTAGCATTTACTGTATTCCTGATACATTGAAGGTGTGTACATAGCATTTAATTGAACTTCAACGTCCTATTGGACCAGTGAAGAAAAGTGTGCGTCAGATTACTTGAAGAAGAAAGCTTGAGGAATGATATAATGTTTTGTATTTGTGCTCTTGTGTTAAGCTATTCTTGTTTCCTTGCACTAAACGATAACCTTCTTCGTTCACGAATAATTGACGATGTCTTCGCTAACTTTATTAATTTTTCCGATTTTTTCCAATTGGTAATAAATTCAATTCAAGACATTTTCAATGTACATTACCAAGCCGGAGTAGCCTAAATTCAATGTGTGTATCATTTCGGTAAGAAAATTAGGGTTCATATTGAGAGCTGCTAGAGGCCGGCAAATTGCATACGTGTGTGAATGCCAAATTGCATAACATTCACGGCGCGCCCGTTGTTATACGGGCACGATGCAGTACAGGTGTCGTAGCGTAGGTGTCGACAACCTAGCACATATCAACCCAGCAGCCTATACACATTATCGAGAAAAACTATGCCTTATCCATTTTTCATATTTACTGTCTGTATTCCTGATATCGTGTAGGTATTTACATACTACTAAATTGAACTCAACGTCCTATTAGAACAGTGAAAAAAGTGCGTCAGATTACAGGAAGCTTTAGAAATTATATCATGTTTTATATTTGTGCATACCTATTGTGTTAAGCTCATCTAGAGTTTCCTGGAATTAGTCATGATTTCATTTCACATTTGCGTACAAACAATTAGGTGTAAAATAGCATTTTTAGTTGATAGTTTCACTTTAATGTTCTCAAAAACGAAAAACATTTTTAAGGCAACCAAACTTTCAATTTCACTATGAAGCATGTGCCAGCTTATTGTATAGATTGACAGCTAAAGGTTGATTTTTAGGCTTTAATTACTGCATGGTAATAACGACACAAAAAGCTTAAGCGGGATGTGCTCATAACACGACAAACCATGTGCCACCTTTACCTTACTCCGAAGGGTTTATATCAAAATATATCTCTGCGCTATTTTACGTAGACAATAATGATTAAGGTTATTGCTCATTTTAAAATTTCAAATAAATCTTATCATAAAATGAGTACTTTATGCAAGCTCAAATGTTGCATATGTTATTTAAAGAAATGGACGGGATTACTACCCCTCTCAAATTGTATTCGTTGACATGTAAAGCATTCACAGAGACATAAGTTTTTCTGTTTTGATTACTGTTTACTTCAGCTAAAAAAGACTGAAATTTTAGCTCTCTAAAAGGTAGCTAAATCAATTTTCAGTCATATCATATGGCAAGAGAAATTAATTGTTAGTTTAAATAATCCAAGAGGAAATTTTTCATATTTTTTGGAGACTTATTGTCAGTGATATTGAACTCAATGCCATGGAAAATGAATTTGGATAACTCCACTTCTGAAATAGCCATGGACTAAAAACAAAGTATTACACAGCACATATTCCTAGACTGATTCTTAGGAAAATGTAAAATCGTTCTTAATCAAAGTGAGATCGATAATACGTGATGCATCCGTTTGTGGAATAATTTCTCATGAACAAATGCGTAGGTAGGCACTTCGTTTTCACGTCGTGACAGGTCTTACCAAGAAGATCTTCAGCCTGTAGAAAAAAGGCAGGTTTTTAAAAATTGAGGTAAATTTCAGGAAAACAAAAGTAAAAGTCAATGTTTTATTCAAACGTTTTGGAAATGAAGTTGTTGCTCCCATCATTGTGTTTGCTATTCTTTCCCAGCCACCCTGAAATCCAAAGGTTACTGATCTTTCTCTTTTAGGATTGCCAGAGAGCATGGGCGAGAGGTTGAAAAGGCAGGAGATTCTTGATGAAAAGATAAAGAAATTTTTAGCGGTGAGAAAAAAGAAATTAATAAAACAGTAGTTGATACATATATATATATATATACTTTACACTACCCATAGTGAATATGGATCATCATGACTTGCTGATTCCATTTCCAGAGCTGAGAACAAGCCTTTTTACTCATGCTTTTTTCCTGCATGCTCAAGTCAAGAAGGTTGTGTGAATGTTTGCGTTTTGTTCTGTAATTTGGTGTCAAGCGCACCAGCGGAAGGAATGGCTCGGGATCTCATTTTCATGGAAATACAGCATCCTTGGATCCTGGGAGCTTCTACCTGCAATGTTCTTCCGCATCTTCGGGCGCTTCCATGCCTGGTTTCTGTTGTGATTTGGGGTTGATTTTTTGGTTGTCCTCTTCTCTTGTGGTGTTTTGAAAGTCTTTCTATCTCTTCTTCTCTCCTCCGGCTGTGTTTATGTGTATGGATTGCCTGTGCGGGGTGCATGAAAGTGTGTAATTTATGTGTATGTTGTTTTCTTAATCTCTCCTACCTTTCCTGGCGTGTACAATTCTCCCTCCTTGCTCTAAGCTATCTCTTTCCCTTCCTTACTGCAGGACTCTCTATGTGTCTGGTGTTTCATTACTCTTAATTCTTGTGTACATTTAAAATTAGAATAACGTATTTCTGGCACAAGATTTCATGCGATCTTGGCTATCTGCTAAAATTACGACATTTTTGTAATTAATGGATTCTTACTCAACAGTGAAACATTGACACAAATCATTTTGTACCCCATTAGTTAAAATTAGTTAAATTTTTACTAACAAGTTATTTTCATTCTCCGTTGTTTGTTTTTAGCCTAATTTGTTGAGTAATTTTTTTGCAGTTTCGCCTATGTTTCACTGTTTACAAAGTGTGTTTCTCTTACGTTCAGTATGTTTTTTATTCTTGATGTTTATGCCTTGTGGTAGCACCGTACGAACCAGTCTTATGTCCTGTTTCATTGCTGTTGACTCTACTAGGGAAAGTAGAAAACTTGAGACATCGTCACGGTCAGCATTCAAACCATCACCATTACAATTCCCATAGGGAGAGACACAGCCATAGGCATAACAGAACACCCAGAGATGAAAGCCGCACCACCGGCGGCCGAGGTGGTGGCCTAGACGGTGCTGACGTTGGTGTCGGAGGGAGGGGTTACGGCACCACCTCCTCCTCCAAGGAAGTGGATAGATTCGCACGTGATGTGAGTGCCGAATACCGTGAACGGTGTCGTTACCGTGTGCCACGAGATGGTGGTGCCGGCGGGAGGGAAGGTGGTGGAGGAGGGCGCGACGGACTCAGGCGGACGTTGTCCGACGAGCCTCCCTCCGGGAGTCTCCACGAGCGGGGACGCCACGGGGGGAGCAGCCGAAGCCACGACCGGGGAGGCGGGATCTCAAGCCGGTCGACGGACCAAAGGCACTTCACGGAGCGGAGAAAGAAGACTGTGCGTTTCGACCCGGGAGAGATCACGCGGAGTAATAGTATCAGTGCGCCGGTGGCTCAGTCGAGCGCGGTGTCCTCCGCTGGAGGGCGCCGGAGGACGCGAGACGGCAGCGGCGAGCGGACTAGTGGGGCGCCGAGCCGTCGCCATAGCATCGCCCAAGAGAGCAAGGACTCTTCGGGGGGTGGTGCGTCGGACGGTCGTGGTTGCCCCTGCGGCCTCGAGGTCGACGGGGTGGACCCGGAGGAAGCGTGGTGGAAAAGTGGGGGTGGTGGGGGGGGGAGATACGGTGGTGGTGGTGGCGGCGGCGGGTGGCGTGGCAGCAGTGGCACCAGATGGGGATCCGACCGGCAAGGATCCCAGGACTCCCAGACCAAGGACTCGGGTATAGACACGAGTAGTACGTTCACGTCGAGCGAAGATTCGAATAGGGGAGATAGCCTGAAGGTACCAACCAGCACCCATGGCGACCAAGAAAAAATCACTCACAAAAGCAATGTGTAAATTAGAAAAAAGAGAAGTGTAGCTTAAATTTACATGACCGTTTACTTAGTACTTACATGTAACGGTCACTGTCTCTTGAGTGAATGATGTTGTTGGCTTTCGTCCGTCATTTTCTGAACTCTTGGTTCATTCAGCTGTATATATGCTTTCATTATCATGGTTATTAAAACACTTATTAGGGATTATGGTGAAAATTTGAAACATGAAGCAGGAATTTGCTTTAGCAAGTATTCTGTGAGCTGGCTTTGCATTCATTTCCTCTGTGCAGCTTAAATTCTTTTCTAACGGTCTGATTCCAACATATATCATTCATTAAATAAATTTTACTTGTAGTTTTACATAGATAGGCATAGGTAATATATTTGCTCGATGTAGATAATGTGGTTAAATAGTTACATAGTCTAAACCCCAACCAAGAATCTAGTGTAGATGATGTAGAAACCAATTGGTAGTAATATGCAACCTGTATCAAGTCAACAAAGAGTTGCTACTTGCAATAGAGTTCTACATGCACTAATTCACTTAGCACAATGTGTTTTATGCTAAGGGATAGAATTGTAACACTTTCTTACTCATGTAAAACTGATCAAGTAATCACTCACTGGTTCCCTATATATTATGAGTCAATATTTAAATCAAGTGCTTTGAATTCCATAGTTATAACTCAAATGAAACGTCTGTAAGCATTTACCTAGAGGAAAAGAAAAATTTGCTCAAAGTAAAGAGAGATAGTATATAGTGTAACAGCTAACATATATTTTGTTTAAGATGGTTTTATTTAGTTTTTATTTTGAAAGCAATTTTTACACACAAGTTACCTACCATACTAAGTTACACACCAATAGTAATTTGCTGTTTTTAATTTATGAGCAATATGTGTACTGCATTTTAATATCTGTTCCAATGCATTTTGGTTCATCTACATGGCATAAGCAGTTTTTATAAAAATACTTATCATACTTATTTTATATTATACTTACTTTAGGGTATTTTTCGTCATCAACCCCAGATATTTTTTGTAAATTAACATATCCACAGCCATTTATTATATTATTCAGTGATCACACACTAACATAAAATACTTCAATATAGATTTTGAGTTTTCCTAGTGTAGTTGATGAATGAATCAAAGCCTATATAAATAATCTGAAAAACATGAAAAAATCCAAGCTACTGATACAAATATATTAAAAATGTTATCCTTTAGAATTGTCATATCAAATGATAAATCCCAAAAGTCTAAAATTTCAAACATAATGCAGTTCAGTAGATTAACCCTTTCACTGACCTAGGCTGATAATAAATTTTGCTGATAGTAAATTTTTGATAATAAATGTTTTTGTGGGAATTTAATTGATGGTAAGAAAATATATTTGATTCATTTCCTCCATAGGGTATTTAGGAATATTTTTGCACATGCAGCCTATTCGTTTCTTCCTGAATAATTAATTCCAAGAAAAACATTGCAATCCACTCAAAACAAGCAATTATTTACTCTTTTTTTTACTTTCAGAATTGCTCTGTTTTATTCAAACCATTTGCACTTACATTAGGCATTAAACATTTTTGTTTTAACATACTATAAATTAAAAGTTTTCTGAATACCTTTATTTCTTCACTAGGCAAACAGAGAATGAATACCTTTAAAGTTCTATTAAATAACTCTATATATTCATAAAAAAACAATATATGATGATCTATCAATAAATTTATCATCAAGGACATTATTTAAATTGGATAAGAATACATAACTTCTAAATTTATACAACTTTATGTACTATAACATACTTACTTGAATAATTCATCTTCTGTAATAGCCTTAATTAAAAATGTAATCCAGTCATCATGAACAATTGCCTGAAGTATTTAGGATGATGTGCATTTTTGCACTCTACCTTCAAAGTATTAGGATATCTCTCTTATTAAAAGGGATTTGAAAAAGTTTTGTACCTACAAATGTTATAATTATAAACTAATTTGATAATGGATGCCATCTCTTATTGAAAGATAATTTTTAGCCTAAATTTCTATCACTGATTTAAAATGCTCATTGTCATATTTGCAACTATTTTTATTTAGCTGATCTAATCTAAATACTAGCTCCTTATCCCATTACTCAACAATTCAGAGCATAGCAACAATGTGAGTGAATGTCCTATTAGCATAAATAATGGTAAACTTTGGGGATGATTGCTTACAAATTTAAAGTATTTTGCATGCTTTTAAGTATGTATCACAATTATTTTTCTAAATGAGCCCTGATAATATTCAATCTTGCTAACTAATTCTTATTATTTTAGTAATTTTTACAAGAAAAGATTATTCATGAAATGGCTATTCAAATAACCTCCATTTATTAACACTTTTTTGTTATGATCTTAATATAAAAAATAACAGGTCCCAATATTTGTATATATATATATACTAATCAACAGTATTTCCTAAGTGTTAAAGCTCTGTGTGATTTTGTAGATTCTTGACTTGGCTGTAAATATACATACTCAGAACAAGTGCCCCCAAGTAAAATCTTCAACATGTGTTCATTTCCAAACTTTTCTCACAAATAATGCCTTGACTCATAGTAGATGCATTTTGTGGGCAGGGAGAAAACTATCAGAATTTTCATTTGAAGATTTTATGATGGGGTATTAGCTTAATATATGTTAATCAGTGTCACTACGTGTATGTTGCTTAACACTAGCTTTTTGATGTGCAATGTAATCCTGGTGGATGGCATGGACTTGTCATGTTTATGTTGTGATTCTGTGATGTATGCATAGGAACACAGAAATAGCAAGCTTGGATCAATATTTTACTGTATTTTGTAAGAAAATTTATATTTGGTCCTATTGAAATAGTTTTTGTCTGCTGGAGTTGATTTCTTAAACTTACCATTTCATTTCACTTTCCAAAATTTTACAAACTTAAGGCAAATAAGATGCAGTTTACATTGACACTGACTGCCAATATTGCTTTCATTAATAACTATTATATGTTCATCTAGATTTCTAAAGCAAACAAGAGGTAGCACATTTATTTATGAGAACAAAAAAGGAAGCCAGAGAAATCACCATTGGGGACTAAAACTATTTCATCTCATAATTCAAGAATGCATTGAATATAATAAATGTTTATCACTGAAAAATAATTGCTATAAAGATTAATTGTAAAATCAATCTTGATATCTTTTGTTATTTAAAAATGGAGGCATCAGTCATCAAGCCAAGTAAAGCACAGATGTTCCCATCTGTTTTGAAAGAATTTTATATGACAATTCTTATTTTAACTGCAGAAAAAATTTATTTTATCAATCTTTCAGTTTTATTGCATTGTAAACATCTTCTTTCACTGTTTCACTAGTCTGCAAGAAAATTTAAAGAATTGATTACTTAAATTCATATCATCATATGCTTGTGTTCAATTTGAAAGCAGACAAAATGATTGTATCGCTAAGTTGTCATCCCATAAATTCACAAAAACCTCTAGCATTTGAAAAAAAACGTAGTTCCCAACACAAAATCCTACTTAATGGAGAATTTTAGGAATAGTCTTATAAAATTATATATCATCATCATAACTGAAATTTTCTTGCCTGCCACAGTATCATTCATTTATTCATAATATTTTAAAGCATTCTTTTTCAATATTCTCTTCTTCAATCCACTGCCAAAATTAGGGCTGGTGTTTATCACAAATGCACTCTGACTTATCAAAATGAAGGCTCCACTACTGTTCCACTGTGTGGGAGTCATTTCCCTGATATTTAAGATGCAACTTAGATTCCTTAAATCAGGATATGAAGCTAAGTTTGTCACATGTTGATTTCTGTATTTATCACAACTTCAAAGCATATTTGTGCTGCCTGCCTCAATAATCAAACTACATTATTTGGATTTGTTTCCTAATGGATTTTTGTGAATGTTAACCAAGCTAAGGATTGACAATTCTTTATATTTTTCTTGTAGATGAGTGTTTGTTTACTATTTTCATATCAGTATCACTTTTAAAACCATCATAACAAAGTGACAGTCTCCTTTTATGAGATGATGCCAACCATTTCTTATGCTTATTTTGATATCAGGTCCAATGAAATTTCGTTTTTTCCCCTCTCTCTCTCTCCAATCCTACCATGGAAAACACAATATCACCTTCATATCTCCTGACACCAATGACCTCTATTTATACCTTCAACCACATGACCCTTCTGAACCTCCTAAACACAGCACCCCCTGTCATGGCAGGTGAGTGCAGATGGGGGTCATCTCATCGGCCATATGATATTGAAGAAAACTCCTTCACGGGAAATAAGCTCATCTGGGTATTCAAGTGCAGCCATTTTGGGGCTGAAAGTAGTTGGAGGAGTTTTGCTGGAGAGTGGTAGAAGGGCAGCCTTAGTAGAGAAGGTGAAGAAAGGAAGTACAGCAGACGTGGAAGGGCAATTACGACCTGGTGAGGGCCAGATTTTCATAAATTAATCTGATTTGAGAATAACGTAGCTATAGTAGAATTGTGCTATCATGTGTGTCAGTGGGTAACTCTGTTAAGATTTTCACAGCTAGTTCAAAATCCTTGAATTAAATAACTTGGCATTATATATGTGGAATTAGGGAAATTAGAAAAACCCATTTAAGGCATTAAAAATTGAGTATTTCATCGATAATTTTCAAGAATTTTCGGCCAACTGAAATGTTTGCATTTAAAAAAATACTGTTTAATTCTTTCCTCGGAAGAAAATCTCCTCAACAGTTATCTGAATCCCTAGTTCTTTTCATAAATAGTCAGACTCATTTTATTCAAATTTTTGTAATTTCCCATTCAAAAAATCCACGGTATGCAGTTGGAATTCATCATTCATTGTTTTGTGCAAATATACCTCTTGAATATGGTTTTTATGGGTTCATCAGAATGACTCCTTTTTCATGACCAGCCTTTATATGAATATTTTTGATCAGAAAACATCCTTTCTTCATATTAGTTTGATGTAGATTTAGTTATCTCTTTTACATTTGTTAAAGGAGTAAAAATTATATTTCATTGTCTCAAAGTCAGTGATAATTATCTAATATCAGTAACATTTTCTGTAAGATGATCAAAATTGGGTTGCATCATTGCACACTGCGCACACAGAATAAGGGGCTGCTGAGTCCAATGAAGGGATACTGTAGAGCTGTTTTAAAGCTGCATAAGAAATGGATCTCCTGTGCCTATATATAGTACCTATCAAATATCATATTGCCTGTGTTTTTGGTAATCTTATAACCTTAAGCCAGAGAAATGAGAGCAGAAAATGCCTGATGATTACTTATAGATACAAAATAAAGGATGATGTTCATGCACTCAGAACAAAAATTGTGTCAAGAAATGTGCATGAATGTACCTATATCATTCATAACAATTCATTCCACATACCACTGGCACAAGATGAAAATATTAGCATTGGAAAATGCCATTTCACACTTTTCTCCTCACTGCGATAATTTATTTGTGCAAAAATTAATAATCTATCACTAGAAATTCATAACAGTATGTCTTTTGGCAATTTTTTAACCCAAGTATTTCATGTCACATTTTTTAAATTTACTGGAGGTTTTGGGTAACAACATTGAAATCAATTAATACTTGTAATTCATTTTTCCTAAAATACTGTGATTTTAGTAGCATAGCAATTTAAAAAGAAAACTTAACTGTGTAGTTCCACATAAATTAATGTGGATGTCAATATTGGTATACCATTAAGACGTGTTCTGGTAGGGGTCATCCATTAATTATGTGACACCAAAGAAAGTGAGGGAAGGGATCTGGCCAGCTGCTACAATGCACAATCAACATGCAGGGGGGAGTCCATTCTTTCATTATGCTAAGAAAAAATATATAATAAGTAAAATCATTCCCTTTTCAAATGATGATCATCATCATGGGTCTACAATCCTAGGATTGGTTTGATGCAGCCCTCCACTCGATTCTTCTATCGGCCAACCTCTTCATATTAACGTAGTTCCTCTCTTTCATGTCCTTTACGACCTGTTCTATGTAACCTGTTCTATATGTTCCAATGATGATAACATAATATTTAGTGATAACATATAACTGTTGAGAAATAAACAAGTTTTTTATTCTTAATTTGTTTTATCATTTACAAAAAAGAGAAGGCTCATTGTCAGCATTACATATTTAAGGGGGATGAGGGGTAGACAGAATATTGTAATGGATGATGAGTGGGTAAAAAATAAGAAAAATCAGCATTACACACAATATATGAATGGCCCCCTACATGACATCTGCATAAATAGATTTACTTTGAGGACAATTTGAAGAACATGATATTGTTTTAGGACTGAGTATAGAACCATTAGTTTGATAGTAGGTACCCATGTAACTAATTTTTTTTACTTTATTTTAAAAACCCAAATTTTTGCTACAAAATCTCTAGCTAGCTTAATTTTATGTGATAATTTTTCCAATTAGTCATGAAAAATTGGGAAAATGTGCGATGCCATGAGACTTCCTGTATTTTTTTTATTTTTATCGATACTTTCCTCATTTTAGTATGAATAAGTATCAACCTACCAATCAATGCATTAGTTTTGTATCAATTTTTGCCTTTGTGATCTCATTTCAATAGCTTTATTTAATATTATTATGCCAGAAGTCTCCATTGTCTTCTCTTCTGTTATATAGCTCTCCATCTTCTGCCACTGTAAGCCTTGCTTTCTATCCACAGGAGATGAAGTTATTGAGTGGAATGGACGATCCCTTCAGGGGAAAAGCTTTGAGGAAGTGTATGATATTATTGCCGAGTCACGGCAAGAACCTCAGGTGGAACTAATAGTGTCAAGGACATTGGGGAGTGTTGGGCCAGGTTTGAGTGATAGACGAGAAGGGAGGGGTGCGGTAAGGATAGTTGATCAGGGTCATTCGCCTGCACCCTCTTGGCACCAGCAAGGCCTCTACCATCATCATGGACATCATGAGTACCAACAAGCACACCAACAACCCTCTTTGCCTCCAGATCATCAGTACTCTCATCATCACCATCATCGATCCCAATCTCACCACAAATCATCCTCTTCCTCTCCCACAAGGGGCATGGGAAGTGGAAAAGGTAATTTGAGTGATAATTATTCAGGTATTTGTTGTAGATCATCTTCATTGATGGTCTTAATCAGCGCACTCCCTCTATAATGCACCCTTGTTGTATTTTTAAATGTGTTATTACTGATGATAAATGGATAATAGTCAATCAACTAGTTAGTTTGTAAATGATAGATTGTTATTGCTTTACTTCTTCAACTTTCTGGATTCAGTGTCTTTGTGAATGCTCTATTTAAATGGCTCTGAAATATTTAAATGTTTGGGTGTTGTATTCTTCTCTATTATTTAGCAATCTTCCTCTTCATGTAATCACAAGACTATTTCTGACAGATCTTCATCCCGATCATATAGGTATATTTCAGTACATTGCCTGGTTAAGCTGTACCAACAGAAATACATATTATTTTTCATTTTAATATATGTTTGCTATGTAATTAGGAATCATCTTCACTATATGTCATGTGTATAGACATAGGGATATAGGTACTTGGATAACAATATGCATGCTAAGTATAGGCTTTCTGATGATTTTCTTTCAGAAGATTCCATTGTTTTGAATGATAAGTATGACTGTTCCCAAGTACAAAACTCCATAACTAAATTACTCTTTCCTTCCATTATTTAGCTGAAGTGAAATGAAACTGACCAGCTTCACAGGGATGAATGCTTAAAGGCCAGAGCAAAAGAAAATTCCCTTTTTTCAAAGTG
The DNA here is from genome assembly GCA_933228895.1 of Platycnemis pennipes. Classification (NCBI taxonomy): domain Eukaryota; kingdom Metazoa; phylum Arthropoda; class Insecta; order Odonata; family Platycnemididae; genus Platycnemis; species Platycnemis pennipes. Next base: position 44,674,018 of record OW121854.1, on the reverse strand, counting down.
GATTGATGAGCTTCTTTCAGTGTTTACAAACAAATTCTTCTTTTTAACCATGAAGTTTCCTCTAAATATATTTTTGAGGAAGTACCTAATTTTTTCATTAAGTTTTTGCATTAGATATTGCTGGAGTATGCCCTGACATAGCTCTGAAACTATTCTCATGCACAGCGCCTAATCTGTCTTTTTAAATGCTATCCTTGGTTGAATAGTGTTACTGAATAATAGTATACCCACTGATATTCCATTCCTTACCAAATTTTTATTCAGTAGTGATTAGCTAACTCATCAACGTAAGTGAAGTGGACAATTCTTTTTTCTGTAGATGGCTACTACTTTTTTCTAATGACTGCTTTGTTAGTAGATCGTAATATTTAGCAGTTATCTTTCTAGGAAGCTGTAATTGTTGGCTGATGTTCTCATTGTACTAACAGACTGTCATCTCTCTCTTTCTATCTCTCTATAACTCTTGATCTCTATGGCTACAACTCATTTTACCTTTTATCCTCAGAAAATGTTAAAGTTACGATTAGAACTACAATTAATTTAGAATTCTTATGCCATTTATTCATTTCTACAGTATGTAGTGAAATACGTCTTGACTGTTATTCTTTTAAAAAACTGATCTTTTTTCATGTATGGGAGCAACAACCTTCATTTGTTCCCAAAAGTTCAAATGGATTTTATTACATAGTTTGCTATTTTGTTTAACTATTTTCAACAATTTATTTCCTCAACATTAGATATAAGAAAGGTAAATGCTGTGATTATTACTTCAGGTGTTCAATTATTCTGCTATTGCACTACAGGAACTGATAGTGTGTATAAGTGTTCCTGTAGAAAAGTCACTTGGCTCTGATATTATTAATTAGGTACTCAGCAGCCTATGCAACTTTAAAATGTTGAATTTTTAAGCAAATATTTTGTGGAAATATCAGTACCAACTGGTAAGAATCAGCATTCCACAAAAACTTATGTTCAACTTGAAAATGCAATTGCCACCAAGCATTGGTAATATGTTTGATAGCACTCTGTAGGTACTCTAGACATTATAAAGAATATTGCCATGTGAAAGTATTCATTGTAAGTATTTATATGGTGTGTTTTCAAAGCTGCGCAGCCACAGTCTGAGAAATAGGTACTATGTAGAGCCTTGATATTGAAAAATGTTATGTGCTTTATATTGTAGTTTTTCAGTCCATTCCTTTTAGAGCGAGTTAAAAAATTAATAACTAGCCCATATTCTTCATTTAAACAGTTATTATCAATAAATATGGTGAGATACACATGAGCAGTAATACAAAGTATAGGTTTATGAATCCCATTTTCTTCAAAATGATAACCTATGAAGGTACATGAAGGGAACCCTGAATATGCCAAAACTACGTGCGTGCATTAAAGCAACCTGCTAGAAGTATCAAGTACAAATAAACCTTCTCTGAAACATTTTGTAACCTCCTTTTTTGCTGTTATATTTGTTTCCGTCTCAGATGAAAAACATCTACTGGAAACTATTATGCACAATATATGAGTGATAGTACATATTCTTCTTTCAATTCCATTACAAATTTTATCCAAAGGGATAAGAAACGACCTTACAGTCTCAGCTTCAAATAAGGGTCAATTTTTAATCCATTCAGCTCAAAAATAAAATAAATCAATACTTCACTAGAAAACATTAACTGTATTTATCATAAATATAAACCTAAATTGCTTTTATAAGGAAAGCTAAGTGAAAACATCTACAGGGAATACAAATAGGCAATGCATATAAATATTTTCATTACATTTGGCATGGTTTTTCATACCACTTCGCAGGCTCTTAAGGAGTTCGCCATTCGTTCTCACTTCTCTTGCAGGAAATGTGTTTTCTTGTGTATAAAATATGATGCTACCAGATGATGGTAAAGCATAGATTGCATCTTTAAACAAATAACATGTACTTCCATCTTTTTATGTTGGCAACTATAATAGTTCGCTACTGCTTTAAAAACCATTAAGTAGCATTCAAAGTTAAGTGTCTTTGCAAAAAGCAACCTTAGGATAATAATGTTCAAATGAAGCAGATCACAGAGATTCAATTATTTATGGAAATCATGTGGAGGTGAGGTCTAGCAATTATTAGTTCCTTGATTTGCAATTTAATTTTTTTAATATAATAAAGAACACCTTCTGTGAACAATAGGCAGTAATATAACAGTAACAGGAGCAGTTTTATATGAAAACTTATAAAGCTTGGTATCAAACTCATTAGTAGCATGAGTCATGATTACTTCAACATCATATAAGTTGAACAGTAGCATTAAATTGAAGGCATAATACCGATGTTATTTCAATAATTGGAAATGATAACACCTCTTCAAGGTTGGTTTGTTAGTTGAGTTCAGCAAATACTTTGCTCATTGGTGTTAGATGCTCACTCATGGATTAGGAGCCAATTCCTTTCCTTATGCAATCAGTAATATCCCAAAATGATGTAGTTTCCAGAATTTAACTCAGCTTGGGTCCAGCTGGTGTATCTCCACATAAAATTTTAGGGCATTGAGTATGTTAAAAAGGAAGAATTGTACGTTATGTATAAACTTTATTCAGGCATTGGGGTGAATAGGAATGGGATCATTAGCAGAATAACAATTAATTCCAGAGCTTAAATGTCACAATACAGATTATTAGGAAAATTTTTATTCATCACCAGTATTGTTATGGTTTTTCAGTGAAAATTATATAATGAATGATAAGGATGAAGCCGGCCTAATTAGTATACACAAAAACTTGGAGGTGTAATCAGAAATACATATCACACATTCCTTAATGTTTAAGAGGCAGATTTCAATTCCATATGTAGGTCTTAGCAGGCGGATTTAAGTTAGAAGGGTATTTAAACATGGCATATATATGGCCTGTTTGGCGTATAGTCACTGCTACAGATGGGTCATATATATGCTGGTCATCAAATAAAGGTTAATGTAATGAAAGAAGAGCATGTTGAGTATATGCCAGTGGCTTCCTGAAATAATTATTGAGTGAACCATGAGAGTAGCTACATTTGCTTGGTTTTTTATTTTTACGTCAGTAGCCCATTTACATTTCAATAATATCTTTCATAGCCTTAATCTTCTCAAGATTCCCAAGATCTCATGAATTAAGAGTATTTTCATTTTTCTATAGTTTCACAATGATATCGTGTTTTCAGTAGAGTTCCTCTCAAGGAGGCCCTAAGGGACTCAGAACTATTGGTCCATTGTGTTAATGGTATCACATTGGTATCAGTGTAACAGATAGGGATATCTCAGTGCAGATGTGAAACTCACATGAAGCTGTACGTACTGAGCACTAGGATTCAAAGTTAAGAACATTATAATTTATACAAAGGAGGTCATTATTGTAAGATACAGATTTTCATCCTTTTAATGACTCTATCACCTGCTCATATGTTAAACTTGGGTTTTGAAGCTAAAACAGAGTGGAACTAAGATAGTGAGTGCACAAAAAATAACTTAGGGAAGTAGCATAGGTTTATTGATCCTTCGATCCATCAAAAATGATTGACCTTGAATTCAAAAATTGTGGATATAAATTAGACTCCAATGGAACTGTGAATGTTATTTGTGGTTAATGGATTCATTTTAATGAGTATTCACACCACCATGTCCCAATAGATTGGTAATTTGATACAAAAAATAATAATATCATACAATTGCTTTGTAATTATGAGATTTGGTGAGTATGATAGTCCAAACTTTTTGTGATACTACATTAAATCTCTAAGGTGATATTTCTTTAAAAAAAATAGTATCTGAGAAATTGAAATAATTTTTAAAGAATATGACTTTAGAAGCAAAGCATATATCATATTACTCCAACAAAAAAGGAGAAATTCTTTTTCGAATAATTGTGTGTACCTAAATGCCTCAGAAAGTGGAGAATGTTATCAAACATGTATTTTAAATTTAGAAATTTGAACTAAAACTAAACTTAAATGTTTTTAAGGATTACAGGAGTGAATCATTTCATCTTATAATAATTTGGACATTTTCATTATTAAAAGGAAGTTGACCATTCAAAAGGAAAATGAAATAATGATGGAATCATTTTAAATGTTGCATTACCATGATTTCAGCCAAATGATAGATTTGATTGTCATGTGAATGATCCGAATGAAATACCATTATGAAAATATAAAATTTTTAGTTCAAAATAATTGTCAATAATAGTAACAAGCACATTAAGAAGGTGCTTTTTCCCCATTATCTGTCATGCTAATACCTGATCAATTTAATATTTTCTTCCCACAACAATGTTCTAACTGAACATAATTTTTTTGTGATTACTCTAGATATCTATGACCCATCAAGAAGGGACATATCAGGAAGAGAGAAGCCTAGTGTGATGGTGACATCACCAAGCTCTCCTGACCCCGCAACAGCTGCATCCTCAGCTGCACGGGGCCTCCGCCATCATCAACATCATCCCCAACATTCAGAGCACCATAGGAGACCGCACCAACAACACAGAGAGAGGGGTGCTGTTGGAGGGAGGTTGCAGGTAAGAAGGAAATAATTTGTTTTACTTATGTGCAATGAAATAAATTTTTACCCCCTCTACAGTAACTATGATCATTATCGGTTCACAATCCTTAGATTTCTTTGATGCAGCTCTCCACTCAATTCTCCTATATGCTAACCTTTTCATATTTACATAATCCTTCTCTTTCACATCCTTCAGTATACTACCTTTATATATCTCATGTGAGGCCTGCCTTTGCTATTCTTCCTGTTCATTTTTCCCTGGACCTTCAGTCTTCATCAGGCAATCATATACCAAATTTTCCTGCAATATACAAGACAAATTTTCTCTCCAAAATCTCTAAATAAGGTGTTACAAAATCATCCCACACATGTGTCAATGTCAAACTTTGCCAAAAGACTACCAGCAATGAGTTTTAAGTAGATGCAATGACAGTAAGTAATCTTCCACTAAAAATTTACACCAATTGCTAATTAATTTGCCCTATTTTTTTCAAAAATATCAGGTTTTATCATAAACAATATCAGTAGTGATGGAAAGGTATTTTTTTTTAATTTGTGACCAGCGCCAGTGTGTATTCTTTATGCCCACATGTCATAATTGCCAAAACATGCAGCTTTGCAGTAAATTTTGAACCAAATGATATGTGAGACACTACATGAGTCACATTTCCATACAGTAGAAAGTCATTAATTCAAATCCCAACTGAAGCCAACCTTAGCATCATGGTGGCATTTAGTTCAACAGAAAATCATGACTCTTGTTTGCACATTGTGACAGATAACTTTAATTTCATTGTTATCTCATGGTCCCCATTTTCTATTAAGCTCAATAGAAAGCCACTTAATATAATGAGTTAGAAGTACAATTCATTTACTCTGAAGAAATTGAGCTGTTTGAGTCAAATGACCACTATACCAGTGACAATAAAATATTCTCAGAAAAAGGGATGGACAAGCCAAATATCTGCTGCATTAAGATTGACTTATTCATGAAAGTTTCTAACCACCAATCTGATGAGTTTTTTCAGCAAGGTTAAGGTGTAGGGGTGTGACTTAGGATATGGGTGATCAGTAGCCTTGGATGGGAGGAATATAGTGGGATGGGTGCAGATATGTGGTGGAAGTTTTGATTGGAGCATTAGGAACTCTTTTCTGACTCTAGCCACAGAATTCTGGGTTATGGCCTTTGTGCTTTGCTCAAAGATTCTGTTCATCTCCTGCCTCTAGGGGCTATATAAGCAATAGCAGATCTGGCAAGGGAACTTCATGACCTATCAGCAGAGCCCACTGATGCTGCCCATTGACATTACCCAAAATCACTACATTTTGGAATAATAGGCATTGTTGGCATCATTGATGCACATGTCATTAGCTTGTATGTCATGCTCACATTTGGCAAATGCTTCAGCTATGTCCTGAGGGTAAATAGTCCATAGAGGGGAACATCCAAAGAGGGTATGTACTTGGAGAAAAAAGGGGGGAGGGCATTATAAAATGCCACGTGGCACGAATCCAGATTTCAGGCTCTTGCCGAATTACTATCATAATAGGTTAGCCATCACTGAGAAGTGGCAATAAAAGCCTGGCATAGGTAAGACAGGCTGTAGTTTAATTTAATTAGATGACAGCTGACTGAATTATCTGACACAGTATAGTTTGTCTCAGGTGATATTATTTGCTTCTTTCAGCTCCCAGATGGTACTTACAAATGGGGGCTTCCTATAATAATTAGATATGTGTCGAATAGCAGATTTATCAAATTCAAATATTGAATAATGACTCAAATATCTCAAATTTCGAATTCATCAAATACTAATAATTCAATTAAGTACTATGATAAATGTTATTCTGCTAATTAATTTTTTGTCAATTGAAGTGCTTTTTAATTAATATGATGTAGTTCATCAACTGGCCAAATATAGGATAATTAACATAATTATTTGATATAACGAATTCTCTTAGCCTAATTTTTGAGATCTCAAATATCAAATTCTTCACATAATTATTTGAGACCTCCAATATCAAATACCTTCTAGTGTTCAAGGTATTTCAGTATTCGCTGGTAGTATTCACACATCTTTAATAATAATGCCTGGATCACATGATTCCTTTTCTGGTCCAGTTAAAGAACAAGTTGACCTTGGAGAGAGTGTATCAGGAATTCTTCCTCAAATGAGGAAGTGGCCTCAATGGCATTAAAGACAACCTCATGGGGAAAGAACCATTAACTAATTGACACCAACCTAGAAAACTAAAATGGTAGATACACTATTCATCACATATATTTGACATTTGTAATCAATAAATCGCTTATAAAAAGATGCATTCATTGAATGTCCCCAAGAATGAGCAGCATTGTGCAAGCTCATAAAATTAATTCAAATCATAGGTTTGATTCAGTGCATTGATAAAAAATTTTAAAATCCTTGTGGTATTAACAAAAAGGCTTGAGGGAAAATATTTACCAATTTGATGTTACTTGAAAAAAAATGTAATAATGTAATAGAATTTCTCTGTTCTGCAAGCAGAGAATGCCTAAATAGATTAGTGCATGCCAATCAAAATGGTAGGGAGAATTCAAGGCCAGTCAGAATTTCAGGGTATTGATTACTGGCCTTGATATTCAGGTAGAGAAAGATATTGTGTGAGTCAAGCATTATATACCATAAAATCATGAATAAATATATCAGTACTTTGATTCAGAAACAGAGAGAACATTCAGAAACAGTGAGAATCACCTCCGAGGAAAGGATATCCAAAAATTGCTTTGTGGAGAAAATAAAAAATACTGCATAGGGAATAAGAAAGCTGCAGTTATCCATGGGATATTTTAGAATCATATTCAGTACTACATCTTCATGATCAGGCCCAGTTTATGACCTGGGTGACCCGGGTGGCTACTCGGGGCAACACAAAGGAAGGGGCACCATGAGGATGGAAAAAGGTTTTTTATTCAGGGATTGGCAACTTATTTCATGCATAACAAGCTACGTTAAGACTTATTTAACTACATAATTTTTATTACTAAGTTTAACTGGTGAATATGTGATATAACTGGATATATGGTTGTGCGAAAACTGCCAACGGCCAATATATAGGTCCACTTACGTTAAATCATTATATATTTGTAATATTATTATTTCTTCAAATCAGAGACAACATGAATGATTTTTTCATCCTCATAAGAAATGAAATATATCACCAACCTTGAGAAAAATACATATTTCATACATTGAACTTAAGTGCTTCAAATATAGTAATAAGGAGAATGAAAATTGTGAATTCCACTGGTTTTATTATTGCTACAACTGGGTTCAGCCATTAGGCCATCCTCAGGTACATAACGGATGTAACGAAGCCATTGTGGATAATGTTTTAACAAAAAAACTAAGACAACGGGCTATCCAGCAACTTACTCCCTTGTTATCCAGCCATCATAACCCCACTAAGTATTGTAACGGGAAGAAGCTTCTCCAAAAGAATGAACGAGCATAAGAACTGCTTCCGAAACGGAAACCTGACCTCCAGCTTTGCACAACATCTAATTGAAGAGGGTCACCACAGTTCCTTTAAACCCCAAATCCTCCATTTGGCCCCCAAAGGCCGAAAGCTGGATGCCTGGGAGCAACAAGAGATTGGCCTCCATTGCAAGGACCCTGGGCTGTTGAATGACATCACCTTTTTTAACCTTCCACCCCTACTTTCAGTTGCTTTACCAACGGAAAATCCACGTCCTATTCAACCTGCGCCTAATCCCTTTCCCACAATTCACCCTCACATTCCTTCCCCCTCCCCTGCCCTGCCTGTTCCCTAAGTGTACATATATAAAGGCACTCGATGGAAACTATTCCATTATGTACCTGAGGATGACCTAACTGCTGAAACCAGTTGTACCAATAATAAAACCAGTGGAATTCACAATTTTCATTCTCCTCATTACTATGGAAAAATTCCACAAAATAAGAACGAGGTCACTAAGTTTTATTTGCTTCAAATATATTTAAAATTCATAATCTTGCAATTCTCATGGAAATGGGCTTGGCAGTTTTCGCACAGTCAACCTTAAAGGGGCTGGCAGTAAAAGGGTTAAATGTTGATCAATTCACTTTTGGAAAATGTCTTCTTAATTCTTCTGTATTACCCAAAAATAAGGGAATTGGTTTCTATACAAGTTGAAAGAGATAGACATAGCAAAGGATTTGACCATCTGCGAGATGTTGCTTCATTGATAAAAGAGAAAAAGTTTTTTTGCACCAAGGCTGGTGGTGAAAAATGGATCTATTGTGAAAACCATAAATTGAAGAAGCATAGGTGGTGCTGGGTGAACCAGGTCCATCCACTCCAAAGTGAAATATTTATGGTTTAGAGATCATGCTATGCATTTGGTGGGATCAAAAGGGTTTTGTATATAGCAAGAAATTACTTGCGCATATTAAGAGATACTGACAATTCTACATTGAGGTAGAGCAGCGGCTACCACCAGGAAATGACGAGGTAGGTGTCAGAGAGATGTTTGCCAATGTAGGGAGCATGGTACAAAATTTAGGTATCCAGATGTCCAATGTTCACCAAGACTTGGACAGCAAGATCTTAATGGTTACATCGCAGTTATCAGGCCAAACTACTTCATGGACATGGTGAACTAGATGCTGTAGACGACGTGGAGCCAAGGAAAATTGAGATGGAGCAATCCGAGCATGCTGAGGGAGCAATAAAACAGGCAGAGGAGGGGATGATGGATGTGGTCCAAAGGATAGAACGTGAAGACCCACAACATTATCCAAGGCCTCGGACAATTAAAAAGTGATTTAGGTTATCGGGGGGATAATTGATGCATGTACCTTAGATGACCAACATCACTTTTATATATTTCCATTCTTTTGATATATTTCATTTTGGATGTTCATTTGTTATTTAGTGTATTTACTTTTTGGTTTTTTATTGTTTGTATTGATCTAACACCAGGGTGATAAAAGAAAGGATAAATAGAGGATTGTTAAGTGACAGGCCATATTGATATGTAGGTAGATAGATGTAAACAGAACAAAGTGCCCTGTGATATTGAAATTTTATTTAGATAATATCTTGGACACATTAGTAAGAACTGCTTAAACTGTCTGACACCAATGCTGATGATTAATATTCTCTTCAACCTTTATGTTTGAAATGAGCCTTGAAAGAAAAATGACCAGGATCGAGCAATAGGTACGACAAGCTGATCCTGCTACGTGACAGTGCAAAGCTGCACGTTACAAGACCAGCTAAGATATACTTGGAAGGAGTCACTGGGAAATTCTAAACTATCCACTGAATTCACCAGACATTGCTCCTTCTGATTTCTATATAATCTGATCAATGCAGTCAGCTCTTTTTGGAGAGTGATTCACATCTCATTACAGTATCCAGAATTGAGTTGGCGAATAAATTGCTTCTAAAGAACTATATTTTTTCATTCAAGGACTATAGGTACTACCTGAAAGGTGAAAGAAGATTGTGGCTGCATATTGATAGTGCTTTCAATGAATGCGCTTTGTTTAGGAAATAATTAATATAGACCTTTTTTGTAACTAATAAGGGAGGGAACTAATTCCCATACCCAATACTTTAGGCTAATCAAACCCATATGTCATTACTACCATCCCATCTCCAAAAATGTATCATTTACTCAGAAAATTATGTTGGAGTTGTACGAATGAGTAATCACTGTTATTGATATGTAACAGATTCTGTTGAATATTCAAATGCTACACATACTAGTGTCTCATTCTCACTGGTAATAAAGCAAAATGGCATGGACTCTTCCTTAGTGGAATCCTATTGGTTGTTGACTAAATTTCACCCATGAAAATATGTCTATAGGTGGTAAGAGATTATTTATGTTGGGAATCTACCAAGTTTCTAGTAAATGAAGTGCTTTACCATAAAATATTTTCACTTGTAATTTCTGCTTAAAAGGGGGTGCATATTAAATATGATAAAATATGGTACACAATTAATTATCCTAACATGTGTCATTCTGTTGATCAGTTGTTGTTTAAAGAGTAATTTCCTTTCTGTTACTTATATTATTATTTTTTTAATTTTTTCAGGTTAAACTTTGGTTTGATGCAACGGCTCTCCAACTAGTTGTTACTATTGTGTGTGCCGCAGGATTGTCACCACGCACCAATGGTCAGCCAAGAAATCCTTATGCCAAATTGTTCCTCCTGCCCGACCGAAGGTAAGGTATCTCATAATTGTCTGCAGCTTGTTTTTTCTTGCCAAGGTAACAAAAAATAGTCAAACCAAGATTAATTTTAATTTAAATATCCATCCAAATAAAAAAATAGTCATGCATACTTGTAAGAAACGAAACATGTGACAAAGTTCTGGTAGACTACCCTGAGAGCACAGTTTTGCAGTATACCTAATGTAAATCCTGTTTTAAACATCCTCATATAGCCTATGTCTGTTGCACACCAGATGTAGACATTAAAACTGAGTTTACATCAGGTATACTGACAACTTAGTGCTCTCAGCATAAGTATGATATGCTTTGTAGGTACAGCTACTTACAAAAATTTGTACCACTTCCCAATGCTACTCAGCCAACAGACCTTTAAAATCCGCGATGAGACATCACTGTCACTGTATTCGATTGCCGAATGCAGTTACATAGGACTGGCAATCTCGGTATGAGACACGGCCGAGCGAAAGATGAGCTGGCGAAACCAAAGCCCCATCATACTTGGGACTGGAAGCTCACAGGCGAGGAGGGTTTCCTTACCTCGAAACATAAGTGGAGCATATGATTATGATACGATACTTGCAGGGTATCGCGTAGATGTAGATGATGTTGCTATGCGTTTAAAATGGGCCGTTCCGATTTAAGCGAGAACCTGCCTTGCCATCTATTAATCTGGTTCCCAGTTGAGCGTGTGGTGTTAGCGGTGAAGTGTGTTTTTGGGAGGAAAAGTAAGCCAATAATTCACATTGATGGTGCATGCTAGTTACGCTAGAGGAATGCTGACACCTAACTGTCGACCAAAATATTATGTGCACTCCAGTTTGAAAGGTGTTTACGAGTAACCAAAATAACTACAGAAAATTCAATAATATCATATTTTTTGTCATTTAATTCCATGTTAATTGTGCACTTTAATTTCCTTTATTATATTTTTGTATTTCTTATGAAAGTTTTAATGGAAAAAGTGATTTTACGTGTTCAACTATTACGCCAAGTTTAAAAGCTTATTTCTCAAAAACCCTTCAAATTATTCGATCCAAATTTTAACAATATAAACACAAATGTTTTATGAGTTTTCTATTATTTCAAAATTTTATCTATCCAAGAAATGATACTGAAATCATTCTAATCAGAAATGTTTTTTTCGGCTCCGGATGGTCAAAAAAATGTTATTTTAATTGCTTTGAAATCCTTAGATATCCTTATGTTAAAATATATCATAGTTAAGAACGTAATTTAATCAACTAATTTTATATCAGTTTATATTTGTATGGGCCAGAGTGAGACAAGTCTTTCAGCTTTCCCAGAAACAAATAACCGCTGAACCATCTCATTCTAAGCCATAAATGTAAACTAATATAAAACTATTTGATTAAATTATATTCTTAACAACATTGTATTAAAGAGTTAGGATATCTAAGGATTGTAACGCAATTAAAATTGTTTTTTTCATCCACCTAGAGCAGAGAAAAATGCTTCTTTTAGAAAATAATTACAGTATCATTTCTTTTTCAGATAAAATTCTAAACTTTATAGAAAACGCATAAAACATTTTTGTTTATATAGAATTAAAATTTGGGTAAAATAATCTGAATGGTTTTTGAGAAATGCATTTTTAAATTTATTAGCATATAATTAAACGACAAAAAATTAATATTATTAAATTTTCTGTAGTTATTTTGGTAACTTCATAAACACCCTTCAAACTTGAGTGCACATAATATTTTGGTTAACAGTAGGTGGAGAAACCGAGTGGCAGGAATGCTAATGGCAAATATGCCAGTTCGGGAGATTGCACATGAATTGAATGTATCCCACGTGCCAATTATTAATTTGAAGAAAAAGTGGGAGGAATCCCATTAGGTTTCCAGGAAGGTGGGTTCAGGGAAACCTAAAGTCCCCACGCAGGAAGACGCGAACATAGTGGACCAAGTAAGGGCTAATTTTCTAAATTTTTCGACTGTCAAAGAGAATAAGATGCTGTTCGTGTTTGGACATGTACACAGACCATGTGTCGGAGGATGCAATGCATAGGACTAGGAATTTCTTACAAATGCTAACAAAGTTGCATGCCTGGATTTCTTTCATTTCTTGTTTTTTCATATTTTATATTTTTCATTTTTTATCATCTTTCATATCGACATTACGGAGTGATTCCAAAAAATATCTTCCTTGCGTAATGAAACAATGAAAAATAAGTTAAAATGGTGCATTCACCTTCTTTTCGGGAATTGGTGAGTTGCAGCCCAGAAAAAAACTCCATGGTGTTATGCCCATGTTCTACTGTTGTGTCTGAAAAAAGAAATGTTCTCTGCAGTGTCAATGAAAGCTCGTTAAGGGAATTGTGTATGATTCAGATCTAGGAATATAAATTTCTCAATGTGTGGCATTGCCTTTCATAGAAGAAAAAATATATTATATTTTTTATTTTAGATTGAAAATTTTTGTTCTAATAAAGTTGAAAAACATAATTGTATTATTTAGGTAGAATATAAAAGTATTGCTGATGTGTCAAGATCTGTTTCATTGAAACTGTTTCAAGGACTCTTCGTCACCTTCAAACTAAGTCAATTGTAGCTACTGATAGTATTTAATGCTAAAGCATAATTTTCCAATAAAGGCAAGTAGGTAGCGTTACTTGAGTGGAACAATGTCAGTTTTCACTGTGGGAAGGCAATGGAAAATTATCTTAGGAATAAAAAAACTGTCCTCCCTCTCTCCTCGCCCATGAGGAACTCAGCAACTGCTCCACAGTGTTGTCACATCAAGGATTTAAAGAGCCTGTTGAGTGGGTTGCATCGGGAAGTGGTACAAATTTTTTGTAAGAAGCTGTACCTTTAACTCATCATCATCATGGCTGTCATCAGCATCATCAACTATCTGCCAACCTCTTAATATTAACATAGTTACTCTCTTTTACGTCCTTTACGACCTGTTCTATATAACTCATACGAGGCCTGCCTTTTTCATTTTTCCCATTCACTTTTCCTTCGATGATTCTATACCTTTTTATTTGATTACCATATAAGATATTTCAAAAAAATATTTTATCAAGAGTCCACATTAAACTGAGCAGTATTTTTATTCAAAGAGAAGTTTGAGCTGCAGTGTCCAGAAATGGAAACCATGAGAAGAAAAAACTTATTAGCTTAAGAAAAATCTTATTTAAATATGTAAATGAGTTTATCGTTTCTCTCACTTCTCATGCAACATTAGTAAATTATAAATGGAGAAAGGTACATGCCTATATACTTAGCATCAAAACCTCATTGTGAATTAGCATATTCTTAAAAAATCTCATCCAAATCTCATTAGAAGAGAATCCAAGTTGCTAATTATTATAATCATTAGAGTTTCAATGGTTATGGTAGATTTAGGTGGATGTGAAAATTCTTCCCATGACACAGCACTTTCATATGATGTCATTCTGTAGTTCCATCTGCTTCTAATCTCTCATTATTTCATTCAAACTGCCTGTTCCTCACCTCCCTATGCTCTACTTGCTTACCATTCTTCACTCATCACATCGTTCAAAACCCTCCCTCCCCTTATTACCCATTCCATCCCCGCACTCTGTCTTTTTCTGATTTCTTCAATCAACTTCCTATCCTCCCCTACTGCCATACTCATTCACCTTCATTTCCTCTCATCTCACCTTCTCCATATTCACATCTCAAAATCTGAGAGTATTTTCATCCTTTGTTCTCAAAATTAATGTTTTGGTTCCATACAATGCCATTGGTGATATACAAATTTTCACCAGACTTTTCTTTATTCCTCTACTCAGCAACCCTGACGTTAGTTATATCTATATCTATGAAATACCCTGCAAGCCACATCGAGGGTGTGTGGCAGGGGCCACACTCCCTCGAGGTGTTCTTGCCTGCTAACTAATATCCCTTACAACAAGGCAATTCCTTTTTGCTCTTTGCTAGTGCTCCACCCTTTTCCCTCCAACATACTATAACCCAGATAGTTTATTGATCCAACCACTTAAGCTTGTGACCTACCATGAACAAAAAAGCTACAATTGCTGTAATGAATTAGAGCACCAAATGTCATTACTGGCACTAGCCGGGAAGAAAATTATTATTTCTGAAAAGCTAACTGTAGTGGTTCATGGGATTCAATTATATAGGAATATTCCTCGCAGTGACCAACTACTGGACACAAGCACTCAACCCAACTTGAGATCCTTCACTTCATCGAGGGTTATGAACACCACTCATTCTCCTGTGATGGTTTGCGGGAAACTTAATTTCTCAACAGTGACTAACTGCAGGATGCAAACCCTCAACCTACATTGGGGTCCTTCACAGGGCTATAGAAGCACTGTTAGGAACACCGACGTTATAAACACCAAGCACAATCTCTGTGATTCCTCACTAGGGAAAACTACAGGGCCCACACAAGTATAAAATAACTCACTCACACACAAATGGGAACCATTAAGGGGGAAAAATCACTCAAGAAGAGTGAATACGGGGGTGTATGTTGGATATGCATATTTTGGCCACAAGGAGGCTCTCTTCAGGGAACTGAAGGAGGAAAGCACTTGTGACAGAAGGTGGTTAGTGAATGAGAATAAGGATAAACCACAAATAAATACCTACAGTTAGAGGAGGGGGGGAACAGTTTTTTGGGAATAATAATTTTCTTCTGGGCTAGTGCTGGTACTGATGCGTGGTGCTCTAATTTATTATGGCCATTGAAGCTTTTCTTTGTTCATAGCATTTAAGACCATAGATTCATCCCTCTCTCATTATTTGGCCCTACACATAATTAGTAGGGTGAAAATCCTTTTCAGAAAGCCTTTCATCTTTCTTAATCTCGATTAGCATTTTCTACTCATTCCCTGGCTGCAATCTTAGATTTAGGATACTTACTACTGGCTATATCCCTTTCATTTAAGTTAAAACAGTACAATTTTTCTCATACTTTGTGTCTAATGTAAATTTGCTTCATTTTCCAGTGAAAAGTCCAAAAGAAGAACAAGAACCTTGGCTAACACAAATGATCCAAAATGGAATCAAACTTTTGTATATTCTTCTGTTAGAAGAGCAGATCTAAAACTTCGGATATTAGAAATTACTGTATGGGATTATGTGCGGTATGGTGCGAATGATTTCCTCGGGGAGGTAAGAAATTTAGATACCTGATATACAAAAAAAATAAAAAACACTTCTATAAACCTAATTTCTAAATCATGCCTACAAATCTCAAATGTTTCCCTGAAGGCTAGATATGTGAAATGCTTATTATACTTGCTTTTTGATCCAGAAGAATAAATAATGTATTGAGATAAGGCTATTCAAAAATTCAATATTGAATCATAAATATTAAAAAATGACTTAAGTTCTGGAAATATTAAATACTGATAAAAATAATATACATGAATATTTTGTAAAAGTGAATTATTACTGGTGCAAATTGACCCAATCTCAATCCAGAAAATGTCAGTGCCACGGATGAGAAAATCATGTTAAAAATGTTTTTCTTCCATGTCTAACAATCTACTACGAATTATATTGATGAGTAGAGTATTTTGTTGATGAAAGGAATTATTTAATTGGATGTCACTTGATTGTTAGTGAAATCTTTAGGTTTCTGGTGATATGCCCTTCTAAAAGAAGGTACAGTTAACTCCCAATAATACAAAGTCAGCGAGACCGGAAAATCTGCCCTTCGTAATTTCAAATTTCGTAATTTTCAATTTTGTAATTTCGATCATTTAAAAAAGTTGTGAAAAAATTTTTTCTTTGTTTTCTCTAACTTTTGTTCTCTTTGGCAACATTGTATATCTTTTGTGGTCGATCGTGAAAACATTCTAAAAAGGCACATGTCTTAAAACATCGTAAAATAAGTACCTACTATGTCAATGCTTTTAAGTCGGTGATCGTATTGTTGGCAAAATTTTACTATCTAAAACGTATAGAAAACAAAAGTTGAACATTTTGTATGTAATAAGAATTTTATTTTCGGAATAGTCAGTAGAGACGGGAATGAGTATTTACTCTAAAAATATGCATTTGCTTCAAACATCTATGCTAGTATGATGGCAGCTGGCTCAACAGCACTTTAGTTGTCTTCTATCATCCAATCATAGCTACAAAAATAAAACACAGAACTAAGCCCTTTTCCAGAAAAAAATCATTCACAGGTAGATCAGGTAAATCATTAGTAGCGTCTTCCATCTATTGTCAGTGGAATAAATGATCTTGGGGGATAATATTGTTTATTTTTTACTACTAAGACCTTGATGACAAATTGGGTGTGATTCGGAATTGACACCTGTTTGTAGGCATCTAAAAAATATGCCCACAACTGGGACCTTCCCTCTCCACAACTGAACCCTTTTCCCCCCCACGCACCCTAAACCCAAACTCCCCGGCCATCATAATCCTTACCCCCACCAATACAACCCGCCCAAATTTCCTATCGGCATCACCCACCCTCACTCACCTTGTCCATGTTACAAGATTTGGGTGCGGACAGCCCCTTCATGGAGAGCTGAGCTAGGATTGCTCACCTTAAAGGACGAGGTAGGGTTCACGGAGAATTTGAACTGCCATAATTCCAGGTGCACGGCAGTGAGCATGGTATGTGCCGTCATACGTAAGCTTTAATTAAAAGAGAACCGTGGACATTATGAGAATGTTGCCTACAGGTAAAACAAATAATAGCCAGGATAAATAAAGGCCGTCATACGTAATAAATATGTGCCGTCATACGTAAGCTTTAATTAAAAGAGAACCGTGGACATTATGAGAATGTTGATTAACAGGTGAAACAAAAAATAGCCAGGATAAATAATGGCATTAGCTACAATTTTCACATTACTAAAGGTCTAAATGATACGTGGAGTTACATGCAGAAAATGATGGGGAGATACTGGCATATATGGTAGGTGAATGCACTACTATTCATACATTTCATTTTTGATGCACCACAATCAGCAACACTGATTTGTTAGGTGTCTGCGCACTCAAAAATAGTTTTGCTGCAGCAGTTTTTCACAGAAGTTCGTAAAAACGAATTCCATTTTTTCCTGGAGATCGGGCCCGAATTTCGTAATTTCGAAAAATTTGTATTCTCGAAGCTTCGTATTTTTCAATATACCCATGTTATCACTATAGGATTATCGTCTGGACCGGCCGATTTGCTTCGTGTAATCGAAACTTTGTATTATCATGCTTCGTATTATCGAGGGTTTACTGTACCTACCTATAACTAACACTGTTCAGCATAAAATATCCTCCTAGAATCAGAATTGGTGTGTTCCATGAATGGAATATATCATCTGTGTTTTTACACACTCTAGTTAAATGATGTACAGTTGTGTTCTGCATACTTAATACTTATTATATACTTCCAGGTGGTGATAGAATTGACTGTAGCACCACTTGAGGAAGAACCAGAATGGTATTATTTAAGTGCTCATGAAGAAATTCTTCCTCCACATTCTGTGAGTATTATTATTTCAATTTATATAAATTTTATTTCAATTTGTGAGCAAGTCTCTCAATGATTCATACAAATGACTACAGTTTATCTAAGTTCCTTCATGAAAAAAATCATCTTCCCATTTTTTCACTAATTGAAGTTGATTTACTTCTACAAAATTCAACTTCCATATTTACTACTATTGCCTTTTTTAATATATCATAGAGACTCAATAATAGCATTACAACTGCAATATTCTTCTGGTTAATCATAAAGGTCAAACCTTATCATGTGAGACCCGGAGGTGGTTTTTTGAGTAATAATTTTAGAAAAAAGTTCATCTTATAAGCCTTTAAATATGATGATTAGATCAGAGAAATGGAGAAATTACACTTCGAAGGTCAGAAAAATCTACTCAGGTATTGGCCCAATGGCCTAGCAGCTGAGTAAGCAGTTATTGCAAATTATGATGTCCACTGATATACTCACCTGGATATATAGGCTTAGAAGGCTGATAAGCTGCCCTCAAAGGCTGTATCCAACAATACAAGTAATCATTATAGTATACCTAAGCAGTTTTACCATAGACATTGTATTTATACTGGGTATAAAATTGATTTTGTCTACCTGATATCATCATAAACGGATTATTTTCCTAAAATCACATTCTGCATTACTTTGACAATGTTTTTTTTTCATTCCAGAAACGGAATGTGTTATTAATGGAAACAGGGGGCTGTATGGATGGGGGAGATTTGGTCGGGGGTGGCGTTACACCCACCGACCATCTCTCCCCTCCAAGCACAACTTCCCGCCTCTCTGATTCCGACACAACATCTGAATGTGATCTAGATGATGCCATGGCAGGACTCAGGGATCGTAGAGTTGATGGTGCTTCAATATCTAGTGTTGGGAGCTCTTCAAGGTAAGGACATTTCTATTAAACGCTCACTTCTCAATATATTCATATACTTCATAAACACTGGAAAGTACAAGTTTTCATTTGTTGGTGTTGGTATTTTATATTTTTTGCATTCAAAACAACTGCATAGGACACAGTTTTTGTAAAATATTTTTTTGAGTGAAATTAAATGGCTGTAGTCATAGCGATTCAGATTGAAAGCTATGTTTAATGAATTTTATTTTTAGGAGTATTAATGAGGAAGGGTTATAACATTGTTATGAAAATGAAAGATTAATCTCACTTCATTGTCATCCTCTAAATGAGATTAAATTTTATGGTAGGCTGCCCTGCTGAAAATAGTGTGCAATAAAGCGTGAATAAAATGTGCAGGAAGTGTGAAAGATTGAGATAAAAGTGTAATTTGGAACACCTAAAGTGTGAAGAAAGTGTGACATAAGTATGAGAGTATTGTGCCAAAAGTGAGATTTGGTGAAATCTGTAACAGAAGTGTGCAGAAAGTGTGCCGAGAAATGTGCCCACATTTTTTGCATTCTTTCTTCACACTTTATTTTCATCTGGGTGATATGGATATGCATTAAATAACTTTGAAAGTTTTCCATTAACTGTAAGATGACATACATGACAACTGTAAGAAAAGATGACATGGAAATAAAATCCATTGTGTTTTTTCACAGAAAGATAGTGCACAGATAATTGCATTTTCATTGTACAATAATTAATGTATTACAAACATAATTATTGCAATGATGGGTTACAAATTGAGCTGTGCAAGCAGGGATTTTTAAGTCGAGCGAGATCGAGCGAGAATTTGAAAAAATTCTTGAATCTTGAGCGAGATTTAGGCACACTGAAATTGTAGTAAAGGCTTTAATCTATGTAGGCACTAATTTTATACTTACACAAATATAAGTTTAGGCTTAGGTATTATTAACCAAATTCTGTTGAGCATAACTTTAACATTTACTTTTGGATATCAGCATCTACTTAGAATCATTAGGATGAAGGTATCCTGTATTTATGTGATGATGGGCCTCCATCGAATTATGTGTACACCCCTACTTTCACCGATGTCCCAGCCGATGCGTCTCAACGATGCAACTTCAAGAGATCTACGTGGTTGGCGACATGTCTAATACAGTAAAACTTTGTCTCACCATGTTTCCCTAAATGATTCCATTGACCTTTTTCATTGGTTTATTTTTACTTTTTAGCAGATTTTATCCCAATGCATCACCTCAGTGCTACTTCAGGCGCTCATACCACTGTAAGCTATCATCAAGATCACACCAACACAAAGCTATATCTAATTTGATACGAAAGAAAGACAACCGTGAGAATTTTAGCACATACATTATTTCGTAACAAAATTAACAACCCAGCAAATTGAAATTAGTCATTATATCTTTTGAACTCGAGCTGACAATCAGTGGAGTGAATTATATACTGATCACTCCCATGCTAGTAGATTTTCACATCCCAACCACTGCGCTAAAACTGAGGCAATTACATTTCTACAGTCTTAAAGCATTTTTGTGATGAATGTGCTGTTTCACCTCTACCTTCGGCATAATTCATATGAATATGTAAATCATGTATTCTTTGATTTTAGGGAAAGCGGTGTCTACCAAAGGAAAATTAACTTATACAATTAAATAAAATTTGGGTATAATCGACAGAGTGAAACATGGTGATATAAAATCAAGTTTATTCCGGGAGTTTGGTGAGACACCTAAAATAGAAAAAGAACTCGATCACATTGGTGAACTGATGAATTGGCTAGAGAGGCAGAATGATCATGATCTTTTTCACCTGTTACACTTGCAAAAAATTAAGACTTATGTGACATAGAAACGCTATCAACTACCGTGGCAAAAGAAAATATCAGAATATTTTAGTAACTCCCGTAGAAATACGGTGTCCATTTATACCATAAAGCACTATTTTAAATTGTATTCTGCAAATAAATTAGCTATACAATTTAGTTTTATAGGTTTTCCTTACTGTTTCTCACAAAGTTTCTGTTAATAACACCGGTTGCCAATAATGCGGGAGTAAACTCCATCCCCCTTGACCCACGTTACAACTGGATTTTTCTGCATCTTGTTTTAACTTATTGGGTGTATGCTAGTGCTAGAAGTAGCCTACGTTCAAACGTGCCCATTTTATGTGTCATTTGCTAGTAGGCAGTAGGCCTCCGATCACAAAATGGAGCAGGTTAGGCCCTACGCCGAGGCCTAGGCTCTCCTTACTTCTTGAGTGTAGGCCTAGGACTAAGAGATTTCTTGACATTTTGAGGCATGACATCATGAAATTATTATGAAAAAGTAAGGGAATAAATATTAATTTACTATGTTACATTATAAGGTAAGGCCCCGTAAAATTATGTCCACCACGATGGAGATCTCGAGACAAGCTCGAGACTCATTTTCCGATCATATTGAGATCGAAATCGAGCCAATTCGGGCAGTACTTTTATCTTGCTCAAATCTGGAAAAGTCAAGACTCACACAGCCCTAGTTACAAATAATTTTAATGAACATTGGTTTTGTTTGTGAACACAGTTTCAGATGTCTCTATAGAATGTTCCAATTCATAAATTACCCAATTCAAATGTAAATTTATAAGATTTTTTCTGCAATATAATGATTTTAAATAATGATAAATTTTTTTTGTTCTGTGATCAGTCCTCCTCCTGATATGGAGATATCAGAACCAAGAAGATCAAGAAGAGATATGTCTCCACAAGGCAGAAAAAGATCAGGAATGATGTCTAGGGATAAACTAATTAGTTATCAGGCCCCCAGTTACCGGGTAAGTAACTTTATTTAGCATGTCTGGTGTGAATCAGTTTTGTCACTTTTAAGTGTTATTATTATGATATTTCTTGATGTACTTGAACATTATTTTCTAAATATTTAAAAGTGTGGTGATTTAGACAACTTTTTAATGCTTATGGAAATGTCATGTCCCTTAAGTATTGTCTTGACTTTGAAACATATGGTTAAAAATGTAAGTAATTGGAGAACTGAGGTACCTATCTAAATTGAGTAGGAAGATTACATGGAGTAGTTATTACATTTCATTTAAATAAATCCATTTGCTTTGATAATACCTCATTCAGAGGGAAGAAACTGGCACAAAAAAATTTAATTAAATATGAAAATATCTCATTTCAACTCAGAATTTCGTGGTAGTTTGAATACATCCCCCTTATATGTCAGCTACATTCATCATTAAAACATATAGGTTTATGTGCATAACTTATGCACCAAATGGTTTCTAATTCATCTATTTTTCTCTCCTATTTTTTTATCCTTGAACTACCTGGAATGGTATCAATCCACATTTGTCACATCAATCTTTTTTCATCTAATTATGGAGTCAATTTTAAACTGAATAAGGACATATTTCTATCAATCAGAAAATAGGAAGAGAAGTATTTAAAATTAAAAATAATATTACAAAATTAAAGATGTCAAAAAGCATTAGAATTTAATTATTATCCATTAAAACTATTAAAAAATTTATGGGACAAATTCATCCCATGTGTGACAAAGGATTAAAAAGTAAAAAGCCAAATCATGCCCAACAATAAGCTTATATCTTTCATGAATTCATTGCAGGGGGATCATAGCACAGTTTCCATGGAAATGTCCACGGGGGGAAGTAGGCAGAGATCACATTCTGCAGCTCCGACTGACTCTCCTAGCCTTCACTCTAGAAGTAGATCAAAAAGCCCACGAAGGATATCAGACCACAGCCATAGGAGTTTATCTCCACCAGAGGGCAGGTAAGTAAAACTGAAAATAAAAAATATTTGAATCCATAACATCTCACAGAGGTGACATTCAATGCTGATGCTCTATATTTTCCTGCAGATAAAATATTCAGGTAAATGAATTTTCTATGATTCAGGTAAATGAGTTTTTGATGATATATGTATCGATGCATCCCAATTTTGGATGAAAAAACTTCAAAATTTCCTGCTTTGTTTACAGTAAAAGTGAGTGAATATTCTATAATTATGATGAAAATATTACATAGGTTAATTTATGGAGGTTTGGTCATCTTTTTTAAGAAATTCTTAAAAAAGACGACCTCTTAAAACCTCCATAAATTAACCTTTGTATTATTAAAGTGATCAATACCCTGGTGAAAATAAACCGTGACAGACAGTGTGACAACAATGTGTATCACACAGTGCAAGTATATTAGTCACAGTGTATGTACACTGTGTGCACAGTGTGCTCCCTTCAAAGCGTGATGGACAGTGTGACCACAATGTGCTGCACACTGTACAAGGCTATTAGTCACAGTGTACGCACACTGTGCTCCCTTCAAAGCGTGATGGACAGTGTGACCACAATGTGCAGCACACTGTACATGGGTATTAGTCACAGTGTCCTCACAACGTGTGCACGGTGTCCTCACACTGTGTGCACGGTGTCCTCACACTGTGTGCACGGTGTCTTCACACTGTGAACACACTGTACCGTCACAGTGTCTATCACGCTTTCTGCACGCTTTTGAGTCCCAATTTACGCTTTTGTCACGGTGTATGCACACTGTAATCACACTCTTGTCACATTCTAAGCACACTGTGTTCATGCTTCTGTCACACTGTCTGTCACGGTTTATTTTCACCAGGGCCCTGGTGAAAATAAACCGTGACAGACAGTGTGACAACAATGTGTATCACACTGTGCAAGTATATTAGCCACAGTGTATGTACACTGTGCACACAGTGTGCTCCCTTCAAAGCGTGATGGACAGTGTAACCACAATGTGCTGCACACTGTACAAGGCTATTAGTCACAGTGTACGCACACTGTGCTCCCTTCAAAGCGTGATGGACAGTGTGACCACAATGTGCAGCACACTGTACATAGGTATTAGTCACAATGTGTGCACGGTGTCCTCACACTGTGTGCACGGTGTCCTCACACTGTGTGCACGGTGTCCTCACACTGTGAACACAGTGTACCGTCACAGTGTCTATCACGCTTTCTGCACGCTTTTGAGTCCCAATTTACGTTTTTGTCACGGTGTATGCACACTGTAATCACGCTCTTGTCACATTCTAAGCACACTGTGTTCACGCTTCTGTCACACTGTCTGTCACGGTTTATTTTCACCAGGGTACATAATAGATGGATGGCCCATTTCATGAACCACCACTAAGGAAAAGTTCAAGTAGTGATGACGGATAGACCTAGTGAGCTCCCATGTAGCCCCAATTGGATCCCCTTAAGGGATAACTTCCCATTTTTAACCTTAGTTCAAGACATTGGATATTTGGAGAGGTTTTCTGTTCGATCTTTCTAGCTCTTTCATTGCTAAGCATTTCAGATAACACATTAGGAATCAAATACAATCATACCTTCATAACAGTGAAAAGGGTAGTTTCCTCATTATTGTGCAGTAATATATATCCAATTCACTCAACCATATTTTTTCTTGAATGTTACTCATCAAAGTCGTCATGGCTAATTTCAAAATTTAGCACAAAGGATCCAAAGGGTTTTAAGTGCCAGGGATTCCAGAAGACTCCCACACACCCCTCTTACTAGCATTTTTATTAACCTCTTTAGTGTGTGTATTTCCCTGGTGAAAATAAACCGTGACAGACAGTGTGACAGACAGTGTGACAGAAGCGTGAACACAGTGTTCTTAGAATGTGACAAGAGTGTGATTACAGTGTGCATACACCGTGACAAAAGCGTAAATTGGGACTCAAAAGCATGCAGAAAGCGTGATAGACACTGTGACGGTACAGTGTGTTCACAGTGTGAGGACACCGTGCACACAGTGTGCATACACTGTGACTAATAGCCTTGCACAGTGTGCTGCACATTGTGGTCACACTGTTCATCACGCTTTGAAGGGAGCACAGTGTGCGTACACTGTGACTAATAGCCTTGTACAGTGTGCAGCACATTGTGGTCACACTGTCCATCACGCTTTGAAGGGAGTACACTGTGCGCACAGTGTACATACACTGTGACTAATACACTGCACAGTGTGATACACATTGTTGTAACACTGTCTGTCACGGTTTATTTTCACCAGGGTTGGTCAAAATTTATTATTCCTACTGCACACGGAATGGAAGAGCAATGAATCTCAAATCTCAGAGTGTGATAAATAGGATGCCTGTATTCCTTAGATGAGATTTCTTCTGCAGGTAACACTTAATTATCTGTTCATTACTAAAGACCAATTAGGGAGATTACTCCATCCAGTGAGAGATATTCTTTAATGATTCTGCTCATAAAAACAAAGTTATTTCCACCGATTCCCCAAGACATGTAGGAAATTAGCCTGCACCCTATTTGATCAATGCAAGTACGCATAATGTTTGGCCTAAAGACTTCTGACAATGAGTTTTAATGATACAACACCCCTTAAACTTTCTGTGTCACCAGATCATTTTATTGATATCCAAATAAATCGGATTTCATTCATCATATTTGCTTGCATCATACAGTGAAACAACACTTATGAACCATAACATAAATATTTTTGTTAGATATAAAAGGGTTATTTATTTTACAAAATTATGTTGCATAAACTTGGGTGAATCTTATGTGTCTGTACATACCTCATTTTTGAAAATATTGCATGATGGCACATTTCTGTACACCTATACAGAAGTTGATCATTGAGTTGGGGTACCACTCAAGAGACTGCCTCTTGATGCTCAAACCACTCAAAATGCTCAAAAATTCAAGGGGATGATGGCTATATGGTGGTCAGCTGGCTAGACAATGCAAACATCACGGTTTCAAATCCCACTCAGGACATAAAATTTGTTTGTGTTAAGATTTAGACCTTTGAATTGATGGTGGGGTATAACTTCAGCGGTTAGAATGCATAAAACTGGAGTCTACAGCCACGACGTCTATTAACCCCTCCAGCGTGTGTGACGTAGCATTTGCATCCGCTAAATTCCATGCCTCTAGCGTAACATTGATCGGAGCTATTTAAATCGCTCAGGGTGCTTTTTTTCTGGGCACTGTCGACCATTTGTGCAGACGGTAGCCTAATTATTTTTAACACAATATTTGCTCTTCAAAAAAATTAGTCAATACAAAAATATTTTCTCTTTATTATTATAAATGGATACTTACATTTTCCCAGGTCATTTATTTTTTCTTGCACTCCATATCTGGCATTTAGTAGTGGACCTGAGTGTGGTATTTCTCGAAACAGGGGTCTAAGCAGAGTGATGGGCTCCTGGGCAGTTTTACATCTGTATCTTGTATCTTTCCTCTTTCCGTTTTCCGTACACACCACGAACTTTCTTCTTCCAACCTTCAATGATTCTGTTTTGGGTTTTCTTCAATGAAATGCTGGCCTGTCCAGCGAGTACATTCCGTATCCATATCTGAGGGCCGTCCTTTGCGTTTCTTGATGTTCTGTCCATGATACTTGACTATGATTTTATTGACTAAGTCTACTCAGAATGAGAGATGATCTTTTTTGTTACCAGCCTTGCAGTATAGAATGTAAGAATTTAAGACAGCTGTATTTAAGAAATGGTTGAATAATTTCTTGTACCACACTCTTGTCCTTTTCTTTTCTAGCAAGAATGATTCTAAAAGTTGGTCTTTCAAGTCTACGCCTCCCATATATTTATTGTAATCTATTACACTCGCAGGTTTGTTCACACATTCTATCCCACACTTTCGACTAACGGGATGCATTTGGTCTGAATGTTTAGTAATTAGCATTGTCACATCGAGCTTATCACACTTTGTGCTAACCACTTCTCCTTTCTCGAGCTTCATTTTAAAATTTGGTGGTATATATGGTGCGTGTGATTTTCACTGTTCCTACAGCATCTGTTGTCCTCTGAACTAATCTCAAAAAAAGATCACGACTACTGTAGTAATTGTCCATATAAATACATCTGCCCGAGTCTAAAAGTTTCTCGCATAAACTTAGAACAACTTTTGTTGAAAAAAGGTCTTTGTCATTTGTACTTTCACATCCTAACTTGGTCCCTGAGCCACTGTAAATAATAAAATTCCATAAATACCCTACGGAGTCACAAAGTTTGAACATTTTTATCCCAAACCAAGATGTTTCATGAGAATATATTGTTCCAAGAAAGTCTATCTTTCCACAATAACAAAGATTCATCAACACTGAATTCCTTTCCCGGCACATACACTTTTTGGAATTTATTTTTTAAATATTCACTGATTGGTAGAATTTTATAGAGTTTTGGATCACTTTTTACCAATTCCTCATTGGTGTTACCCACAAAATGGAGAAATTTAGTCAGTAATGAAAACCTTTCCTCGCTCATTACATTAGGAAAAAATGGAGTTTCTAATATATGTTGTCTACTAAAATACATTCTGAGGCTTGACTTCTGACTTATTCCCATCAACATAAGCAAACCTAGCAATAGGTACCCTTATTCCTCTCGGAGTTGTAGGAACCCATTTTTGGAAGCCCGATTCTTTTTGTGCCAAGATTTTTTCTTTCTCACGGGCAAGAAACTGTTCTGCATAGCAGTTTGTTTCAATCACTATTATTGCAATTAGATCATCATTGAAAAATAACTCAAAATAATCCAGGGGATTAGTAGCACAGTGAACAGACACTATTTGTTTCTGAAGCAAATCACACGCAAAAGGCACAGGAGGATTAGCACTGTCTATCTCTTCCCAATTAGTATCTGGAATATTCTCAGACAATTGAGGAGGTTCTTCCTCTTTGGAACTAGAATCCAGAGAGTAGCCAATTGAATCCTCAAAAATTGTATCTGAACATACTGCACTCTCATCTTCCAGAACGTCAAGCACTTGCTCATCGGACAACTCATATGAGCTAGAAGCCATGGTCAGCTAAAGAGGGGTTCAGCGACGGGACAGTCCCAATGAAGAAAAAAAACTAAGCCCCCAACTCAACCATAGGTGTCAGGGTAACTCAACCCTTATCTTCAAACATTGTAAATAAGATACCGGAGCTGACAAGTCTTAGAAGTTCCTAGAAGCATTGAGTGACCATGCCTGGAAGGACCATGGCATCGTAATTATTACCACAATGAAAGAGAAAGGAAATGTTGACACAGAAAAACAGATAACAAGGAACCACAGATGAAAGCATTCAGCATCAGCACACCCGTATCATCTCTCTGGAAGCTCATAAAGGAGATCGTGAGTGGGAAAAAATACGTTCGTATGCAGCACCAGGTGCTGGGCTGCAAGAGAGCCTTCCTTTTCCCAGGCATGAGTTGAAAGAAATTTTTTAGATGCATAAACATTAACACAGATACATAGGAGGACCAGGATGAAGGCAGGAGGCATTGGACCACATATATGTTCACTGAAAATACATATATTTGAGCGTGAGCGATAAGAATTTCCAATGAAAAACCTGGATGCAAGCAGTGCTCCGCACACGCTTGAGACATGGATTATAGTGGATGCAGATGGTACGTCACGCACGCTGAGGGATTAAATGCCTCCATTTCAAGTCACGCTTGAGGGGATGAAGTTAGTGAGTGAGAGGTGGGTTGCATAATCAAGAGGATAAAGCTCTGTTACTAAAAAAATATGATACATACAGTGATAATAGGATATAACAGCATAATATTACAGGCATTATTATCTGAGGGCCTCTGCAGATTTTATGCATTACCATTTCTCACAGTATACTCCTGGCTATCTCTGGTGCAGTTTATTAATCCCACCACAATAGAAGACTTTAGAAGTGGATGAACTATCATACACCAGATGTTGATTTCATCAAATTTTGGTCAATTATTAGCTCTTGAAAAAGGATTGGATGTGAAACTTATTAAGTCACTTACCTACAATCTTTAGTCCTCTTTATTTATCTTAAGTGTTTTAAAAGTTAGGAATAATAAATATTTTGATGAGAATTGAGATATTAGAATAACCATTAAAATACTTTCCACAAATATGAATAATTTAGTGTAACCTTTAATATTGGAAATTTTTTTATTTACTATCTAACAGTATTCTAAGTAAGCCTGCCATGTTCAAGCCTTATTATGTTAGAATACTACTATTCAAAAGGTAAATTACCTTTTTGTTCCATTATTTTCCAATTCCAAATTAATAATAAAAATATACATATAACCAATTGAATTGCATTGGGAAAAACTATGTGTATGTGATTGTATCAACTTTTGTATCTTACCTGTTAGAAAAAATGTAGTTTTTTCTGAGTGATACTGAGAACTGATGATGAATATATTTTTTATAGAATGCACAGTCCAACTGGAACAGGAGGTTATCCAATCCCAAGGTATTCTTCACATTCCGCAACTGCCACACCTACTGGTTCTCCCAAGAAGCGCCAATTACCACAAATACCCCATAGGCTGCAAAGAGGCTCAAGAGATTCTAGATCTGCAGCACAAATGGCTTCCGGTGGTCGAGCGGTGTCCTTCCTCTATGTGAGTAATGCATTTGCGTTCCTGTATTCCAATCAAAATTGCAGAAAATCCTTGCTATAATATCATATATTGGAAAGAATGCTTTTTTAACAGTTTCATTCACTAAACTCTGAACAAATATTTGGAAATATTGGGGGCCAACTCCAACTTCCAATGCCAACTCATCTTCCTTCTTGGATGATACTCCAAAGTAGCATTATTATAGACTAGGGAATATCCTTTTCATTGGTCAAAGGATTTGGTGCTTAAAGGAGATTAAATTGGCATCATGCCGTTTGAGCTCT
The DNA here is from genome assembly GCA_933228895.1 of Platycnemis pennipes. Classification (NCBI taxonomy): domain Eukaryota; kingdom Metazoa; phylum Arthropoda; class Insecta; order Odonata; family Platycnemididae; genus Platycnemis; species Platycnemis pennipes. The sequence goes on along the minus strand of OW121854.1, from coordinate 44,644,179 downwards.
TTTATAACATACTTTTTGCCTCTGTGCATATTAAATACTCTAATTTTACATGATTGCCATTGCGTCAACAATATATTTTCCCTCAATGAATATTGACAAGTATGTCAATTTTTTATTTGAAAAATTACCTACTTAAAGTCTGCTTAGCTTAGAATGGTTCATTGCCATCATAGCACTCCACCAATACAGGTTTTTGACCAATGTTTGCCACTTTATAGTACCTCACATGTTAGCTCTTCATCCTCATTTATAAACGTCTTATATCAAAAAAGCAGATCCTTTCCCTTCCTATGAGCTCAACCAGCATTCTTTATCACCTCTTCAGCTTGATGCTGCTTTTAAATGCACCCTCAACCTTGTTAGCCACCTCCCTCTATCAATCTCATCTCAAGTTCCACATTGCATTGAAAACTTTTTCATTTGACTCTTGAATTTACACTCTCATCTCAAAAGCATCCAATCTTAATTCATTCTTTACTTTCAAGTATCAAGATCTCAAACTATTCTATTTCAAACCTTATATTTGAGCTTTAATTATTTTCTTTTTCTTTGTCAATACCAATACTGCTTCTGTTATCTTCTTTCCTTCATTTCTTTTCTCAAGGGCATCCTCATAATTCCCTCTGTGGCTTAAGAAATGTCATTACCACTACAGCACCCCTAAGCTCTTTCTGTTAATTTTTTTCCTTAATATTCCAGAAATACATTCTTTCATGCACTTCAGTCCATACTTTCCTCTCTTTATTCATCCCTAGCTTTACAAAATCATCATTACAGATCCTACTCCTCAAGATCAAGGACTCGTTTACTACAGATCCCTCCTAAACCTTGCATATACATCTTCTGTGCAGTGATGCCCATTAGGGAATTTAAACTAAAGTTGAACCTTAGTTTATAATCATGATTACCTCACAAGAAGTAGACATGAATATGCAATGAGACAGCAAAATTTTACTCTCTTCAGTATCATGCTCTGTCATTATGAATAGTAAAATACATATGTAAAAAAACTACCTAAGTCACTAAAAAATGTAAATGTACCAGACAAGTCTAAAGCTAAATTAAAACAGTACCTTTTGGATCACTGTTTTTAATCTATTGATCACTGTTTGAAGGGGGTTTGGGGATTAAACCACCTTCACCCTCTCCCCCTTCCCCCCCCCCCCCCCCCCCCCCCCCTAGAGGAACTAAGCAAATTGAGACAAACTTGCTAAAAAATTGATTTTTTCAGGCATCAGGTACTTTATGGAATTTGCTTGCATGTATTATGAATGATAGAATACACTTTTTAATTCCAAAATTATACCTTAATTGCTAAAAATTACAATAATTATACCATAATTGGCGAAAAATCATGCAGTCTTAACATTTCTTTGTAACTGTAAATAAACAGGCTTTCTTTTGGTTTGAATACCTTATCTTTCTGTGCCTCACTATAACCTGAGTATTAAACCCTTTGGGTGCCAAAAAATATCCTAGGAACTATGCTAAAAATGCTGGAGCATTTTTTCCGATATTGCAGATGTTCAGAAAAAAATATGTTTAAAGTAATACTTGTAAAAACATTAGTAAATAAATGCTGTGGTCACCTTTAGATAATACAAACGTTCTGTATCTAAAGTTCTCTGCATTAAAATGCCATCAGTTAACAACCAGTGAACTACTACATAACAATTAATAATGACAATACAGAAGGGGTGTGATAGTGCTCCCCGGCACTTTTCACCAGAGTTCGGAGGAGCGCAATCATGCTCCCCGGCACTCAAAGGGTTAAATAACACCTATTCTTTGGGCATGATAAATTATTCATGCATTGGATAACTTTTCTCATTGTGATAGAATAGTATTCCTTCAAGGTATGTTTGAAACTCATTTGTCTCAATTATTATGAATCTTATTGTGAAATGATCTTCAAAGTTAATAAAATTCTTTTATTTTAAGAACTATACTTTTTTATTTCTATTTTGTTTTCTTAAATTTTAAAATAAATTACCAATTAAAAAATATTTTATTTTAAAGTGTCAAAATATCAATATTTAATATATAAAAAGATTAATAATATCAAAGTGATAAAATGTCTGCTAAGTACAATATATGTGTATATATATGTGTGTGTGTGTGTGTACCTTGCACATATTAACCCTAGGTAGAGGTAGACTACTATTGCCTATCTCTAAACCAGGTATTCCTGGCTGCCCCTCTGATAACAGTCAACGGTATAGCTATATACAGGCATTCAACTTGTATAATAAGAGCATGCTTGTACAACAATGATGCTTGTGAAACATAGCATGTATTGAGATGACTCTCTTGAGTCACATCCTTAGAATGAATGGCAATCTCTTTTGCTGTGGATTCCACAAATTAATATTTTCTTATTTTATTTATAGGACCTCGAAGAAAGAGCTAGGCATATCAAACAAAGAATGAAGCAGCTTCCAAGTCATCGTAGCACAGGTATTTACTCTTTTTAAATTTATCTATTACTTACCTTGGTTTTCAGGCCAAGGAAAAAAGTGGTTCATTCCATTAATAACTATTACTACATGTAAAAATCAAACTGTAATGAGTGGAAGGAAGACAGTTGCTTATCTCTTTTTGCGTGTGAAGCAAAGGAAAATTTACAAAAATTGACATTATATATTGGATTTCATGAGATTCCCTTAGTCTGTTTGTGGTATAATTTTGTTTACTCATTCACTATGGGTAGAATTAAAGAAAACTTTCTGTGAAGAAAAGCTTATTTTCCTAATGGTACAAAATGCCAATTGACATCACTCCACTCCCTGTATTATACAAGGATGATACCAGTTGTAATTTGTAATGAATGTGTTAAGCAACAAAAACAGGTAGATAATGTATAGAGATTTATACATGTCTTGTGAATGCACTACCAGAAGTCTGATACAGAGCATTTTCTTTAATTTCATAGGATGGGATGCCCCATCATTAATGAGTGAGAGAGATATTAGAGAAGGAAACGGGAGTAGTAGGCATCATTACCATCATCAGTATGGCGGAGCGTTGAGTGACAGTGGAGAACGTCTTCATGTGAGCACTCGAAGTCACCAATACCATCAGGTATGTTTGTTCAGTTGGTTTGCTTCAGCTCTAAGAGTCTGCAAATGTTCCTTTACAATTGCAATCTTTTACCTTAATAATAACTTATACTGAATATTACACACTTAAAGAGGCCAGTGTTAGCATTTGATTTAGAATTACTTAATTTATCAGATTGGGAATCTGATTTCATAATATTGGCCTCCCTCTTCCACACTCTAGGTCAAGCATGCAAGGAAATGATTGAGTCTGTTTGATTTTCACCTGGAGTAACATGCAGTGGTCACACTTACTTTGCAAATTTCCTTTTTTCAAAGTAATGCATTTGCCTGAAAGCTAAGTTATTACATAATTAGCTAGTTTGATTGCAATGGTTTGAAGTATTTGCGGAAAATATTCTTTTATATCATCATGAAAATGAATGGAAAGTACAGTGCAACCTATTTAAAACGAGACCTTACGGTGCCCAAGAAAACCCTCGCCATAGTGAAGTATTGTCTTACCGAGGTTGGTGTAAATAACCACCATGAAACCGATTGTCAAAAATTTTCTAAGAATTGGGTTGGTGTGGTGGCGGCAGTATTTCCATCCAGAGAGTCTGAGCACAAATCCCAAAGGAAGGGGAAAGTTTTTGCAGTAATTCATATCCCTACTTAATTTAACACCTAACCATTGGATCAAAAAGCACCATACCTGCTCCAAAATGTGCAAAAAGCCTCGAATTGCCGACCATTTTCCCAAATGCACAACTGACCAAGCTGCTCTTTTCTAATGCTCATTCCATTTTCTAATGTTCATTCCAAAATTTTCATTAGTTTCACCAAAAATTTAAACCATAACTGATAAATCAAAATTGTATTGCCTTTATTACTAGCCTTTACGCTTTCCCTTGGTTGGTCTTAATTTTTATGATCAGTATATTCACGTTCTTTGCGACATTTCACGGAAGCCATTTGGTATAACGTATCGCATTTGTTGCAGCAGACAAAAAGGGACCGTGGAAATGGTGGAAGGGATCCTGCCTTAGAGGGCGTTTTCTTTCATCTGACGTAATATCCACATCGAAAAACAATCTGCTTTACCATGTATAACAATTTTATTGAAATAGCGGTTGTATCAGAGTAAGTTCTTTTTAAAGATTTCGTTAGGCCCTCAACGTACTTACAGTAATTTTGTTGGGTCTTATGCACAATGGTAGTATGATACAAAGGACTGAAAAAATGGGTCTAATGAAGAGCCCTCATATACCCACTAATGTGTTAAGTAATAATTCATATAATTGCTCAATAATGGCAGCAAAACATAGAAAGGAATATAGACGTATTGAAAGTAAATAAACTAAGAGCGCTACTCCCTTGGCACCGCGTTCATCACATATACATCTAGCAGTTACAAGTATAGGTAACAAATAATAATTTGCTGACTTCAATAATCTTGTAAATTATAAAATTAACTCACAAAAATGTTCAACATTGATAAATATAGAGTGAAAGAAAATATGAAAACAAATTTAGGAGAGACAATTGAGTAGCTTGCCGTTTTTCCCTTCCGACACTTAAGTGTTTTGTGTTTTTGGGCCATGTTTGGAAATGCTCTCATCTCACAGACATGCGAGTGTGCTCTCAACCGTCTGGGAAACAAAAGAAGATCAAATAGGTATTCGTCACTGCTAATGCTGCAGTATTTCCACCAATATTAACATTAAATTAATTGGATGGTGATTTACAATGTGCATTTGATATGTACCACTTCATATTAATTGCATTGCTAACAGATCGCAAGCTATGGCAGATGTTGGCCTATTTTGGTGTTTGTTTGCCGGTGACGGAAACTCTCGCAATGGCGGGGGCCAACACCAAAAGGGTCTCATAAAAACCGTATTTTTTTACATGGCAATCATAGGGTCAATCGATGTTGCCCCTGCAATCTCTCGTAATGGCGAGGGTCTCGCAATAGGACATACTCGTACTGCCGCGGTTCCACTGTAGTTTAAACATCAATTGCGGAGCTTAATCTGTCTCAATCAATTTAACTATATCAATAGAAATAAATTCTCATAGATGGGAACCAGACCACCCTTTCCGAAATTCAGAGGCTCTCTTTGGTTTCATTGGTATGGCACTTAATGAGAGGCAGAAATCATTTCTAATGGAGCATATCATACTTTTAAATAATGGCATATCTTGTATATAAAATTGCATCCTGCTTCTGCGACTGCTGTATTACTCTGTTAGAGTTATTAATTTTATTCAATGGATTGGATTGTGAGGTAATAATTGATTTCCTTGCTTTGTAAGAACGTTATTTGCATGAGATGTGAAAATATTCATAACAAGCATAGAGCTATGGTATATGGGGTATTCAGGACAAGTGCATAAATTAGCATGGTTGCCCACAGTATAGGTAGATTTGACCAATTTGCGAGCTGAATCCTCTGGTGCAAAATAATTCACTTGATTTGCATACTCATTTGTATCACCTGCCTGATCCTGATGGTATAGGAGTCAGTGATTCTTGATGTGTCCTAGTGTAACGCATTTGACTTGATATTAAAAAGATGAGGATAATGACCTCTCACTTTAATCCTTATTTCATCACCAACAAACCCCTTTTCATTTCCCACATCCTGAAACAATAATTTTGGCTACTTTTCCCCATTTTCATACCCTACAGTCTAATTTTCCATTTATCCTTCCCAAGGGCCTTTTGTTTCATGAAGCTGTTTGAATTAGTTCATTGGGAAATAGGGAGCAAAATGGGCCCTTGAATGGTTTTGAAAATGGTTTTCAACTCGATCAAATGTAAGAGAAACATCTGTAACTTTGTTGTTTATTGTCAGCCTCTTGAAGAGGTGTTGGTAAGCTGTTGCTCACATTGCTTAAACCTGAAACTGGACCTGTTTGCAAAACCCAGCTTCCTGTAGTGCTAGCATAAAAAAACAAGCCTTTCGTTTTATTAGGTATCCCACGGGAGTAGTGCCCCTCATCACCATTCTGGATCTTCCTCTTCCCATCACCATGGTGCCGTGACCCACCACACCCACCCACATCCCAGTCACCATTCTCATCATCACCCCACACTTCGAGCAGGACATGGGCTGTCCCCTGACAAAGACCTCGGAGATTTTGGGGACAGCGACATAGAGAGTGTCGTGAGCGTCACAAGCAGTGCCTTTTCAACACAGTCAGAGCGACCAAGAGGATCAAGAGGGATGGGGTAAGTAATAGGGAGGCTTCACTTCCATAGCAAAATAAACCCCTCTGATTGGTGCATTGAATCTGCATCAGTATCTGAGGGTGCACATGGAAGCAAGTGGCCAAAATGAAACTTAAAAAAAGGAACTACATTCATAAGCTGTTATTTGCTATTCATCTCTTCTAAATTTTGTCAACCTGATGAGATTCATCAGAATGAATGATGTAGCAAATGTGTTTGTCCAGTGATAGTTCAAAATCATAAGAAAAGGAATTTTAATGCTTTAAGAAAAAATATACATATATGGACATATTTTGGTAACAACTAGGAAGTTGGCATAAGTTACTTCAATTTGATATACTACTTCTTTTTCTATGTATGTGAATGGATTGATTTTGATGAAGGGGAGACTTTATTGGCTTATCAAATTTTAACACAAAAAAGGACAATCAAAGTAACTTTATTCATTCACTTTTAGGATATAGATGTTGATTTTCTACAAATGATTTTTGTCTTACTCCTTTTGAACATGAAGCTACCAAAGAGCTTAAATTCTTTTCGCTCCAGTTGTTAAGAACAGCAAACTTACCATATGCTCTTAATCCTGTTTTCTAATGGTAATTATGTATCTGATTGAGATCTACAAAAACTTTTTAAATTCATTATGCAGAGAAATGACTACAAGTGAATGGCCACTAGTAATCATATATCTATTTCAGTGTAATCACATGCAATGATTGCAAATTTAATAATTTAGCTGGATCAAAGACAACTCCTAAATGAAGTCATGTATAAGCATGGTGAATAAATATTCAACAAATTTTGTATATAATTTAGTGCCAAAGGAGGAAGTGCCAAAACAGATGACTTTACAGCTGTTGTGATCACTACTACGGTTTATGTAGAGTCATTTAGTGCATGTGTAAGGACTTCCTCAAGAGGTATTTTAAATTTTCATTCCATTAGTGAAGTTAAATTCCATATAAAAAAGCTTACATTAGAATTCTTGCTCATTTTAATTTTTAAAAAATCAAATTAATAATGTGAATTTCCTACTGGTCAGCCTCACTTGAGTATTTTTATTATGTACATTATTAATTACAAACAAAAGGCTGCAATAAAAATACATCATAGATCATATACAAAATCATAATAAGTATCTAGTAATTAGGGATGTGTCGATTCTTGATACCTATTCTCGATACCACCAATTCTTGAGGGTTGGTATCGGTATCGGGAATCGATAGCCTAAAGTCGATACCGATACCATCGATACAAGGGATGGTCGGATCGCATCCGTCTGGTCCAAGGATCTGCAGAACTATCATTTTACTCGAATCCAGATTCGAATTCAAAGACAGAGTAAAATTGGATCTGGATCGTAGATTTAAAATTTTCGCAGCTTAGCAATCGAAGCATCCCCCTCTGGTACTAGGTGCAGTAGATATTGACAAGGAGAGTTTGTGTAATTCCTAGATCACAAAACCTTTTCCCCTCTGCTACTAGAAGCAATGTAAAGAAATATGACTTTTTTCCCAATTACCCCAGCATCGAGAGAAAAAAAATGGAGAATGTCACGTGGACAGACTACATTCGCCAGGATCAGGCAGACATCGAGAGCTAGTGTACTAAAGGAAGTTCGATCCCTATCTCAGTTAATATTTTCTTTCAGTTAATGCATTGAAAATTTTATCATTCAATTTAAAACCCTTGCATTTGAATACTCACTTTCTTATACTTCAATTGTTTAAAATAGATTTAAGAATGTATCACTCAAAAATTAGGATGGTCGGGTCGGATCCAAATACCCACGGAGCTTTCATTTCATTCACTATCGAAATCAGATCCAAAGACAGTATAAATTTGTATCCGAATCAAATATTTTTAAATTTCGCAGCTTAATGATCGATGCGCCCCACGAATGGAATATAGACATGGTAGATAGGTACTGGTAGATACTAACAAGGAGAGGATTTGTAACTCGGGTCACAAAATGAGATGAAAATTTTTCCGTGCTACTAGGGCAAAATAAAGAAATACATGTCTTGGCTTTTTTTTCTCCTCCACAGGCCCAAATGCACGGGAATAAAATAAAGCAGAATGTCACACAGGTCGCCTACATTTGCCAGACAAGCATGAACCTATGATAATGAAGTTTTAAAAAATGTGAGCTAGTGTTCTGCCATTCACGCGTTCGATCCTTAACACTGTCTAATAATACCGTCATGCTGTATTCCTAGAGTAAGGCAAGCAGGCAGTTAAAAAAATTAGATTATCAGAAATTTCATGTCAATATATAAGTAAACAAAGTAAATAAAACTAATAAAATTTGGCATTAGTGACAGTGATCGGAAAAATATTTTACTACAGAATTAAATCATGGAAAACAGTACGCTAACTTTACCTAGTATTTTTGAGTGATGCATTTGTAAATCTAGTTAAAGTGATAAAAGTACAAAAAAGTCAGTATTCGCATACAAGAGTTGGAACATTAAAGATGATAAAATTTTTGATTCAATGGCTGAAAGAAAACTTTTAAACATTGATAAGGATCGAACTTCATAATCTGCAGTACACTACCCCACAGAACTATTGTCGGCTTACAATGCAGCCTCCCCGTATGTCATTCTACTTTTTTCCTTGGGATCCTGAGCCAATGGAGAAAAAAGCGGAGACACAGATATCTTTATTTTACTTCTAGTGGCATGAAAAAAGGCGAAATGAGATGAATCTCATTTCATGATCCGAGTTACACAACTTCTCCTTATGAGTATGAAACTCACTAATTCCATTTTAAGGGTTATTATTAATAAGAAATTGCAAAATTGCTAGTTTAGCAGCTTGGAATATTCTTATAAATTTTTTCATCTTAAAAATGGAATCCCCAGATATTCTATAAATGGAATATCCGGACAGCATTAAACTTTCAATGAATTTGAATGCATTCAAGGATTTGATTCACAACAGCAGCCCAATGTTAATGTGCAACGATTGTACACTGAATTAATTTTAGGTTTTTGATTTTGTTTATTATTTAATATTCTATAATTCTTTGAATTCTTTGCATGTGATACGCCCGGAAGTCTTTTTGTATGATTACATTAATACCTTTCTGGATAGAGGGTGATTCAATATGACATCAATAGGATCTTATGTTTTGGAAAATGATTCAAATATTAATGAAAATGAACTTATAATGTTTCTTTTAACTAATTAATGTAATATTAAATTTATATATTTAATGTTATATTAAAATTCAACTTATGACATGACAGTCATATTATTTTGAATCTGTTTTTATCTGATCTGTTTGAATCTGTTGAATTTTTTATCTGATGCATAACATGTTTTGTTATTACACATAGCATTTGTTATTAAACATGCTCATGGAAAAAATAGAAAACTTTTGTGTTATCAAACAGTTTTTATTTTCATAATGTCCTCATAGTGGAATATAAGAAGTTTTTCCCAAAGTAAATAGTATATTCAAATTTTTGTTTTGTAAAATTGTATTTTTAGATTTCATGGAACATTTAATAATAATGTATAAGAAAATTAGGTAAAAATGTATATATGTATAGGTTGATGGTATCGGTATCGAGAATCGATTTTCCAGGAATCGGTATCAAGAATCGATAAATTTTGGTGTCGACTCATCTGTACTAGTAATATACTGAAGGGAGGAATTACTTTGGTCATAAGTTTAGCAAACTTTCCAGCAGGTCACAAGTGGTGTTTCAGATTATATTTGAAGGGTATTTAGATGCTACACTGTGAAAGAAGTAATGCTGGCAGAAAAATTATTTGATTTACATGATTCAGCAGCTTAAAAAAATTAAAGAATTTTCAATTAATGTAATGAACATCGACATTCTGGTGTTTGGAACAGAAGATAAACTGTGGGAAGATATCAATTATTCTTCATGACTTGAAACAGCTTTTAGAGAGATCCACCTTCAAGGTCATACAAGTAATGACTCTCATACTGATCCCATCCTAGCAAATGACCATATGTGGCGTTTTCATGTCAAATAAGTTTAGTGATATTCTTAGTGGGAAGCATATTTTGTTTACCTGAATGAGACATTCCTTCAAAAGAAAATGATAGAGAATCCTTCAATAATGTTTAATTATTGTACTAATTAATAATTGTACTAATTAATAATTAGATATGTATACCTTAAATTAAGTCAATTTACTCAGTACCAAAACTATTCTTTTCTGGTATAATTTCAATGTACTTTATTATTCTATATTTTAAATGTAAAAAATCCATAAATTGATAAAATAGGTTAAAGACTTTTTGACTGTATAGGAATCATTTTAAGTTTATTTGACATACTTTATAAATTCAGGTGTGTGATTAGAAAAGTAACAACCATTGCCATTTTAATATTTTTCATTTATGTCAAGACATAAACCTAGTTCTGAACTCTATTCCATAAAGTCAGTATTATTAGCATTTGATAAAACCGAGATGCTGTACTAGAACGGCTGCAATGGGTGATTTTCATTAATTAGATGCTGACTCCCAGGACCTCTTGAAATGGGAACTTATTTCCAGACTCAGCAACACTGGTAATGCATGCCCTGTATGTCACCGAGATGGGAGCATCAGAGAAAAGGTTCACCATATCACTTCAGTCCCAACAGTGGCGCAATCTCCGACATACCCTGAGGCAACTTCACTGCATCGCCACAGCAGTAGCCTCCCAAGCGATTGGGATCACCTCCACCATCGTGATCCTTCCCCCACTATACTAGCTCGTGTGGATTGCTTGCTTCATAGCAGCCCTGATTCCGAAATGCCCCCCTTAATCCCTAATAGCAGGAACTCCTCCTTGCATAGACACCCTTTGAGCCACAGTGCTACAGCAGACCCTGGGCTTTACTCCATTACCCACAATAACTGCCCTTCAGAAAATGAGAGCTGTCACAGTGGGCCATGCTATTATGGCTATGACAGTGAAAACAGCTGTGCTGAGACAGAGATACACGTCTCAGACCGGAGTTTTGACAGCTGGGGGACAATGGGTAACGTTGATGAGGAGGAGGAGGGGCTGGCAGAAGAGGATGGCTCCAAGTCTGCATTGGAAACTGAGGAGAGAGGCAGTGAGCAGAGACCATCAAGAAGAAGATCAATTTCCGAGCAACCAAGAACGTCAAGTCTGAAGAAGAAGGGTGCTTCCAGTGGGAAAAGACTCAAGGGCGATGATGTTGAGTCGAAAGAGGAACTTGAGGAAGATGGTGGAGAAGAAGTTGCTGTGCCTCCTGAAATGCCATTGAAGAAGAGAGATTCTCTCAAGGAGATCATTTGTGAGGCGAGAGAGGAGTTGACCAAGGAAAGGAGGGGCAATCCGCTCGGGACTGAGGCTAGGTCAGACATGGAGGATGAAGATCATTGTGAGGGCAGTGACGACGTCAGTCCATACACACCAGATGATATGAGGAGAGGAAGTTTCTCAGGCAAGGGGTCGAGGAAGGGGAAACGGGGATCTGGAGTCGGGGAGGAGATGTCAGAAAACACAAATGACAGTAGGCACAATAAAGTCAGTGGGGGAGATGATGCAGATGGTAGAAACTCTCCCAGTGATTACCAAGACTCTGCTTCTAATGTAGAGAAAAGTTCATCAAAGCACAAAAAACGATCCCCATCTAGAAATCGTAGAAAAAGCACCAATGCTTCTTCCCTTACTCCTCCTGCTAGCCCACCTTCCAGTTCAGCAATGGTATGCATAAATGATAAGCTAGAGTATTATGAGTATGAGCCTGGTAGCGACCATGAAGCCAATGCCAATGGTAGCAACCAGGAGGTTGATGCTAATGCTGATGAGCAAGATGCTATTGTTAATGACCAAGATGCTAATGGTAGTGGCCAAGAAGCTAATGGTAGTGATGAAGACGCTAATCGTAGAACCTCTGTCTCTTCCCCCACACAATGTAGTGAGTATGGCTCCCGGGGGGTGACAAGCCATGGGGCACCCCAGGGTGTGACAAAAAGGGGCCAGTTTGCCCGAAGTCTCTCCAACGCAGATGTCCCAGCAGATGAGAAAGCTGGTAAGTAGCATTTTGCTTATTTACATTGCTTAATAAGTGAAACTAATGAAGCATTTTGGCCAAATGAAGGGTATTAAATGTCCATATTATTTACACCTTAAATAATATCCAATATATGGTATAAACAAATGTCTTATGGTTCTAGTATAAAATTGGTAAATTCCTAGGGGCTGTACACAGTCTACAGTATTTTGCTTATGACATCATCATCCCATGTGGGCTGTACTTATTTTTTCCCCAAAAATGGATATCGAGTAAACATTACAAGGGCAGAAATCACCGCAGTATTAGTCTTTTAAAGTTACTAATCACAAGTACAATGATGCCAACGAAGAGTCCTATATAAGTAGCAGTCTTACTGTTTTGTCATCAATAAGGGGGCCTCATTTAGTAGGTACACAATCGTAGGCAGGATTTACAGTGTTATCATAAAGTGTGTTGGAGAAGTAATTACTGAATATGGAGATACGAGATAATGTTAAGTTGATAGTAGTCTCTATTGCAGTATTAATATAAGCTGAACCATCTGTTCATTTTTTTAAACTACAAAAATACCTTTTAGCATCACCTGGACATGATTCTATAACCAAACAAAATGCTATCGTGAGCCATTAATTGATGTCTTTACAATAATTAAGGAGTCTAAACACAGCACATGTTAAAAACAGCAAAACCACATTTAAATATCATTTGTGGTCTTGATTTTGTTTTTAGGCCTTCAACTGTCAATTTGTAAATTTCATGTATTTGGATCTAAATTACAAACATAATACAGTGTGTAAATCCCTTGTATTGTGCCTCTGTAATACAACTGTAATACAATGGTACTAGAGGACATTTGACACTGTATTACAGCTGTAATACAATTGTAATACAAATAGCCCTCTTTTGTAACATGATTGTAATACAACTGCAATACGGTAGTATGTAATACCAAATCTGTGCTGTCTGGGGAGGGAAAGAAATGTACAACATCTCTTCATAGTAAACCTACATGAATATGCATTTAAAAAAAATTAAACTGAAAGCAAAAAGTAAAATACCAAAATTTGATTATATAAGTAATAGGTTTTTATTTGTAAGTATAATGTGGCCATATTTTTGGACTCTTGAGAGAGTACAACTAAATGAAGTTCATTGAAAATCACCCTACATCTTAAATGGTCAATATTACCTATACTCCAGAAAATGACTGGGTATGAGAGATGTTGTGTTAGTATAAACTGGATTCTGAATATCTTCTATCTAGTGCATATCTAGTAGAAGGATATCTTGCTGTATATTTTTCCTAAATACCTTATATGATGCCAAAATCTCATAAGCCCCTGCAGTTTAAATACTACATCTTACATTTATTTTCGGTGAGCTTCCCACCCGCAGGCCACTCTAGAGAGAGGTCAAAAATCATTCAAGTATGAAGTACTTTACAAATTTTTATATTGTAGCTGTGATAATCAACTTGCTCTTTTACGGATATTTAATGGTAATATACTAATCCACTGTTAGAAATCAATTGAAAAAATTGGCCAGTGATATATAATATCTTGATGCCTATTTAATTAACTAGTAAATTGCCAATCATTTGTAACAATCTAATGCAAATTCCTTATGCAGGTGATGGAAGCCTTAGTGACACAGCTGTGGGGCATCTCCATGGTTTAGATAGCACAAGGAGAAAAATGGCAAGCAATACAAAGCCTAGCCAATTTATAGGACTGAATAAAAAAAGTAACTCCACGTCACAACTTTCTGCCACAGGTAAGATAGGATTAAGCTTTTCCTGTGCATTCATATGTCCTTTTTTAAAGAGTTTATACAATTTTTGAAGTTTTTCATAATGCATCGATCTAAATATTTTGGAACTAGTTATAGCTTTATAGATTAGATACTAAAAAAAAACAAAACTTCTAGTTTGCTATCTTGATTATTCCTGAGGATATTTTAACTCCCTTTTGCTTGATTGGTTTCATAGAAATATTTGATTCCGATAACTTTGAAAACAAAAAGGGCATTTAGCATTTGGTCCCCATATAGAGTATTCTAATGCTTTGCTTAGCGAGTAGGACCTGCTCTTACAAAGCTTAATGAAATAAAATGCCCCATTATTCTGTACTTATGGCTGCACAAATAACTAAAAGATTGCTGAGAACTTATAAAGTTGAGTAGAATAAGGCTTGGTTGAAATCTTAAGTTTATTGTTTCTCAAGAGAACAAATTAATAATAAACTTGCTAATATATTTTTTCCAAGAGTTGTTGAAAATGATAGCTTGAAAAGGTTATCTAATGTAAACTTATTAAAATTAAAAGTAGAATTTAAAATTGCTGTTGTTGATGTTGTTGTTGTTGTGTTGTTGTTGATGATATTTACCCTTACCTCCCTGTAACTCCATATTTTATGAACACTTTTCGTTTCCTCTAACCTAACGTATTGTATGTTTTTTGTATACACAGTCAAGAAGTTGAAGGGCAAGGGGGGACAAAGTAAGTTTATTCAGTGAAAAAACACCAACTGATATATATATCTATATATATATTATTATATATAAATACTTTAGCACTTGGAAATCACCCATTGTGTAAATCCTCTTTACTTATTTGATGTTTTTTAATCTACGAGTTTTCCAGTTGTATGATTTAGTAGTATGAGAAGATTTTTGTAGAGTTCTTTGCTAGGAGTTTTCTTAATGATTATTCATGTTGGTGTCATTTATACGGTACCTGGTGTGCGTTTCTTCCCCTCACCTAACCTTTAGTTTACGTAATAATATGTATAATTACACATGCATTATTTTTCAGTTGTAGTGGAAATATTAATTATTTATAGAAGTGTACTTTTAAAATTGAGCATGATTAAATCTGGCATTTTATATGTTGCAAGAATTCAATCTGTGTTCTTTTTAATAAATTTAGCTTTGATTAATCTTCTCCATATATCTCTTTATCATCTTAAGTCATTAATCAAATCCTGTGGCTTAGTATAGAACTTTTTAACTGTTCCTCTATAACGTAGACAACTACTATTAAAGCCTTTAACTTTTGCGGCCCATCTCAACTTTGTTTTAAATGATTGCTTGTGTCTTAATGATCAAATTGGAGTTTTCTAACAATAAATGAAAGATTTTTTCTCCATGTCTTTTAATATTTCTATTTAGCAATGTGTTCCATGTTACAAATATGAGTAGTTTAGTGCCACTTTTAAGTGTTTATAGTTAAGTGTGATGAAAAAAGAGATTATACTTAACATTATTTTCCCCTTCAATCATCTCATTCTCATAAAAAAAAAGATATCATCATTCTTCATCTTATACGGTTACCACTAACTTAATATATTATGTCTGTGTGTGTCCTTTTACCATGGCCAGGCCGGAAGCGTAGGTTAGGGTTTGGCCGAAAAGGCAAAACTTCCTTTACCGTCCATAGAAGCGAGGAAGTGTTGCCTGAGGACGTGAGGCATCTGGTCAAACAGGGCTCGAGCGTCTCAAGCGACGGGGAGGGCTCCCAAGATGGCGACAGGTTCGGTTGTGACACCCCCTACTTATTCACTTGACACCAGATACACAATTTAAAAAAAAACTCTCACCTTGCCATGACTCCAATGCAGACAAAAATCATTCATACTGACATTCACAGTGTTCTCATCCTTTACAGATATGCTTCCCTGCACAGCTTCACAACGTATTAATTTTGCTAACTACCATCACCCTTAGAGAATTCCATCTTTACTTATCATTATCAGTATTACTATTTTTTTGCTACAGTGAATTTTATGGTTTGTGTTTTTATCAGGATATATACTTATATCTATATCTATAGTACATATTATTTTTTTGTCCTTTATTTACCCTTAGTTCTTTCTCTATTCATCATTTAATTAATTGCATCCAAAACTTCACTTTTTTTTCGCTTCTCAAAAGTGACTTGAAACTTGAGCACTCTGCTTGAATAATGGCAACTAACTTTTTATCTGATGTAAAAAGTTATCGCTACTTTTTATGAAGATGATATCATTTGGAATGGCCCCTGATTTATCTTCATAAAAATAGTATTGAATGACAGCCGATTTTTCAAGTTCCCTAAAATCTGCTGCCTTGCTCTTGAATTGCAGAGAAGGAAAAGATCCTTATTCTCAAAAGGAACTTATTTCCCCGTAAATTATCTTTGAAGAATGTTTGCTGATTCATTGAAATTCAGAACTTTGAGAGAAATGATCAGAGGCTAATAATCAATAGCTTTTAAACAAATTCCAATGGAGAACAATTTTTTAAGTAATGAAATGTTATTTCATTTCATTCTTTTATGCTTTGAATTAATTTTTTGAAGAAAGGCATTGCATTTTCCTTTCAAATAGCAGCTTGTAAGTTTGTTTCTTGTCAATTTACATTTTTTTTTGTAAAATTCCAAAATTTAAATCTGTATACCCTCTCCTGGTGATATTTTACCTCGTGATTTGACTGAAATAGCTTCAGATGACAATTGACAATCCTACAGTTGTGACAAAAGTGACACAAATTAAGGACTTTTTCTTCTACTCCTTAAATGTATGAGATGGTCTTAACTCGGCACATGCTAGTATGCAGCATGTTAATAAAGAAATTTTTTTCTATTGTCTGATTGGGTCAAAGGTAAATTGGATGTTGAGATGTTTGCGTAAGAATGAGCAGAATGGAGTGCCATAATTTGGCAATAACTTGTGCTGGGAACGGGTCGGGTATGTTCAATGCATTACCAAAGCATCCTGGATGTGTTATCCATGACAACATGGTAAAAAACCGGTAACATGTTATTCTTCCTTATCATCCTTCATTATTCTATCCCCCTACATAGCAGTAGATTCATTTTGTTGTAGTGGCGTGTAGAATGGCTTTTTGGCTCCGAATTAATGACAGTGTTTTGGTGCGTCCTTGCAGCCATGGTATGCAGTCTGCTTTTGTGAATGTTTGGGTCATATATATAGTTTTTTTTTGAAAACCCAATTTGGTTAGTTTTATTTTAGAAAAGTCTGTAGTGTCTGAGATGGGCATCTTTTGTAATCATGGTTTATATTTATTAAAAAAAGAGGAGTTAATCCTCTTCTTAATTTTTTTGCATTTAGAATTTCTATTCCATATTATTCAGGATTGACAGTATTTATGTTGTAGAAAAGTAAAGAAAAAATTTTTTAACCCTATGGGAACCATTCAGGTTGTTCTCAGTAGAGCTGTATAATCCTTAATACCTCTCCTCTCCAACAATCCCTATATTCCATCAATCCTATAAAATACCCTATGCCATGAAAACAATCCAACCATCTCACTTCCTGCACTCCCTTGCTCTGATTATTTTTTGCCGCAACAGAGGGTGGTAGAAAACGTAGCTCTAGCGGCATCCAACGAAGTCAGGAGGTCGTTCCAACTACCACTCAATCCCGGCTTGTCAAGCAACCCTCTAAAGAGTCCACGGACGGCAGTATGAACAGCATAAGTTCGGAGGGCTCGACGTAAGTAGCAGTCGAAGAATGCGTGGCTCATCCCATCGCCCCACCCTTATTTGTCTTATTTCCTCTTCATGGGCCAACAATGCCTCCTGTCCCTCTCTTTTAACAGTCATATTTATATATATATTTATACAAAATATATATATACTTTTATTTCTATTTCTCTAATTAATGGAGGCACCTCTTGGCAGCATGTAGATCTTCGAGTTTTGTTAGGAAAAACGTCTTTCGTGATCTAAATATCTATTATTAATTTTTGATTTCATTTTTTTTTAATTACCGACAACATTTTATCTTCAGACTACTTCACTCACTAACTATTATTTCGCATTGAGCATTTGATCTATATTTTTGTCTGTTTATTATGGTAGCTACGGCTCTGAACTTTTTTCTGGGCTTATGGGCTTGTATTTCTTCTAGTTGGTGGATCTATGGTTGCTTTTGTGAACTTCGACATGATTAATTTTTGTGAATCTTTTTGTGTGAAAAAGGCATGTTTATTTACCCGCTCAGAATGCAGCTACTTTGTGGATTTTTACAGTGTTGCTGTAGTAACAAAATTTTCATGCTGAATGTTTGTGGAATTCTCGATTTGTAAAGTTTACACTAATGTTTTAGTATACCTACTTGCAGTCCTGGTGGTTGGGAGTCACATATTATTTACACCCTACTTGACCCTTTTTTCACAGGTTTTCATGTAAATTTTTCAAAGTTTTCAGTGCCAACCCACCTACTGACTAGGAATGGATAAATGTTACATATATGGCAGATTTTGTGAATGGCATTGCTTCTGGGTTTAAAAGAAATTATTTTATTTTTTTGACCTTCTAGGTACATATTTGTTTAAAGTGCATTGAGTTAGAAATTGGCATGCTAAATGATGTTATGAATCATCATTGCCTGTTGGACCGTGAATAATTTTTCACATTAAATTCATTCCTTTGTGAGACAATAGGAGCAAATTTTCTATAATTATTTCAGGAGTTTTTTTATTTATTTTCAAATGAAGCTAATGACTGTGTGGATTGTGAAGACTAGCTAGTTTTAAGACTACTAACATCATAGCTAAAGATAATTACCTTTCAGCAAATATTTAGTGACTAGTTTTTACCAGTACTTTTATTTTGTTTTTCACCCTACTTTTAGCTCATCAAGGGGGTAAGAAAATTTCTAGTGTTTTTTTTCTTTGATGAGATATTTATTTCAGATTGATTTATCCTTAACAATGGGAATTTTCTCCTATCATTTGTAGGATGTTTTTTTATTCCCCTGAATAGTTGGTAGTCTTAGCAAGTAGGCATAGATATTGCCATGGAATATCTATTAATCACAATTTATAGTTACCACCCACCTACTGATTTATTTTTTGAAGTAATAAAGGTAAATTTTAGCAGTTTATGGAATGCAGAATCATGCTCCTAAGTGAGAATTAAGTAGGTATTTATTGATCTATGATGAAGAAGTAGGCTGGCAACATTATCGACAACAACAAATAACACTTTCTGCATTATCTTTTTTAAATTATCAGTTCAAAGTACTGACCTTTAATTATAGCTTTACAGGAAACAAATTTTCCATAGGAGTCATCAGGTTAGAGTCAAGCATGAACTGCTCTCCATTGCATGATACTCTAGCTTTTACATGCTTTTGTCTGCACTGCACTATTAAACTGCACATAAAATTGCATTGCCTATCTTGTAGTTTAATCAATTCATATGAAAATTTTCCTCATTGTGTAAGAGTAAAATACTTAGCTTGAGCTTTTTAATGCTGTATTTTTGTAAGTGATATGAATTATTACATTTAAAATATATTTTATTTTCCAAACTTTTTGAAGTAAATGTCACTCAATAAAATAGCCATCAATGCCAACTTGCATTTCTCAATTTTAATTTCTTTTCTTTACCTTATGATGCTTAGATAGCGCACTCTGCTTAGACGAAATTCCGAAGTTGGTAAGAAATCAGGCCTCAAAATTTCTATGACCCTGTAATCAGTGATAAATTAATTAGAAATGAATGCTTGTATTAAGAGTGTGTGAATATGTATATAGTTTGTATGTATATTCACACATACTCAAAATCTCACACTTAGGTCATAATGCTCAGAAATTTTGAGACCTTTTTAAGTGCCAGCAGTAACGACTTAAATACGGACACATTGACCCACCTAACCTGATCAAATATAGACATCCACTCCCAAACTTGATTAATTATTTTGTACACTGCTAACATATTCCATCAATGCTTCATCAGTTTATCATTCATCAAAATATTAATGACCATGTTTTTGTCATGGAATGCATTCAGCGGAAATCTTACATTTCTTGAATTTTGTACAAATGTGGTATACTTACAATATTATTGTAATTCATTACCACAATTACACATTGTTGCATACTAAAATCTGCTACTTTATTTAGCAATTAATCTGGGCCATTTTAAATCTGCTTCTCTTTGAAAAAATACCTAATGTTCCAAGCCATTAATGAAATATTTTTATAATTCATGCATTTGATTTGATTCATGAATTTTTATAATTCACACATTCAGTGATTTTTATCATAAATGTTTTAAAAATCATATCCTTGTTGAAGCTTGTCTTTTCATGAAGTTGGAACTTTATTCCAAGATGTCATATATGAAAGTAACTACTTGTCATATCTTTGCACTTAAAAGTTTTTATTGCAAAAATGGCCTTGTTGTCTGTAATAACAAAATACTTGACATCACCGCTCTCCATCAAACTATGGGGAGACATTTGGAGAGTGTGAACTCAAGCAATCTCTCCGGCCACAGCTGGATGCCGCCATCCCTTCGTCTGGCACAAGAGGGTCAATTATCGGACTTCATCGATGGCCTAGGTCCAGGACAGTTGGTGGGTAGGCAAGTTCTGGGAGCACCCTCTCTAGGTGATATACAACTCTCCATGTGCTACCAGAAAGGCTATTTAGAAGTTGAGGTCATCAGGGCAAGGGGTTTACAAGCAAGGCAAGGATCCAAAGTGTTACCAGGTAAGAAAGAATTTGTCCTTGAATACTAAGAGGACTGTTTATGTTTAGATTAACCCATTGGGATAAAGCGCTGGCGATTCGCCGGTCTACCTTATTTTGCCTTAAGGTAAAGAGCCGGCGATTCGCCAGTTATGTGATGGAATTTAATGTTCTAATGCTATTCTTTTTCCCCGATGATATGTACCACGAGCCTTTTTTTAATTCAGTGAAAATAAGTTTTGAAGTATTTAATTTATAATTAATTTTAATTTCCAAAAAATATATTAAAAAATCCAAGTGAAAATTTTCAGAAAATTAAATAGGGTTAAAAGGGCAGAAAATCCATGGAAAATTAAGATATGAATGGGTTAAGCAACTATGAATAAGATTATTGTTGGTAGCTTGGAGGTGCAGAACTTGGAGAACTTGGCCATATCTTCTGCTGGTTTAATTTCTTTCTCAGCTAGTCATATTTTAAAGAAAATTTCATGATATTTCTGAACATAAGTTTATCTGTTTTGATGTTTATTTTATTACAAATGGATCCACCAGTGACTGGTGCAACATCCTCCCTAAATCACAATTCATAGATATGGAAACAACTAGTCCATGATTGGTTAATGAGGAGGGCTGTTACAAAGCACATACAAGCATTAAGTATTTTTTTAATGAATTACAAATTTAGGAATAGAATTAGGAATAAATTCATTCAAGTTATCAAACATTATCACTCAAAAATATTTTAAACTTGGTTAACTATTTCATACGGATATACATAAAGCATGTGAGCATTTATTTTCAAAGTTAATTGATGACAATAAAATGCTAACACAATTTTGGAAATGAACTGTCCAAATGGGATGAAGCTCCGATGAACTTCAGGTCCCTATCCTTCCAATAGGGTCACCATTGATTGACTTGAATTAAAATGAGAAAAAATTAATATTTTTTGTCAGTAAGTGTATCAGCACATGGTAACATGCATTGAATAGGACCTGAAACACTACTCACCAGGCAAATCTTTAATGCAAAGTTATCACAAGAAGATAGAGGGTAATTTGATACTTTTGTCCATCAAATTTAGCAAAATTTCCATGACATTTGGTGGTCAGAACTAGATTAGAGGTTGACCAACTCCTCCATCCTACTGAGACAGTACATAACAGGAGCTAATATTTGTTTCTACAGAACTTGTTGGCAACATTCCATGGACTTAAGATATCATTCTACTGTTTTTGATAAGGGTTTGAGTCATGGGAGGTATTACATGAGATTCAGATTAAGCAGAGATAAATATTTTGTTTCGGCAATTCTACTAACCCAACCTTGCTAATTGCCATCATGAACTTCTCTGCTACTAAGTAATAATAGTTGTGCATTGGTGGTGGCCCAGCAAAATTTGAAAACATACTCTTCCATAAGCATCATAATCAGCTGTTGATCTTCAGATTCGTTCAATTTAGCTCTCCACTCAATTAATCTAAGGGGTAACTTCTTCATCTTTAAAGTCTTTTCTTATTGTAAATGAATAACTTAATGCACAAAACCTACTACATACTGTGGTTAGACCATAAACGTGGGGAGGTTAAATCGTAAACACATAAGATATTACATGACCCTATTACTCAGCAGCCACAGATATTTCCAATCTTATCTGGACAGGATAGTTAAGCACAGGAGCTTGGAATGTTTGTACCGTTTGATTATAATGGTCCAGAACACACTTTCTACACCTGTACATATAGGACAGAGGATATGGGACACAAGGAAGAGAGGGTAAGATCATGAACCCCAAAGTCTATTGTTGGAGTGATGCTGAATGATGATAGGTATATGCATAGAGATTTAATTTTTGAATTAAACTAGATACAAAGGAAAATGGCAGGCTCAGTAAAAACTAGAGATGGGTTGAATAGGAGATTTCTCTAATTCAAATATTAAATCACAACTTGAATATCTCGAATTCCGAATACCTCAAATACTAGCATTGCAATTAATATGCTAAATGTTATTCTGTTAGTTAATTTCTTGCATGCTGAAGTAAATGTATCAGTTGAGTAAATAAAAAAATAATTCTGGTTTTAAAACATCAAATATATATGTATATGTAATAAAATTATTTTACTACCAACTATGGACTGCTAAATACATTAACCCCTGCTGCACAGAAACGTTTCTGCAATGTTAAAATAATGTTCATCAATCCATTGCAGGAACATTGCAATAACGTTCAAATAATGCTTCACTGAATGTTCAAAATGTCACTACTTGATATGTTATTATAACATTCAAGATAAACGTTAAGTGAATGTTTCTGTAACCATTCTGAAGCATTCAATGAATGTTCCTGCAATCATTCTGAAGCGTTCAATGAATGTTCCTGCAACCATTCTGAAGCATTCAATGAACATTCCTGCAACCTTGGTTGCAGAGCCATTCTGAATGGTTCTGCAATGTTTTTGCAATGCATTTTTCTAAATATGTCATATTATGAATAAATTGATTAGTGTCATATTAAAGGCTTTCATTACCATAGAAATTAACTTATATTTATTAAATTAACTATTTTCATTAATTAATTGCAAATTGATTGCAAAAGTAATACTTTTGCAACCAAATGTGCAGAATTACAATTCTTTTGAAACGCATTTGCAATCTATGGTTCACAATGGTTGCAGAACCCTTCTGAAAGGTTCTGCAATGTTTTTGCATTGAATTTTTCTAAATATGTCAAATTATGAATAAATTGATTAGTGTCATATTCAAAGCTTTCATTATCATATTAACTTATATTTATTTAATTAGCTATTTTCATTGATTGCAAAAGTAGGTAATGCTTTTGCAACCAAATGTACAGAATTGCAATGATTTTGAAACGCATTTGCAATCTATGATTCACAATGGTTGCAGAACCATTCTGAATGGTTCTGCAATGTTTTTGCAATGTATAAACTTACGTATGAGATTTTAATGGCAGGCTAAAGTATTACTTGAGAGCAGCCAATAAGGAGTGTCATATGCATCACGTGACATTAAGCCTGGTTACCAAAGGTAACATACCCAAGGATTAAGAGCCCACAAATATACACTAAAGGCTTGTAGTAATGGCTCCTTGAATATAAATATCATTTGATTATTTCTGACAGTAGGAATCATCAAACTAAGGCAAAGCTTAATTAAATTGAAGTATTTAAAACAAAACAAAGGTCATGTTGCTAACACAAATATGTAATTAATTACTCTTTATTGTTGGACTCAACAGATAGTATTCAGAATAATCAACATGGAATGAATAGGTAGGGTAATTTATTATTAGGGCTATATTTATGAAAATTTGTCAGAGTTACTATAGCATAACTATGTGACATACATATTTTATCATGCATATAGTGTCAGCAACACAATAAATTTAGGAGGTGATGATAAAAGTTTGATATTTGAGCCTTAAAAATCTAAATGTTTTGATTATGTTTATATGCACACCATGAGTAAATGTATTTTATACTTAGGTAGATACCAAGGGCATTGCATTAATGAAAAAAGGATAGAAGTAGTGATGGCCGGATCGGATCCGTCGGATCCAAAGATCCGCGGATCTCTCATTTTTTCGGTTCCGGATTCGGATCCAAAGACACGGAGTAAAATCGGATCCGGATCGTAGATTTTAAATTTTCGCGGCTTAGCGATCGAGGAGCCCCGTGAATGGAATGTAGTTGCGGTAGATATTGACACGAAGAGGATGTGTAACTCAGGTCATGAAATTGAAAAAATTGATGAAAATGTTCCCGTGCAACTAGAAGCAAAATAAAGAAATATGACTTTTTTCCCCATTACCCCGGGATCGAGAGAAAAACAATACGTAAGATGTCACGCGGGTAGCCTACATTCGCCGGGATCAGGCGAACCACGAGAGCTAGTGTACTGTGCGAAGTTTGATCCCTATCGCAGTTTAATTTTTTCTTTCAGTCGTTGCATCGAAAATGTTATCCTCTTCAATTTCAAACCATTAAATCTGAATACTCACTTTATCATACTTTTGTTGTTTAAATTAGATTTACAAATGTACCATTAATAAATTAAGGATGGCCGGGGTCGGATCCACGGGTCTTTCATTTCATTCGCTACTGAAATCATATCCGAAGGCAGTAAAAATTCAGATCCAGAACGGAGATTTTAAAATTTCGCGGCCTCGTGATCGATGCGCCCCGCGAATGGAATGTACGTATGGTAGAAACTGACAAGGAGAGGTTGCGTAACTCTGTCACGAAATGAGAAGAAGAGTTGTCCGTGCCACAAAAACAAAATAAAAAAAATATTCGTCGTGACTTTTTTCTTCATAGGCCCGGATGCGCGAGAAGAAAAATAAAGCAGAATGTCACGCGGGTTGCCTACATTCGCCATATTCTCGTGAACCTATGATAGCGTTGTTGTTAAACATGAGGGCTAGTGTACTGCCGGTCTCGAGTTCGATTCTTAACACTGCCTGATGCAAGTGCACAGGGTGATGCAAGTAGGTAGGTAAAAAAGTAGATTATCAGAAATTTCATGTCAATTTATAAGTCAAAATAATAAAATTTGGCATTAGTGAAATGATTAGAAAAAATTTTTAATGCAGAATTAAATCGTGGAATCATTACGTTAACTTTACCATGTATTTTTCAGTGACGCATTTGTAAATGTAGTTTAATCGATAGGAGTACAAAAATGTCAGTATCCACACAAAGGTTGGAAATGAAGGATGATAAAGTTTTTGATTCAGTGGCTGAAAGAAAAATTTTAAACAATGATAAGAATCGTACTTCATTACCCTGCAGTCACTACCCCACTCTGCTATTGTGGGCTTGCCTGATTTTGGAGAATACCTGCTCCCCGCATGTCATTCTACATTTTTCTTGCAAACCCGAGCCAATAGAGAAAAAACCGAGAGTTTTTTAAATTTGCTTCTAGTAGCATGAAAAAAGGCTAATCTCATTTCATGATCTGAGTTACACAACCTCTCCTTATGAGTATAAAATTCTATAAATTCATTTTAAAGGTTATTATTAATGAGACAGTGCAAAATTACTAGTTTAACAGCTTGAAATATTCTATAATTATTTTTTCATCTTAAAAATAGAATTCCCAGATATTTCATAAATGGGATCTCTTGGCTGCATTAAATTTTTTTTGTTTCTAAAAAAGAATATGAAAGCATTCAAGGATTTGATTATTAATTGGAAAATAATCCTTTATTAATAAAAATGAACTTATGTTTCTTTTAACTGCACTCTAAAGATTAGTTGTACTGGTTTCAAAAATATATTGTTTGATGAGTATGTGATAAGGAAGTTGATCTTTATATTAGAAGTAATAAGATATAGTTATTGCATCTGTAAATCTTGTTCCAGGAAAATATTATCCACATAGATTTGGAAGTTGATTTTTTCTACAATAAATTTACTTGTTTTTTGGTAATTCTATTGTTGCTGTATTTATATATTTTTAAAAAATCTAGGTTTTGAAAATGAATGACATTCAGAATCGAGTATCTGAAACTAAGGATCCGAAACCGAGATAAAGATCCGAAACCCTGGCAAGGATCCGGTTCCGGATCCGGATCCGACAAAAAACCTGGATCCGTCCATCACTAGATAGAAGTTAATACTAATTTTTTTTAATGACTACAGTTTTGTTTATTCAGAGCAAATAGATGTCCTCTTTAAAATTTTATTGCCATAGGCAGTAAACATTGATTGATCCACAAGCATCGAAAGATCATTATGAATAAAGAGAAATTGAAATCTTTGATCATTCAAGAATAAGCCAATGAGATGCGAGAGAATTTTGAAACACTAGTAAATTATTTTGGGGACATTCACTGGACATGAAATAATGGTTAAGGGAGCACCCTGGCAAAAATATTGTAGAGGGAAGCATGTACGAACCGCCAAGGAAGTGGAGATTTAACCGTACACGAAGCGAATTGGAATGTGAATGAACCATAGCTAACCGCCTCCAATGTGAAATAAAACGTAAAATGAGGCAAGGAAGCGTTCAAACGAAATGGACAGAAGCGTTCACAAGCCGGAATTGAAGCGTACGGAAGCATTTACGAGATGGAAACATAGCTGACAGAACCATTCACGAACCAGAAACAGCAGTTGGAAGAGTTCACGAGCCAGAAACTACTATAAGCAAACGGAAGCATTCACGAGCCGTACACAAAAAAGTTGACTACAGCATGCACTTTTACAGATGAGATGTATACATGCAGCCCATTAATTGGTTAATACAAAACAAGCAATCTAGATAACTTGCATCGGTGCAGCTAAAACCAAAATTGAAAAAAAAATAATTGCAAATTGTTGCTGTTAACAATTTATTTAACACATATCTAAATTAATTTAATTTCTCGTACCCAACTATCTACACTCTAGTCATATCTTACCTATCCACCTATTTCCTCTATAATGTATCTACCTAATACTTTTCCCAAGGACTGAATTAATATTTCAAGTTATTATGGGAATCTTGGGAGGCCATATATATACAGCTCCTGGACGGCATTAATTCGATTGTGATAATGAACTTTACTAAAAGATAGACATGGGGTAGTTAGCACTCTTATAACACTTTCCAGATTACCATTTTGAGGATAAAAATAAGTATGACTGTCATGAATATAAATAAATGATATTCTTTCAACTCCAGGAGAGATATATAATAATTTCCACATTAACGTGCCAATCTCTGAGAACCAATTGCAATAAAGCAGAAGACAGAGACCAAAAATGTGCTGCTAAGCATGAAAATAACTCTGCGAGTTGATAAATACTATATTCCGAAAAATTTAGCTTTCAACTTCTAAGTAAAGGTCATAAATGTTTAAAAAGAAAGCTGTAATGGAGCAGAAGCAAAGAGCACTGCTTCTGTGCGCTATTTCAATAGTCAAAGAACCGTACATGAAGCGGCGTGAAGTAGAAGTGGAGAGCACCACTTCCATACGTTTCGTATATGCTATTTCAACAGACAAAGAACCGTACACGAAGTGGCAGGAAGCGGAGAGCAACACTTCCGTAAGTTTCGTGTACGCTATTTCAACAGTCAAAGAACCGTACATAAAGAGGCAGGAAGAGGAAGCGGAGTGGTCCGCTTCCGTCCGTTTCAGGTACGCTATTTCAACAGTCAAAGAACCGTACACCAAACGTTGATTCACTTCCTAAAGCGAATCACCACTTCATATGCCCTTCGTGACCGGTCGAGGAAGCGGAACATTTTCGCTAGGGCATTCATGGTACACTTAAAAATGGCTGAAGAACATCTCAGAATGGTTGCAGGAGCATTCACTGAGCATTTCAGAATGGTTGCAGGAACATTCATTGAACGCTTCAGAATGATTGCAGGAACATTCATTGAAAGCTTCATAATGGTTGCAGGAACGCTCACATAACGTTCATTTTGAACATTATAATAACATATCAAGTATGTAGTGACATTTTGAACATTAAGGGAACCATTATTTGAGCATTATTGCAATGTTCCTGCAATGGATTGATGAACGTTATTTTAACATTGCAGAATCGTTTTTGTGCAGCAGGGGTTAGAGACCTTGAATATTGAATACTTTGTAGGATTCACTTGCATCCAAGTATTTGTGGGTAGTATTCACCCATTTCTAGTAAAAACTCTTGTGAACGCACAGAAAGTGTCACTAGGCTATTAGAAGAACTGGGTAGGGGAACCCTTGGATGTAGAAGGTTGTTTGCGAGATTTTTATTCTTAATGTTATGAGGAAAATTTGAATCTCATGAATTAGAATTTGACACTGTGGACATATTTCTACCTTCACTTGATGAATTTCAAATTGTCCTACTGTGGACGGAATAAGAAACAACATGGGATTACTCAAGGAATGAACTGGAAATGAGATGTATTTCTCATGAAAGAGCAGGCTGATGATGACTCAGTTATGATACAGCATCATTATGGGGGATTGTACCACCAGGATGACTGACAGAAGGGAATATGATAAACTATTGATGGGAGAGAGTAAGGAAAAGTGCAAATTCTGATCAACTTAATATTCATGAAATGTTAGTGTAAAAATCATAGGTATTGAAAGGGGAATGAGAATATGAAGTAAATGAGAATGATAGAGCTGGTGCACACATTGAGGGAATACATAATATCCTATAAAATCATAAGAATAATTCAAGGAATGGGAGCAGTTATAGTGAGTGGGAAAATCTGACAAAAGGAATATATGGAGCTTCCACAGAGACAGAAGAAATGGTTAACACAATGAGGATCAGGAAACCGTGGATTTTCTGTGAGCTGATAACAAGGCAAGAGGGAGGGAAATGAAATAATATAAAAACATATATGGTGGCATAAAACTGTCTTCAGCTACATTGATCATTAACCCTAATATTCATCATCAACATTGGTCAATAATCTTAAGACTGGTTTGACGCAGCCCTCCACTCAATTCTTCCATCGGCCATGTCTTCATATTAATGTGATTCTTCTCTTTTACATACTTTACAACTAGCTCCATATATCTCATCCAAGGCTTGCCTCTACCATTTTTCCCATTCAATTTTCCGTAAATGATTGTCTTCATCTAGCCAACGTGTCTTAAGATATGGTAGATTAAGTTGTACCGTCTTCTATGTAGTTTTCAACAGACTTCTCTTTTCTCCCACTCTTCTTAAGACTTCTTCGTTTGTCACTTGGTTGATCCATTTTATCTTCATCATTCTTCAGAAGCACCACATTTCAAATGCATCTAGCCTTGACTTCTCTGCTGCCGTTATCATTCATGCTTTGCTGCCACATGGTAGCATGCTCCAGATGTACACAGAGACAGAAGAAATGTTTTAATGAAATGTTTCCTCACTTCCACGCTTGTATTTGCAGCTGTAAGGAGAATTTTCTTTTGGTAAAATGCACTTTTTGCCAGCTTTCAACTTCTAAATAAATAGTCATAAATGTTAAAAAAAAAAAAAAGCTGTCATGGAGTGGAAGCACAGAGCACCACTTCCGTATGCTATTTCAATAGTCAAAGAAGCGTACACCTAGTGGCATGAAGCAGAAAGCATAGCTTCTGTATGTTTCTTGTATGCTATTTTAACAGCCGAAGAAGTGTACACCAAGCAGCATGAAGCGAAAGCGGAGAGCATCGCTTCCGTACTTTTCGTGTCCGCTATTTCAACAGTCAAAGAAGCGTACACTACATTTCTATTTCAACAGTCGAAGAAGCATACACCAAATGTTGATTCGCCTCCTAAAGTGAATCAATGCTTGGTATACCCTTCGTGACCACTCGAGGAAGCATTACATTTTCGCCAGGGTAAATAAGGATTTTATGTCTGGGGACATAAATGTAGCATAACTAACATAGGTACCTAGGTTAACATGGATGTAGGATTCCATTTTTCTAAATACTTTCCTTAAAAATGTGGCTCTCTCCCAGAAAAAGGAGTGTGGAAAGCACCCTTCTATACTCATATGCTCCAATGGGAACAAAACTTTTGGCACCGCATCCCTCAACCAATATCAAGGCTACAACACTCAACCCAACTTTGACCCCAAATTTCCTTAGCTGAAATGGCAGTTTGCCAGACTACCAACACAAACTTAATACGACACAATATACGGTGGTAGGTACCTTGGTATACATCCATAATCCATTCCAGATTCATGAACTCAAACAAAACAGTATGTATACCAGACAAAGTTTTACCCATAAGAAATATATAGAGTTATAGTGCAGGTTGTTCACTGAATGGTGGCAACTGGCACACTGATGCTCTTGGGCAGTTGTGGCTTTGTCTTGAGGAAGGTAAAAAGGGGTAATGTGAAGTGTTGTGGCTCATTTTGACCCATGCAAGTCATATTCCAAACAAAAGCTGTACGTATAGGTACCAAGCAAAATTTTTCATGTCCTAATAGGATATATTCCAAGTTATAGTTATTCCAAAGCAGGTGTATACCAAGGTTCCACTGAATCCGTAAAGTCTGTTTAGCAACTCATTCCCTTGGAAGTAGAACTGATACCCTATCTACCAATAAGCAAGCAGTCTCCGTAGTTTCTAGTTCAACAGGCAGTCAGTTAACCACAATAGCAGTTGTTTCAGCAAGTGATCACAGGCATGAAATATTTAGCTCCTATGAAATGAAAAATTTTAATTTATCCATGATCTCATCCTCCTTGACAGTCATGAAAAAAAATTGGCCACTGTAAGTTAAATGATTTCTTTAATTAAAACCAGGCACATAATTAGAATTTAAGCAATATAATGATTTGATGTAATCCAAAGCAGCTTGTTTCAATCCATCTCTAATTAGATCTGATGAATGTTTAGGTAGAATGTAATCAAGTAATATGTAGCATTAATATGCATACATCCTCAATGTGGTATCATGTTATGCTAAATGCATTTATTATGCCAAAAATTCATCTCTGATATAAATATCTTATTGAATTGAGATACATTATTTGTATGTGTTTGGCCAGGCTACATAGTTGTATCGATGGCCAAATTATTCATCAAATTAAGGGCTCTGTGAAGATAATATTTGTATTTAATTTGCATTTCCAGCTCCATATGTTAAGGTTTACCTAGTGAATGGCAAACGCTGCATTGCAAAGGCCAAGACTTCAACTGCAAGAAGGACTCTGGATCCCTTGTATCAACAACAGCTGTCCTTTCGGGAACCATTTCAAGGCTGTATTCTGCAGGTAACTGCCTAACCTAACAAGCCAGATTACCCCTTAAATGCTGAAGATGCTGACATCAGCTTGCTGTATTTTCCTTAAAATGATCAGGGTGCTGATAAATTGGCTCGAGATAAAAATGGTTTTTCTTCAAAGGTGTCTCGTAAAAAACTTAAATTGACTTTCTGGTGAAAGTTTTTGCAGCTTTCTGATGACACATGTAGGTTTCTGGGAGTCTTCAGCATTGTCATTGTTGATGGCGACGTTTCACCCACTATACTGCAGGCATCCTCAGGCCAGGCTGAAGTGAAGATTTCATTCGAAAAACGTGGAAAGCAATGACAATGCGGAAGACTCCTGGAAGCCTACCTGTGTCATTAAGTTGACTGGTGGAAAAAAATTTATTTAAGTTGAAAACTGTTTAAAATATGTTCAAGATTACAAAATTTAAATTGAATGTTATGCTTGAAAAAATTTTTAAACAAAGAGTTATTATTTTCAAGATTTAGCCATGACCTTTCTGGGAGAGGAGTAAATGCCGCGACAGGGAGAGTTTTAATGTAGTGAATTTCAATATCATTTTACCTACTAATTTTCAGAGTTTCTAAAATACAAGGGTGTTTCAAATGAAAACATTAATTATTTTTTAACTGTAAGTTTAATAAATACATAAGAAATATAATTTTGCATTTTCCATTTTTTAAATGAAAATGAAATGCAATACCAATTTTGACCCACAAGAATCATTGATTCCTACCAAAAAGTCACTCATGCCCCATTAGGAATTTTATCACACTTTGGTTTGAGCCACCCTTGTATTAAGGAATTCTTATTTCACTTGCTACAAAGCAGAGAAAGTCTTAATCCTGGAGGAATATGTGATAATTTCAATTAAAGACTCAATTTTAGACAATTAAATAATGTACAGTAGTAGAGAGTGAATGAATAGCTAGTAGTTATTTACTTTTTTGGTATTTTTTATTTGTAATCTTATATTAAAAAAAACTATTACAGTTGAGCACCCTTAATCCAGGAACCCCTAATACGGGAGCACCCATAATCCGGCAATTTTGCCATGACCAAGCAACTGGTACATAGTGGAAAATGCCGAAACAATTTAAACTTGAACATTGCTTCATAACCAGCCAAGATATTATTCTTATATTAATACCGAGATACCATTCTTAACGTTAATTTTCCCATTTTGAGAATCAGAATAATTTAAACATATTACTTTCTGGTACTTCGTGTACACTGGAATTATTCTGGAACTTGAAGTAAACATAGAAATTTGAAGACATCACCGAGATGGACTACGACTAATTTACAGATCGGCCACTTTCAATGACGCACGAATTTTTTATTGACCACTAGACATAATTTAATAAAATTATTGGTTATATTCTTATGTTTCACCCAAAACATGTCTCATCCATACACTTGTGGCAACAGCACAAAACATTAACCATCACAGAAAAAGTGCAAGTTGTGAAAAAGCTTGATGCCATTGCATCCGTAAAGCGTTTGACTGAAATATACTACATGGGATCTTCAACAATATAGCACATTAAGAAGCTGAAAGAGAAAAATCATCAAAATTTTACTGTTAAAGTGACACGAAGAAGTAGATAACAGAGAGAAAACTATGAAAGAAGATTTAAGTGCTGTTTTAGATAGCCTGGTTTCAATTGCGTCAAAGTGAAGGGCTTAGTTAGTATTTCTGGGCAAATGCTTATGGAGCAGGATAAACTATTTCAGAAATAGATGTGATCAATCCAAAAGATGTGATTCGGGAAATTTCATGTGCAGGTAATAGCATTCCACCACCCATTCTAAAACACGCATGGTTTAAATTGTGGCCTGCTTTAACCCTTAGACTACCATTTTTTTGGTTTGATGTAGACAAAATAAGTGGGGATTTAAAAAATTTCATGTTTCTGAGGATAAAAATATGATAGAGTTTGCAAACATCGTCCATAACCATGAATTAAAGGAAATGGAATTGGTAAATTTAGACGAAAGGATAGTTAGCGGCCACGATATTCTCACCACACAATTGTGTGGTGAGAATATCGTGGCCGCTAGATGATGAAATCATTGAAATGGCAATTAATAACAATAAATCCGAGTGGGGATGAAGATGATCAGCCTGAAATTGTTGAAGGAAGACTACTATTGATGATGGTCTTTAGAGAATAATCCAGTCCAGTCGCCCATGGCGACGTAGTGATGGGTGGCCATACACACGACACCCACGCGTTGACATCGTGCTGTATCAGCTGATAAAAAATCGAGCGCTGTAGGAAATTATGTTACGCAAAGCATAGCATAAGAAATATCAAATTTTATACGCTTTTCCAATAACAATATGAAACTTTACATCTGCAGCAATATGCACAATGCTTAGATTCCGTTATTTTCACTCACTGCAACTTCGATAATTTAAAATAATAACTTTGTGCATTAAGAAACCATTTCTTTCTGATTATTCTCAGTAACTCTTTTTAAAATAATGTTCAGTAATTGGCAAACGAATATATTTTGTTATAAATAATTGACTCCTTTCAATGAAAACATCCCGGGCATCAGAAATAGACCAGTTGCCATGCATGACCCATAGTCTGGCAAAATCCCTAATCACTTCGGCAACACTTCGGTCCCGACTGTGCCGGATTAAAGATGCTCAACTGTACTTGTAATCTACTCATGGTTTTCCAAGAGTAATTGTAAGTTTTTTATTTGTAAACACATTTGGAATGGGTTCGCCACCATTTCTAAAATTGTATGAAAATAAATGGTACTCTAAATGTAACTGTCTAGTTACTTTAAAAAAATGTAATCAGTACCTACTTGTAACTGATTACAAATTTAGAAGAGTAACTGTAACTGAGCCATTGCCTTTGAGCCTATTTACTCTTCACTTTTGCTCATAAAAATGACTGGTTACTAGTTGCAAATTAAGTTTTTCAATGTAATACAGTCAAGCTCGTTTATAACGAAGTTGAGAGGGACGAATATATACTTCGTAATAACCACACTTCGTTATAACTGAACTTCATTATATGTGAATCTCTTCAACGGGGAATAGCCATCACGTCATTATAACCGGAACTTCGTTATAAACGGGTTTGACATAAGCAGGCTTGACTGTATAATATCCCCAGAGGAAGGCCAATGTCATATGGCTTACAAAGCCTTGATAGCATTCACTGAATAGTGCAGTCTCACTCATTGTCAGCCCTAGTAAGCATTAGCATGTACCTACAGGTACTTCAAAAGAGATAGATACATTATGACTGGTATTATGCTATTAAAAAGAATGGTTTTGGTGAACTAGAAGAACACATTCTTATACCAAGTTATTCCAAGGTTAACCAACTACATGAACATACATTATTCTATTCTTAATTGATGTCTCCAGAGGAAATGCCTACAAAGGCTGAACAACCATTCCCTCTTGGATACGAAATTATCTAAAGACTCGTTATAATTTGAAAATATATTCTATTTCAGGTGACTGTGTGGGGTGACTATGGCAGGATCGAAGGAAAAAAAGTGTTCATGGGAGTTGCTCAGATAATGCTTGATGACCTGAACCTCTCAAATATTGTCATAGGCTGGTACAAACTATTTGGGACAACATCATTGGTTAGTGTTCCTCCCATTGGCATCTCTAGAAGGAGTTCAATGGCTAGCCTGAATTCTCTCAAACTCTAGTGACCAAGCTCGTTCCACCCTTCTCCTCATAGGCAAAGACCACAGAACATTGATAGTTACCAAGGCAACCTTAATTGATTCCCTTAATGCAATGCAAATACACTTTTCGAGTAATTTATTAATCTTGAATTCATTCACTACCTCTTATAATGAGAAAAATTGTTTTTTTAGTCACTTGTCACATGACTCAGCAGATATGTGATAGAGTCTGTGCTCTAACTGGCCATAAATTCTATAAATATCTCCTGCATGTGAGGAAATAATTTGAAATAATGCAAAATTATTATCCACAAGTTTGTATCTGCATTGCAGTATCTGCACGCCTTCCTTTTTAACCCTGATTTTACTTTGTCTCTAATACCTATTTTGTTATTAGTATTCTCTGATCCATTCATGTACTTCTTTTCTTTCCCTTGTTTCACTCTTATAATTTTTCTGTTATTTCTGCAATGAAAGTGTAAATCCTTGCATAGTTGAGCTGTAAAAACTATATATCATATTTTTTCGTAGCACACAAAAGTTGTATTACCTACCAAATCTAAGTCCCTCCGCTGTTAACCTAAAATATTATGGACAAACCATATATGCCTATTTAATGTCTGTCCTCAACAATGTCTCCATTTATCTATTAACATATTTGAGTACATTTGGGGCACAATATCAAATATAATAAGCCATATCATTTACATTATATTAGTTAGTGATAGGGTCATTAGTAAGTGATGTTTAAACGAAGATGGTATGCAGGAACATCTTGTGATCATTGATGTTGTTGAAAATTTTCCAGACAAGTATATAAATGTCGTATGGAATTTTTGGTATGCAAGATAATATATATACATGCAAATAAACATGGGTTACAAAGGTCAGGCATGTTATGGCATGTATGGTGCTAGGAGAGTGAAGTAGTAATGTCTATAGCAATGCATGTAGTTTACAGGGATTCATGTTCTAAAACAGCCATTCTATGAAGATTTTTACATGCTCGCAACCCCCTCTAGGCATGCTATCTGAGGCACCTTTCTGATCCCTACTTTAAAAAAAAGTACACCTTATACATTAAAAGCCTTGTGCACGCATGCTTTAAACATTTGTTTCTTATGTGCCTGTCATTTGGCTCAGTATCTGGGAAACCAAACCCAATGTAATCATGATAACATTCTTCAATCATTACATTATTTTTATTTGATTACAATTCTAAATATAAATATTTTGCTTACATTGATGATAATCTTCACACTCTTGCTAATTGCTTTTTCAAATGAAGTATATATATGCTGCTTTTTTCCTAGATATTTTCTAAGTGGAGAAGTTTAATCAGCCACTCATATTCATTTGAATTTTGATTTGAGTCAATTCTGAAAGGCTTCCAAAGCCTTTGTGACCATGACAGCTTTTCAATGAAATGTAGCTTCTCCTTAAATTAGCCATTAGTGAAAAAAATATTGGGTCCTCTAAATGGAGACAATACCAAAATATCTAAATTGCCATGAAATTTTTATTTTGGAATTTTTCTTTGGTCATTACCTTTCATTTCTCGATGAGAATAATTTGGATATTTTTTCCTCAGTTCTGTAAGTTTTGGTTTTTCATTTCATGTCCGACACTCACACCCCTAAAAAAATAATAGTTTACCATCACCTTTAAACCCTTATTCCTCTCGCCTATGAATATAGAAATGTTGAAAGTCCTTTCTTGTGCCTTTCACCAGTGAAACTATGGTGTGGAGGAGAGGATGTGAGGGAGCATAATGGCAGGTATGGGGTAGAAAAGACTGTGGCAAAGACAGCCTTCGAAATGGTATGATGGAATTATCATCTACCCCTCCCCACTTCTACCGCACCCCCACGACTTTAAAAGCCCACCATCTCACGTGCCTCTGCCGTTAGATCTCAGGCAAGTGCGAGTGGGTAGTGAGTACTGCAGAGGAACCCTTGTGAAGATGGGGAAAAATTTGGGTGACAAGCTGACTGCTAGCAGTGTATAAAAAAAGTGATTTGCAGAAGGAGTTCAAGAATTTTTTTTACACACAATGAAAAATATGTGCATATATGTAGGTATATGTGTGTGTGCATACTCCTATGTATGTATATAAACATAAATGTATGTATGTGTCTGTATACACACATTCATGTACATGCATATATATTCTTAGGTCCCAGCCGCCAAAATGCTTGAACCATATCGGGTCACTCTTAACAAGGAAAAATGAGTTTATACCATAATAATCATATTAGCTATGATGCTATCTTATCTCCTCAAACTTCCCCTTTCCCTCTCCCCATTGGATGAATTGGTGCAATTAGAAGACATCCAGTGATTTGCACAATCAGAGAAGAAAGAAGAGGAAGTGATTTTTATGGAAACAACTATGTTGACTTGAATGTCAGAGTTTTCTCTTTAAAAGTAGGCAGCATTGAATGATAGGACTGAGTGCAGTATATATTTTTTGCAGGTGAGAGGGAGAGACTTTTAATGAGAAGAGGAGTGATGCATAGTTTAATTATACCACCTTGGGAAAGTGAGAGTGAAATACATCCCAAGATCAAGGCAAAATGTGTTCGAATGAATGACAAATATTTGAAGCACTAGTTGTATTGAGTGACTGTGCTTTTTTATATAATGTTTGTTTTTTCCTTTGCAAATGTGTACATGCCAAGAATCAACACCTCCAAATGGTTATTAAATTTCTACAGAGCCATTTCACATGAATTCTTTGACTGACAATGAGTAATGGGAGATGTTCACATTAACATGTTAAATGTTTTATTTTGCCTACATAATTCTTTGATTGATATATCAAATCAATTCCAAATTTGTGTATGGAAAAAGAACACATGAAGTATGTTCCTTTTCTTGCATTTGAAAGTGCATTTTTTTCCACCTTGATTATGAAAGCTTTTTACGAACTTTTATCATGTAGCTTGCCCTCAGTCTCAACTTCAGACCAATTATGAATTTTAAATATCTATTTGCCATTGCAGTGGATATTTCACTGTTCTAATAAATTAAACAAGGTGATATCAAATTCTCCCATTTGCATATTTGAACTATTACTCATTATTCTTTAGTGCCCAAAAACTGGTAAAAAATCTTCTATTGAAATTGTCTTAATTTTTCCTAAAAAGAAGTAACAATTTTGTAATAATATGTATCCCATTGTGATTGATTATGAACCCCTATGGGATTTGTCTATTCTCCTTTTCTATCATACTTCCTATAGGCTACAAACCTCTTACAAAATGCTTTACGAGCTCTGGTCAAAGTAAAAATGTAAATATAAGCTTTGAAAATGTCATGTGACATTCAAATATTTCTTTTTAAGAGGAAAATGGCTCTGATCCATAACTGCGCTGTGGATGCATGAAATTTACTTTGTGCTTCACATCTCAGAGCAAGGTGTCATTACTCAAGTATAACTATGACACCCTTGCCAAGTGCACAATACCCTATAAAAAAGTGCCATGCATAATACAGTTTTGAATTTTTCAGTCTTACCCAATCATATATCAAATTCATAATAACTTACATAAGGCGTGTATGGTTTCCTATCCTCTGGCTAACTACGATCATACATATCTTGCATGATTTAATTTGTGACAACAATTTAATATTTTGTTATGTATAAAAATGTACAAGGGTTTGTTTCATTGGTACAATTACCATATTGTTTCAAGTGGTAAGAGATATGCTTGTTCTTCTTTGATACATTAGAGTACTGCGATGACTGGAAATGACTTACTAAGACTTAATTAACAGAGTACCGTAAAAGTTTTCAAAATATGCTCTTGCCTGTTGTACAATTCAATAATTACCTTAAACTCCGAGTTTGCCGATAAAAGTTTCCTCTTAATTACTGCATGAATGCCAAGTTCTATTGGTTTTTTATGCATAATTATAGGTATATATACACATATAACACATACACTAATTAACACATAGTATATATTGGTCCAAATGTACTGTGTTGAGTGTTTTTCTTGTTGAGTTTGTGACGTTGGTGTTGAATGAAATGCATCAATTATTGTTTATAGCACTGTTGCTAAAGTTATATAAACAGGAAAATGGAATCAATATCTGTGATTTGATATGGAAGAAAATTTGGAAAAATTATTTTTTTTTCCAATTATTGCCTTTCATAGGTATCACCAGCCTTTTTTTAAAGGCTCTTATTAGTCTATTTGGGTGCTTGATTTTGTTAATATCAAGTGCGCCCCATAAACTGATGAACACATCAACATCATCATTAGATTCTTTCAAGAATTAACTAGATGTAGGCCTTAGGTGAAAATGATTTTATTTGTCCCTTATGGGTGCATAATATCACCCCTTCTTTTCATTGTTTTTGTATGACAAAAGTGACCACTGCTTCTGAACGACTGGAAGAATAGCATGTGGTTACACACAGGACTTTTGTTAAAAAAATATCAAGACAAAATGCAAAAAAAGAAAAAAAATGGAACCAAAAATTGCATGGGACATTTTCTGGAATGTATCACGGGTTTTGAGAAGTTGGTGAAGGCAGTTGAACTCTTTGTTGATTATTCCCCACTGGTGTTGTCTGTGCTTCCTCCAATGATGGGGATGCATTTCGAGGCTGGCTTTTATGCATAATATTGGTTTTAGTTAGGAAAAAAAATCAGACTTTGTACCTTACTTGAGGGGAAGAAGGCAAGGCTGTGGCTATTAACAAAAAATAACAGATCATTTAATCCTGGGCATGTTTCTGTACTTATTTTCAGGAATGGGGTCACTTACAAAAGTTGCGCGGTCTTAGATTTCTTAGCTAAAAGTTTCTGTGAGTACAACTGTGGTTTGATGATAGTGTCTATTTTCTTTCAAGTTCCACTTGTTTCAAATGAAACCAAATGTTTTGGGCCACGTATTTCTGATATAACCGATGACTGGCTTTTCCATCCCAATGAAACAAGGAAGAAAGAGCTCTTAACAGCAAGACAAATTCTCAACCACAGCTGTACAGTATACAAATATATTCATCACTAGTATAGCCTTTTGACCTTACTATCTGTAAATTATAAAATTACTAATGGAAGCCAACACTATTTCTGTCTGGAGATGCAAACACCCCTGAAGTCTTTCTTGTGCACAGAATGTTCAATGGTATTGGGTGAGGTGCATAGCTTCTGACCATACTCTTCCATGCTTTCTACGTACTGTGTCACTTACCATGTGTTCATGTTTCATCGTATGTTTGGTACAACAAGAAATGCTACAAGAAAGTTTATTTCTTCATTCAGAAAAAGTATTTGGCTTTGGAATATCATAATAGCGGGTATATACAAGGAGGACATGATGGGGCACATGTTCTGATTATGAAATATAAAGAAAGGCCACTAAAATACATTGCTGCTTACCAAGCAGAGAGCTGTGGACTCATGTTCAAACGTCTGTACAATATAAATCCTGTACATGCATCATAGTTTGATTTGGTTTAAAAAAATCATTGTTTTGGTAATGGGCAGATAAAAACTGCATTATGATATGTAAATAAAGTCCCTGACAAAAGGTCACCATCATAGATTTAGCCATTCTTTGTTAATATAAGTTTTCCAAGTTATGTATTGTTAAGTGAATATATAAGCATTTATACATGCTTATGTATTCACTTAAGATTTGAAAATGGAAAGAAGAAATTTAACCAAATGTGGCCTTCACTCTTGTTTATCAAAACAAGATTTGTTTTTTTGTTTACATTGAACATATTGGTAGACCCATATATACTTCTTGGTCATTAAAAACTTCTGCTGTTCCATCATAAGAAATAAAAACCCCATTCTTACCATTTTAAGGGTGTTGTTGTGTTATAAATCAAAGCAAGGAAGAAGTTTTTACCTAATTCTGTAGAAGCCTTCTCCAGTCTTAATAAGACTGCTGTGAATGACATACATCATAGGACTTAAATGTTTTTGTGAAAAATATGTTTGCAAATGAATATGACTGATTACTTGGATATTTCTATGATTTATTTTGAATCCATTTCTTCAGTCTCCTTTACCGATGACAGTTACTGGTACAGACACTTAACTATGCCTCTGCCTTGCTCACAAAGATCTTCCGCAATCTTCTGTAATTGGTTTACAGTTAACTTTTTCTTGTGTAGTAATCCCAGGGACTATCGTGACTCATGACAATAAAGTGAATGCATTGATGAAAATCTTCTTCCAGTACTTTTTCTACTATTTTAATTTGCTCCTCGGAGCGTTTTAAAATACTGGTATGTTTTATGTCTGTCCTTTCTATGCATCATTTTTTATTCATCATTTAAAACTACTAATAATATGGGCATGGCATCACACAAAATTATTATGAAACTTGAAAAATCCATTTTGAAGTATAAATGTTTTCAACTCATATCAAATTATGCCTTTTTAAAAATAAATCTTTGATATTATATCTATGAGCTTTCAAATTTGCATTTCTGCTAAACTACTCTTTGTGACCTTGCAAATTCTAGTTTTCAACACAATTCTAGTGTTTTAGTTATTTTCAATTAAGAAACTTCAATTTAAAAGAACAAGGAAATAATAGATTCTTTCAACTGAAAAAATCTCTTTAGAATATTTAATATTTATTGTACACAATTAACTTTGGATGTTAAATTTTGAAAACCACTTAAATAATTGCAAAATACTATGCTGGTGAAACTAACACACTAACAAATGTTCATATGAATTCTGTACCTTTGGATGAAATCATAGCTCATATATATGGCCAATGTTCAACTAAAACATGACAAGGGATATTTAATGTGATCAATTCTTTGTGAAATCCAGAATTTTGTAGAAATGGTGATAAAGACTCCCAAACAGGGCTTTCCTGTCATGGTCATTGTAAGTTCCCATGAATTGGATTTGTTTCTCATCACAAAGGGGTAATTGAAATGTAGAAATTAATATAAAATTCTTTTCTATAACATGCTGGTCCATAAGGTATACTATACACAAAGGGGAATATTTATACTGAGGCCAGAACATTCACAAACATGGTAGGTAGAGAGGAGAAACTCTCCAAGGGAGATATGAAATTGCAATAAGACTATGGTATGGTCCACCATTGTAACAAATATGACCATTCTACTGATAAAAGCAGGTTCAGATGAATTCCTAAATACCCTCTGATCAATTCTGAAATACTCATTCCTAAACATTCTATTCCGCATGCAAACAAGTATTTCCTCATACTACTTTCCTCCTCATCAAAACAAGTATTCTTTACTTAATTTCACTTGAATTACTATAATTTTATTCCTGGTTTACTAATCATCTCATCTTCTTCCTATTATCTTTGCCTTCAACATCAAATCGCATCTGATCAACTCTTTGGTGCACCAACAAAGAAGCTGATCTCCTCAATAAACCTTTTCTCCCTTACAATACTGACTCATTCCTTACATTACAATCACATTCTCAAAGTTTTTATTAAAATACACAGCTAAAAGATTTCCCTTATATACATACAAGTTCATGTTTAAGAATCCAACAACCCTTTTTCCATACTTGGAATTTTGGTTATTAATATATAGGTTTGTTTATGATCAGTTGATAAACCAACTATATAACGCTTGGTAATCTGAGATTATCAATGGGGGCATTTACTCGGAACCAAAATCGCAATTCTGTACACGAAATTGTTAGATGGAAATGAAAAATGAATTTTAGTGAAAAAATGAATCTTCTAACCACAACCAATCACTAATAAATCAAAAATTAAAATAAGCAAAAGGTGATGCCCACCGAAGAAGCTGCTTAGATATCATTGATGTCATTTTCCTCCCATCCTCGACTGCTTTTAGGGGAAGGGAAGGGAGTGGAGAGGGATTCTCGGAAGGTCTGCTCGCACAGATCCTGTCGTAACTGCTACTGTTGGCAGAGTCAGCTGTGTCCCCCCTTTGCAATAAGGCGAAGTAGCTTTGCGGGCTCAGTTGTGATTGGACGAAGTCAATGTCGTCAGAGGTTGTACCACGTCCACTTTTCCAAAAGGCTTCAAAACATGTTTTTCGCCGCATATAACTCGAGAAATAATCGATGGATCAAAAAACAGAAAAATACGTGTCTTTTTATTTTACAAACTCTATCAGATTTGGCAATATAAAAAATATGGTAAACGACCCCATTCAATCCATCTCTCACTGCTTTTCATTATTACATGAAATTCCCGCTGGCTGCTTAAATGGTATTCTTAATATATATGCTGAGGATAGATAAGTGGGGTCCAGCCGCTAATTATAGTTGCATGCTGGGAAGGGTTTTCTTGGAGTACTTGTCCACTCATTTCCCACTTATGAATATTTATTTTCTAATGCCATTTCAATCATTGGTTCAACATAGAACCAATCTTCCATCATTCCATCACCCTAAGCCTAGAGTTTGCATCCCTTACACAGCTCCATCAGGGTGTCCGGCGCATATCGATACATTCTTTCCCTGAGTTTTCCAGGTAAATACATATTATGATTTTCCAGCATCTTATTCCACTTTGTAACTGACAACTTTTGATTGAAATGCATGAGCTTAATAAGCGTACGTGTCATGTAAAAGAGGCAAGTAAACAATAAGAACATGGAATGAGAAAAAGTCTATGTATTTTAACATCCATATTTCACAAATCGATGGTAAAAAAAATGAGAAAACATAGATCCCAATTTAAGTGCAGATAATCAAACTGACTCTTGAATGAATCAACCATAAATACCACTAGACTCATGTGGTAAAGAGAACTTGCATAGGATTGGGCTAGGTAGGACTGTGA
The DNA here is from genome assembly GCA_933228895.1 of Platycnemis pennipes. Lineage (NCBI taxonomy): Eukaryota > Metazoa > Arthropoda > Insecta > Odonata > Platycnemididae > Platycnemis > Platycnemis pennipes. Next base: position 44,600,216 of record OW121854.1, on the reverse strand, counting down.
ATTGAGTGGCGAAGGGCAAGCAAGAGGGTGCACAGCAACAAGTAGAGTAACATATGCATGGTGAGCCCAGTGCTCCGCTGAGCCAAGCAGAAGGATGGCAAGGGTGCTCTTTGCCCTAGAGTTAATTGGCCGCCATGCACTTTACAGGGTTTTTCAGAAAAATACAAAAATTCCCCGAGTCTTCAAAGACTTAAAAAATTTCCCTGAGTATTCCCGGTTTTCCAGGTCGCTGGACACCCTGTCCATACCCTCCATCACTGCATTTAGTACAAGCAGATTAGGATGTACTGGAGGGGCATTGGCATGCTAGTCTATGGTTGACGATGAAGCCAGGGGTGCTTGCGAATAATTAGGTCCATCTCTTCCATGTAAAACATTATCTCTCTCGCATGGCCTTTTATGGAGCCTGCATCAAACTATAAATAACAATTAAATCATACTCAAATTTCATCACAGTGACATCAATTAATCTTCCTAAAGTTATTTAAAGGAGGTAGATATTAAAGCATTTGATATCCCTTGATGCTAATTTTATAACTAACACTGGTTTGAATTTAACCTATGTACATATTTGGAGCTTGTTTGTGTGTTTGCACACTTTCCTCTGTTTCTTTGATGAATTTTAAAAATGTATTCCAATACTCATCTCACAACTTTAGTTTTGACCGCATAGAGAAACAACTTCCTCCATATGAGAATTGCCATTAACAAGCCCATTTTTCTGTGCCTACCAAAATGGCTGTTGGCTTCTCAATTCACCTGCAATGCCTCCTCAGGTAAATTCCAACCTCCTTATTTCAGTATACCATCCCCTATCATTAATTGGTTCAATCACTCACTTCACTTTCTAATTTACACCCGCAGTCTTTGCTCCTTTCTAACCATAACCAGAACTTCTACACTCGTCTTTCTACACTTGGCTTTCTATTCATTGTTCTTTCTCCAGATTCAATCATTGGAGATCATAAACAAAAAACTCTGTCCCTCCCCCCTGCCTATCAACATGAAATTGAATTGTTTTGTTTTGACCATTGTTGTTGATGCACCCCTATATCTAAACCCTACCTACCTACCTTGTCTGGTTTTCAGCCCTTGCTATTGGATTTTGTGCACAAAAAAGCTTAGAATATGACCCATCAGCCTACTTCATAGTTTGGGGCTAAACTGCACAGTAAAATCGATGGTAAACAAAGGGAGATCGCCACAGGATTTTCAAAAGAGCTCTCATAGTTTTGAAATAACATGGTGCCAAGTGAACCCATTTTTCCTAGTTAAACTGCTACAAATGAACACAATGATACTAACTGAAAATCAACAAAGGTATGATAAACATGAGAAAAGAATATATTAAATACATCATTAATTGTAGGCACTGCATCTCTAAGAGTAGATAGTAAAATTATAATTTTCCAAATGCATCACACACAGCAAATTCAAAAATGAATGCAAGGCCCCAGTGCATCTGAGGTGCAGACAGTATGGTGAAACAGAATGACTTGTGCATGTGTCACGACAATGAGGACGCAGTGACCAAATCCACCTTGAGGTAACTCCAGGTAAGTGCCATGAATATCAAAATCACAAAGCCATTTGAGTTCATTTGTCTTCATTCTTATTTATTCTATGGCTGCAATTCTGAATGATCTATAGATCATTCAGATCTATAGATCCCTATAGGGACCATGCTATAAGCCAAAATAATGACTCTGGTCACTATTTTGTCTTATAGTGCCATGGTTCCCTGACAATTGTGGGTTGTTATTTCAGCTTATAGTGCAGACGCTAAATCATTCAGAAGAGCAGTGAACAAGTAATGCTTCTTGAATGTATGTAGCATATGAAGTTTTGGGTAATTTGAAAACTTTACTAGTCTTAATATTAGAACTGGTAAAATTCAATGGCTGGACATAGTTAATAAGCTTAGGGTGTATAACAAGATTATCAGCTATTTATAGCCAAGCCATGAGGGTATAGACCAGGGAGGTTAAAATGCATTTGAAGAGGCATCACAGTTGATGTCAGAAGCTAGTAAGCATCTTGGTAAATACGAACATAAGGGCCTGCTACTTGCTATTCTCATATACATAATTTTTTTTACACAATAAAAATTAGAGTAGTAAAATGAATAAGGGAATGTATTTTTTTATTTGTCAAATGAGGAGGAAAGTGTGCAAACATGCAAATGAGTGCCAAATATGTAGCTTACATAGATTAATTTGAAATGGTTTCAATGAAGTAATCAACTCCCAGGGGAATTAAATTCTTTAATACCCTTAGGATGATGATGCAGTAGTGATGAAATTTGAGTTATATCTAATTGCAAATTATGTTTCAATAAACATGCTGTCTTCATTAGAGGCTGTATAAAACAAAATGTTTTGTATGAAGAAGGTGGGACCTTATCATTCCCAAGTACCCCCATTCTGACTCGATCGTCACTCATAGGTTGCAATGTGAATTCCTTCTCCAGGACATTATAACCTTCTTGGATTAGATACATTGTTCACTTGTAGGGCATTGCTTGTTTGTATTAATACCATCACTTCGAGCTCACTCAGTAACGATTAGCTCAGCCAACAAATGAATAATGTAAAATGAGAATGCAATACAGGAAAGGAGAATAATACAGCCATCACTACACACAAGATCAGCCATAGGATGAAATCATAAATGTGTGCAGAACAAAAAAAGCTGCAAGTATATGTAATATTGCACTAAAACATACTAATCCCTGAAACAAGAACACAGGGATTTATACCAAAATTAGTGGACTAATTGTAAGTAATGAACCTGTTTCAGCAAAAATCGAAATCTATCATTTACTCCTTCATAAACATGTACTACACACAGAATTTAACCATGTAACCATTTAACCTGTACTTGTACGTGAACAAAGATTACATTTTTACAGGCACATAGGATCAAATCCAAGAATTAAACGCATTTTCAGAGCGATGGAGTAACCATTAAGCAAGTGACGCAATGATTACGAAATAAAAATATTGGCAGCGGTGGGATTCGAACCCACGCCTCCGAAGAGACTGGTGCCTTAAACCAGCGCCTTAGACCGCTCGGCCACGCTACCTCGTTCCCACAACTAGAGTTATGAAGAAAATTCATATCTGGATTACACTAAGGAAACATTTTAATAGGCTATACATTAAAGACAACAGAACCTTTTAACGTCTTCTCCCGGTCCTCATATCACCATTCCTTCGAAAAATAACATCAGTGAACTGCGCTCAACGATCCTTTCCTTCTTCCGGTTCCGCAGTAAATCTGACGTTCCAGGAAGTAGCCATCTTGAGAAATGGGGCAGGAGGGTGTGAGAGAGTTCATCTGACAAGGCGCTCATTAATGCAAGATGAAAAAACGTAGGACAGAGCTCGTAACTAATCACAACCATCCAAAATTTTATTAGCCTTGATTTTATTTCATATTGCTCGTAACAAAAATTGTTAACTGACCTGTTATCACCTCGCTCGTCCATTCTATTTTTTCTTGGACGTCAACTATACTGTCCAACATGAACGAGTTTTTGTTAAGTTATCGCTGAAGATAATTGTATATAGATTATTTAAATTTGGTGGAACAATTAAGAAGCAGCCCAAGGTATGCTCTGAATTAGTATTTGTCTGAAGAGTCGTGAAATCGCTAAGTAGGAAAGATGAAGAAGCTATTCTCTAAAATTGAAACCAAGATCGACAACACTGCTAAAGAGCCGAATAATTATGTGGGGAAAGTATTTGTTGTGGGGAGAATGACTGTAACTGTGGAAGATGTTCTCGCAGAAGGTAGGTTTATTGACGTGAGGGCAATTTTATGGTCGTATTGTCTCATTTGCTTCTAACAAGTGTATTTGTCACAGGTGGTTTTGCTGTTGTATTTCTCGTGAAAGCTAATAATGGTATGAGGTATGCACTGAAAAGGATGTACGTTAATAATGAGTATGACCTTAGTATATGTAAACGAGAAATCCAAATTGCTGTAAGTATCAACTTTTTTGTGTTGATTTTCTTTTGCTTAAAGCACTGGCACTGGATCCCCTAAACGTTTTCTTTTTTCAGAGTAATTTGAGTGGGCACAAAAATATTATTGGCTTCGTTGACTCAAGCATCACCCATACAGGCAATGGAGTTTATGAGGTTCTTCTGCTTATGCCTTATTGTAGAACTCACGTTCTTCAGATGATGAATGGAAGGTACGATCTGATAACGTCATGTATCTGAATTTTACGAACGATCATTGTTGGCATGACCTAAAGTAATTTGTTTAAATTTGTAGGTTGCAGTCTGGATTTAGTGAGCAAGAGGTGTTGCAAATTTTCTGTGATACGTGCGAAGCTGTGTCGCGTTTACATCATTGTCAAACTCCCATCATACATAGAGATCTCAAGGTATGTAATTGTTTTCCGTGAATAGCTGGCGTGACAACTGTTGTTTTCGGTATCAAGTCATGTTAGGGAGATGATGATGGGGGTTATCATTTCGCAACTAATGCTGCCCTTTTTTTGTTAACTCTACACAGTACCATTTACTAGATAGGTGCTATTGTTGCAATGCGACGTTATGGTTTTCGGCGCAGTATTTTGCCCGATTAATCTGACGTGGCCTATTAAATATAGTCGCTACTTCTCTAACCGAGTGAATAAAAAAGGTTCACGCGAATTACATCATCTATAAGTGTGAGTGTGTGTGTAACATAGTTGAATTTTGTGTGTAGGTGACCATATTATACTTTTTACTCTCTTATTTTATTGCGTATTGATAACATGTTGCTGCTGATTTTTATTTAACACTCAAAATGATAGGTTGGCATGGGCAGTTTGTTATTTTATTCATTTTCCTAATGGAAAACATACTTAGCTGCATCAAGGGCATTCGAACATTAAAAAGAAACTGATAGATGGCATGATAATGATAATGATAATGATAATTTATTCCATCCGGGAGACATTACAGGAATGTATTGGACAGGTCAAGATAAAAAAAATATAAAAATGGTTCACAAAGAAGGCACGTATAGATTAACACTACAAAAAGTACTCTTCCACACTATAAAAACACTTTGACATCAGGAACTTCCTTAGCTGGCATTTGAATGCAGACATTGTTTGAGTGTTTTTTAAATGCACCGGAAGGGCATTGTACAATTTTATACACATAACTCTGGGACCTAATGAGGAGACCTTAAAATTTTGCTGAATTACGTGTAGATCAGTTATATGTCTTGTCTTGTGTTCATGATAAAACTCATTTTTTACAAACCAAGATAAATTTTCCCTGGTAAAAACCAATGTACAGTAAATATAAATAGATGGCACGGTAAGCAAATCTAATTTTTTAAAAAGAGGTCGGCAATGGCTCCTGAACTGGGCATTACACATAGATCTTACAATCTTCTTTTGAATTCTAAAAGTATTAATTAGTAAGGAGGAAGAACCCCAAATGACAATACCATACGACACATGCGAATAAAAATATGCATAGTAGACACTTTTGAGTACTTTAACACTAAGTGAGTGTTTAACTGTGGACAATAAATAGTAGGCAGAGTTTAATTTTTTACACAAATTCTCAATGTGGTGAGACCAATTTAATAGTGGGTCGATTAGGACACCAAGAAATTTAACCCAATCCCCCAGTTGAAGATCTGCATCAATGCAAGAATGCAATTTATGAAGACGTCTTGAGGATGCCGAAAAGAATAGAGTCTGGGTTTTCTTCTCATTCAAACATAGTTTGTTGCCCCAGCACCAATCCGACATCCTAACCATAGTCTCATTGCATACCTCCACAATGCCATTATAGCCTGGTTGGCCACTTAGGAAATTTACATCATCTGCATACATTACTACCTTATCACGTTCTTTTTGCCGCAGGGTCGCTGATAGGTCATTAACAAAAATGAGAAAGAGGACAGGACCCAAGATTGAGCCTTGGGGCACTCCAGTGGAAACAACTTGTACATCAGAGATAAACTTTTTCCCATCCTTACATATCTCAACAACCTGCTGACGGTTGGACAAATACGACTTCAACCAACTGTGTGCTACACCTCTAATACCTATATATTCACATTTCCCGAGAAGTAACTCATGGTCAACAGAATTAAAGGCATTAGTGAGGTCAAAGGAAATTCCCATGGCAACATGACTGTTGTTCAGCTGTTCGACTATGAAGTCGACTGCAGAGAAGAGAGCTTGAATAATGCTGCCGTTTGCAATAACAAAAATAAAATCGTATTATGCTTGCCAGATGAGATGAATGTACAATCATCGAGGATGTTTGTCAGTTAACAAATATAAGGTACATAAGGAAAGAGAAAAATGCCAAAACCATGAAAAGAACTAAACATGTATAAATAGTGGATACATGTTGCATATTTCAGTGCTTTCTTAATACTCCCTGATACTATAATTGCTCTCTTTGGAAAGAAATCGTTTTACCCTCTTTTTAAGTATAGCTGTTGAGATGGTCTTTGATTTCTACAAGCATTTTGTTAAACAGTACTGGAGTGGAAGGATAGGTACCTATTGGACTGAGGGACTAGGAGTATTGTATAGCATTTTGATACATTGTTCATGGGTCGAGTATTATTTGTTGGAAAATTGTAATGTTTTCCTTTTATGAAGCAGGCCTTTTTTTTTAGAAACATGGAGATGGTAGTGTTGGAAAATCACCAGAAGCAGAAAGGGGTTTATCAGGGGTGTGAATAGGGATTTAATGCAGGGCTTTAATGCTTGTTCTTAGCAGAAAAAGCTCCTATAGTAGCAGTGGAATTTCTCCAGAACATGATAGCTTGGGAAATATGGGGATAAATTTTACCATTGCTGTTTTCAAATTTTCAAAAGATTCAATGTATGAGAGCTTCCTAATCTTGTTGGGACCCATGGATATTTTATTGGAAAATGAGCACGAGGAAAATAAAATGTCATATGTGATATTTGTGCAATTTGGGCTTCATTTCAAAAAGCTACAAATTGGGTTCTTCTGATAGTAAAGTGATAGAAATTTGTATCTGCGAATAGCCTTAATGCATTCATTTCAAAATGCAGATGTGATGGAACAAATATGTTGAAGAGAAATTCATGAGTTAGAGCAAATGTCAAAAGTATCGAGCAGTTTTAAGAAGTCAGTTCAGATGATTTCTGTAATGAATGGCAAGGCTTTTGAATAACGTTTATAGGCACGTATGCACTCTGTAATTTTACTTTTGAGAAATATTAATATAAATTATTGTACCAACATGTTGTCTTAAGACTCATACACATGGACTTGAATATGAAGTGTCTCAAATTGAGAGAAAGAAAAGGCATCTTTCACTGATACCACTAGATTTATTTTAAAACTCGACCTGGGTTTCGATGTGGTTTCACGTCATCTTCTGGTGATGTGAAACCACATCGAAACCTGGGTCGAGTTTATAAATAAATCTAGCGGTATCACTAAAAGTTGCCTTTTCTTCCTCATATGATGGAATACCACCAAGTGAACCTTGAGAAAGTGATTGCTCTCTCAAATTGGTTTGTCTACACTGAAATATTTGACTTTCTATTTTGGCACACACAGTGGCGCACCCAGAAATTTTTTATGGGGGAGGAGGGAGGGCATCTGCCGAATTTTTTTCCCAGTGTAACCAAAATACTATTTTGATCAGTATATTTTGAAGTTTATAGTAGGCTATATTTCTTTTATGTAAGAAGTATTCAACAAATGTGACCATCTTTGGTCTAGTCACACTCGAGTAAAATGATGTAACGAGTTTTTTTTTTTCCAATTTATCCAATTGCTGCTACCATGGGACTGTGACTTTTCAGTTAAAGATTAATTTGGTTTTTGTAGAGAGCAAGGGGGGGGAGGGGGGCAAGGCTCCATTGGCTGCCTCCGTGGGTGCACCATTGGGCATACACTCCTTCACATTACGTTGGGTTCCTCATTCCTCAGTCTTTCTCTCAGAACCAGGATAAGATGCTGGGCAAATAATGACCCCATAGAATTTTCAAATGAATGGAAGTCACCTGTCTGGGATCTGGTTAGTGTGATGGCTATAGTACTGGCTATCCACCATAATGGTTCTTGTTTGAATCCCAGCTGTGGCAGGTTATTTTGCAGAACCCCAGTCCATACTTAACTACTGCATGGAGAGCACACAAGTCCAGTAATTCATCCATCAGATGGGACGTTAGGCTGTGAATCCCTTAGCGTCTTTACTTTAGGTGGGCTACTGCCTCTGCTGGGTTTCTCTCCTCTCTTCTGCCTCTGTTACCAAAAATTCTGACCTCTTCCCAAATGCCTACTCATCCTTGCCATCACTGGTGGTGGGGGAAATCTCATACCTGTCAAACTCAAGGTTGCAGGTTCAAGTCCTGGAGGAGGATTTTCTCTATCTGGGGCAAGGATGTTTGTGTAGTTCCTTCAGTTAATTTTAAGAGAGGACTTCATAGTCATAATTTCGCTGAATAAATAAAGGCACATTTGCAGACTCTTTTATTTTCCATATTCTTGGATTTTCTTGAAGTTATGTCTGAAACCATGGAGTTCTTTAAAGGCATGTTTAATTTTAATTCTCTTTGGTGCAAATGGCCATAACTGTCCAATTTTCCTAATAACAACAATTACTCCCTATCATGATAATAGCAACTGTCCTCAATCTTCCTTATTCCCTGCAAAACCTTATTCCCAGTGTGATTGGTGTCATGTCCTCAAAGAGGCTGAAGTAGTAACAAATGAATATTATTTTATATTCTGGTATATAGTTTGACCCTGTTCTCCCCACAAATAATTCAGATTTTTTTCCACTTTTCATACCAGTCCTGAATACTGAGTGAATTCATTTACTGTATGATTAATCATAATTATGACTCAAATTTTTCCCTATGTTGACATAGTAAACTGCATCTTTAAGAATATATTTTTGTAATGTTTGGGTGGAAAAGTAAAACCTATTGATGATACATGACTTGCCCTTTGTGTAGAATGGAGCAGAGCTTGTTCTGATGTTCACTCTAATACTGTTAAAGAAATTAGTCTGCGAAGAAATTTTATAAACTGCTATTTAAATGCTCAAAATTAATAAAATTGCCTTAATTACATTACTGCATGTGGAGTGGAAATGTTGTATTCAGGATATTGACAGTGTAATGTAATGAAATTCAATTTACCACATTGCTTTTGTTATTGTTAAATTCAAGAACAGGCCACTCAACCAACAGCTTAGTATGCATTAAATAAAGAGGGCTATATGTTAATCAGGCTATCTGGCACCAATGAAATGACAGGCTGGAAGAGTTCTAACTAGTAACCGAACATCATTCTTGACCACAACTCTTGTAATGAATTTGGAATAATGGGCACAGACCCTTTGTCAAATGTAGGCTTGAAAAATACAGGACACAGCATTCCTGGGAATCGATGAGCAGATTTTAATTTTCATGAGATAATCTCATAACAGTGAACAATGAAAATAATCACTTATAAAAGAAAGACTTAGTTTACGTTATGAGAAAGTTAAAATATTTCAAAGATAATTTGTTGTTTATAAATGCTCAGTAAATGTTAATATTTGTTTCTTGCAGTAGAAAAGGAATGCCTACAATTGATGGGAAGTGTGTGCAATGTGTCAGTAGAGATTTGTGCCTGTCAATTCATGTAGTGGAAGTCAGGATTCTAGATTGAAAAACTGCTCTGAAGAGCAAGCTGGTGCATCAGAGCATGTCTCAATGGAAATAGTGGATATAATATGCAAAACAAGTGTTAAGGCTGTGTAAACGCTGCTACTTGCTTGCCTAATTTTCGTGCCTTTACAGATTGCGAAGCAGCGGAGAAATTCACCTGGGATTATAGTTTCCTGGTGCCTCACACTTACAAATGCCTACTCTACCAGTGTAACTTTAATGGCTGTAGGGAGTTCATTAAGGCCTAACAGAACATGACTGCATGGTCATAATGGAAAGCAACCAAATACTTAGCATGGATTCATTTAGAAATCCCAGTTGTTGTTCTATAATACTATTTCCAGTTATGTTTTATGCAGTGTCCATTTGTCTGTTGTGTAATAAAGAGTCAATTTGAGTTGAAAATGTTGAGCATATATCTTGTAAGGGGTTAAAAATACTCCACAAACAACCAAAGAGCAATGAATCTTTACAGAGATGTTTCTGTGATCTAACATTCAGTTGGTGTTTGGAAGGACATGAAAGGTATCATACTAATAGTGTTAATTTCCCGGGCAAATAAAACATTTTTTTTTCCATCTTTCAGGTTGAGAACATTCTACTATCTGACAATGGAAACTATGTGTTGTGTGATTTTGGTTCGGCAACTGGGAAGGTGCTGAATCCACAGGTGCACGGAGTGGCTGCTGTGGAAGATGAAATCAAGAAGTACACCACATTATCGTATAGATCACCAGAAATGGTAGATTTGTATGCTGGGAAACCAATAACAACTAAGGCTGATATCTGGGTAAGTTACATGCCTGATATCACATAGAGTAAATTTGGTCTTAGGGCGAATATTGTTAGGGCTGCCATATTTACCCTCTCCCTATCTCTATGTATTGTCTGTGAAATAATATTTTTGTGTTCATCTGAGAATGTTTATTTCATCAATTTGATTTTCAATTTTAATGTGCTAAAAAATCAAGTGTACTGTGAAAGTATGTCCTATAGGTTTTACATTAGGCTTCTGGTAAGGGTTGCATTTTCATTTCGAACTGAGAGATAGAACTATTTGAAGGTTGATTCATGAGTTTAATGATGCTGGTTTTTCATGAATTATGATAATTTTCAAGTGTTTAAAGCAGCATCAGTCAGCATTTTGCTGCAAAGGGTTAGTTACTGTATTTTATGGCCTATGGTATTCAGCTGACTAACACACCCTGTTATTTTGCTAGTTAGAATTTAGGGGAGGAAATTCCAATCTGACATTTTACTGCGAAAGCCTTCATAAAGGGAAGAAAATAATTATCTGAATCTGGTTGCATAAATAGTTTATAAGAAGAAAATCAGAATATTAATCTCCTAAAATGACTGTATTGTAGTTGTCCATTGCGGACACTCTGAAACAAGTGAATGGTGTAGCATGCACCTTAAGCTCACTGTTCCAGTGGAGTCGGTGGTCAAAGTAGATGCAGTAGTATGTTCCTGATGCACACACTTTCGACTTGCTTTCAATGAATTTTCAAAGATACAAACATATGCATCCTGGTGCAAAATTATGTGCCACAATTTCTCTAGTTTGGTGGCAAAATGCGAGGTTCATTTGGCCGTTGCAGCCTGCAGCATGTGGAAATTTGCAGAGTGGGATAATCCTATGCTCATCAGTGGTTTCCTGTGCATTTTCTTTTTTAAATTAGCTCTGACTGGGAGGACAGATATAAGGATAGGAGTGGAACAGAGAAAAGTATGCGGCGAACAGTGAAAAGTGTGCGGCGTTAATGAGTGAATCCTGAAATTGACCAAGTGTGTTGTATGCCATATGCTAGCTACAGTGTTGATTGCCTGTTCTAGCTTTCTTGACTGCAACTTATTTGTATGTCATCAGATAAGCATATAAAATAGGATGTTGAAAAAGAAAGAAAAACTGTAATTAATATTACTGGAACAAATTATTAACACCACCGACCAAGATTTCAATGGATCACCATCATTTTAAAGGTCTGAGATATGAAAATGACCTCGGAAATGTTGAAAATGATGGGATGACAATATACATGCTGTTATTTTGCTGTTTAGATTTCAGGCAAAGAAATTCCAATCCAACTTTTTGCGGCAAAAGCCTTCATAAAGGGAAGAAGGTAAATATCTGCATCGGCTAATGTTTATAGTTTACTTGAAGAAAATTGATTGTTGATATAAAAAAAACAACTATTAAAGCTATTCAAAATAAAACTTTGAAAATTATAGTGATCAATTGAAACATTGGTGGGTGGTGTTAATGAATTGTGTGGATAATATTCTTTTCTTTCTTTAACATGTATGTTAAGAGTTCCACAAAGTGAAGCCTAAAACCATTTGTTTTAAATTGGATGCATTAATATATAGCCTTATCTTTGGCCTGTCGGACAAAGGCTGATTTTACAATCTGTTTTAATGGAAAAAAACATCTTAATCAGCTGGGAAATAGAGTAGAGTTGGTCGTTGTCTTGCTGTCTATTCAAATTACCATATTTACCCGATTCTAAAGGCCGCTTTACACGATAAAATTTTTTGTACAATTTCTTGTACAAACTCTTGTATGAGGAAATTGTACCGTGTAAAGCGGCAAATCAGCAGTGAAAGTTTGAAAACTGGTAAGGCAGCGAGTGGAAATGCCATGTCCAATGAATTATTGAAGTGTGAATGTAAGGTTATATGTTTTTGTGTGATCTTTTAACTATTGAAAACTTGTTTAGTATGATTGGTAGAGTATGTTACTTTATCTTTGTTCACGGAAAAGTTTAGGAAGACGGAATGTTTCCAAAGTATAGCTGTTATGTGTATGATGTGTATGGAACATCCAAGGGAAATTGTGTGATATTATTCCAGTTGAAAGTGAGTGAGTGAGGAATCACTCAGCAGCATCTGGGATATATTGTGTGAATTTACGTCAGCTACCATTGATCAGTTATTTGCATTTCAACAATTTTTGGAAGGAAGAATATTATGCATTTGCAGTTTTAGAGGAAATATTATAAGTTAGTGGGCATATTAAAGTGAATGAATGGTGGTTAGGTATTTAAGAACACAAGTAAGACTCAAGCATTGATGCTCTTGTCACTGGATTTAAAATAAGCTGGTTGTAACAGTCTGTTTTTTTTTCTTGCTTAATGCCACCATGGATATTTTTATATGTATACAAGCTGACCCGGCCACGCGTTGCTGTGGCTCAATCTGGTTAAATGGAAAGCGCACGTTTATAGTATGTTTAATTTCACAATTCTTATGGGTATACAATATATCTCAGCTGATCGATTGTTTTGCAGCTGGACACGCATATTTGTATATAATTTTAACGTCTTTACATGTCGTCACAAAGTAGAATATTTCAGGCAAGCATTTATTTCATCCGCTAGTGTCAATCGAGGAATTACAGGTAATGTTTGCCTGAAATGTCGTGCAAGCAATATTAATGCGTTCTCAAATGGTCTCAGGATTCAACGGAAATCTTGCAATGATCGATCCAGAGCCTCGAGCGATGCTTTGTGCACCATTGTGCATTCATCCCAAGCAATAAGTTGGCATTTCTGAAATAATTGTCCCATGCCGGATGATTTGAATATGTTGCACGTGAGTGTTTCAATGAATTGCAAGTTCTATGGGATGCACATCCCGTCTCCTGTGTCGATATTGTATTCTCGATATTGTATAAACCTTCATGGAGTGAACAAAACAACTAACCAAAGCTTCATGATGAAATTGGATGAATGTTGTGGTAATGCATGAAGTTATCAATATTGTATCGATACAGTATCGATATTGTAATGATACTTTATAAAACTTTGATAAAAAACATCTAAATATTTTCACCTCAATTTTGTATCAACAATGTATCGATGTATCCACATTTTATCGATATTATATCGATACAGTATCGACATTGAATCATCGATTTTGTAGAAACCTTCGCGGAGCGTACTCAATAACTTTCCAAAGTTTCATGGCGATCCGATGAATGGTGTACTAATGCATAAAGGACAAACACATTATATACATTTGATACAGTATCGATATTGCAACGATACTTTCCTTTTAAAAAACTAAATAATTTCACCTCAATTCTGTATCAATAATGTATCGATTTATCGATACTTTAGCGATATTATATCGATAAAGTATCGATATTGAAATATCGATTCCGTAGTCCTCTTTTCAGGAATGTACTGAACAACTTCCCAAAGTTTCATGGCGATCCGATGAATGGTATAGTCATGCATAAAGGACATACACACACACACACACACACACACACACACATACTTTCATTTTTATATATAGAGATTGTGTTGACTTATGATTCAGTGAATGTTATGGCTGTTTATCTAAATGTGCAGCTATTTCTTTGCAGAAATATTGTTTTAGTGCTGGGTAGTCTATGGGATTCAAAGCATTTCTTGGATAATATCTTAGGGTCGAGGGAGATAATGGGGTTGCGTGGATATGGGTCTGGTACAAAAGTAATTGTGTTCAGATAGTTATTTGCTGTTGTGCATTGTGTGTAGTTTCATCTATGTGATAATTGACTATGTGTATGACAGTGAGGGCAAGCATAAATTTTACTGTCTTTGACAAGAATTGAAATATGGTAACATTGAGTCATTACATTCCATTTTGGAATTATTCAGTAAGCTGGAAAATGACTGACCAACGAAGATCCATCACTGATTTCTCCTCATCCTTCACAAAGGCCAAAATGTGTTCTATTTGTCGACAATGTGTAGTGAGGACTATACTCAATCATGGGACTATTTTTATTGAGTTTTATTCCTTTCTTTCAGGCTCTTGGCTGTTTACTTTATAAGCTGTGCTTCTTCACTTTGCCTTTTGGAGAAAGCACTTTGGCAATACAGAGTGGTAATTTTAATATCCCTGATAATTCCCGTTATTCCAAAGGAATGCACTGCCTTATACGTGAGTGTTTTGTTGTTACATAAATGTGTGAGCTTTAATTTGTAATGCAAAAAATTTGGTGTAATAATATGCGTTGGCATTATTGTTCTTAGGGTATATGTTAGAACCAGATTCGGAAAAGCGGCCTGATATATTCCAAGTCTCCTATGCAGCTTTTGCCCTTTTTGGGAAAGATTGTCCTGTGCAGAACTTACATGTAAGTAGTAATTGCATGGGAGTGTATGTTTTCTATAGTCGATTCATAATATTAGCCATAATTCTGCAGTAAAGTATATATGTAATAGATTTTAGGTTATTCCTGGTATACCCATCCACAATTAAATGTTACCACTTCGGAGGCTGATTTTTTCTGTCCCGAGTTGAACGAGATTTGATGACACTGTCCCTTGGCGCAGAGAGTTTAAATGCCCAGAGCTCTTGCCTTTTATTGGGGGTACCCTTCCCTCGAAATATTATTGCCCTTTTTGTGCTTTCTTAAGTGAACAGCTCGGGGAAACCACCTTCTCTGCGATTTCTGCCTGAATATGAGTCGCCCAAGCTGCATAGGTGCCTGTGGCCACAGATCGGGAGTAGAGGCACGAGATAAGTTCCAAGTGCTGCTCACCACATTTCTAGTAGTAACATCATTGAAAATTACTATCACTTTCTCTACCTCCACCGAAAATACCTAAATTTATGTCCATGTCACTGGAGTTCTGTGACAATTGGACAATTTTCCGAGGTTAATGATTAAATGCTGAATTGTTGTAGCGTTTCCACAGATATTATAAGGCCTTAAAATAGTTCAGTGTCTGGGTTGGCATTTTATATCCTGTAACCTTATTACTTCAGGAGGCCTACATTGTTGATCACTAAGTCACCAATTCTCTCTGATTCATCCGACGTGTGTCTCGCCAAGTGAGGATGGTGTAAACACAAACTCATAGGATTAATATTCCGTTGTTTTTTTCAATTGATCACTGCTTCAGCTGCTCATGTATTACGTGTAAATGAAATTAGATCAGCTGCTAATATGATCTTCTGTGTTTTTGTAACGCTTGAGTAAGAACTCCTGAAACTTGATTCAAAAGCCATTTATTTCTGTTGAAGTGCGCAATTTCTCATATGTGCTATAACAAAAGAAATATGATATAATTATGTTGGTAGGTATCCAAGTTACGGTGATGTAATAATAAATATGTTGTTGATTGATTAAGTTCTTGTATAGTGAATGTGACTGTTCTACTTCTTAAGAAAATAAAATAATAAGAACATAAATTACAACAATTTCTGATAATCAACAGTTGTTGCCTATGTAGGCCGAGCTTCTGCAAAGGAGAAGTCTCTAGGTTTTCCTGGTTTCCTAACATTTCTCTCTCCAAAAGAGAGTTGCATAATCAGAGAAGGGAGAAGAGTGTCCATTTTTTTGCCGGACACTTTGCCGATACCCTACTCTCGGAAATAATTCCGATACGTTCGGAAGTCGGTTGGCATATTTTTTCACCCACAGAAACATTCCCGACACGTTTTTTGACACCTACAACCCCGAACATTAAGCAGGTGGTGAAAATAGAAGCAAGCCTGATCACAACAGAAAAAACTTGACTCATGCGGGACTTGAACCACGGATCTCCAAATTTGCTGTTCTGCATGCTATTTGAAGCAAGGTTTGACTTTCCATTTCTTCACGTTTCTATTGTCCGCTATCTAAAAGTGTATTGGAGAAAAAGGAGTATAGCAGCATTGATGACAGAAGGAAAATCGTATTAGCAAGATAAACTTTTACTCCTAGAGGTGAACTATTGACAGGGGCGTTAAGTAGGGAATTATGAAAATACTAACGAAAAGTTTGATATGGAGTAGGCACTATATGGCGCTTAAACATAGGCTAAATGGAAAGAAGGTGAAAATATACTGAGGGCTTTTAATTTGTGGGTGTGGAGAAGGATGGAGAAATTAAAGTGGGTCGAAAGGAGGATGAACGATGAAGTGCTAGAACGCGTAACCTTTGAGTACAGGGTGATTATTTTTCCCTGCGCTTTGTGCCAAGCAGTTCTCAAGTAAGGACTGCCAGGACTCGAACCGGGGCCTTCAAATTTGAAAACACACCTAGTTTTGACCAATGCATCTACGAGTATTTTTGAGACGTATTCCTAATAATCTCCTTAATACTTTCATTATTAAGTGAGTTTGTTTTGACATTTAAAATAGCATATACTACAGTATGAATTGCCGATGAGTATTCATTCTAAGAAATAACCAGACGAGTACGCAAGTGCGAGGATTGTGTGTAATTTGAAAGAAATTTTAAATATTTCTGCAATAATTTTTCCCCACATATTACCTACTTGAGTTTGAAACTTAACTCTCATATTCTGTAAAGACGTTCAATACATATTCTCAATTCTTATTGAAATATACATGTTTCAGCTGTAGCATAAATATTTTTGCCATTTACTATACAAGTGTATTTTTCGAACTCATCATGCAATCAAATAAAATTCACCAATAATTCAAAAATATCATCAATTGTTAAAAGATACATTAATTTTGATAGCAATAATCATCTATGTCATTTATATTGTAAGATCAAATTATTTCCTATGACAAAATAAAGGCGATAACTGAGTATTTTGGAATGTTTTGGAAATGTCATAGACTAAGATATATCGACAGTTTTAATGACAACTTTTGCTTCGAACTGCGTTTAGATTTGGGTTGTCACTCTCTCAAGAGCCGTAGTCACAGAAACCTACGCGACCCATCTTCAAGGGAGTCACTCCGAGCAGCAGTCGAAAAGAAGGCTTTTTTTCGGGAGGCCTCACTCCTTGGGAGCCAACTAATTGCCACAGGGCACCCTTTAGGCTCCCTCCCCCTCCAACGCAAAAATTCCTATCATAACCCCCCAGGTCATTGAGGAAAGGTCTCACCCCAAACCATGGCAAGGGGCTCTCTTAAGAGGGTCGTGCCCCTTGTTTTCTTTGCGGTCTTGTGGGTCTTTTGAGGTCGGGGCATATAAACAGATCTGCACTGTTGTCAAATCTCATTCAACTCAGGACTTCTGACGGGCCTCTGAAGTGGTAACATTTATTATGGATGGGTGTACAAACTGATTACTGCCATGTTTAGGCTAGCTGACCTTTTGGGTTAAGGCAATGTATATGGTGTGTAAGTTGAATAGTAGAATCAAAAACATTGTCTTGGTTGATTGTAATCCTCTCAGTTGTGATCAAGTTGGGAACATACTTGAATGAAACATAGGTTCGGATTCAAGAAGTAGAACTCTTTGTTGTGGTTATCAGTGATGGCACTGAGTGTATCAAAGAGGAGAGTTGATTGTGGATGTCTATGTTTATGAAGTATACCACCAATTCTATAAAGATTATGTTTCCCTTTCAAAAAATTAAAGTCATACTCTGGTACACATTTGCATAGGCCAAGCTTGTTTTCATTTGAGAATGGATTCTGAACAGCTTTGTGATTAATGGCCAATTCCAAACTGCAATGTAGACTTCTTTCATAGTTAATTCCTATGCGAAAATTATCATTAAACTTTTCTGCCAATAGATATAGAGGAGATAAATAGTCTGTATATTAGTATTTGATCCTCGGGGAGCTATTATTTTTGAGAAAGCTATAGAAATGGAAATGTACCTTATGGATGTATTACTAAGGAGAATTGCCAATTGAAGAATGAGTCAAAATTAGCCAAATGTTTGGCAATTAGTAGAGTTGTATTAGTTAATGGTAAGGAGAAGTGGATAAGGAATGGTGAGGATGCATTGAGGGAAGAATCCTGTTAAGTCTATAATGTCAGAACTACTGCAGTGAATGAATTTCTTGGCTAGTGATCTTGATGATGGCTGATTTTTCTTAATTTTGCGTTTTCCAAATGCCTAAATAGGCTCTCACAACAGATTCAAGTTTGGATGGGTCAAATTTAAGTTGTCATTTTCAATCTGCAAGTTGCAATTTGCAAAAGTTGCAATAGGTTGATGTGTCATAGCAACAGCTGTAGTGGGAAGTCATTCAAAGGGATGTTTTTGAACTGGATCCATTGAATCATGTAATGATGTTGAACACTGATGAAATATTGGAAAAATTCAATCAAGATTACACTCTACAGCTAAGTTATTTAATAATTCAAGTCATTTGAAAGTTTGCATGTTAGATCAAAGTGATTATGAGGGAGAGTCTGCTGAAGAGTAAGATTGTAGAATTTGATTTTTCCCTTGCATCATTAGTGACTGGAACATACTGCTGAATTGAGTTGATATTGGCAGATTAAATTGGTAGAAATTGACATGATTGAACTGGAGAACACTACTTAGCATGTATTTAGTGTGTATAAAGGATGAGGCTATATATAAATAGTATGTGTTGATTGATACAAAATAGTTTTCTCAGGTTTTAATGAGGCTGAACAGTAATGTACAAAATCTTACATCTTTTCTTCCTTGTGTCTTTATTGCCTCCTTCATCTTACTTTCTCCCTTATGCGTGGCTTCTCCCATATTGGCTTAGTGTCCCAATGTTGTGCTGTTGCAGTGGCTTGCATAACTATTTGTACATGATGAGGTCTGGATTTCCTGTTTCAGAAATCACCAGTGCCCATTCTTGATCAGCTTCCTTGCCCACCCAGTGAGGCGGAAGTGAAGCGCACCTCAGTGAAGCAAATAACCAAAGCTGTGGCCGTTCCCGTGGTGGAAGGCACAAGTGTAACCCCGAGGCAGAGGCCTAAAGGAGGGCAGCCCCTGACTGTGGGAGTCCTGCCCCTCCCCCCTCTTCCTGTGCCTTCTCCGCAACAGCAGCAGCAACCACCTCCTCCGCCAGCATCTCAGCCAGTGCCCCTGGCGACCCCACCTCGTAGACCTGGTATCGGTACGCAACTCACAAACCATTTGCCTGCCCGTTCCCCTGCAGCATCATCAGTAAATGGAGCAATTGCCCCTCCTCCACTAGTCCCGCAACCGCATCCAGTAGATCAACGGCAGCATTCCAACCGGGGGCCTCCTATGGTGCCACTGGGTGCCAATCCGAACATCATCCCCCAGCCGATTGTACCTACCCCCACAGAGACTCCTCTTGTTCCAGCGGTAGAGCCTGTGACTCCCAGGCAGCCAGTATCAGCCGTCCCATCACCCCCGCCAACATTCCCACCAACTCCCTCCTCTGCATCTTCGTCATCGGCCTCATTTTTCCCGTCGCCTGTCGTCCCAGCCAAAGTCGGGTTTGAAGCTGCCGGCATTGGTGGCCTTCCCCATCAACCTCATGTTCCAATGGTTGGCACTCCTACTGCCTCAGCCAGTCAGCCTACAACTACAGCCTCAGTTCCAGTGATAGCTTCATCCCAGGGTCCTCCAGTAGGAAGTCAAAAGGTGGAATCCAGGGCAAAGGAAGCCCTCGAGGCCCTCTTCCCCCCATCAGGTAATCAAGAAATGAAGTCAACCTTCAAGTGGTGTTTTGTCCTATGCACGCTCTATATTTTTATTTCTTTTTCTGCAATACTTTTATTTCTTCACACACATTTTATATACCGTATTTACCCGATTCTAAGACGACCTTTTTTTTTTACTAATTTTCAACTAAAGATATCTAAACTTGTCTTAAATTCGAGTACAACTTATAACTGTGTGTTTAGGTGGCGCTATGTATGTGCATGCTATGAATGCACAAATGTGTGACTAAGTGATCAATAAGGATCCATTCCATGAGAACCCAATGCAATAATTACTTAAATAAACAATACTAAAGGTGAAATTTTATTACAATGATGGGTATTTAATTTTTTCCAGTACTAATGATTATCTATGGCCAAAGCGTTGTATTTCAAATGAGCAGTTCGGGCCTGCATGCAAAAACAAACGAAGGCTACAATTCACTTTCGGCGGGTTTTACCTACCATGGACTCAATAGACTCCTTGGTTTTACACATATCTGAAGTATTGAATTAGTGACTGAAGTGTACCTTACGTATGTAGCTCTTAAAAATGACATCACGTAGAAATACATGACATGAGTGCAAAGGGAAAGTACCAAATATATTAATGCAGTTGCGATGCAAATTTTAAGCTACTTGTCATACAACATGCTGATAAAACAAATAACTGTGGCGCAAACAGAAGGTTTGGAGTTCCTGAGGCAAATGTGCAAAGATTGAGATCTGCAAAACACAAAATGCAGGACGTCAAATCTACCAGGAAGTCATTTAGAGGTCCCAAAACAGGCCAATTCCCTAACATTGAAGAAGAAGTGGTGGAGTTCATATGCACTCTGCGGCAGAATGGCATGCCTGTTTTAAGTTTAGATTCCACTCAAGCCCACGAAGTTGCTAGAAGACTTAACATACCAGCACAAGAATCTAAAGCTAGCAGAGGTTGGTGCACCAGACTGTTGCAACAAAATAATTTTTCTTTGTAATGCAGGACTTCACTGTGCCAGAAATTTCCTGAAGACTACTGAGAAAAACTGATCGCTTACCAAAAATATGTAATTGGACGTAAGAAAAAAAAGTATCTTTTGAGGCAAATTGGAAACTAATTTTTTTCAACATGCCGTCAAATTATACCATGAATGAGGAAGGAGTCAAGTCCGTACTTACCAAAAATGCTGGTAACGAAAAAAGGCAAGTGACTATTATGCCTTAAAAGTGTTGATGCTGACGCTGGGTTTCTCTCCAAATCTTCCTCCTTACCCTTCCATACTCAACCCTCCCAACCTTTTACTTTTCCTCTGAAGTGTCTATAAGTGAGGGTACGGACTTGAAAACACTGATAATGATCACCTGCTGAATTAGATTTGTGCGGTCAGTGGTATGAATGAAACAAAACTGGTCGCTGCCCATGGAGGATTGACCACTTCTGGAAAATCGAGTGCTCATTTATCTGTCAAGCAGGGGAAGACTTATGTGCTGTTAAGGCTGTAGTACTCGAAATGTGCTCCATGTGGAGTTTTAAAAACAGAAGAGAATATAAAAATTAATTCCCCAAGCATATTTCAAAATATAGTGCAAGAGAAACATTCTTGACTGGCCACTGAATGGAAATAATGTGGCCGCTGGCCGTTGAAGGAGGTGGCAGCTGAAAAGAGGGCAATTTACTTTGGTAATATTGGGAAAGCATTTGGTTTCAGGAAAAAGTGGTTGCTTAAGGAGGTGGTCGCTTTGGCAGGTCACACTGTATTTCCTTCCAGTCAGGGACAGCATGATTGATTTCTTCAGGCTGCTTTACAAATACAATTTTTTGTACAATTTCTTGTACAAAATATTGTATAAACTGAACAAAATTGTATGTTTGTCAGAATGGAATTAGATCAGGTTCTATTTTCCATTCATTCATTCAGACATTCGCACAAGCTTTCACACAATTTGCAGCTTTGCACGGTACAATTGCCTCATACAAGCGTTTGAACAAGAAATTGTACAAAAAATTGTATCATGTAAATTGGCCTTTCATCATTCTAAACATGAAATATATGGTCAACATTGAGATAAATATATGCTTCATAAATCAAAATGAAGTACTTTAAATAATGTAAAATTAATAGTATCATGAATTTCATGAAAATTTCGTGCTTGGCAGTTTTTGCACAGCAATTTTTTCTCAAAAAGGGGCTGGTAGTATAAGAGTTGAATAATTGTGTGAAAATTCGGCTTTTGCCGCCAGTGAACAGAATATCTGGAGTGAATGATACTGGCATCATTAAACAATTTAGAACTTTTCACTCCAATGAAAACTTCAGTATTATAATTGGGGTTGTATTTTCTTTTCATAACCTCTAAGGTTATCCTGATCCATTTCGAGATGAAGCTGGAGCAGCTTGTGAAAAGGATGTCTTCAAGGTTCCTCCATTACCCAGAGCTCCTGGGACATGTCCCATGAGGCCCGGTGTGGCATCTACTCCTCACCACAAGCTTGAGTCAGTTTCCCAGCATTTCTCAGCATCGACACCACCTCCATCTCCAACGCTAGTGACACCAGGACTTAAGGGCCACCGGAGAAATATGAGCGACACTTCAGCTTTCAACAAGTGAGTGCGCCTGGGCTTCATGAAGCATGAATTTGTCAAGAATAACAAAGATGTTTGTGGTATTTATATTGGGTTGTATGGTGGTTTCTATTTCACTCCTCAGAAATAATTGTAAATGTCACAAATAGGTAATACATTTGTTTCTTCCTGAGGCTGGTGGGTGATATTTTGGATCATATTGTAATTTAATTGTTTGGTTTTGGGATTGTCGTGTTGTAGGGCCCTGTCAAGAAAAGGTATTGTACCAGTGCATAGTATCCATCGTGGCCTGGATTTGCATTCCTAATAAGTTCTTGAATATTTTTGCTAGTACTGATGAATAGTAGAAGGCATATTTTTTAATTTTAAGATTGGTATAAAATGAAATACCATCAATAGCTTATTAAATATCTGTCCATCATTTGGAAGTCCTTGATGAAATATGGTTTAAAATGTCTTGGCTGTATTCTTCCAAATGTAGTGCTCTCATTTCTATAAATTTATATCAGAAAAGAGATTTTATTGGATGAAAAGATAACAATTTCTTTTGACAATTATTTTCACTGAAAAGTCTGTCTAGGGTGATGTCATCTAGTCCAGCATCTGTGATCATCATTGACACTTATGATCTCCATATTACTTGACTTTCAATCATTCCAAAAATTCATTAATCTGGAATGGCTGGTGGAAGGTGGTATTTTTTGTCCTCTTTTGCAGAAGTAAATACATAATTGATGTGTTTCATCAATTAATATAATGTGATTTATGTCTCTTCAGTGGAGAACTTTAGGAGTTCATTGATTCATTTCCGAATGTATGCACGTGGAAGCAGTAAATTGCTTCTTTTGAGCCTGCTTAGCCTATTAGTTCATGGAATGGAATGGCAAAGGCAGTAATGTTCTTCCTTATCTTCAAGTTGGTTGGAGAAGAATGAAGTTAGGTTGGCAAGGAACATATTTCTTTTTTCTTTGTAGTTGTAAAAACCTAATTTTGTTGGCTTATTGATTGGGTGTTTTTATATTTTCTGGTCACAAATCCTAAGCCGTTGATTCTATTTTGCTTGTTTGATCAACTTCAATGTCTACAAATATTGGTTATGCACTAGTCATCCCTTAAAAATGTGTGTATTGTGGGAAAAGGCTTAGGTCTAATGACATTTTCACCAATTGCTTTATAGTCCAAAATAGTGGTTGCATGCATCAGATACATTAAAGCAAGGATGCAGGAATGAAATATTATCTGATGAATTCTTGCTCCTAAGCACTCGGAGAAAATATTTAAACGTACATATTTGTGTTGTCATAGTGAATGAGTTTGAAATCATTGGTCTGTTTTGAAATTATTAGAAATTTCTGGGAGTCATTTTAGGACAATTCAACTTTGACTTATAAAAATAATTTAAATGAAATATGTCTATTGAAGGCATTGAACAAATCAAAGTTTACTGATATCCCTTACATAATGCATAGGTATCACATATTTGTTCAGTATGCAGGTTGTTATTTGACAGCGAGGGTTGAAAAATATACTGTGGTAAACATTTCTGTAATATGTAATAGAGTTAGTCATCCTGCACAGGTTTATTTGGCATCACGATGCATTTCACCTTACTAGCATATGCTACTCACTGGTGAAATATGTCATACTGCCAAATGAATCTCTGGTAGATTACCAGCCTATTCATTCAGATATTACTATTGACAACTTCAACCTAGTCAAGCCCGACACAATGTATTTTATGCGGGAAACATTTTTGACTCAGTTTCAAAGTAAACACCTGGATTCAGGAATAATTCTTGTTGTAAAAGTGATATGGTTTTTTGGAGGTTTCTCATGGTTTTCATGTTGTGGTTGTCCACCAACGTTTCCCCTTCGCTTCTGGAGGTCTCTTCAGGGTAGAATGGTGTCTCTGTGAATTTTGTGGGTATTTATATGGTTACCCATATAAATACCTGTGAAATTCACAGAGACACCATTCTATCCTGAAGAGGCCTCCAGCAGCAGAGGGGAAACATTGGTGGACAACCACAACATCGCGGAGAAACCCCCAGAAAACCACATCACTTACACATGGACCGCGAAAGTTTTAATCAATTGAATTCTTCTTGTGTTAGGAAATGAAACTTTGAAATCACAGTGTTCAAATAGCCTTCATAGTGAATTTCCCCATAGGATCTTGGTTTTCTCCATTGAGGAGCATGATTGTTTGATCATGTTGTGTGCAACTTTAAAAATTTCTGTATCCATTAAAAAATTCTAAGAAAATGTTAGGTTTTGGTTGTGATTAGTTCTTTCATTAAGTCATGTAATGGGTATCAACAGTTACGAATAATAATAATAAGTCATGATAATTAGTGTCTTTATTTGTAGAAAATAAATAGCTCTGTAATGTTGTGGCTTTTTGAATGACTGCTTAAACTTAAACAAATCCGTTGACATATATCATTTTACTAAGATGGTATGTGGATACATTCAGCTCGCCCATCCTACATTCATATTTTTAGTGATGTTAATATTATAGCATTATCAAATGAAAATATATGTAGTACTCTCATGATATCAAAAAAGCCATAGTATATTGTGTTATTTTTAAACACTATTGTTATTGAATACTTATTGCGTTATAAGTTATCTAAAACTTATATCTTTAGCTATGATTTACTCGGGTACTCGGGTTATTGTAACAGTTATCTACGATGAAAATGTTTTTTGGGTGTTGCACTACAGTGAGTAGGCTCACATATCATTCTATATTTTAGTCAAGTGATGTTGTGGTACGTTTTAGGTGTTATATTAAGCTTACGGCACATCACAAAATTGTGGATATACATTCTCAGTTACAATATTAGGTATAAAGGCAAGTCTTCCATGAATATTACTATTTTATTTTAGGTATTACATATTATATTATGAAACATTTTTATGGGATTTAAATTGTGGTTTGGTGAGGTAACCACTGATTGGCTGTTGTAACAGTTCATTATTGCTATATTTTCATCCCTTTATATTCTTTATTTTATTTTGAAGGACGATACTTATTATATGGGTCCAATGGGGGAAAAATCTTTGTGTTAGGGCCTCTTTTATATTTATGTTAATGGTAAAGGAAAAAGCAAGGCATGCTCTTAAACCTTAGACTCTGTAGTCTGCTGTTATATTAGTTAAAGCTTTTTGCATGCAATTATTCATATATTTCTCTATTTGGTTTATTTGTGCAATATCGAAAGTTTGTCTCAGGATATTTTTGATGTAATTCCTTGAAATGGCACCCTGGAACTTACAATGCAAGTATTTTTGTTCTTTACTTAATGTTTGTAATTTCTCTTCAACTTAGAATCCATATTTTTGTTGTGAAATTGCTTCTTTGAGATACCCAATTGTTCAGTTTTGACATAAATTCCTGTACATCTTGTTTGTTGATGGAAAATAGAATCAGAAGATAGATGAGAAGTGAAACATTTTACACATGTTAGGAATTAGATTGGTATTCTTCACTACAAGTTGTGTCTGTCATCCTCTTAGAATTATTCATTATGCCCTGTTTATAAGTGGTCTTTTCATAGGATACTTTAAGTTATGGAGCTATTTTTACTATTGAGAAGAGCATGATAACTTTATAAATGAAAAAATAGCTTAATGTCTCCTTAAAATAAGTTCTACTTGAGCTATTGCCTAACTGGATAATTTACTGAAAATGTCACAATTGAAATCAAAAATAGCATTGATGAATTATTTCATACCAGGCTTTGATATGGTTTGTGCTTAACCATAATGACTGTAAATAAATTGCTCTATTAAGAATGATTACAGAGGTGCTTTGTCTGAGTTCTGGGGCCAGGAAAACAGTTTTGTTACATGAATATGCGGTAGCCAACATTTTTAATCCTTCTGCATGTATCCTATTTTTCTAGTCTTCTGAAGAAATAGAAAGGTAGACTATTTTTATTAGTGACTTGTGATCATTCACGATATAATTATTAGTTTCAGGTGTGATTTGGTGAAATTGATTCATGATGAATATAACATCAAAACTTTGTAATTATACGTATAATTAAAAACGTATTGTAAAAAATTAAAACTACATGTAAAATATGTGGGGTTACAAAGTTTTGTTTTGTTATTATTAGAGATGGATGAATAAATTTTTTTCTAAATTCCTATATTGAGCTTGAATACAAAATTTTGCCTCGGATATCAGAATCGAATATTGAATAATGTAGGCATTCAGTTTTCACCTATCAAATTTAAGACTACAATTTCAAGATAAGTTGTCAATGTTTAATTGCATATAATATTATTTAGTAAATTAACCATAATTCTCAAACAATTCAAGAGTAAATGAATGATCTATTCACATAGTTATTGCTAGCTGTGGATGCCGAAAGTCATTGATGAGGAACTCATATCTGGCAATTGGTATTTTATGTTTACTTTGGGACATTTCTTTTCGCACATCTATCAAACATCTGAAAAAATATTAAACCTAAAACAGGTAATAAGCATTCATATGCGAAGAAGTTTTAAGTAGGAATCAAGACATTTACAATGTTTAATTTTTTTAAAACTCTTAATCCAAGTTTTTATTTTGAAACAAGCATTTTCACTCCATCAGGGTCCAAACAGGTTCTTTTACAATTGCAAATTTATTTAAAACTCTTAATCCAAGTTGTTGTTGAGAAATACAAGTATTTTTACTCGATCAGGGTCCAAACAGTTTCTTTCACAATCAAAAATTATCCCAGCTGTGCTGAATAATCTCTCTGAAAAAACAGTGGCTGGTGGTGCCCTTAGATATTTTTTCTCAAGTTTTTTAAAGTCCGGGTTGTAACCCTGACCCCTCTCCGCTTTTGGTTACCTTACCTTTTTAAAATCTTCCGGCTAGCTCAGTTGTCTTACCTTCCACGCACACACTCTTATGCAGGTACATATATTACACATACATATATATCAATACCCTTTAATTTACTGGTCAGTTAGGGAAATTAAACAAAAACAATTTTTGTTGTTCATGCACAAATATCTCTATATTCAATTCCTTTTAGTTTAGATTGGGTTCAATTTACAAATTCATGCTAATATTTATTCTAATTAATAATCTTAATTAAGAAATCTTTATATGTAATTAGGCAGTGCGCTGTTTCTCTAAGTAAATCGTGACAATGGTCAATTAATTTCTACTTATCGTGGCTACTCGTTTCGTTGAGCCGCTGGACCGCGACGTTGGGCTGGACCTTACCGTAGGGTTTCCTCACGACGACCCCTCGTTCCTGCTCTTTCCTCCGCTGTCGTCCCTTTCTCCGGCGTCCGCCATATAATCAGCCTGTCCCGCCGATATGTCCTTTTCAAAGGTCCCTGGGCCTGCTCTGCTGATGCGCACGTCTCGTACACCTTATCTCTCGATCCTCTCCGCATCCTTTTCCTTGTGTCTTTTTCTTTCTCACGTCTTCCTGACTCTTGCTGTCCTCTCTCGCGGCCGCAAAACTACTGACGCTGTTTACCTTATTATTACCCCCTCCTTACGTTCGCTTTCTCACCTATTGTTTTCCACCAGGCATAATGACAAACTCCCGGTGTTTGACTGATAACCTATTGTTATAAACGCCGCGGGTGCTGCCAACCCGTGGCGTTTAACCCGTAGGTTTACAGGGTAGAGTGCATCACATTTCCAGAAGTCCAGCTGGTGAAATAAGAGGTTCTCTCAAATAATTGTCCACTTGTTCCTCTGCGGATAGTTCAGGTTTCTGTTTGGCTGCTTGGCTTGACATCAACTTTGAATAGTATGCCCACATTCCATGCATCCCTTTGATAGAAGTCTCTCCTCTTTCAGCATAGCTACCATCCTAATAAAAAAGTTATTATTAACTCTAATTTCGTTTAGTAGTTTTGGCTTACATGGTGTCAAATGATAAGATGGTGTTAGTCTCAAAAATAGTCATCGATAGTCAAAAAAAAGTCATATTTTGGATGTAGTCTCCTTTGACAGGGAATCTTCCCACTGCTCCCCCTTAATAAGCTGGACCTCTTTTATCAGATTTTGCCTCGCAAGATCAAGGAGTGAGTATTCAGATGTAATGGTTTGAAATTGAATATGATAACATTTTCGATGCAGTGACTGAAAGAAAAAAATTAAACTGCGATTGGGATCGAACTTCGCACAGTACAATAACTCTCGTTGTACGCCTGACCCCCGGCGAATGTAGGCTACCCGCATGACATCCTACATATTTTTTTCCTGCGATACCGGGGTCATGGGGGAAAAAAGTCATTTATCTTTATTTTGCTTCTAGTTGCACAGGAATGTTTTCATCTAATTACGTGACCTTAGTTACACATCCTCTTCTTGTCAATATCTACCGCACCTACATTCCATTCACGGGGCACTTCGATCGCTAAGCCACGAAAATTTAAAATCTAAGGTCCGGATCCGATTTTACTCAGTGTCTTTGGATCCGGAACCGAGAAAAATGAAAGATCCGATCCGGCCATCACTAAAGAAAATATTTCATGCTACAAAAATTCGGCATTTGCAAAATATCTCAAATTTCGTTGAAAAAAATCGCATTTCAAAGAAGACACGGTCAATTTTGCGATTAAACCCTAAAGTCACTTATTTCGTGAATCCTGTCGCAAAAAACGTTTCGCGAAAATGTCATGTCCCTAATTATTACTAATGACTAAGTAAAACTTTTATCTGTAAAAATTCTTACAATATCTCAAAACACTTGATAAAAATATTTTCCCCATTTTTCTAGCTATTGAATTATTTCATTCCACGTTTACATATAGTATTTAGAGACATTGATGGAGTTCAACTGGTAAGACGTTTCGATTGCCTGTTCAACTGAAATGAACTGAAACAATTCTCTACATTTATTTTCGGTAACCTTGTATAGTATGATGAGTTTCAGTAATTCAAACTTGTGAAATCATTTGACAATTTTAGTGAAAATATAAACAATATCATCAATAACCGAACCTAGATCTCGGTAAAGGTAGTATTAATGCCAATTACTGCCAAAATTTCAAAATCATATATTTGAGGCAACATTTTAATTTCTTCCTCGATTATCAAATATCATTAATAGTCCATTATTCGTGGTATTCGACTATTCGAGTTGCCCATCCCTAGTTATTATTATTCATCATTCATGATGGTTTTAACTAGGGTCTACAAAATTTTCTATGAAAGTACCACATTTGAACTCAGGCACTGTTGTGTAGGCCATTATAAAAATACTCTAGGACTAAGTCTGAAAAAATGCCACGAGGATAATAATATGGATTCAGTATACAGTAAAATTTTGTATAATATTATTATAAATGCCATATGGAATATCAGTATTTTTTGACAACTTTCATTTATGCATTTGAAATATATCAACTCCCTTTGTCTTATTTATAGTCTTATTGAAAAATTAGTCCAATTGGTGCATTTCCACACTAAAACTTACGGGATGGACAAAGTAAACGCCAGCCACATGTGGCCAGCAGAATGTAGTTTGGAGACCTATACATTAAATTATCATTTAAGGGCTGTTTCTAAATTTTCTCCATGACCATGTTTGTTCCTCATTCTAACGAATGAGTATATTTGTTTAATTAGCATCCTTTTGTGATACCTTGCATCTTTAACAATGCCAATGACTGAAATGGAAGGTGAAAATCTTGTAAAGTAATTGGAACAAATTGTAAGCAGATTTATGCGTGTGTTTGCACAATCCAGAACTAATGGTCTTCCTGCTACTGTAATGTGGAAAGATTAGTTTAGAATTTCTCACAGTTCTCTTTGCAACATGATCTTTGGCATGATTAGGTTTGCCTCTGTACGTAGATTTCTAGTAAAAACAGGTCCTCACACTATTTAGTCATTATGTCTTTAGCATTGTGCCACTTGCATTCATTGCTAATACAGCTCTTATTCACACCATGTTATCAGACGTCTAAGAAGTGATAAAAGTGCATTATATTATTATAGAAAAATGAGAGCATAATATTAGCCCCCATTGAATGCTGATAGATTTGATAGAAAAACTGGAAAAGCTGAGGAAGGTATGAGTATCATACTCTTCCATGGTGTGTTATTCATTACTTGTTTTTGTGTAGAGAAATGCTGTTTATCCTATC
Source organism: Platycnemis pennipes (assembly GCA_933228895.1). NCBI lineage: Eukaryota > Metazoa > Arthropoda > Insecta > Odonata > Platycnemididae > Platycnemis > Platycnemis pennipes. The sequence goes on along the minus strand of OW121854.1, from coordinate 44,569,495 downwards.
TCAAAGCTGTCAAAACTCTACTCTAGTCCTCTTAGTTTTCCAACTTATGGTATCAATATGGTTTTATGAATAGTTGCTGGTATCAATTTTCTATTATCTGTAATTCCATTTTAATGTGATATTACTTGATTTAGCTGAATGCAAAGTAATTTTTTAGCTTCTTTTATTTATGGAGGAAATCATTCCAAGATTTGCGAAAGGATTTGAGAATGTTTGCTTTGAATCCTTCCCCCTTTTGCATATGCTAGGTGTGTATTTTGTATGTTTTTTAAAATTTATTCTGAGGATGAATTTATATGGCTTCCTCTTGAATGTACTTCAAATTCAATCAGCTTATCCTAGTTTTGAGTGAAGTTATCCAGTCTCTTCTTGAAAAATCTCTCTTTCCTCAAACTTATTGCACATGCAGTACTTATGATTATAAAACCTTCTTTGCACCCTATTAGTTTTTCACCTTCCTGGTATATTCTTACTTTTTTATGTAGGTTTGGGAAAATATATCGCTTATTTTTTTCTGCTAGTATCTCTGTTGAATTTTCATTTTATTCTACTTCTTGCAAATTATTATCATCTGGTGGCTCACTTACTTTTCTATATGAGTTTTTCTCTACTGGCTTGGTGTGAAAGTATCTTCTGTAAATTATATTATACCATGTTATTTAGTACAAGTATTTCTATGCAGAGATGCTGCATTAGGATTGGTTATAATTTTTTCTTGCTATTTAAATATTTATTTAATTCTTATGCACTCATTAAAGCTGATGCTTCTGTGGTGATTGTCAGTGGTAATGGCTTTTGAGTATTCCTCTGCATTAGGGTGTGTAAGGGCGACAGCAGTTTCTCCAGCCATTCTGCTGGCATCTTCAGGTCTGAAGTGACCATGTACTGATTTTTGGCCATCTTAATTAGGTCATAATATGGCTAAAAATGGATGCATTGTATGCATGCATTAATAATCCTAATCTTAATGCATGGGAACTCTGTAAAACCATTACCCATCTTATGCACTGAATTACACTCCATAAGTATCAGGCTGTATGGGGTGCTTGTGTAATTAACTTATACCATATTATCACTTTACTCATTTGATTCTCTCTTCTATAAACTTGTTTAATTTTTGAGAAGGCACCTCTTAAATGTAGAATTTTTGTTGCCATTAATAAATGTTTTCATTACCTTTCTGATATACTGTTAACTTCTGTTATTTCTTCCTATTGGTTCCACTATGAGGCTTTTAAAAGCTTAAGTATTGATTAGGTGCTATGTGATATCTCTGTATATATTTTAATAATAACTATTTCATCAATTTGTTTACCTGGGACATGATTATTCATATATATTTTCGTTATTCCTAGTTTAACCCTTTAACTGCTATGAACAGACATATGCATTGATTCATAATGTGTTAACTGAAATGCTTAGCAGTGAAAGGATTATGGTGAAAGGATTATTTGCATTTCCACCATTTAGATATATTTTTCATTTACTATACGTGCAAAAATGATGTAGTTTCTGTAGCATAGTCTTTTAGTGTTACCATGAATGTAAGTTCTATTATTTCAACACATATTTGCATTTAATCAAAAGATAAATAGTTGAATTTATGATTTATATGGGTCTTAAGTTTTAGTTGTTCTAATTGAGTACTCTTGATTAACTTAGCAATTTTTTAGAACCACATATCTTCTGCATTGCTCAGAAGCCTTCTTTGGAATCACATCTGTTGGGTATTGCATTTGCTTAGGTAGGGCTAGGTGTAGAGGTGGTTTGTGATACAGGGCTGAGTAATTTTTTGTGTCTGATTTGTCCAAGTATCTGGTTAGCTTATTTATTTTCCATTATCTTATCTGTTTCCAAACCCATTATCCGTTGGAAGAGATAATGCCTTGTCAGTTTTTGAAGGAAAACATCTTGATTAAGAAATGGTCTAGTGGTTTCCCAGTGAATATTCTGATGTTTTCAACTCAGATCTCTCCAATAGTCAGGTTCTCTATTTCTTTTTGCATTTTCTTGTTGAAGTTTGTGTTGATAATTTTAGGAAATTCTTTATTTGGTTGGATTTGAAAGAATGTATTGAAAGCAGTGAACTTAAAATTTAAAATTTAGTCTTATAATTTTTGCCATTTTCTTTATAGATTGGGAGCTATGTATCATTGAAATGATACTGAATACATTGAATTTCATTTAGAAATTTCAAAATCTCAATTCTCTTGAGTAATAAAAGTGAAGATGGTTGGCATTGTAATGTTTACAGCATGAATTGGACACAATTGCAATTAAGAATTGAAATATTAAAGGGATATACATGATATATATGCATTAGTATGACTGAGCCAGGTACAGTAAGTCCTTGAGTTACACGGATCCGGAGTTATGGGGATGTTTAGTTAAGTCGGTGACATGCTTCTGTTTTCTCCTCGTTCCTGTTCCCGTGACAGATTCAACCGGGTGATGCCCCACGACTCAATTGTCAAGCGTGCAAGTGTGTTTGGAACGACCACTGTAGTTTAAGACATTACAGAGTTCGCTAGGTGATATTTGATCTCGTGATGGTGAAAAAGTCTGATGTGATCATGAATCAACATCTTTTTTCAGCGTAGTTTCACCTTCAATGTAAGTCGACGCATAGTTAATTATCCACTCCATAGATGACGCCTGTTGTCCATTACAACAAAAAAGGAAGTTTTGGGTAATTATACTTATTTTAGTTTTAAATATCGAGTGAAATAAAGATTGGATTTGTGCTACTCTCGGATTTGTCATATTATGTTAACTTAATGGCCTCTCAAGAGGTGGCATTTTCTGTAATTTTCGCTGACTGCCACCAATGGTGGCTAAAGTGGCACTGCTAATGGGTTATAAATGGATAGGTAAGTTGTGGTATATATTGACTAACGTGGATTTCTACTTTTGAGAAAATTTTTGGGACGAATTAACTGTGAAAGTCAAGGACTTACTGAACCTATTTTTTTTTTTTTTCTTTGATCCCTTTTGTCAAGGAGACCTCATCTAATGGTCAGGCTAATGCAATCATTTGCTCATTTTTTAAGTCCAGTCCCATGGCATTCCCAAAAGTTATATATCTGCAACTGTTCTTTTTCGTCATCCCCTACAAGAGTTTTCTTTGTGGTTTTGCTTCTTATTTTTCTAGCCTAATTTTTAATGTTATTCAGTAAGCTAAAGCTTCTTTGTGCAAAGTGCATGCCTTGTTGTAGTCAGGATGTATTCATCTTAAGAAAGCTCTATATTCTCAGAGTGCATCCGAGGAATGTTTCGTTTTTGTGTCAATATTGTGGAAATTAGCAATACATATATCATTTGCTTTTTATTGACTCTTTCTTAAGGCTTTTTATAAAGCAAAATTTTGGTTGTTTAGTTTGATTGTTACCTCTTAATAACTTATGGCTATGGAGAACATATAATGATGGCTATTCTCATAAACTGTCATTGTTCCTTCAATGAAGTACAAGTGTAAGAAGGGTTAAGGGAACAATAGGTAATAGTTGAGTTTGCTTGATTTTCATTCCAAATATATGGGTATAAAGGACATAAATAGCTCTGCAACAATTTTTCTCTTGGGACATTGGATAATTTGTACCAGTTTCATTCAATACTAAATGTTATTTGTTTGTATTTGACTGTGATCCATTATAACTAACTCGTAGTTTCCTCATTAGTGTGGTGCGTAATTGTTGGGCTATTACTTGATGCTACATATCTGTGATTTGACTTTGACAATAATGCCTCTGCATTTTTTAGAATTTCTAATATCCAATACACAGATAAAAAGAGCAGGTCAGTAGATAAAAAGTATGTGATTTTCACATTAGGCGTAGTGTTCTCTATGAATCTATCTTTTAATGTTTAACATTTGATCAATTTCTGGAATTGCATTGGATGTGGGTCACTAAACCTAAATATTCGAAGTATTTATAAGCACAAGTTAAACTTTGTATTCTTTGTGTTGGTGGTTGGTTTGTGTCAGCAGCTATGCTGTATTCCAGAATATCTTCAAACGAGGTCGTCTTAGGTTTTATGTTGTTGTCAAGTCTCTTTTAAAAGAATATGTTTTGTTGCCTAGCAATGCTTAGTCTTAGCCGGGTAATTGGAAATATTCCATGGGCCAAGAAATTCTTATTGGGTTACCCTATAAAATTCGCTTATAGAGTCAATAGGAAGGTTTGATGTAATAGTTTTCTTAGTTACTGATTTAAACTGTGTGGCTTTTCAGTGGCTTTGGCCAGAATATACCTACTATTATGATGTATTCCGAGTAATAAGGTACTTTTCTATAGGGAAATGTGCTGTAATGAGAGGTGCCTACTTTGAATAAATCAGTTCTTACCTTTGCTAATAGTATCATGCAGCAAACATTCTTTTAAAATATGTGGATCAAATTATATATCAATATTTACTTTTTTGATGAAAATAATTACTTTTACCATGGCATACTTAAATTGGAAGTGATTTCAGTGGCTATCATATTATCTATATACCAATGTGCTTCCATTTCTCAAGCTTGTCATATATATGGTATGATATTAGTATGATAAAATATGTTATGTATTCAAAACTATATTCGTGAAAGATGTATGTCACTGTGTGCATGCCGGACTTTGTGAAGTGCTTGTATTTTACTTGTGATGGCCATTCAGATGTGCATTAATGGTTATCCCATATGATGCAATTGGGTGCGCCAGTGACCAATAAGATGCACTCATTAGTTTTCAGTGGCACAATATAATGAGCAATCAGTCATATACATATATTATTAAATACATATATTTATGAAAACTCAATAAAGTTGTGGTTGTACATTTAATTGTATATCTACTGTAGGAGGGCTTATCAACATGACATATTTGTTGAACAAGATTGTTTATCATTACCATATCGTGGTTGTTAGAGCTTATAAACTAACAACACTATATATAAATATAATCTCAGGTGAATATTGAAATGTCAGTATATGCTGCTTCAGAGTTGTGGAAAATAAAAGAGTAACTTGAAATGTCTTTGGTCTTTCAATTTCTTCATAACACATGGTTGCATGAGAATGTTTTTTTTCTTTTTATGGATGGGAATCACGTGCAATTGGTGATGAGATATGCAAATACCAGCATGCCGTTTTGCTTTGGGGCACTACTCTTGAAATTCTCACCAATGCTTTCTCTCTCTCTCTTTCATAGTACTTGATTTGTTTCCTTTATATCTTCACTCATTTTATTGTCTACGTTATTTTTGGTTTGGGTTGATTTCAGTTGGATTAAGTTAATTATATGTATTACTTTTAAGCATTCATTAAATTCAATGGCTGCTCACAATGCATATTCCATTATGATTGCAGCCCCTATCAGTGGTAATAATTGAGATGAAATTAAGATAATGGGATGAAATTTTCACCAATTTTTACTCTCCGAGGAAATCTATTGGTGGTGGTAATAATTATTCGGTGGACTATTGGAATATAAAATAGAATGTGATACACTTTACCACAGCAGTATGAAAAGTTTTGACATTGAACTAAGAAAATAATTGAAGATTTGTGTGGTTACAAGTTATGCAGTTGCTATTTATGAAAGAGACAGGGTTATAATGAATTTGAGAGCATATTTCATGTCATGATTGGAAGGCTGTGTCCAAGAACAGTGCTTAATTCATTTGGGCTTAATTTGTAATTATATTATGATAACTTGAATACAGTTTTTTCACTTAATGGGTAAATGTTTTAATGATTAATGACAGCAAATATATAGTGAAATGAGGGTAAATCTGATATTATAATTAAAAATGTCTGCTCCACTATCTGCTAAGTTATTGGACTTTTTGAACATATATTATGGAAAAACATTGGTCCTCTTGTCTATTCTGAAATTGTAGAAAGCTAATTTTTTATTCCAGAGCATTTGATGTCATCTTAAGAATGCTACAATTTCTGGCTGCATTGTAGAATGTCCTTGCCTCCTGTTCCCCACTGATGAGGGTCAACTCATATCACCATTCTTAACCATTTACATTATATCTTTCTTGTAGTCTTCATCTCTTCTTCCTACTTTCATTTAATATGATTTCATCAATATTAATTTCATCTACCCTCTTTTATACTCTTCTAGCATTCTCTCCAGTATGACCATTTTTAGCATTCCATTATCTCTTGAAATATCCTTGCTCTATTTTTGTCGCCACCTTAGAAACATCTCCCACAATTTTCTTTTCCTTCTGTTGTTTGAAACATGCTAATTGTCCTTCCTAACGACCTCTGTATCAGGTTTCTGAAGCCTGTTACATCACCTTCAAATATGGCTATCTTTTTTTCACCTCACTTCTCAAAAATCCCCCTCATCATTTACAAATTCCATTTTTAATTGAACCAATTTTCATATTAGGTACTACAATGATAAGTGGACCTCTCTATTGATTATCTAGTCAATGTGTTCAATTGTAATAAGTATTCTAAACTTTTCACTCTCTGCTAGTCAAGCATGTGACGACAAAAGGAATGAGGTGTTGAATTAATATTGTTGGTGTTCTGGCTGTTACATTTTGGGTTATAAAGGAGCCACCCCATTCACAGTCATTATTTTTCTCATTGATTTTCCTTTGTGTTATTCTTTAAACGCTTTAAGATAGAGAAAATCAATGGTACAGAACCCCAAGTTGAAACATTTGCTAGCAGGATTTGGCATTTCCAGAGAAATATTTAGAATTACTTTTCATCTGGTTAACATTAACTTCAGTAGATGTTAATGAATGTGATGGCACACACAATTTTCTCTCTCAATCATGAAACATTATTATTTTTTCAGTTTGTGAAATTATTGTGCATAATATTGCTTTGGTGAAATAGTGAATACTGTTTGTGTTAATATTCTGTGAAATAAGCTATTAGTTGAGCTAGATAGCAGGTTCATTAGCATCAAACTCTGCTTTGGTGTGAAATGGCAATGGTACTTCGTCTCGTTTATTTTAAACAAAATATTGTAAAAAAATGTCATCTTTTAAACATTCTAGCCATTCCATTGAAATGTTTTCATGATCTGGTTTAGGTTGGCTGTGACTCATACTATATCAGTCTCAGTTATTGTGGTAGATTTCGTTTTCTGTATGAATGAGAGGGGTTACATTGGCATGATGCATTTGGACTTTCTCGATGTGAAATGAGCTAACTTGCAGGGAACCAGTGAAGGAAATCATTTATGGCAGATATAATATCTACCAACTGTTATTATTGATGGTTTCCTACATTTCCTGTCAAGCTGCCTTGATTTTTTAATTCATTCCATTTTGCATGGAATAGTACTACTGGAGAAATGCTGTTCATTTGGATGATTTAGTTCATGATTTCTGATGATAGTCGATTATCTTAGTGTAGACTCAACAACCCTTAGTCTTGAAAAGTGGGTATTATTTCTGTTTCAATGCATTTTTATAACAATTGCAGAATAAAATTAGAACCCTGAATGAAGTTTGGTATTGACCATCACGTTATTACTGGCTGGTGATGGAGAGCAACCCTTGATGAAGTATAAGAAAAAGCTTTATTAGGTGGGAAAGCTCAAATTAAATCTTTTCTTGAAAAAATTGTTTGCATCAGTAACAAATTTTTTTCTGGAACCAAACATGTTTTGAAGTCATGTGCAATTTGTCCATACCACTGTGAACCTTATGAAGCCAAGAAGCCTGTCAGTTGTTTTTTGTTTCAAGTTCCATATCCTCTTATCTGAAGATTTTGGATTATATTCATAATTAAAATTTGGATGCAGAATTCTACCATACAATGATATCCATGCCAGTTATTGGTACGGTAGGCTCGTTATTGAAAATCTGAAAGCAATTTTGTATTCCCTGCTTCCCATCTATCATCATGATGTCTTCTCTATATCAATTGCTAATCAACAAAGTAATTAGCTGGGTAAAATTTTTTTCATTTAAATGCTGAAACATGACTTTTTGTTGTGTAATGTTTGGATAGATAGATGAATAATCTCCTACTGGTTAGGGTAGATTTTGAGTGTGTTACTATTCCATATTTCCCTATGCCATTTCTCTCTTCAAATGCGTGTATTTCATGCCCATCTTAGTGCTTTTCATAATACCTTTTGTTCCCCATCCTAGCTTACCCAACATTCTTTGGAAATGACCTTTAGCATTCCATTTCTCTTAAGCACTTGTTCCATCCAGCTAGTCTACCTTCTTTTAATTTCCGCCTGTAATCTTTTTTCCTCCCCAACCATTTTCAATGCCTCTTCACAGTCCTACTTAAGAGTCCATCGCACCACCTCCATTCATCTCTGCACCCACTTTTCTGGAGTTTCCAGTCTTTTCTCAACATCCTTCCCCAGAGTCCAAGTCTCAGATCCATCTAAAGCCACTCCCTCTATCCAGCTCTTCGCTAACCATCACTCTATACCCATGCTCAAAGTTCTCATTATCATTGGTTAAGTATTTAAATTTCGTGTTAGAAACATCTGGACTAATTGGGTGTTACTTAATTGCTGATGTGATTTGGTGTGAAAATTAAGATCTTGATGAAGTTATGATCACATGTTAGAGATAAATCTTTTATATAATTTTCCTGAAGGTTTGTTCAACTTAGAGATTTTATTTGCAGCAGGAAGTATAAACATCTGGGATATTCCATATTATTCCTGTAAATTTTGGTTCTCCATTCTCAGAAGACGAATGAGAAATTCCAAGCTCTATGTTAGATATGCTGAATTTAATAATTTATCCCAGTACAAACCTTCAATGCCTAGTAATAACTTGATTTTCAGTGCATATTATGGGTTGCAAAAATTATAAATTAAGGGGATGATTATAACCACACTTAAAATTCATACCTGATTACTGATGAGATGGATTATGGTGTAAGGTTATTTGAAATGTATGGCTAAGGTTTATAGTATTTCTGTCTCATTAAATGCCATCTTGAATGCTCAAGAGCTGCTATGCCTCATGGTTTAAGAGTGTAATGCATTTGAAGTTTTCTTTTTCCGTGCACTGAAATATACAGGGTGTTTGCAAGTGAGACATGCCAATTCCTGGCTCCCTATGAAGCCTCGGTGAAATCTCGGTCAGGGTCCAGCAGTCCACCGGCCAGTTTGGGTGGAGGCTCCCAAGGTGGAAATGGCAGCAATAGCAACCTTGTATCAAACACCACGATCACGCATGGACCGAAGAGAGGGAGTGGGCCTTTGGATTCCTCCATTCTTGCAGAAAGCAGCTCTCTCAGGCATCATGTAGGGGTTTCTGCCTCTCACGTGAGTTGATGCATGCCATCAAAGTGTTGGATTCTCTTTATTAGTGCAAATACTGTGGCGACAATAGATGTCTACTATAGCAAGCATGGCTTATAGCAAGAGTATTGTCATAGTGAGTGATTTTTTCACCTTTTTTAGTCTGTAGCAAATGGCATGCTAAGTTTTGTGGTTTACAATGAGTGGTCATTTATGTCACATTGCCATAACGAGTCTATTTCACCGTGACTGTTGTCCGGGTTGCACAACTCACATAACTCTAAGCCCTGTGAAAGACGAAGTTACGATATGCAGCAAGTTATCAATATGAAAGAAAAATACAATTTGCTTAGATGTGCTACCACTTGTCACCTTGCTCAATTGTTACATTGCAATGCCTCAAGAAATTATATTTTGTTCATTATATCTTGTAATGATTGTTGTCCTGGTTCATTACTCAAGGATTGGCTAATGGTATCATATTGGGAATGAAATTTTATAATTTCTTTATGAGGTATAAGATTTTCAGCGTATACTGATGGATTGTTACTTATAACTATGCTGATCAGAAAAATGTGCATCATATTTTTAACTTTCGGGTCTCATGTCCAGGTATCAGGTGCACGTGGAGATGGGCACCTTGAAAAAACAAAACTTTTAAAACGTTTGAAAAAAACATTTTGGCTTATAAAGAATATACTTCTCTAGTTTTTAAAATGATATTAAAAGAAACATTAGCGTTTATATGTTTGCAAGGCTGATGCATTGGTCTATAATAATTTGGGAAGTTTCTTCGAGTAAATGGAGGCTGAATTTCTTGCCTGAGGAGAGTGATATTACCTTTAAATTCAAATTGCTTTGCATTACGTATTTCTGCTCGATGTGCACTTTTGTGAGCTCCTGTAAGACTGCATTCACTTTGTAGCCAATTCGTCATCAGCTGTTCTCCCAAATACAGAGCCTTCGCAATGCGTCAATGTAATTGAAATTAATTAGGCGATTAATACTGCTGTGGCATATGTAGTCAAAGTATCCTTATATTTGCATTTATGGGTGTATTGACCACATTCTTTAGGTACTAATGAAGGATATTTGTGGCATCCCGGAAATAGATCCTAATGTTAGGGCAGCTGTGGATAAAATCAGTGAAATAAGAAGCTCGAATTGCCCAAGTTCTTGGTTTTCAGGTGTTGAAAAGAGCAAAGAAATTTCTATCACTTTAAAAAACCCTGCAATTCATGTTGAATCCACAGCTATTATTCTGGAATCATTAATTACTACCAAGAGTGTGCTGCAACAGATGGCAATTGATGTGAATCCTAAGAATCCATCACGAAACGAAAAAAGGAAAATTTCTGAAGACTTTTGGATTTTTTAAAATAATCTGCAAGATGTTCTGAAACCATTAAAAGCTTACATAGTCGAAAAAGTCTGCTGCATTTTCCAAGATCTCTTTGAAAGAGTGAAACATTTTTGAATGATCACAACTGAAATTACAGATGGTCGCAGTGGTGAAATAATAAATTCAGTTAGAAAGAGAAGAGATATAGCCGTGACAAAGGCCCATTTAGCAGCTAATTTTTTTGATCCCTCATGAAAAGGTTCCAGCTTGGAACCAAGATACATTTATGATGTTTTCGAATTTGTTGATAATCTCGCCAAATCTGATCCCACCTTCAGCGAAGAGAAAATTGCTGAAATTCACACAGAGATGGAAAACTACAAGGATGACGAGGGTATGTGGAAGAAACCAACGTCATTTCTGTATCTTAAATACTTTCGCCTCCAATTTTTTGGAAAGGAATATGCTCAAAAACAAAAGTCTCATGAGTTGCCGTGAAGATTCTTTCACTTCCACCCTCACCCTCGGGGACGGAAAGAAGTTTTAGCACTCACGGAAATATTCATTACCTAAGAAGACACTGCTTGATTAATGAAATAGCCTTTAAACTTATTTTCATCAAGCACAACTTAAAATTACTGGAAACAGAAAGAGCTAAAATTTCAAGCGATCATCTCTCGAAAACTGATAAAGAGGGAGGGGAAGTTGTTACACCTCGGGTGTAGATAGTAACATTTCTTCACTAATTTCCAGTGAGAAATCAGATCTTGATGGTGATGTGGAGGAATTTGAAGCTATAGATTCAGACTAATCCAATCCAAAATATAGATGACAGGCCACTTCGGTTCTTTTGTATTTGTAGAGAGTTTTATGCATATATGTGTTGTGCACTACAGACTATACTTTAACTGCCTAATGATACATGTCTTTAATACAAGTATGGCTGTAATTAATGCTGTGGAAGTTGTTGTCCATGATTTAAAAAAATGATGTAAAAATGTATCCAATTCTTCTTCATTATAGTAGCCTAAGAACTTATTATCAGTATGCTATGATCCGCTGATGACATAGCTCTCATAGGAGAAACAGAGAAGGAGCTGAATAAGATGCTAACAACCATGGAAAGGACAATGGCCATACATCAGCTGAAGATCAATAAGAAGAAAACTAAGATATTGGTATGCAGCAAGAGAGAGGAGGCCAAAGCCAACATTATACTAGTAAAACAAACTGGAAGAGGTGAAAGAAGAGTTCTGTTACCTGGGAAGCCGAGTAACCAACGATGAAGCAAGAAAGAAATAGCGTGTAGAATAGCCCATGCAAAGATGGTATTCTATCAAAAGGGGAATCTAATTACAGCGGGAAATACAACCATAGAATTAAGGAAACAGTTCATCAGAACGTACGTCTAGAGCCTGTTTCTTGATGGCAGTGAGGCATGGACGATGACAGCAGCGGAGAAGAAAAGGGTAGAAGCATTCGAAATGTGGTGCTACAGAAGAATGTTGAAGATTAAATGGATCGACTGAGTAAGTAATGAGGAAGTCCTAAGAAGAGTAGGAGAAAAGAGAAGTCTGCTGAAAACTATAAAAAGAAGAAGGGACAACATAATCGGCCACATCTTAAGACACGATGGCCTGATGAAGACAATTGTCAAATGAAAAGTGAACGGCAAGAATGGAAAAGGCAGGCCTCGTATGAGTTACATAGAACAGGTCATAAAGGACGTGAAAGAGAGGAACTACGTTAATATGAAGAGGTTGGCCGATAGAAGAATTGAGTGGAAGGCTGCGTCAAACCAATCCTAGGATTGTTCACCCTTGATGATGATGATGAAGAACTTATTCACTCTTATTTAAAGCATTCTAAGCTGCGAAACAACCATTAAAGCAAAGCGTGTCATCATAATTAGATTGGAATATCCAACAAAAATGTAGCTGCTGTTTGTAGTAATTTGATTGTTTTTAAGCATAAATAAATCTCCTATTGCATTAGATACAAAACCACTGTCGAAATACTGCAGATGATATAAACATTTTTCGATGACGTTTCTGCTATGAGAGGTAAGTTGTTTTAATATTTAAAAACTTCTCCCTGGCTATGCAAAAACTGGAGGATTCCTCAGCATTCATCGTTAACAGGTGTCTTTGTTTATATCCTATTGAATATTTTGTTCTAAAATGCTGAACAACTTCAGTTACAAATGGCTAAAATATTTTTTTTACCTAATACTAATTATTATACTTGTCATAGATATTACATAAAATGACTTCGTTCATTCTGTTTCTTTATTGGCTCATTAATATGATGAGTCACCAAGATTAATGTGTTCAAGACCATTGAGTATTCATATGTGATTTTCAACACGCCATATTCCTCATTGTGCATATATTTTGTAATAATCTCACATCACATATTTCAATTTTTCTTTGAAGATCCATTACTTGGAGTAGATGATGAATCAGTTTATATTGCCCAGGAATAATATAGACAAATGCATAAACCACATGCATTTCCACGTAAAAATAAGTGTAATATAGGAATAAAATGTACAAAAAACACGTTTTTTATGATTAAAACATTTTTATCCAATTATTTTAAAACGTTCGCACAAAAAAACATTTTTTTCCCATCACTAGGTGCACGACTACCATTCGTGCCAGTGATCTGATTGTGAGTCCAATGCCTCCACCCCAAGTTACTCCTGACCCAAGAATATGTCCCTTCGGTGGCAATTAGAGGTTGTTTCCTGAGAATTACGAGTTCCCTAAACCTTATAGCTTACTCAGCTTGCTTTCGAAGTAAACAAGTCAAGGTTGCAGACCTCCCCAATTCCCAAACAAGTGCTGTAGCATGTGTGGCATCATAAGTCAGCTTTTAGGAAATGTCTAATGCGATACCCTTCCTATTTAGTAGGGCTTGGAATGATTTGGGACGAGGCGAAAAAATTATCTCAGTGGAAGATTATGCTGGGGCGGAACAGGATGAAAATTTGGGGGAGTAAAAATTTACAGAATGAGACGAAAATTTCAGAAGAAAGGTTTGTTCCCTTTCGTTCCAAGCCCTGGTTTTTAGTAAAGAATTAGATATTTTGGAAACTTGTCAAATATAAAACAGCCACAGAAGCAATATAACCTTGCTTGCCCGGGGCGTGCAAATAGTAAGTAGTGATTCAGGAGACTCACCATTATACAACGTCATGTGCATAATAGAATTCCCTGCTGCAGGAAAACCTTTCAAAGGCTCTAGTAATAACTATGCACTTCATAGAACGTACAGTTTTAAGAATAGAAGAGAATAATTCTCAGAGTATATTCCAAAATATGTTTGCAAAAGAAATTGTTTGCTGCATAAGAATTGCCACTGGACGGAAACAGTGTGATTGCTGGCCATTGATGGCTGCTGAAAAGAGGGGAAATATGCATTGGTTATTTGGGTAACATATTCCGTTCCTGAAATAAGTGGCTGCCTAAGGAGGTGGCCACTTAGGCAGGTTTCACTGTATATTGTAGAGTTTTCAGATTTATTTGAAGCCTGAAGAAGTAACTTTCATTTTCACCATTAAAATTATAAAAATTTTGATTTAAAAGTGTGTTGATACGTGTTAATGTAAAAAAATTATATTCCTGTTAATCATAACTATTACATATTATTCTTGTAATGTAGTCTGTAAAATGGTGGGTACAATGTCTTGCATTTTCCCTTAATTTTTAGGAGTCTTATTCTGTGTAAAGTTACTTGACTGAAATTTATGTAGATATGGAATTATAATGGAGCACTTTGCTTGCAGGGAGAACTTTCTTCTTCGGGAACACCTGGAGCACGGTCCTTATCTGCTGACATAGCTGACTGGAATCCATTTGAGGATGGCACTCCTTTTAGCTTGATGACAGAGGATCACATATTTGGAGCTGAATTTGATAAAATACGTCGAGGATCTCAAAGTAGTGAGTTATTTTGTGTGGAATTTATTCATTATCTTATCTCACTGGAAATAGAACATTTAATTCCTGATGCTGTAGACCTACTGATTGTTTTCTTTGTGTTACTGCTAAAAGAATTTCGTGTTTTTAATTGTAGCTTAAAAAAAACCAAGAGTGAGTATTTCAAATCACTTTTTCATTCCTGTTGTATTACATTTCTTTTTTGATGTGGATGTTGGTGGTTGTTGTAAAGGTGTGACACATTTTCAGTGATCAAGAACTACAGTAAAACCTCTTTCTACTGTTGGAGTATATTATTGTTAACACAGTCAAAAGTGGATGACAGATCACTTTGGGTGAGTGACAGGCTTTGCTTCTCTTCAAAGCTGTTGATGCTCACAGGAATTTGTCAAAATCCTCAGATGAATTCAACTGGATACGACTGATATCATGGTCTGCTTTGACATGATGTAACTCTTCATCCAGATACCTCTTCTTGACACCTTGAGACTCCTAGAGAAGAAATAAGATGCTTATTAGCTATTCCGACATGTGCTGACCTCAACATTTTTAATTTGACGGGAAGTTTTACAAGCAGATGTAAGGTGTGGCTATGGGATCTCCACCATCACCAGCCATTGCAAGCTTCTGCATGGAAGACCTTGAGGAGCAGGCCCTCACATCACCTCCACAGTGGTTGATGTGCCGCTTCAGATTGTAGATGATACCTCCTTGGTTTGGTCACATGGAATGGATGCATTGGATTCATTCTTGGAGCACATGGACAGACAATTTGCCAACGTCAAGTTAACAATGGAGGAGGAAAATGGCCAACTCCCTTTCCTTGACATCCTGATCCACAGAATGAAAGATGGAACCCTTTGGCACAGTGTCTACCAGAAGCCTACCCACATGGACTTTTATGTAAACATCTTATATGTCTTGCCATTGTTTCAAAGGGCATAGTTCATAGCCTATAAAGAGAGCTTTAGTAAAATTGATTTTTCTATCATGCTCCAAAGCCTGGTGTGGAACCACGGATGAATCTTTCATGTTATTGCAATCTTTATCGTTAATGCTAACCCTAGAGTCGCGCAGGGTTAACAATAACCGTCTATAAAATTCGCTCCACTGATTGTGTTAAGCAATTTGAAGTGCTGTGCAAAAAATGAAGAAAGGAGATCACCTTCTCTCCGATGTAAGTTGAATCAAAGAATAACGAAAACGCTAGCGCACACATTATGAAGATCCATGATCGAGGCCCTGTTCTTGCCTGATGGCAAATGGGAATACACCATTGAGGCTAGTATACTGATGTGATATGGTTATTTTTGAGGTCCACCAATTGAGAAGAGACACCATAGATGTTTCAATGACAATAGGGGTATCGATTCCTTTGATACAATGTATACCATGATTTCAGATGTCAATATAGACCACGATATCAGATGCCAATAAAGACCACAATATCAGATGCCAATGTAAGTTGCCTGAAGACTGCTTTTTCCCTGAATGTTTCAGGATTGACTTACAATATTTCGTGCAATTATTTTACTACGCCTGAGATTATATGTAGCCTTCGAAGATAGCATTCATTACTACTCAGACTAAGAAGTGCTCTTGAGGACACCAGCTTACAGTTGGTGTTGCATTGCCATTTCCTTCCTCCCTCCAGATTCAAATTGTTTATGTACCACCAGGACCATTGAAATTAGGCTGAAAAAACACCAGAGACATTTTCAAGGATTTGGAGCTAGCCACAAATACCTTAGTGGAGACACCTGCTGAAATGCACAATATCAGAATTTCCTCAAGGAAAAAAATTATTTCAACTGGGACTTAAACCTGTACCTCCTGATTTCTGGCCAGGTACTCTGCCAATAGAGAAACCAAGACTTCCTTCTCCTGAGTCCCAGTCAAGGTGGATTTTTTTCGATGTGGAAATTATACTGGGGACATTTCCGTGCAACCTGAAAAAATGGGCTGTTGCCGAACACAGTATTATGAGAGACCATTTGATGCAGTGGGACAAGGCCAAACTACTTTCCCATGCTCATTGATATCCACCACAATAACAAAAATTTTAATGTATGATGCCAGATTCCATCTCAGCAACACCTGGAAACCGTTTCAAAAATGAATCAGAAATATAAGGGAGAGCCATTAGCCAATGGGAAGTCTCACAGAGCCTAGTCATTGGCTTCACCAATCAGGAGTCATTTGACCCCTCGGCAGAACATATATTTGCTCACCAAATTCAGCATTTGTGTTCAGACAGCCCTGAGGATGGAGAACAAGTTGTCTTCCAAAATGTCGGTGAAGATGGAGCCATTGACCCAGTGGAAGACCTGAGAATCCTTCACTCAGCTGATATGCCATGCGAACACCAAATCTTACTCCCTTCAAATTCATTATGAAGAGGTTTTACTTTAGTTATTATTCTTATGGTTTAGTTAAGAGTAAATTTCATTCTAGCTAAGGATAATTGCCTGGATGATGAGATTTAGGTTCACAGAAGCCTTTACCTTTGATGTAGTACCTGCAAGTTTACCACAGCTTGCCCAATTTCTCCTGTATAAAGTGTTGTTTATCTTCCCTGTTTGAAGGAATGGTCCTTCAGTGATCCCATATAATTTTTTGGGTTCCATAATTTTTCAAGTGGTTGATTGTAGCCTTTTTTATATGAGATAATAAAATTTGAAAGAACCTGTTGGTAGGAATATGTTGTAATCATGGATGAATCTTAAGCCATAGACCTGGAATAATTAATGGAATTAAAGCTGTTGTTTCAAGGTTATAGCATGGTTTGGTACTTGAACCATTTTCCTGTTATTGCTATCAATATTCTGGGCATTGTTGCCTAAGCATTTGGGAAAATTGAAAAGCCTGTGGAAACTCAAGTACACAATTTGGTGGACAATCATTTGGTATTTAAGTATCCCTCAGCAATCTTGGTGATTGTGCTCTATAAAAAAATCCTAGTAACAATGTTGGAATAAACCATCCAAAAAATATTTTCTGGAAAAAAGTATAAGAACAGGTACTTATTCAACAGCTGAGGGTTAATGAAGAGAAATGTGATTGAAATTAAATAAATCATACAGTTCAAGAATTGTTTAAGTGGGAGGAAGTTATACAATCTGATTATGATAAAATGATCTTATGATTGTGATTAAAGATCATAATTAATGCCACTGGTCATAGATGTGTTGTGGACAGGACAATCTTTCTGAGATGGTTTTATCACTACCTCCTGATATTTTTAATTTACCAATTACTCTATTAATCCTGTTGGCCTATTATGAAGGGAATGAAATGGATGAATCATTCTCTTATCATGAACGGATTGGCAAAGAGTGGTGGCTTTGGTTATATTTTTTCCTTGCCTTGATGGAAACTTCTTGAATACCTGTATATTTTGTTTCTCATGATTACTCTTATTAGATTTATTAATGACAAAGGGAGTAATATACTATTTCATGTTTTTCAGGTATATCAAATGTAAAAAGTCGAGAGAGCTTGGTAATGACCTATTCTGACCTCAATGAGGATCCCTTCAGCTCTGCCCCATTTAGCTTACCAGGTATGTGTGAGACAATTTATTATCTTGGTCACTATCCTCTATTCTGACTTTTCCGCTCAAATCTTTGGTTTTGCACGATGTTCAACAATTCAATTAATATTAATTAGATGGATCAGTTTTGAAATAACATTTCAAAATTATTTCTTTGTCAGCTGTATCAAAAATTTATAAGTTTTGCATTTTAGTAGTTGTCAAATTATTATAGTGATTTTATAAATTGTTAGTTACTAAGTGACTTAACATTTTCAGCATCTAAACAAGCATCAAAGGAGAAGCAATCAACCAAGAAGACTGCCAGTCAAGGGGCTTTGAGTGGTGGAGGTAAACGATAATGTTACTTTTCACTCAATTATGTTAAGCCATAATTGTTTTGCTTCAGAATAGTGTAGTTACTCTCAATTATTGTAAAAACCATATTTTAATTTATTACATTTAAAAGTGCTGAAGTAATCTAAAGGCTTTCTCCCGCATAATAGTTGTTAAAAAGTTGGTAAAGTTGTCATTTGCATTTGGTATCGAAGAGATAATCATCAGCTAATGGTCATCAATGTGAGTTGGAGTAATTTATGTTATTAACTTGTCTTTCAAGTTGTTTGGTCCCTATTATTCATAGTGATTTATTTTAAACTCGTCATGGTGTTCTTGGTTCCTTTAGTGTGGGTATTATGTAAAATGTTGAGTGAAGAATCGTTCTTAATTAACCTGGTTTTGATCTTCGAGGTGATATCCAGGTTGTGGTTTGAAAAACCTTCCCTAGTATATATTCAATGAGAATAAAATACTGTGTTAACCTGAAATTAATGCTATAATTTTACTAAAAGTATCATATTAAAATTAGTCCCAGTCGCTTAGTCTTGCTTTATAATCTAGTTATGAGAACTACTCATATATTGCCATAATGCCCTCAATAGTAATTATTTTGGTTCCTAGAGTCACATCACATGTAATTACAGCCATGAACAAAGGTTCGGAGTTGAATTATATGAATTTGCTCAAGTACAGATGATGGTTTGAAATGGGTCATCACTGGGGGTTACTACGGCTTGTATAGTAATTCTGTCCTCTTCATGATGCTGTATGTTGATAGCCTTTACACTTTTCATTCAACAAACTCTACAAAACTTTTTTTATTTATCAGTTGATAAGTATATAAAATATTTACTGAAATTTATTTGTCCTTACGGTAATTGGAATTGCTGTATAATCACCAGAATTTAATCAATTACTGGCCCCCAGGCTTAAAGATAACTTTGCCCGCATGTCACAATCATCTGATGCCTATACACTATCAGGTTTGTTTGTTGTTTATTTGCCTTTTGATGTTATTTCAGTGACCTGTGAATATCTCAGTGTACCCCTACCCCTTTTAAACCTTCGGGTACCTTACCTTCGATTTCTGTCTTCCGGCTAGCTCGTTAGATTCCTCCCACACACACCCTTATACAGTTAAATATTTCACACATATGTATATATCAATACCCTTAATTTGCTATTGGATCAAGGAAATTAGACAAGGAAAACATTTATATTTTCATGCACAGTATCTCTATATTCAGTTTCTTTTAACTTTAATTGGGCCCAATTTACAATTTCATATCAATTTTTAATCTAATCAGTAATCTTAATGCAATCTTTATGATTAACTTTGTAGTGGGCTGTTTCTTTTTAAATAATTATTCCAATGTTCATAGACCCTCCACTTATCGTGGCCACTGGTTCCCGTGATCCGCTGGACCGCCTTCCCGTAGGATTTCCCACGATGACCCCTCGTTCCTGCTATCTCCTCGACTCTCTCTCTCTTCTCGGGCGTCCGCCGGAATAATCTCCTGTCCCGCCGATATCTGCCTTTCACGGGTCTTGGGCGCTGTTCCGCTGACGCGTACACCTTATCTTTTAATCTCTCTGGATCCTTGTTTTTACGTTTTCCTCTCGTCTTTCTCACTATGACCTTTCCTTTTCCTCGCCACGTAACTACAGACGCTGTTTTCTAATTGTTGCCCCCTCCTTACTTTCGCTTTGTAACCCATTATTACGCCGGGCGTAATGCCAAACTCCCCGTGTTTATCTAATAACTCATTGCTATTTACGCCGCGGGTGCTGCCCACCCGTGGCGTTTAACCCGTCGGTTTATACTCAGTTTTTCCAAGTCTTCAAAAATTTGTTATCAGTGGAATATAAATGCTATTTTACTATTTAAAACTGAATGAGAGCAGTGTACAGTAACACTGTTTGAAGGTAGTCTTTCATCAACTGAGATGTTAATTACTCTTGAATATCATCAGGGTAAATCTGGCATTAAAAATTGCTGTGGTCTTTACATATTTATAATGTCAGTAATATTTCCCCTCAATCATCCCATTAGGGCTCTATAATAGGGTGCCTGTTGGTTCTACATATACTTAAAGCATCAGTTGTGGTGAAATTGTCTAATTGATTGGAATACTTTTATCATTCTCTATAATTTTTTTCACTTCCACCAGTCTAATCACATTCATTTACCACTGTTGTTTTAAAACAAGTTTGAAGCTATTAATTTGTACAAATCCTGGAAGTGATTAAGAGAAAGCAACTCTAAACTTAGGATTGGTACGTGTTTGGGAATTGTTGCTTGGGCATCCATTGACTAGGAAGCATAGGTAATTGTGTTGAGATTAGTGATGGACGGATCCAGGTTTTTTGTCGGATCCGGAACCGGATCCTTGCCTGGGTTTCGGATCTTTATCTCGGTTTCGGATCCTTAGTTTCAGATACTTGATTCTGAATGTCATTCATTTTCAAAGCCTAGATTTTTTAAAAATATATAAATACAGCAACAATAGAATTACCAAAAACAAGTAAATTTATTGTAGAAAAAATCAACTTTCAAATCTATGTGGATAATATTTTCCTGGAACAAGATTTACGGATGCAATTACTTCTAATATAAAGATCAACTTCCTTATCACATACTCATCAAACAATATATTTTTGAAACCAGTACAATTAATCTTTAGAGTGCAGTTAAAAGAAACATAAGTTCGTTTTTATTAATAAAGGAATTATTTTCCAATTATTAATCAAATCCTTGAATGCTTTCATATTCTTTTTAGAAACAAAAAAAGTTTAATGCGGCCAAGAGATCCCATTTAGTAAATATCTGGGAATTCCATGTTTAAGATGAAAAAATCATTATAGAATATTTCAAGCTATTAAACTAGTAATTTTGCACTGTCTCATTAGTAATAACCTTTAAAATGAATCTATAGAATTTTATACTCATAAGGAGAGGTTGTGTAACTCGGATCATGAAATGAGATTAGCCTTTTTTCATGCTACTAGAAGCAAAATTTAAAAAAGTCTCCGATTTTTTCTCCATTGGCTCGGGTTTTCAAGAAAAATGTAGAATGACATGTGGGGAGCATGTATTCTCCAAAATCAGGCAAGCCCACAATAGCAGAGTGGGGTAGTGACTGCAGGGTAATGAAGTTCGATTCTTATCGCTGTTTAAAATTCTTCTTTCAGCCACTGAATCAAAAACTTTATCATCCTTCATTTCCAACCTTTGTGTGGATACTAACATTTTTGTACTCCTATCGTTTTAACTAAATTTACAAATGCGTCACTGAAAAATACATGGTAAAGTTAACATAATGATTCCACGATTTAATTCTGCATTAAAAATTTTTTCCAATCATTTCACTAATGCCAAATTTTATTATTATTTTGACTTATAAATTGACATGAAATTTCTGATAATCTACTTTTTTTAGCTGCCTACTTGCATCACCCTGTGCACTTGCATCAGGCAGTGTTAAGAATCTAACTCGAGACCGGCAGTACACTAGCCCACATGTTTCACAACTACGCTATCATATGTTCACGGGAAAATGGCGAATATAGGCAACCCGCGTGACATTCGGCTTTATTTTTCTTCTCGCGCATCCGGGCCTATGAAGAAAAAAGTCACGACGAATATTTTTTTATTTTGTTTTTGTGGCACGGACAACTCTTCTTCTCATTTCGTGACCGAGTTACACAATCTCTCCTTGTCAGTTTCTACCATACGTACATTCCATTCGTGGGACGCATCGATCACGAGGCCGCGAAATTTTAAAATCTCCGTTCTGGATCTGAATTTTTATTGCCTTCGGATATGATTTCAGTAGCGAATGAAATGAAAGACCCGTGGATCCGACCCCGACCATCCTTAATTTATTAATGGTTCATTTTTAAATCTAATTTAAACAACAAAAGTATGATAAAGTGAGTATTCAGATTTAATGGTTTGAAATTGAAGAGGATAACATTTTCGATGCAACGACTGAAAGAAAAAATTAAACTGCGATAGGGATCGAACTTCGCACAGTACACTAGCTCTCGTTTTACGCTGATCCCAGCGAATGTAGGCTACCCGCGTGACAACTTACGTATTGTTTTTCTCGCGATCCCGGGATAATGGGGAAAAAAGTCATATTTCTTTATTTTGCTTCTAGTTGCACGGGAACATTTTCATCTAATTTCATGACCTGAGTTACACATCCTCTTCGTGTCAATATCTACCGCAACTACATTCCATTCACGGGGCTCTTCGGTCGCTAAGCCGCGAAAATTTAAAATCTACGATCCGGATCCGATTTTACTCCGTGTCTTTGGATCCGAATCCGGAACCGAAAAAATGAGAGATCCGCGGATCTTTGGATCCGACGGATCCGATCCGGCTATCACTAGTTGAGATTCATGCCCTCAGTTAATGCTCGGAGGTTATACACCATGGTCCATGGTTACAATGTAATAATTTTTAGAAACTCAAGGTTAATTATTATTACCTTTTAGAATGCCATTAAAAGTTATTGCACCCTAGGGTATTATATGACCCTGTCAATAATTAATTTTGTAAAGTTATGATATAGGCTGCAGTATTGCAATTTGTTTGAAAAATATTGCACATACACTGCATAGTTTTTGTGGCCGTTCCCAGAGCCTGTATAATTCAGAAATATTCTAGGCATAGGAATATGGTGGTTATTGTGATGAAGATGGTTGAATATGCAAGAAACATTTTTGTGTAGCTGGTGATTTGGTGCTTTAAGATATGCTTACTTTATTGTCCAAGTATATTATTTGTTTGTTCACGCATTTTTAATCATAGTTGTTTATAATTCTTTGCTAGGTAGTCAGTTTCTCGTATATTTCATGGATTGCTTGTACGAATTATCAACTGAAAAATAGAAGCGCATTCCTGGTACTGAGTTTCTTGAGCATGAACTGTAAATACTGTAACACTCACTAAATAGACAACTGATAATGTGGTTGATGCAAACCTGAGGCATGCTACAAACTGTAGATTGAAGTAACCTCATTTCATGATTTCGTAGATGCTTAAAAATAAATAGGTACTTGAAAATTTTATGAATTAATGAAGTCTACTCATAGATGCAACATTGCAAAGGCACATTTAAATTTACCGGGAAAGCATCATCATTATTATTGTAAAAAGATTGAAATCCATGATTTAAAATAAATAGAAAATAAAAAATAGCACTTCTAATGCATGCACATTCAAGGCTAGTTGTTAAGATAGCTGCATTAGTAAATTGTTTATTTATTCTTAAGGAAATTAATAATCATTTTTATATTACTTTTTTATACAAGGCATATAAAGGTATATCATGGATTCCTCACAAGTATTTTTATTTTCTGCACACACCATTTGTTTTGTGATGTGGCTTAGTCTCTCAGTAAAGAAACCATTGTTAAGGATTCTGCTGTAACTTTTTAAACGTGTCTCCAGATTTTCACTTTCATGTTGTTAACCCCTCTTTTTAGCTGGTCTCTATAATTGGAAGGTTTTTGAAAATTAATCCTCTCAAATCATTTGTCAAAATGGGTGGTCCCCTTAATATCTTATTGATCAACAATCCTAGGATTGGTTTGACACAGCTTTCCGCTCAATTGAGGCGCTCGGGGCTAGATAATGGTAAGCCACACACTGAGAAATATTGAGATCTGTACGCCTTTCTTAACTGCTAGACGATAGGAAGCCACTGGTGGAGTATTATTTGAAGAAACCAAGAGATGGCAGCACACACCTTGTTGTTATGTATTGCACCAAGACACAACACCTAATTTATGGCATTTTTTCGAACCTTCAGATGTCACTCCTATAAAATTTCCTAAATGTGGCTTACCATTATCTAGCCCCGAGCGCCTCAATTCTTCTATCGGCCAACCTTTTCATTGTGACGTAATTCTTCTCTTTAACATCCTTCACAACCTGTTCCATGTATCTCATACGAGGCCTGCCTTTTCCAATCTTCTTGTTCACTTTTCCCTTGACGATAGTCTTCATCAGATTATCGTGTCTCAAGTGATGGCCAATTAAGTTGTCTCTTCTTGTTTTTAGAGTTTTCAGCAGACTTCTCTTTTCTCCTACTCTTCTTAGGACTTCCTTGTTACTTACTCGGTCGATCCATTTAATCTTCAACATTCTTCTGTAGCACCACATTTTGAATGCTTCTACCCTTTACTTCTCCACTGCTGTCATCGTCCATGCCTCACTGCCGTAAAGAAACATGCTCCAGAAGTATGTTCTGATGAACTGTTGCCTTACTTCTACAGTTGTATTTCCCGCTGTAATTAGATTCTCCTTTTGATAGAATGCCCTCTTTGCCTGGGCTATTCTACTAGCTATATCTTTCTTGCTTCGTCCATCATTGGTTACTTGGCTTCCTAGGTAACAGAACTCTTTAACCTCTTCAAGTTTTTGTTTTCCTAGTTTGACATTGGTTTTCGCCTCTTCTTTCTTGCTGCACACCAATATCTTAGTCTTCTTCTTATTTATCTTCAGCTGATATCTGGCCATAGTCCTTTCCATGGTTGTTAGCATCTTATTCAGCTCCTTCTCTGTCTCTGCTATGAGAGCTATGTCATCAGCGAATCGTAGCATACTGATTGTTTCTCCGTGGATGCTCACTCCAGAACACTTCTCCTTGACTTCATTTATGGCTCTCTCGATGTAAACATTAAAAATTACGGGAGACAGTTCGCAGCCTTGTCTCACTCCTTTTCTTATTCTTGCCTCTTCACAGCTGGTTCCAGATTTAATCACAGCAACTTGGTTTTTGTACAGACTGTGTATAATTCTTCGGTCATTGTAGGACACTCCAATTCCCTTCAGAATTCGAAGCATTGAATCCCAATCCACGTTGTCAAAGTCCTTCTCTAAATCCACAAATGCAATGAAAGTCGGTTTGTTCTCCTCCATTCTCTTCTCTATGAGTAGCCTAAGGGCCAATATTGCTTCCCTTGTATCCTTACTTTTGCTGAATCTGAATTGATCTTCATCCAGGAACTCCTCTACTTTTCGTTTTATTCTTCTGTAGATGATCCTGGTCAATATCTTCGATGTATGTGTCGTCAGGCTTATAGTCCTAAAATTTTCGTATTTCTCTGCTCTCTTTTTCTTGGAAATAGGAATGATGATGTTTTTCTCAAAGTTCCTTGGAATTTCTCCTGTTGAGTGCATGTCGCACTCAACAAAGATGAATTAATGTCTTCTCCCCTGCATTTTTAATTAGTTCTGCAGGAACATCAATACCAGAAGCCTTATTCATTCAAAGGTCCCTTACTGCAGCGTCGAATTCCGATCTTAATATTGATGCTCCCATATCATCCTTTTCCACTTCGCTTTCCTCTTCAATAGCTTTTGTGCTGATATTTTTTCTGTTGTATAACTCTTCCAGATATTCTTTCCATCTCTTCATTTTATCCTCGTTTTCAATCAAAATTTTATTAATATTTTTATTTTATATTTAATTAATATTTTAATTAAAAATTATTGAAAAAAATATAATTTCATAGGTTTAATATGTCAGCTCACAAAGGGCTTGCATATTAAGTCAGATAATTTCTGAAATAATGATGAAATATGGAATGGTTTACTCCTGTAAATATAAGAATATATTTGAAGTATCTCAGATGATTGGGAAAATGACTCATTTTGCTAATTTATTTGCTATAATTTATGTAGATTAATAAAAGCAATTCTCTTGGGGAAGTAGATTTAAAATTCTGGTTAAAAGTGAAGTTTTGGTTCAAGTGAAAAATCTGATATTCGGAAAGAGTTCATAAAGTACTTCTCAAAAATGTATTATGTAAGTCTACATTGCTTTTTGTGTGCAGAACAGCCTTGTAATTTTTATGGAAGTGGCTTTGAATTTTTCCTATGCGTAAATCTTTCCCTAATTTCATTTTATTTCCATTATACAGTCAAGCCCACTTGAAGTCCCGGTTATAACAAAGTAGAGGCTATTCCCCATCAAAGAGATACTGGGAAAATCTGGTCCGCTTATAACGAAGTTCGGTTATTACGAAGTAAATATTCGACCCTCTCAACTTTGTTATAAATGGGCTTGACTGTATTTGCATGAATTCCTTGGTTATGTGTTATGGTTGTCTATGTTGTTGCTTGATTTCCTTCTGCAGTACATTATCTTTTTACTGCAAATATATTTCTGGGTTAATTTATAACATTGTATATTTCATTAACATCTACATCATATTTTCTACACCAATTGGGTTTCCTTTGGCAAATTTAGTCATATCACCAATGTAACAAGTCAAACTTTAGAAAGGTGCATTTATGCAAACTGCTGATGCTTGAGCTGTTTGTGTGTTGACAATGTACCATCATATTTAAAACTATTGCTGTAGCATCATATAATGGAAAATTATCTGTCCTCTTGCATTGTAATGGGATTCTACATCTATTAAGCATCTGTAGAACTCAGTATAATGTACAGGTATACCTCACTTAATGACCTCCTGCTCTAGGAAACCCAGGATTTGCAAATGTATGAGTAAGGGCTCATTGTGACATCACTATATTATAGTACAGGTATATCCCTTGTTTGACAATTTTTTTGACGGATACTCAAAATGACTCAATTGGTTAGTGTTAAAAAAGGTTTTTAACAACTCCACATTTTCTGAGTTAAATCTCCATTTTTATTTACCAAAATCTCGATAACTAATTGTCGTAATATTCAAATCTCCCTCCCTTAGTATATGAGCTCACTGCCTTCAGAAGACAATGAATGACGAATAGCACAAGAAATCTGGAAATGCTTCGACGTATATCAACAGTTACCAAAGATTTCTTTCATTGAGAATGACCTAATTCCCTGCTTTAATGTGATTGCATATGCCTTTTATATTCTCGAACCACTCTTTGATCTAGTTTTTAGATATGTAAATAATGAGGAGAAACACAACATCGTTGATCTTGAGCATATTGATGAATTCATTGACCCTTAACCCTCTTGAGTGCCACACGATGATATTTCGTTTATACAGTATGTACTAGAAGTGCCAACAAGGATAAATCCTTGCCTATGAGGAGGCCTGTCGAAACAACTCCTAAATTAAAAATAAATATAACAACAGATATCTATTGTTGTACATTAAAAAGGAACTATGTACTTTGTAGAGGAGAAGAAATCAAGGAATAAATAAATGATTATTTAAAAAATATTCTATATAATATGCACGCAATATTCTCAAAATAACTGGCACATCTGGGAGAACCAACCAAAAAGTTGGTGGCACTCAAAGGGTTAAAAATAGGGATGGGACGGTTTCACATTTTCCCGGTTCCGGTTCTCAGTTCCACTTCTACTCTTTTACTGATAACAGTTACACCACTAATACAGTAGGATATTTATTGTGTAATATATGATGTTATTAATTTCTAAAACACAATACTATTTCAATTACTTTATTTGATGGAAATAAATGTCATCATATGACTGAATAATTAGGTGTGATTGCAAATTAATAAGTTAATCACTAGTATATGGGCCACATTCGTAGCTATGGATACAGGAAAAGACTGAGTATAATTATAAATTATTTAGGTTCGTTCTTAATATCAGCTCTCTTAAGTTTTATAATGCCAGTCAGAAATATATTTGTTAAATTGTGCATTCCTTTATTATTAAATAACTTCTTTCATTGACTAAGCTGTATAAAAAAAGTCCACTTTGCAAGCAGAAAAACTGTAATTCATGAACGTTTTGCTATCACCAATCAGATGAACCGTTCTTCACCAAAATAGAGCTTAATGTTCTTCCTTAATAGTACCTGGAATAATTTCCTAATAAAAAATAGTGAATGAGATTTGCAGTAAAATAAAGGATGTTCTGTTGGAAACTTATGAGTCAGTGGACCATAAGTTCAGATTTCACTTCACAAGTTTTTGTTCATAAATAACAACATTTTAACACGTTCTGAGACAAATCTCTTTGTTTTTTGTCCGCAATTATGCTAGTGGTACTAAAAAGTCTTTCTGAAGAAACAGTGACTGCAGGTATATATAAATATTTCTTTGTGAGTTTTTGCAATCGTGGATATTTACTGCATCCATTCCAATATTCTGCAATGTTGGAATTAGTGACAATGTATTTTCAGTAAGGAAAGATGTAACCTCATCTTCTGCCACCTTCCACTTCACTTGATTCTCCACCAAGTTCTTTGAAGGTTGAACTGTAATGGGACCAAATGTAGCTTTCTAGTGTTGAAGTTAGTTGTGTCCTTTCATCTAACACTCATTTTTTTTGGAGGATGGCATTTCATTGATAACAATGTGTCTTAATTCAGTAATGAGGTTTTCCTTAGCAGCTGCTAACTTAAAAGGATCATTGAAGGGATGCAACTTCGGACATGGGTCCAAGAGAGTTGCAAGAGCATACAACTTATCATTCTCCATGCTAGCACACCAAAATTTCAGAGATGCCAATAAATCGTTTCTTAGCCCTTGAAGTCCAGACATGCAAGGAGCAGTACTTTATGCATCATGAATTGTGAGGTGGACTAGTGGAATTATCTCAGAGACTGCTGTGCGTTCTGATTTCACAATAGATGTAGCTGAGTCAAACATATCAAGGGTTGGAATAGAATTGTCTACAAGGTTTCACTGAGCTGGAGTCAACTCCATTGGCAATTTAAGTTCACTACCAGATAGCAAAAGTGCTGGTTTCTGCTCATTTAGGTGTTCCAACATATGCAGGGTTGAATTACCTCTTTAAGTTCACCTTGGATGAGGCAATCATATGGCACCTGTGCTATATTTTGACAACTTCTCAACACTTTATATGCTTGTGATGAATGATTAAAATATCCCGCCAATTTCTTGCAAGTTTCGGTTAAATTTGTAATTTCCTTGTTGTTGATAAACCCATCTTTTATTACCAATTGAAATTCATGAGCTAAACACGGGATATGGAAGAACTGAAATATCTCCAGTGCTGCCTTAATGGTTCAACTGTTATCTCTTACTGCAGTCCCCACGTTTTTTGGCAACACCCCACTCACTTATGAGTTTATGTGATAACCTCACATAAATTTGCTGCTGTGTGGCTAACTTTCGGGAATGGGATTAATTCTAGGCTGAAATGGTGAAGGACAAAGTTTTCATCAAGGAAATGAACTGTTAAGCCCAAGCAGTCATCACAGGCAGATGATGTCCACATATCCGCTGTGATGGCGAGAAATCCAGGTTTTTGAAGAGCACAATTTACTTTGGCCTATATTTTTTCACAAGGTTCAGGGATCACATTGTTGGCAGAATGATTTCTTGATGGTAATGAGTAGCTAGGGTCGAGATGATCAATAAGTTTTCCAAAACCTGTGTCCTCAACTACAGATAAGGGCTGCCAGTCTTTACATATCATTTCTCCAACTAAGCATGTGATATCCTTACTTGGTCTGTCTCCTGGTTTAAATTTGTTTCATCTACACAAATGTGTCTGGGTAGGCTGCTATTCATTTCATCTTGACTGAAGAAATCTTTCAGCTGATGTTGAAGGTGTCTACGTAGCAGCAGTACTTGGAGAAACACTCTGTGTTGAAACTGTGCAAGTTGCATGAGACCACTCACCATTAATTTCACTTACAGACGATTCATCTACTTCCACTTCCAAACCCTCTGTCAAGTCAGTCTCAGGTTCAGGAACTTCAACACATTTTCTCTTGCATGTTATCACATGGTATTTGTTTTTTAAATGCTTCCTCAGGTTTGAAGTACTTCTTGAGGCACCCCGTGAAATTCTAGTGCAGCAATGTTTACACACTACAAATTTATCATCCAAGCTGTCTTTTCGGATGTCATTCCAAACTTTTGACATCATTCTCTCAGTGAATTCCTAGTGTGTAATATTTCTATCAGAACTCTAAAAATTTATTTAGAATAAAATTTTTATTTCAACTTCAAAATCTTTTCCTGGGTTCATGGCAAACAAGTAAAACGTTATTATAAACTAACTGAACACTGTGGCACCGATTACCTGAATCGCACTTCAGGGAGATGCCAATCGATTATCGTAGACCATGGTCGATTAATGAAGGTATAATTAATAAAGCTGTTAATGAAAGAAGACTTCAACTGTAAGAACTCAACTTAGACATAACTTAAATTCTCTTATCATTCATAAAGACTGTCAGAAATGACTTACGTAGCTACAGTAGAAACTCGAAAATACGAACTTCGAAATTACGAAATTTTGATTTTACGAAGCAAAATCTTCGGTCCCGACCAAAAGGGTATCTAAGTGTATGTAACAGTACGCGATTTTACGAAATAACGAAGTTTTAAAATTACGAACCTCGGATCTTGGTCCCGACGTGAAAAAGTTACTCGTTTATACGAATAATGATGGATCACAGTAACGTTTTCCGGCGCTCCTTGTCAGAGTTAAACATCTAATTAATCATCGTCGCCGAATACATTATGCACTGAATGTATTACCTGAACGATATCTCATTTTTCAATGCTACAATAGTAAGGACGACTTTGAATCGTAGGCATCGTAGTTCATAAAATATGAAACCAATCTGACATAAAATGCGTTCAGCTTTGTAACCACGAGTCCACAGAGTTGCCAACGAGTAAAGAAAACGTAAATATGTAATTTAACTAAATACACATTCTCCCACATCGCCCAGCCGCGGAAACAGGATGTAGACGCCTGAATGAAACCACCCGGCCGCGTCGTCTAGCAGCGACTTCCAGACGCGACAGTTGGACGTGGCCGCTGGACGCCCCAGTGAAACCAAACTTAAGGACGACTTTGAATCGTAGGTATCGTAGCTCATAAAATATGGAACCAATCGGACAAAAAATGCGTTTTGCTTTGTTACCACGAGTCCACAGAGTTGCCAACGAGTAAAAAAATGTGAAGTAGTCGTGTACGGATATACTCGCCGGCGAGAGACTAATTGCTACAACCAGCATTTTCCTCTCATGATCCCTGGCATTTTTTGTTACCAGTTTTCCCAAACATAAATCCATGATGAATATTCCTGGTATAGAAATCGTTTGCAATAACTATGACATGTATCGGAGATGGTGCTATGTTGTTCGAGCGGTAGATTCAGTCGTGAATATAACCCAAGGAAGCTTTTTTTCTTCTCACTATTTCAGACTGATTACACTCAACCTTGCTCGACGGCATAATTATTCCGGCTGGCAATAGTTATCATCGAAGGACTCATGTTTAATTTACCGTCCTCATTGAGCGTTTTGATGTAGTCATCGAGCAAGGCTCTTCATATGCATTTCCCTTCCCTTCTTCGACCGCCAACAGCAAAGAAAATCAGAGAAAGTATGAGTTCGCATGGTTCATAGGGCCATTTAGTTTA
Source organism: Platycnemis pennipes (assembly GCA_933228895.1). Lineage (NCBI taxonomy): Eukaryota > Metazoa > Arthropoda > Insecta > Odonata > Platycnemididae > Platycnemis > Platycnemis pennipes. The sequence goes on along the minus strand of OW121854.1, from coordinate 44,537,737 downwards.
ACGCACATTAATTCTAAAGGAAGACTAGTTCTGGGCGCATGCAAAATCAATGGGAAAAAACGCTCAAGCACCCATATATATATTTATATCGGAAAATGGTGTACCCTCCTCCCCTTTCACTCCAACATAGTGATCGAAGAAATATCCTAAAAGAGAGATCACTAGGCAGTCCCAGCCAGGAAAATTCATCCAGCTCTCCTTCTCCTTTGCTCCAAAACCTCGGCATACTCTCCCCCATCACCTTTCTCTCTCACTTGCGGCTAACCTATCCCTCCCACACTGGCTATATTTCCCCTTCAAGTGACCCTCCGTGTCCCCCCTTCCCGCTCTATGAGTGGGCACGAGCCATCCCCCTCACACCCAAGACCCCCGTGCCCGCCCTCCGGGATATCAGGCCCCTTCGAGTGCCCCTCCGTCCCACCCCCTCAACGCTAGGCTAGCATGAGATGCCCCACGCTGACTTTGCAGGTCCCCCATACTAGCTCTTGGGCCCTCTAAGAAGTTCCCTCCCCAATCTCAAGGAATCTGTGCACGCCGATGGGTCTAACTCAGCGTAAATATTGTTTTGCGGGCATATCTTGATTCATGGTAAAAGCTACACTCGCCAGAGTCATGTCTTCCCTCTCCGCCGACGCAGCAAATTGAGGTAAGGGAGGAGGAAGATAAGATGCGACTATTCGGCGTAAAGCTGATGATTCATTCGAGGTTTAGTCTTCACGCGCAGCCCTTGGCCTTGAATCCCAGGTGGATCACCCTCACAACAGACGTAAGATACTACGAGTCCATGGGCCTCGCAGCTGTTTTTGTGAGCGGGCGAATGGAGTAACCCCCACCCACAGCGAGGGGGAAAGGAGGGAAAGAAGGCAGCTTCCAGCTTGAAGCGTGGCCTGACCTGGAGCTGCAATGCTTGGACGCAAGTCTCCTTGCTTGATCATAAGCAAAGGAAAAACGATTAGCAAAAATATCACACATTTCAATTCAATAGCGAATGTTTAAAAGAATTCTGAGATATAATGAATGAAGAGCAGGCAGGCGGACCTAATCTTAATAGAACCACAACTGAAGCTTTCGTGTAATCGAGTGAAAAACGAAAATTATTGATTTGTAATGTTAGCATTGTTAGTAGCCGATGAAGTGTAAAAGGAACTATCAACCTTCACCGTTGAAGTGCGTGGCTTGTACACCCTACCTCTGAAAGGAGGTACACAGCTGGACTCTTCTATAACCTCTTCTTTCAGCTCTATCATCTCGGAAATAACCACGCACAAATAAGCTGAATTCAAGGGAGAAAAACGATAGTTATTTCGGGAAATTAATGGGCTTAGCATTATTTATAGAAAATACATAACATGTAACCATCGCATAGCATCCGCGAGAGAATCTTATTTTCACTGTCTTAGCTTAACGGAGGTAGATACATATATTATGCCTGACACGGAGAAAGGACCATCTTCTAACGAAATTTTATTCCTCTAATTTCAATATCGGGTGCCAATGATCGCGTAAGTCGCACACTTCCTTATTGTAAGCATCAATCAGTATTACTAGTGATTAAACATCGCTCACGCTTCAGTTTAAGAGTTCTCCAGTTAGGAAATAATATAGAAAAATGCGCTATGAAGCTTCATAGGCTTATTCCAAACTGCACGAAAAATTGGGCAAAAGACGCTTCATTGCCTAATCATTCATAGGAAAAAAGAACGGCAAGTTAGTTGTCGCGATGTAAATTTCCGCGGGGCTTAGATGGGAGTTTAATTCTTCCGAGTTTCGGGATTTCCGCCGTGAAAAGATGGAACGATGTGGTGGAAATCCCGAAAATGGGAAGAATCAACCTCCGAAAAATTAGTTGCGTTAAACTGTTTGCACCTTGGGGGCATGAACACACATTTAAGTATATTTTTATGAATTATAACTTCGTAAATCATGCAAGTACGTCGCGAGAGTTCATCTTAATTTAAGGAAACGACAAAGAGCTTCATCGCGATGTTTTAGAAAGATACTCGTTGATACGAAATTTGATATTACGAAGTGCCGATTTTTCCGGTCCCGTCGACTTCGTAATTTCGAGTTTCTACTGTAATATATGGCACAAAAGTGATTTCTACCTCTCCAGTGAGTCAATGAGCAAAGATCCATCGTAAAAGTCATATATTAGTTTACACTTAGTTGTTTTTTCAACTATGACATTGACACCAAAGTCAATTCCTATGATCGGAAAATTTAAAACTCTTCACCATGGGCTGACTGGACTTACATAATGAACACGAACAATTTTTCACATTACGTTTTCACTGTGGGACATGACCACTATGGCTTCCATCCTCTCTTTCAACTTTGTGGTGTTTGACTTGAAGCACATTTTCATTACTCCTTACAATCTTTGTTTTTGATTAACATTAAACCATGTACTCTGCATCATTATTGATTAAACATGTCTGCAGTCATGAAAATAGCACCAATGAATGCTTCAGTAATGGGTTGTTTCAAAGATTAAAAATACACAAAATGGAACCGAGGACTGGTTTTATTAGCTGGTTCCAGTTCTCTCAGTTCCTTTCAGAATCTGTGGAACCGAGTAACCGGCCATCCCATCCTTAGTTAAAAATCAAACCAACCTTTGCCTTTATCACTGTGTGAGTAAGACATGAATTCAAATCCTAACATCTGTACTCCGTGAAACAAATATATTATGGTATAAAATAAAATGAAGTGTTTTTCACACAATTTATTGAAGTACTACACCCCACCAGTTTCGACTCTCTCATGTCATTATCAAGGGGTACTCTGACATTCTCAGTGGTGAGCCCATATATACATTCACATAGAGGGAGGGAGGAACTGCAGGAGTGGTTGGGGTAGCTTGGAGGGTATGATTAAGTGGAATAGGGAACATGTTGGAAGTCACGATAATAAGAATATATATACACACACACTTATTGTTATTATGGTGTGGACCGAAATTGTTCACACTCCACAGAATTTTTGTAGACTTAAGGGTTATTCTGTTACTTTCTTAAGGGCTTAAGAAAAGTATGCCCCTGTGAAGGTACTTGATGTTAATTAGTGTTATTGTTCTATTGATTAAGGTCAGTTGTGATGTACATGAAATACTTCTCCCATAATATATCTCTTTCATGGTGCTCTTATTTACCTCCACATGCTTCTAATATTTTTGTTAGCAGTAGGTGTAAGAAAATAATTTCTTGAGAAACCTTGGGTTTAGGTACTCTTTTTATTAGTTGTGTGTGTTACTTGGAGCTTCATCCATGAGCTATATGTCCAAGATTATTAGTACTGTACTAATGCTTTAGGGTGCAGATATTTTTTGCATGTGCCAGTATGTTAATCTGACTTACTTTATCTCCCTTCTTCCAGAGTGTGGTCAACAAAGAAAGGGTAGTCTGAAGGATTAAAATGACATAAGGAGTTCATTTTTTCTCATCTGCCCTGGGTTCTTTGCTTGCATTCTCCCTGCACTGTCTTTGCAGGTCCATTAATCTGAGCTCCTCTCTGCCTTTCCCATGCTCTTCTTATATGACTGTAAAATCTGTTACTTCTTGTTGCCTTATGTAATTAGGTGTAGATCCTATATGCTTAATTACATGGTTGTTTTGATAAGGTGATTATTTGGAATGTTTCTTGTTCATGGGCATAATTTTCCTGGTCCTTGAAATAGCACCAACAGTGGTTCGAAGAGTGAATGGTCCTTTTCAAGAAGTGTACATAATTTGTCATGTAGTATGTAACAGCTCTATTAAATTTAAATGGTCAGTTCATTTAATCAAAATGAATGATTGTATAGCTCGAAGTCCATATTTGTACCAAAGTATAAGATGAATGTGATTCTGTTTCTTTTTTAAATTTTAAATTGTTATTTTACAGTGCCTCAAGGGCACTATCAATTATAGAAATTATTAATTTCTAAGTATGAACATGATTGTGATGAAAGCATAAGTACTTCTAGCGTTATAGGCACAAAATTGATAGGTAAGTGATATTCCTTTTTTTTGGAGCATTGTGCATGTACATATGCATATGCATGAAAACTTAAGACCATTGTAAATGAATCCTCTGTACTCCGAATATCCTATTATGACTCATTATTTGTCATCATAGCCACGTATAATTTAAATATTTACCTTTTTTGTTAACAGTCCATGAAAGAAGTTGTTGAATGGCTATGGGAAATGTAAAAAATAATAGATTCTGTTAGTTTTTATTGTATTATTTCAATCCAGGGAAACTCTTGACAGATCCTAAAAATGTTTTATAATTAGTCATGTCCTTTCTGTTATTTCTTCTTATATGATCATGAAAGATATTTTTATAACAAAAAATGTAGTTGTATAGGGTGTTGTGTTGATTGAAATTTTCTTTATGAAAGTGATATTATTCAGTTAAATTTTTAAATGTGCTTTAGGTATGAACTCAGTGCCAGTTGCCAGTACTGCTTAGTACTAAGTGCTAATTTTCTGGGGACTAGTTCGTCAACAGTTCTCATTGATACAAGTTTCATATCAGGGCTTGATTTGAGTAAATAAAATTCTGCTTTTGGGATGGATTTGGATGGTTTAATCCAGTAAGTAAGTGTTATGGGAATGTGTTGTACTTATTTTTAAAAGGTATGAATATTTTCTAAAATAGGTATATGTATGCCATTGTTGCTTTATTTTTCTACTTTTGATAGTCAATCTGTGGACCCCCTGGTTATCATTCTTTATTGCATGAGTTTTTTGTTTATTTTATTACTTTTTGGTGTTGGTAGTGAATTTAAGAAATTAAAGTTGGCTATTAACAACTTGAAATCAGATTGCGTATCTTTGGAATGGACAAATATGTTCTCTTAGGTAGTATAAGCTTGGAATGAGAAAGAAAATCCATGGTTTAAGTCAGGGAAGTGTGCATAATGTGTTCCCCTTTGTTGGAAAGTGTTGCTCAATACTAATTTAAAGTTACTTTTTATTTTATTTTATTGTTGCATTAGTTATTTAGTTCTATTTTATATCCTCCAGGAGGCTTGCATATCAGAGTATGAATATTATATTCCTAAAGTAACTGTTGACAATTCGTAAAAACTTTTGAATTTTAGATAAACATAGAGGGCTAAATATGGTCAAAATATTGCAGAATGCATTAAAATGTGTTCCAGTGGTTGACCTATATGTACTTTTCACAATAATCACTTGAGTATGAATGTTATTTTAATTTTACTGATTTGTGATTTATATGAAATGCTTCTTGTTCCTATTTTTGCTGGTCTTGCCCTAGGCATTTCTCATTTTAGTTCTGTTTGTTAATTCAAATTTAATTGTCAGAGTCTACCTTTCAAAGTAGTGGTGAGATTCCTGAAATAAATTAGTTGTTATGGACTGCTTCTCCTCTTCTTCTCCGATGTGAGGGAAGAGAACAGTTTGCAGTTGACTGTAAACATGCAGTAATTGTCCATTTGATAGTGTTATGGTTCCTACTGCATTATACAAGGTTTCCCATTAGTAGCAAGGTGTTATTTCTGTGTTATCAGTCATATTATTTAACCATGATAGATTTTCTCACAATACTCAATGCTGGCCTAAATTTTGTTGATTTTTATATGTACTGTTAAGAAAAAATTTACCCTGATATGTGATAACATTTTAGAATGCTCTGTCCTATTGAACATTTTGTATTTTGCATACTTGCTGCAGTAGTTGAAATCAGTCTTGCAAAGAAAATAATTTTGCCTTAAGATTTAATAGAGTTTTATTTTTAGTATTATTAAAGAATTGTATTGTTGTAGAGTTAGGAAATATAATAGATGTGTATCAGATGGACTGGTATTCCAGTTTGTTAGCATTGTGATTTGTCTATGTATATATTTAAGGAGTTAAACACATCTAGTCATCTGTATCAATGTGTTCCTTCAGAAGTAGTTACTTTATTCAAAGTGTCTCTAAGGAAGTTGGGTAATCCTCATACTTAAAAGGTGGTATATGCAATGCATACTGGACACAACTGTAAATATATAAACTCAATTGTAACTTAATGGGCGCTTGTATGTCACTTGTTGGTTCATTGGAGTCTGCTGTGTTTGTATTTTTTTAAAGCAAGAATGTTATGAATCAAGCAAATTACGATAATGTAAATATCATGTACAATTTCTTAAAGCCTGTGATTTAGGCAAGTTAAATAATTAGATCAACATTCTACTTTGGTTGATTTGTGAGAGAATTGTAGTGGGATAAAGCTGTAATAATTGACCAATCATGAGAAAAAAATGTCACATTCCAGAGTGCTAACATTTTTAGTGTTGGTAGGAATTATGAAGGTAGAGTAATGCATGTGTTTTGATTTTTTGGTAACCTTGTCTGGAACCACCCCTTATCAGTTATGTGGCTTGGTTAAGCTCTTACTTTGGCACATTTGGTATGACTGAGAACAGATGTTCCAGAAATATTATTTTCAATATACCCCATTTTGGTCTCAGCTGTATGTGGTGGCAACAACAATAAAACTAATTGCCATACAGAAATGTGTGTTTTCCTTTACAATGCATTTGTCATGAAAGCCTGATGAGGGATGTTCCAGAAAAGGTGGTGGGGTGTGCTTTAGGATTAACTTTGGTGGTTGGAAGATACTGTCATTGGTCGTGGAACCTACCTCTCTTTCCATTTGTCTATTATACGCTTTAATCTCATTTATTTTTACCTTATCAGACTTTTAATCTGCATGGAATATGCACCGCTTGTCTCGTTAGGATGAGATAAGCATCAGTCTCTGTTTGCACCCTGGTAATCTCCACCTTTTTTGAAGCAGCCTTTATGAGGTTACATAAGCCCTCTCATTCCCAATTTTTCCATGCTGGATTCTTCCACATTGGCGCCATAATGATGACATCATTTGGAGTATTGCTACTGATAGGGCTATGTTTTGATTGCTAATGAAAAGTAGCCAGAGAACCATTCAGATAGCACTATATTTCTTAGATGATCAGTGCTGGAAGCCAGTTTTATGAGGTTGCTTTGAGAGTGATCAGATTTAATGCAGATTCACCTAGTTGTGTGCTGGTGAAGCCCTCCAGGATTTAACAGTGAAAAAGTTCACAATTTCCTTAATTTTTGGACCCCCAGAGATTATTAGTATATTGATACGAGGTTTTTCTTATTAAAATCCTGTTTACCACACAAAAAAGTGTCCTTTTATCATGATAAGTAGCTTATCTAATCTATGATGGAAGTGTTAAGACATGCCATTGAGAAATGGAAATTGAGGCTTAAAACTTTAATTAAACTAATATTTCTTAGATAATTGGCTAGAAATAATGGACATGAAGCTCAAGTATTTGGGCTGCTTGTGAGCAGTATTTGCCATCCTACTTTATTTTCCACCTCTATTCACCAAAACAATTGATATTATCATATTTAGAGTGGAAACTGCTTTTTTTTTGTCAAAGTATTATTATCCTGATATTCAGTCTTCTTATTTCTTAGTGTCTCGTATGAGGAACACAATTTTATCATGGATCCGTCCAATCTGAGGAATATCTTTGCCCCTGGAAGACATACTCGGGGAGTTTTAACTAATCTTTCACTTGAACCTAGTAATCGAGAAGTGGAAGAAACTTTTAAAATGAATCAGTTGCATTTGTGATATCATCTCATATTTGTGCTGGAGTACATATTTCTATCATAAATAATACATTTCTTAGAATTAGGGTAATGGTGTTTTCAGCATGTGCTTAATGGGTGATCATAATTTCTCCAGTAAATTTGCCTTTTCATTATTTTTAGATATTATTGTGCTGGTGAGTGTACACCTGATGATAGCTTAGTAAGCCGAAACACATGTTGTGCAATTTTATACTCTTAATATATTGTGGAAAAGTGCTAGTTTTTTTTAGCTCACCTAAGTGTCCACTACGAGATGCCTGAAACAGTGAACAGTATTATTGTGAAATAGTGGGGTGCATAGTAATACACAACTAGAATTTTCTTCATATGTTTTTTATGCTTGTATCACCAAAAATTTATTGCACGAAAATGATTGGGGAAATCATCAAATATTTTGGATGACACTGGTTCATCGTCTTTTTGTGTGTGTATCCTTGTGTGAACATGGCAAATTCAGAGAAATATTTTTTGAGTCTTACCATTTCAACAAGTTTTGGCTACTCCCTGACATGAAATAAAGCTGTGAATCAAGTTTGTTTTCCCTGAAGTTGAGAAATATTCCATGAATCAAGTGATCTCCATTAGGTTCACACTTGGTTAACGTTTGTTTCAGCTACTAAGGGCTGCTCTTGGTTAGACATTAAAGCTTCTACGTGTCAACTTCAGTGTTTACTAGGTTGAATTACTGCAGTAATTGAAATGCATTGCCTTCTTGAAACTAATAGGATAACATTGTGAATGAGTCATTTCAATTCTCCAGGAATAAGTTTCTATATAAGCATTTTACATATTCATTTCATATGCAAGTACGTATTCATTTATATTATTACATCTATTCATTGCAAATTGCACACAAGTAATTAGAAGTTTCTTACAAAGTGTAGATGGAATAACATTAGTATTGAAATTTTAGTTTAGAAAAGGTAGTTTATTTGCTTGGTCATATTTGCAGTTCCATTGTTAATATGATCCATGCATATAGAAATTATTTTCATGCCAATGTTTGGCATAAGAAACTTTGAATGGAACTTCATAAATGAATCAGCTGAGGTATGATGACATGGTGTGGAATTTCCAAGTATCATTTCACCAAATTAAAACTACTTACGTACTTTTAATGAACACCAAATTGACACAGAAAATTCGTATTTAATTGCTTTGTTCTGCACCTCACATTATTTTGTTTTGCATAATTATAGCAGAGTACTTCAACCGTATATATTTTATCATCACAGATTGTTTTCACAAGTATGTTATATGTTCATTTAAACATGAAGCTTATAATTCAGTGTGAGAAATGTGAGAAGTTTTAATTTATTTTTTTCTGTTTCCCTACACTAGAAAATACTCTGAGAAGCAAGGTAGCAGGACAAAGGCTTGAGTCACGGATAGAAAATGATGACAGCAGTACTAGTGGTGGCTGTGATGGGGAAGATTCAGCTAGTGGTACCAATGCTGGTGCTCTGAGCTCGGGTTCATTTGTCCGAGCTCCTGCAGAGGATCGCTCTAAGTATGAGAAACTTACTTTTAACCAAGAAGATGTGTCTGGAGAAGATGAGGAAGACTCGAGCAGCAAAGATGATGGATGCTTGAATAGTATAGTGGCTGAGACTAAACAATCTGAGGCTGATTCAACCAAAAAGGCGAGTGAGAAGACCTCTAGGAAGGCCTTGTACAAGCTGGAGGGACAAAAGGAATCCATTGAGGAAGGCAGCTCCAAATTAAACTCGGATGATTCAATAGGGTCTGCGAGTGACTTGAGGGCCCACAATGAGGATGAGGATGGTGAGCCAGAGGATGAGAATGGCAGTTGTGTCAACAGGAGTAAAAGAGGGAATAGGGTGAACTCAAAAGACAAGGGTCCCCCAGTGATGCTGTATCCCTCTACTAATTTCCATGAAGGAGAAGATAGTCAGAATGCGAGGAGGAGGCAGAAGAAGAGGAGGCCTCATAGGGACAAGGAAGATGGCCATGGGCAGAAGAGGAAAGTTAGTAATAGCATCAGCGAAGGGGATGGCTCGGATGAAGATGAGGCCAATGAGGATGAATTGGAGAATGATGAGAAAGGGGATAAATCCTCCATTAGTCAGGATCGGGATTTGCTCTTTGTAGGACACGAGTATGGTGACAGGCCTCTGCTTGCCGATGACGAGCTGGACCAAGCTGAAGATACAGAGGGTTTGGGAGATCCGGATAATGAATCTGTGGGTGATGTAGCCGAAGCTGTGGAGGGTGGTCCGGGTACATTTTGGACAATGGGCATGGCCAGGAGTAGAAGGGTTGGGGGCCCCAAGAGTGGAAAGTCAATGTCGTGGGAAGATGGTGGGAGTGAGGTGAGGGAAGCTGGGGAGGCTGAGGAATTAGATGTCTTTGCCTTGGCACCATTCACCAAACCAGTCCGTCCCACTGCACGAAGAGGAAGCATAGGGCTAGCAAGTTCTGGTGGGGGAAGTGGAACTAGGAGCCGGAGTGGTAGTCGGCAGAGGAGGAGCCACCGAACTAGCCACGCACCCAGTGGGCCTGCCCCTTTCCTAAGCCGCAGCCAACCAACGTCTCAGACTGTTTCACCAATGGACGTCTTTGGTCGAGTGCCTCAACCACCTCCAGTGTATGCTCGTCCATCATCATCTGCTGGTATGCAGGGTGTCACTTCAGTTCCAAAACCTTGTAAAGAGTTTGATGGGGATGCTGCTGGAAATTCACCCAAGGACAATAATGAAGGGCAGTCTAGGGAGGAGCAATGTCCCCTCCTCCTTGAGACGGGATCTCCTCCTAACAGCCAGCTTTCTCCTCCACCCATTCCTCCACCTCCCTGTTCCAAGCCGTTTGTTCATTCCACTGGCGGCGATGTCAGAAAAGAGCACGAGTTTCACTCAAACTCAGAAAATGTTCATTCTGGGCACCATTCCTCTTCAAGCCATCACTGGTACGAGAATATCGATGTGACTGCATGCCAAGTTTCCCCAAGTGAGGTGAATGCCACCATACCAGGTGACAAAATGGTCAAAGACCGAGATCTGTTTGGATCAGAACCATTTAGGGAAGCATCATGCAGCAAGAATCCATTCCATAGTCCCGCAGATAGTGGCCCCATGTTTGGTGCTCCAGCAATCCCAATGTTGTCCCACTCTACCCCCGAGAACCCTGTGATTCCCGAGAAGTTGCCTCCAAACTATCCACCCATTCCATCTAGCCTTGGAGCCGTGAATATGAAGGCCACCAATGCCCCTCCACCAAGTCCAGCTGTGGCATCACCATCCTCTGCTAACATTCCCAATACTGCCACACCCACACAACCGGATTTGTTTGGTGCTGTACCATTTGCAGAAATGGCATCACGCATCCTGAGCCTTCAGCAGAGGGATCCGCATGGGAATTGGCAGAGGAAGGTCCCTCCCCAGCAAACGCAGGGCCACCTGCGACGCCCTATTTCCTTGGCTGTGGGCTCAAATGTATTCCCATCGTCTGGGCCAGCTTCACTCCCTCCGTCTCTTCCTCTCTCGCCTCAGTCATTTCCATCCCCTTCGTCATCCACCCCTTATGTGCCTGTGAGGGAGAACAGCACACTGCACTCCCCATCAATGACGGGGAACCCCTACACCTCGATTGGGGTAGAGGAGCTCAAGGCAGGTGCAGATCCAAGTCGAGTGGCTGGAGATGGCCAAGGCGATGCGTACTCAATGCGCATCCACAAGAAGGTAGGTGGTGTTCGAGGTGGAGATCAGTCCAAGTACCATCACTTAGTTGTCGAGGAGGAGGAGGAGGAGCATCATAAGTCAAAGGTCGTGTCCAACTCCAGCCAGCTGACGCCCACGACTTCCACTCCCATCTCGAAGAAGGGCAAGGTGAGGAAAGGTGGCCAGTCATCTCATGGTGGTGTGGTTGGCCGGTCTGTAGGGGGTAAAGGCTGTGGCTTCAGTAACATGAGTTTCGAAGACATTCCCAGTGAGGAGGAAGCAACAACAGTGGGAACTGGCTGTGCTGAGGGGAGGTATGAAGTGGTGAGGGTGAGATACCAGAGGGAGGGAGACTGGTATGGATCCCTCAAACGCCGGAGTAATCCCTTCTCTTGAAAATGGACCATGTTGAAGTGATTTTGTTCATGGAAATCGCTTCATGTATTGGTCAATGTGGAAATCAATATGTGAGAAAAGGTCAGAAACTCCATGAGTGTAACTCATGGGCTATAATTTGCATTTATTGGCTGCTTTTTCTTTTGCACTCCTCTTAGGTTGTCTCATGGAAATATTTGGCTGGTTTACAGATTATTGAGAAATCTCATCAGCTTATCTATTATGCGGCCAAAGCTTGATTTATGATTACCATATTGTTGGTAGTAATCAGTATATTCATGTACATGCCACTGCAAAGTGGCTTTAATGATAATTTTTGTATAAATATATGATCATTCGATTTTTTTCCATTGAAAGGGTCTGACAGTCGAAGTGAATCAGATTCCCTTTGGTAATTTGGTTTTAAAATCATAGGGAGGGCTGATTTTTAGTGCAGCACATTCTAAAAGAAAGATAAAATTGCCAGCAATACGAAGTAATCCATGTGATGGTGGGAAAGAGTCAATTGATATTAATTATTGGTGTAGGTTATATTTTTCCCTGGTCTGCAGAACATTTATGTGGTCTGTAAACATTGTACTTTGTCTAAATTTTTCTCTATTTACGAGTTAGAATCGATGCATTATACGAAGTGATGCTTTTAAAACATGCTGAACTATTTTGCTATTCACTGAGTAGCTATCATACAATATTTTTCCTTTTTAATATTCAACTTGCATATATTTAATTTATTGTGAATAATATCAAGCCATTTTATCTTATTTAATCATGGGAATTTTCTACAGTTTTATGTTAGCCACATAAATTAAAGAATCTTTGTCAGTATTTTGCCTGCATTTTAATATTATTTATCTTTACTTATTTAATTTGAATCTGCTTGAGCCAAAGGTATATGATTGTTAAAGCCTTCATCCAAACAATATGTTAAGGAAAGACATTTTGATGGGTGTTTGAATTTGTTTATAATGTTCTTTATTGCTAATGGGGAAAGTTACCAACTAATGAAATGGCTGTACATAAAGTTGAATGTTGTATATTTATTGAGAACCAGATTGAACTCTAATTATGATTGAAAAGTTTGCTACAGTTTGTGGTATGATATTTATATATATAGTGGTTGACATTGCCTTATTCCTATTAAAAGTAAGAAAATTGGCCCATTTATTACTTAGAAGTTGGTGCTATGGCAATCCAAACCACAAAGTATTTATTTTTTCTGGTCTTTCTAATGGTTATTTAACTAAATGTTCATTCCATTTTATATCTACTGAATAAGACCAAACAATTTTAATTTTGAATGTTGCTTATTGCTAAGCAGATGGCTACATTCCTAACTTTCTTTACAAATATTGTATTTACAAATTGGAGGTTGGTTGTAGTTGCCCATTGTAAAATCAAAAATGTGTCAATTCTTATGACATTTTCAATGAAAATTAATCAGGTTGAAGCCAAGTTAACGTTTGGCTAAAAGTTATTTAAATGCAAGATTGATGACTTTAATATTTTTATTTCCTATATTTTCTGCTATTAGCAAGTTATAATACTAAAAAGAAATAATTTGCTGGGTTTAAATATCTGATCATGAAAAAAGGGAGGGTATCGCTTGTATTTTCATATTTTAGAATTACCATTACCTACATTCGAGTTAGGAAGTTATCATTTTTGAACTTCTTACGGTGCTTATGATATTTTCTGAGTAGTTTATATATACATAACATATGCCAACTTTAGAGAAAAGTAAGCAGTGCCCTCCATACACTACATGTAAGAAGTATTATTATTAAAAAAATTATGTAATTTTTTAAAATAATAATATAAAACTTGTTTATCAATATTTTATTGCAACTTACGTGTAGGAACCAGTGCCTAATATTGGAGGTGGCTAGATAAACCTAAAATATGCAGATAAATTTATTATTGTACTGGAAAGTCATGTAATCACTTAAATGAACTGAAATGCAAAGAAAATAATATCTAGCTGCTTTTGAATGAAATAGTTGTGATCTACTTGACTACCAAACGTGAGATATGTTTATCCCAAGCAAAATGTGTACCGAATTCCTTAACTTTGACATTATTTTTGCCTGTACCAGATGAAATTTGAAACTTATTTTGACTGAAATTTTGAATGAGAAATACATAATGAATACATGGAAGAGCTAATCTGATGTGCCTTTAAAAATGCTAATAGAATGAAATTAGTCATAAGTACATACTATTTTAATCATTCAGCTGGTATAACTTGCAGTTTCTATCAACTGAATCACTTAGTTGTGTGTAACTTCATACATGTGGGTTTACTAATACCCCAGCCTTTATTTTGCAGCATGTTATCGACTTACAAAACAGGTGAATGGTTATCTCTAATCAATAATGTACCTCCTGTTTCTCTTCAAATTGAATGAACTTGTTTGAAACACATCATGAATAGTCATGGCAGCATTTTTACTTGCATGTTGGCAGTGAAAAATGCATCTAGCATGAAACAGCTTAGATTGACAAAAAGCAGTAAAAATTGGCTACTTGTGTGAAAATGTGTATAATTTCTATATTTTAAAATATACTCTTTATTTATTTCGTACATGAATCCCCTGTGATTGTTTTTTACCAAAATGCCTCATGGCCTATATTCTGAATAATTTGTTTGACAGCTATTCAATGCTTTTGCATTACATGGTAGACTGAAATAGTAAACATTGCTCAATCAAAGTGTTTTACTTCAGGCTAAAGATCTCTAGTGTCAAATTATAAATAGTTTAGAACAATGAAGACTACATTAGAATTACATGCAAAGAATGACAGCTTGTACATACGTAAATGCATTTATTTAGGCTAAACCTCATTAAGTGCCCTAAGGTGCTCCATTCCAAGCAGATAACTCTTTAAAACTACTTGTACTGACCGCATTGAGCAGCTTTGTATTGTTATTTTGATCATATATAAGTTATATTTGATTTTCTTTTTATTTTCTCAATTTTTTGTAAAACATGAGGGCATACTTTTATGTGAATATTTTTCATCTTGCATTTTCTTAATCTCATGGATTTTAATTCAAGTTGTCTCCTTCTAATTTAAAGATGTATTGACGGTTAGCATTCCAAAAACAGTTGTTGTTCTGGTATGTAATATGATAACTATATGTAGATCAAATTTTATTTGGAATGCTTTGATTTTGTACAGTGTATATTTTCTTTCTGACAGGATATTGTACAGTGGTATATTTTTATCTTGCATCCTAGTTCAAAGGATTGGCTGTTATTACTCTTGTAGATACCATTTCAAAATCATATGTTAGAAGAGGATTGGCATGAAGAACCATATGCCACTATATAATAATTAACCTCATAATAAAGATAATAATGCCTTACCAGTGAATGAACTTAATTGTTGGTGCATCAAACTTTGTTGAGTGACTCCTGTGTATAGGAAGTGTAAAAAATCTATATATGTATACTGAATAAATTATAGTATTAAAATTTTTCTGACTCATTCTTTCCAGCTCAGTAATTTAGCATGTATTTTGTTTGCTGATTATATATTTGATGCTGAATTCTAATGTTTGCATTAAATGATTTACTTTTCTGTCTTTCATGATAATTCAGAAAGTAGTTTTCAAATTCCCTGGGAAGGTTTTATTACAAAGTACAGAAACCATTTTAGTTTGCCTGTCTCAAAGAAGATTGCTGGGCGGGAGAGTTATCTGAAGGAACAAATATGTTCTGGAATTTCTCTTGAAGGGGCTTCACTATTTCTTTAAAGTTTCCTTCCCCAGCATTTTACAGCCCTACATTATTTATATTCGAAGATCTTCTGTGCCTATCAGATCTCAGGGTTTTTGAGCTACAGTTTATCCCAAGCTGTCAATTTAGTGTGAAATTTTGACAAAATCTGGTAGTTACAGCAAAAATGGCAATGTCTAGGAAAGTATTTGTTGTACATCATTAATTGTAAGGTTTATACTAGTCAAGTTTCAGAACTTCCTTTCCAATAAAGTGAGTGATATGTTTTGATGAGCATTATGCACTGAAAATTTCAATGGTGACTTTACTTTGAATTGATACTCCTACTGCACTAATGCAGTTTTTTCACATTTTCTGATTTTTACTTGATCATTTAATTTTTCATCTTGCTGTGTATTGATGCTTGTCATCAAATGCATTGTAAACTACTCATTTCCAAAAATATCCTTGCAGTGAAATACATAGTGGAATTCTTCTACTGACATTAGGTGCAAGGCCAGTCTTACATCAGAATGAAAAAATTATCCAGTTGAAACTGATAAGTATATTCCAATGTTGATTGTATGTCGGAAAAATATCATTCCATAATCCGAGTACACTACAGTCCCATTGTTACCCCAAGAATGTTAAAAATGATAGCCTTTATCACTAAGGATGATATCAAGGGCAGGGACACTGACATCCTGAAAGTGAAAATGATATAAATCATAATAATAGTATGTATATCCCCAGAAAAAGAAAGCATAGCCATATGCGAAGCTGATACATTATCTGAAGTTAGAGCATATTATATGATGGTATATTACAAAATTTTCTGAAAATTGGATACATGGAATTTCGTTTAGTTTCTTTAACCATTAATTGCTCGTTAAATAATAGGTACCTATAATATAATCCAGATATGGCATATTAAACCTATGTACCTTAATAATGTGCACCCTAATGACTGGAAAGTTTCTATATTTAATCGTACTCTAGTATTCGAGAGAAGTACAGAAGCAAACCCTTGGCTATTTTGTTATTTATAGAACATGAATGTGTCTTACCGAAGGGTAGGAATGTGTCTTACCAGGTGTATGTTTGCAAACCATGTCAATATCTTTGCATTTAAAGTCAAAAATTTACCAACAAAAATCAATATCAGCTTGATGCTGGTGTAGAGATGGGTTGAATGAAGTAGATTGACGACTTAATCTATTAGTAAATAACAATGGGCCAAGTGATTATGTTACTAGGAATTTCTTGAAAAATAAGAACTTTTAGGTTGAAATTAGACAATTGTATTATTTACTTGGTATACTTTTGGACCTTAATATAATGATTGCATAAGAGCAAGGCCTATCACCTGCATATCATAAAGGTTTCAATCAACGCTTTAATAGGTAAGGAAAAACAATATTAATTAGGAATTTGCTTGTGAATATGACACTTAACACATTCCTTAGAATGTAATTTGCATTGAACGAGTCTCATGGCACGATCGATCCAATGCGCACCTTAAAATTCTGACGAGGGTGATTAATAGACTCGAGATACAAGTTAAAAAGCAATGGAATTAAAAGTAGCTCTATTTATTTATTTCAGCTGAAAATATATATACAAAAGGAAGTGACATGGGACTTTCCACAAAAAATCCCTCTAAAAGTGAACGTCTCTTCGGCAATAAAAATGTGCATTTGTAAATGTCACTGTTATTGTGCGCATTAGACATAGTAAATATGAAGAGAATTAATAATGTTAATAAGGTCTATTTTTTACAGCATCCACAGCACAAAGAGCCAGAGTTATTCTCCTGGCGTGGCATGGCTCGTCGTCGTTTGACAGCCATTTTTACATTGATAACTATTAAGCACACCCAGCACATTACATTCATCCAGGCCGTCGTGAAGGCAATTTTAAGGGCAAGTGCTGTGTTAATAATCGTCGTCTCTCCTTCAAGAACTGTTCTACTATTTGGGCCCTTGAATTCGTAAGTAAAACCGTAGTGGATTACTTTACGCGGTTGTAAATAGTCCATGAAATCAAAAATGGCGCCACATGATAACCGAGATGTGATTACATGAGCTAAGTCACCGCTTGCAGACAGCATCCTCAGTGCGACTCGGCGCCACTGCGAGCAAGTTCGAGCGTAACCATCCGTTGAAACTACGGCCGTGGCAACAGTTAGTAACGTAAGAACGACAGCGAGGGCAGCCACCGGAGCCCAACACGCGAACGTATCATCACTCCCGGCTGGGACACCGAGCACAACCTTCGGCGTTGAAATGATTTTAACACTTAAGTTAGTAGCGGAAGACTTGGGCCTTCTTCCCGATGGGCTCACAGAACGGGACCTCTTTGCAACAGGGCCTGTCTTCCTCCTCTGAGGACTACGTCCTCTTGATCTGCTTCTCAAGGATCTCTCCTCGCCAGCCTCTTCATCCGCACTCTCTACCTTCGATTGATTAACGCTCTTCAATGTAATCCGTTGAACTTTCCGTGACTTTCGAGGTAGCACAATGCAAAATCTGTAGGCGTGGTATATACCTAGGATAACCGATACGACGAAAATGGGAATCGGAGAGAAAATAACAAAGTGGCAAATGGCTGTGTGACCACCTTGAAATCCATAGTTGTTGTTCGATGTCACAGCCATCGCTTTTCCGTAGAAGATGCAGCCACAATCTCCCGCAGCAAATACTCCTAGGCCGTATCCATCTCTGCCAACACCATCACTCACATCGTTGATGCAAGGATAGTTCAAAGTTGCCGACCAGTTGGCGAACACCGTAGCGGATGATATTATCATAATTAAAGATAAAATTGCGGAACATATATAAAATGCACTCAACGTTCGCTCCATCTCGTACTGTCCCATTTCAAAGCCCACGCACCTCCAACACTTGCCCCGAAGTGAATTAGCAGCGTAGTTCGCGAATCGAGATGTGGCCACAGATTTTTGGTGCATCCACTGTTGAATTATGTATGCTAAATGTGAATGACATCTTTGGTTTCTGGCAAAACTACATGTATTGCACTAACGATTGTCTTACTCTTTGATATTGCAAGGCGAGATGTACAACTGCAGATTATGATGAGAAAAACTCATGAGAAGATAAAAGCCCTCTTATCACAGGCCATGGAAACCTTATCGGTATTATTTGCTTTTAGTTGAGCTCGGCTTCTCAGAGAGATGAGTACTGGGAATCGAAGAAAAATCTAATATTCTCGCTACTTTGGTGCATATTAGTTACACCAAATGTAAAATCTCACTTTTTGTAGACAATGTAAAACTTAAATCACGAGCGTCACACGATATGAAATCATTCTCTTCAATTGCCGCTGTCCCCAGCTGGCTTGGGTGCGGCTGAAGAGATAAGCTACCTAGATAAACCTTATTTGAAATGGTAACACTTGAAAATTGAGATGAAACGAGTTAATGAACTTCAGGTGCAATATTTAACGAATGCATCGAAATTGTTACGGTGAATGTCAGACAAATTGTTCCTATATTACTGTACCGTAGGTACACTGCATCTTAGCAAACTTCAGTATTGAGAGCTGCGAATCCTCATTTGACGTTGCGATTAGGAAAAATACCAGTATTTTAATATTTTTTGTAATTTATTATATTGCTTATTGATGGGCAATAACAAAATGAAAAGGGTTAGTTTTATGAATTCATAGTAAAAATTTAAAGAGTCCGCTCTGAAGTGTTGCGACATCAGCGCCTTGATCTCGCAACTGTGTGGTTGTAAATTGTAAACAAATGAGTATCAGCCTTTCCTCCATGTTACTTTCCCTCATGTCCGTGTGTAGATAGTCATCCGCTCTAAATAAAGGAAAAATTGTTATGGACAATAAGGATACAGGATTTCCAAGCATGTATTCTAACGCAGACCCCAGTATGAATATCTCAGGTAAGTTTCTATTTGTTATACTTTTCGTAACATCATGGGATTAGAGTTATGTCCTGTGTTGTTATCACGCCGCCAAAGGTTTCAATGAATGACCTTTATGAAGGATTTATGGATTTTCCGTCTCATAAAACTAATACAGAATCTTTTGGAATAATGTCAGCTTTGTCGATATGTTTCTGAATCAATGCAATGGTGAAATGTTTGTAAACATTTAATACCTTATGTGACTCCTGCCCACACACCCATTATCTTTATTAAGATGTCATATAATCAGTGCTGTGTTTATCACTCATTAATTAACTGTATTTTAATCACGCCATGCAGTGCATTCACCCCAAGGGCTGGCCCCGCTCTCTCCGTACTTGAACTTTGATCCAGCCTATTTGCAACAAAGCCAGCCTGAGTTCATATTTCCGGAAGGGGCTGGAAGACAGAGGGGCCGCTTCGAGTTCGCATTCTCGCAAATTGGTGGTTCATGTATGGTCGGAGCTGCCATCGGAGGTGTTGGCGGACTTTATAATGGATTTCGAAGTACATCGTTAGCTGGTCAAACAGGGAAACTTAGGAGAACACAGTAAGTCTCTCCGTTGTTGTTTAGGTTCATTATTTCTTGGTAATAGATTTTGCTTCGTGATAAGATTTAGATTTAGACTTGTGGCCTGTTTCATGGAATTAACGAATGGAATGATACTTACAATAGCCTAAAGCCACCCAAGTTTCATGAATTTTCGATGACTCATGTTATTTGATTGCATTGGCCAGAGAGGTTTATAGCTAAAGAGTAACACCGTGTTCACTCCAAGCATGCATTTAAGCTTCACTAACACAATGGAAATACTGAATTATCGTTAATGTTGTCAAGTAAGTTTATATTAAAAGTAAATCGGATTTTCAACCAATTCGTCCTATAGTTTTAAATTAATGCATTCATGGGGACGGACACTGCACGAATCCATGCTGGTTTCAATACATTTGGGGTTATATGCCAATCGTGAGAACAAAAACGAAAGTCGTGACATTTGTGTCTTATAGATTAAGATTCTTGAGCAGGTATAAAAAAAGCAACCAAAATACCTACCCCAATAATCTCCTCGATATTAACTTTCTTAGTATTCGACTTTCATATATAATTGCTCTTTTTTGTGTGTGGAAGAAAATTACATTGACCTCTCCATCGTGCAATATCTGTCTATCAATTTTACTTAAGACCTAATATGCCATCTTGTAATAGTGTTTCATGTGCATATGCTGACTTGGGAAAGGGCAATCCACATTCGGGGTGTTCGGTGTTTACAAAGAAACCTATTTTGATATTCTGTGCCCAATGAAAGGAAAAGTATAAATGCTTATTTATTTTGATGTGCTGATTATGAATATGATTATCATTCATCTGCACATTGTTGAGAAAATTGTTGTAGTTGCCTAATTCCTTGTTGTTATAAGTATTATTATACTCATATTTATAAACCTGAATCATTCAAATCTTTTGAAAAAATTAATTTGTTAATAAATGTTGCCAATATCCTCTGTTTTGCACCGAATGGCCTATGAATCCAGTTAAAGTGCCCCAGCAACTTTTATTAGAGATTTTTTGAATCATAGTTCATCATATTGCAACACATTAAGAGTTTGCGTCATGTTTGGGAAAATTGTGCCCAAAGTGAAATTATAGCCAAAACCACCCCAATAATGTATAAGCACTCTCATATTTATTTTCCCATTTTTTCTCATCTTTGTCTTTTTGTTATCTCCTTTTATTTGTAAGATGGAAATAATTTTCTGTAATATTATAGTTACAATTGTTATTGATTGCTGTATGAAAATATTCTTCTGCTTTTTATATAGCATACCTCTGGAATTTGCCTATTTTGTGAGAGTTTCTTTGTTTTGGCAGAACAGTGAAATTTTCAACTTATTACTGTGAATATCATTTGATGTTCTGCAGTTATTTCAGAGTTTTATTTTTTTTAACCTAGGTATTCTTTTTCTTATTTTGATAACTGGTTTTACTAATTTTTATTTATAGCTATTCCTTTTTATGTTCATATTTACATCAAATGACTTACTTTTATTCGTTTAAGTAATTCTAGTCAATTTACCAAACCAGGTCTGTAAGTATGCAACATTGGAGACATACAAACACCTTTTTCAATTTAAAATTTTAATGAGAATCCATTAATGTCACAACTCTTGACCATGCTGTAATGCTTTATTCTAATATTCCATTTTTTAAAATGAATTTGGAGCAAAGGCAGAAACACTGAACATCGTATGCGTTGAGTAGTACGATCTCAAGTTTAGTATTGACAGCAATTTTTGTTGCTATTTCAACACGCTTTATATGTGGATTTTCATCTTCTTTTCTGAGGAGGTTGATCTTTTCAATTGATAATTTTATTTTCACCTCAGGCCTTCCCATGGCTAATTCTAAGCACTTGTCTCACTTTCACTGCTTGCATAGTTTTGATGGCCAGTCGGCACTTGTAAAACAAACTAACATCGTGATAAAATGCGGGGCTTTTGAGTGACCTTTTAATTCTTCCTAAACATTTTGTTTAACCATAATATACCTATTTAAATATTTTTGTAAGCAATAGCAATGCTTTTAATGCAAAATTAAAACCTTTTGCGAGATGGATGATCTAGTATTTTCGTGGCATATAATACTGAAGTCTTCACGGGTTCTCCACCAGGTTAGGAAAACGGCTAATGCCGACGTTTTGATGGCAGAGTTAGCCATCGAAATGTGGCCATTAGCCGTTTCCCTGACCCGGTGGAGCACCCATGCAGACTTCACCGGCATTATACGCTGGTGTACTGACAGCTTCAAAAATTTTTTGTTTCTATAATGTTATATAATAATGCACAATAAAATAAAGTAAATAATGATGCAATAGGTACCAAGGTTTCATTTGAAGTGAAAGCTACTATAGTGGTGCCCTAATTTTCTCCTCAACCTAACAGGATGCCCACACTTGGTACATATTTTTTCTTATATCAAATCTGCAATTAATGAAGTTTTCTTTGACTTATATGAGTATAGGTATTTCTGTGTGAAATCAAGTATGATGGGGAGATTGAAAAAAAACTAAAAATGTAATCTGTACAATATTGGAAATGTATGGGGTTAATGCTTTGTGATAAATCATTTTTATTTCCTTTTTTCCAGACTTTTAAATTATGTTATGAAACAAGGAGCTGCATCAGCTAATACTTTAGGAGTAATAGCTGTAATGTACAGTAGTTTTGGTGTACTTTTATCTTGGGCCCGAGGGACAGATGACGAAGCGAACACAATTGCTGCAGCAACAGCAACAGGCCTTCTATATAAATCTTCAGGTGATTATGGATAATTTTCTTGAGCATGAATTGATTTAAGGAATGCAATCATATTTGGGTACCCTGGTGCATTCCCATTGCATGTAATGTAGTCATGGATGTTTAGCAGTGTTAACTTTGGGATATTCATCAGAGCATAAGGTTTGGAGTCGTTTGAAAGTGCAATATTATATGCTGTCGGTCAACTCATTCAATGTGGGTTCTAATTTGAGAAACCCCTAAAATTGGATCAGTTTTATTTTGCTACCTAGGTGGATAACATCCACCTTGATTAATGTGGTCCATAGCTTGGCTCTGCACATAACTTGTCCATTGATGTTGTCCTCTCCAGGTTCAGTTTATAATGTCTGGTTAGTAGATGGAGTTACTTTGTCCATTGTCATAATTTCTGGTTACAAAAAGTAGATTGGAAAATGATTGGTTGACATGAACACTGTAACTTATTTCCTCACCTCTATTTCTCCGTGCCTGTCAACCAGCTGTGGACAGGATGGGTTAAATGCACAAACATACCACATAAATATATATCTATGTCATTTTAAACGAGAAATCTTTTTTTATTTTATATGATAGTTACGGGTTTATCTGGTTAAAAGCACTCCAAAGAATTGATGCATCGGTGTAAGACCCCACCTGCTCAAATAAATTAAATGAAGTTCACAAAGGACACAGATTTGGCAAAATATTGTGCATGAGCACTTTCGTTAATGTGTCTGGCCTTCCATAGTCTTTTCCGATGTAGGTTGTGATCCTCCAGTGGTCGTCTGGCTGCTCCGCAGAATATCTCATACCATTGCACTCCCCTAAACACACCTCAACTTCAAATTTACCCACATGGCAGTCAGGTTAACATCATACTCTTTACTTAGCACTCATAAAGGTAGCTCACGTGCCAGACTCTGCAGGGCAAATGGTGGCCGGTAATTTTGAAATCGTGGCTTTTTATACACTTCCAAAGGAAAAACCCACTGTCAGAATCTGGTGATAGTGCGGAATCAACAGCATGCTCAAGGCATTATTGACGCGAGGCAGTGGGCCATTGTCAGTATGGCTTATTGTTTCGTTACAACAGTGACTGTATAAGAGCATAACCCAGGTAGTTTTTTGACCTAGAAAATATTTAACCAGTCATTATAAAACCAGCCCTAAATGTGTTAATGGGTTCACACTATTGCCCTGTAAATCAAAATTCCATTATCGTTAGTTCCTTGGATATGTTTGATACAGCTCTCCACTCTATTCACCCATCAGCTAACCTCTTCATACTCACATAATTCTTCCCTTTCTCGTTCTTCACTATTAGCACTGTAAATCTCATACATGACCTTCCTTTGCCATTCTTCCTATTCACTTGTTCCCTTCCCTTGACACAATTCCCTTGACATTTATCTTCATCAGGCCATTGTGTCTCAAGATGAGGCTGATTAAGTTGCCCTGCCTTCTTTTTAAGGTTTTCAGAAGACTTCTTTTCATCGGCTCCTCTTAGCACTTCTTTGTTTATCACTCAGTTGATCCATTTTTATCTTCTGCATTCTTCTCTAGTGCCACTTTTTGAATGCTTCCAGTCTTGATTTTTATGCCTCCGTTATCATCCATGCCTTATTGCCATGAAGTGGTATACTCCAGATGTATGTTCTGATAAGATGTATGTTCTAAGTAATTCTTCTTTTGGTAGAATGCCCTCTTTGCATGGGCTATTCTACTCACTACTTTTACCATGCTTCTCCCATCAATGGTTACTCGGCTTCCCAGATAACAATTCTCTTTCGCCTCTTCAAACTTAAGTTTTCCTGGTTTAACATTAGTGTTGGCCTATTCTTTTCTATTGCATAGGTTCGTTTTCTGATCTTCAAGAAATGTTATTGGTTTTCATGTTTAATTAACCTAAACCAACATAATCTTCTAAAATTGCAGCTCCTTATTGAAATACATAATTTTATCACTGCAGATAAAACTGTGGAGTGGTTGTATGAAAGCTCGGTTATGTAATAGTTACTGCATCAATATCAATGAATCATAATATAATTTTGAAATTGGTTCCATATACTGAGCAATTTTTAATTTAAAGTACCATCTACTCTTTATATTGAGTTTGTTTTATGGCTGTGGCGATCTTATTGGACCAGTTTATACCTGTCAGAGGAAGGTTTCAGTATTGCATCCAAATCAAACTCATGTAAATGTCACTGTCATGTCCTTTGGAAGCATCCACAGTCACGCATACACTCGAACTTACTGTAGGATGTCAAGGTGTTTAAAGGGCACTGAAATTCTTTTAGGTAGAAAACCTTTGCCATGAAGTGTAAGGGTGGTGGGACTAAACTGGAAGAGGTGTAATAAAGAAGGATTATAAATTATAGAGCTGCTCTGATCGTGGGAGTCTTTCTGAAGTGGATGGAATTAATGAAGGGACTTACATTTGAGAAGTGAGGAAAAGATCTGTAATATGGAGTGTAGCGTTGTATGGTTCAGAAACCCTGTTGTTATGACTTGTTGTTGTTATGAGGTTGTATGGGAATTAGGAATCTTCCATAATGGTGTGGAAAATAGTGTTTATAATTAGCCATTTAAGGAGGAAGATAAATGAGGAAGTGTTAAACGTGGTTGGAGAGAAAAGGCAATTGGCTGAAGAAATTAAAAGGCCTCAAAGGTGGATCCAGGATATTTTGAGGGATTGGAGTGCTGAAAAAGGCTGTAGTAGGGAGGAAAAAAGAAAAACCTGGTATGCTGGATGGCATGCAAACTGGTAGAAAATATAAAACCTTAAAGAGATATTTAATGCAGAAAATATGAATGGGGTAGTTATCCATATTTTTTATTGCCAAATCTGACAGAGTTTGTAAAATAAATAGACCCGTATTTTTCAATTTTTTGGTCCGTCAATCAGTTCTCGAGTTATTAGCGGTGAAAAACTAATGTTTTTAACCCTTTTGGAAAAGTGGGCGTGATGCGACTTCTTACTTCATCCACTTTGTCCAATCACAACTGAGCCCACGTAGCTACTTCGCCTTATCGCAATGGGGGACACGGCTGACTCTGCCAATGGAGCAGTTGCGACAGGATCTGTGCGAGCAGACCTTCTGACATCCCCCCTCCACTCCCTTCCCTTTCCCTAAGAGCAGTCAAGGATGGGAGGTGGATGACATAAATTATCTCAAAGCAACTTCTTCAGAGGGTGTCACCTTTTGCTTATTTTAATTTTTGATTAATGAGTGAATGGTTGTGGTTAGAAGATTAATTTTTTCACTAAAATTCGTTTTTCGTTTCCATCTAACAATTTTGTGCACAAAATGTGATTTCGGTTCCGAGTAATCGCCCCCATTGTTGATGAAGGATACATGGGTGGGAAGCAGCTGGCTGGGACTAACCTATGCCTTCAAGTAATACAGTCAAGCCCACTTATATCAAACCCGTTTATAACAAAGTTCCGGTTATAACAAAGTGAGGGCTATTCACCGTCAAAGAGAGGCTTGGAAAAACTGAACGAAGTTAGGTTATTATGAAGTAAGTATTCGGCCTCCTCAACTTAGTTATAAACAGGCTTTACTGTAGTGTTAAAGTACCAACAAATAATTCTTTTCAGATTACAAACAGTGAAATCTCGTAATTTCGTAATTGGAATTTACGTTTTCCCGTGATTGAACACATTTTATTGGGTCCCATCCAATTTCCTGTACGTCCAATGTGTATAGTATATTGTGTAAGTATGCATGTAAAACTGAAAATTATCCTTTTCCCGCTACTTGCATTTTCCCACAATTTACACTTTTTTCAAGCGGTCCCTAGAAGAGTGTAAATAAGGGGTTTTACTGTATTTTTGATGATCCATACACTTTCTTTTAAGTGTATTATTAGAATGTGTGGAAAAAGATGCCAGAATACATGGCTGATTTCTGAATCTTTATTTCTTTGGACCAGCATATTTTTGTTGTGTTAAAATGCCACATTGAGGGAGTGAAATCTGGCATTTTTGATGCCTAAAAATTTAGAGGAATGAGTGTCGAATTTCTGTTAAGGTAAACATTATGGAAGTGATCTTAAAAACCTTTTACTTTTTCAAATATGTAAGAGTGTAAGCTTTGCTTGGTTTTGCATGACCAGTATTTTTGAATATGTTCCTGCAACTTACAGAGAATTTTAGGTGTGGAGAATTTAAGTGGTGATTTGCAATATCATTTAACCTGGTTATGCTGTATGGATCCTTCATGCTGATTTTCGATCCATTTGCTATGGGTGCACTTTAATATTCCATCACAGAGCTATTGCATTCCCTTGAGGCATCTTTTTAGTTAAATCTTCCTTCTTATGACTAATGGTTTCAGGCTTAACTATATGGAATCACTCCATATCAGAAATACTAAAATACACACTGTGCAGTCCACTAGAGAGAGTACCACCTGGGTATCGTTACTTTACCTGATGATGTTGTTATGTAGCAAAACCCGGGTCATATTCAATAAATTAGTAGCGAACTGTGCAAAGTGTATTTTTTAACATTTCCTAATCTTCTTTTGTTATATGGGATCTACCACCACATCTTTGAAGCTCTATGTCTCTCACCAAAGCTTCCTCTTTGTGTTGCAAATTTCTTTCACCTTTATTCTGGATTAAATGCCCTCTATGGGATGGACACTGAGAAATAAATACCTAGATAAATGGTTAAAAATAATTTACATTTGATTGTTAACTGATACTGTAACTTTTTATGTCACCTCTTGAAATGGAAATAATTGTAGCAGTGTTGATAGCCATTGCTTTAAATTGTTTTCAACTGCTTATTGTGTTGTGATGAAAAGGATTACCTTCCATTGTGGTATCAGTCCTTTGATTGCTTTGTTTAGAAGTACCAAGCGTAGTTCATGAGGAAGTTTTGATTGTGATTATAATTTGGAATTGTCTCTATATCTCAAGTTGTTTTTCTTTTGCAGCGGGTCTTAGGAAATGTGCAGTAGGTGGAGGGATCGGCTTCGGCATAGCTGCCTTGTATTCCTTATGGATTTCAAGAGATAGGATTCAACAATTCCGGCAAATGAACCCTGCGTAAGGAATTATTTTAAAAGATCAAGATAGGATTGTGTGTATGACTGTGGGGGAGAGTGTTGGAGGCCCAAGTATCTTCTTGGAAGGAGTACAGCTAGCAAAAGAAAAAAATGTGCTCATGCTGCAGAATAATTGTGGATTGAGATACAAAGCCAAAGCTGAATAATTCCAAGTAGACAAGGCTGTAAGGGATTCCAGTCTGTAGGCCTTGAGCATAGGTCCACTCTATTCTTGCCACTGTTCATGTTAAAAATATGTCTACAAGTAGATGGTAGAAGTTGATAGCTCATTGCTGCGGGCATTAGTTATATTTGAGAGGAAATACTCTTTTTTTCTTTGGATTTTCTTTCTCTATCTTGTTAAAGATTCTAATTTTCTATATTTTTTTTGTCAAAAATCTTCTGTTAGAATTGAATTGTTAAATTCTCACAATGGTGCTGCACTTGACCATAGATGCTCTTTTTCAACATATTTATGACATACCCTCTGTACTTATACAGTAAGAAACATTTTTTAACATTCTTTCAATGCTTGAAAACTGTCATCCTCATTCACTGCTTTTGCTCTTGGGTAAACAGATCTAGAGGTGAATAGGACTCCCAGTGTCTTTCCCTGGTGGGGTGGGAGAGATGAGGTTGAAGAAGTCAGTGTGCTGTGAAGTGTGATGAGGCCATTGCCGTCGGTGACAATTGTTACTACCGTGTCTTCTCTCAATCTGGACCTGTTGCATGGATGTGAGTGTTTAGCCATCGGATGGGACTTGATAATTCTGTTGGCAAAGGAACTCTTGACCTCTTGCCCAGTGTACATAGCAAGAAAAATTGTTTTAATATAGTTCTACTCAAGTCTGATCCTCTTTTAAAGTGGTCTTTTGCGCTCTTTTTGTCTCCTTCAATTGGTGGCAGGTACACCAAAGATGTGCCGGTGGATGACAGTCAAATTTCTGGCCACTTAGTCTGGTCTGGTCACATGTAGCTCAATGTTTTGGCCAGCTCAGTAAAAATTCCAACTTGTTTGACGGAGTTTAGTCTTGTTGATGAACTGCATTTTGCAGCTTTTTGTTGTTGATTTTTGAGAGATATACCTCAAAATCTTTGTTTGAAGATCATAGTCGCCCAATAGATCCGGTTATCTTCAATAAACAGTGGCAAATACAAAAGTGTGTTGTTTAATTTTATATTTATTTTACATGGAACCAATTAACTAACTATGCATTTGGTGGAGAGGAAAGTCATGGACATCGGTGTATTATATTGTTTTGGTAACATTTTGTTGAAGCTGTACTTAATAACTTTTTGACCTGGAGTATTTGTGAGATTTATTACTAAAACTACACAATAGGTTTCCAAAATCCAGATAAATAAAACATTTTCCTGTATGAAATGTTTTAAATTAAAATTAATTTTTGCAGAACCTGTTGGGGTATCCGTACATACTGCAATTATCCAATGTATCTCCCTTTTACAGGAACGATTGCCGTGAATGAGAAAATGAGTACATGAATTGAGTTACCGTGACTAGTTGGTGACACTTTTAATTGTTCTTTATGCATATTAGTCCAAGGGATTCAAATTGGGACTCTAAGGAGACAGAGTTCTGGAATACCTGCTAAATATTTTTATATAGACAATGGTTGACAAGTCTAAGATCAAATGTTTTTTGATGACGTTATCGACTGAAATATTAATCTAAATAAAAATAAACAATGTTTGTTAGAGACATCATGGCAACCAAATACAGTAAACCCCCTTATTTACACTTTTCTAGGGACCACTAGAAAAAAGTGTAAATAGCGGGAAAAGGACAATTTTCAGTTTTACATGCATACTTCAACAATAGAGAGTAAATATATAAATAAGAAATACTGATAAACTCAGAGCAATATTATTAATTATTTCTTAAAGTATTGAGCTGTCCTGATTTATTTATGTTCGATTTTTTTCTACCAATGTTTCAACCAACCATTAGATGTTGTCAATTCCATAATTCTAAAACTTATACATGGTGCAATGACTTTTCTGTTATGAAGAAGCCATTTACGGCGATATTTGATGATCTAGGAATTAAAAACAACTTTTTAAGTTGGTATTCCTTCATACGATGATTTCTTGACATTTTATTTTTTTTTTACAACCGATGCCTGCACTAGCTAGCATGTTTCTGAATCAGCATGATTTTACATAATTGTATCTATTGTAGAGACCGGTAATCTTAGATGTTTCGCAATATCAGTACGAATTGCATCATGAGAATCCACAACTTTTATTTACGCCTAAATTGAAAATATAATAGTTGCTGCGAAGACTTATTAGAAGATGAATCAAGGGTTTCCGGTTGTTTTCTGCGTTGGTTTATCTTACTGGATGACAGTTTCGCCGGGATTCCAGAAGCCATTTTCAGATACAAAGTATAGGAAATTTGACGTAGGAAATATATAGTACGAAGATAGAGGACATGTATAGGATGAAGGTATAGTAAATTGATTGGGCGCTATCTACGGACCTGAAGATGGCATCTAGAATGCTGATGAAATTGTTTTTCAGAGTGACAAAACTGCAGAAAAAAAACACGAAAATCCTCGAGTCGTCCGAAAATATTCTAATTCTTTTCTATTTCCAAGTAAAATAAAGTTTATGTTCTGGAGTTATTAAGGATAACAAAAGCATCACATGAGAATATTGAGCTACCTCACTGGTCGGCCAATGCAATCAGTTACCCAACTTCAAAAATTTCTCAACAAAATAATTTTATTTATTCAATGCTGCAAAAAGGGCATTTTACCAGAAGAAGATTCTGCTTATAAGCATTGAAGTGAGGAAATATTTCATTAGAACATACATCTGGAGCATTCTACTATATGGCAGCGAAGCATGGACGATGACATAAGCGGAGAAGAAAAGGGTGGAAGCATTTGAAATGTGGTGCTACCAAAGAATGATGAAGATAAAATGGATCGATCGAGTGACTAACCGCAAAGTCTTAGAGTGGGAGAGAAGAGATGCCTACTGAAAACCTTAAAAAGAAGACGAGACAACTTAATAGGCCACATCTTAAGACAGGGGCCTGATGAAGACAATCGTCGAGGGAAAAGTGAACGGGAAGAATGGAAGAGGCAGGCCTCGTATGAGGTATGTGGAGCAAGTTGTGAAGGATGTAAAAGAGAGGAGTTACGTCAATATGAAGAGGTTGGCCAACATAAGAATCGAGTGGAGAGCTGCGTCGAACCAATCCTAGGATTGTTGACCGATAATGATGATATTCAATGCTGTTTTTACGTGATCAAATAAGTTTCAGTAAGTTTTGTTTTGTAGTAACATGTCGTAAAACTGTTGAATCTATGCAGCACGATGTTCTGATGAATAATCCCCAGTTTTCATCCATGTATTTTTTTAGATTTATTAATGTCTGGGTAAAAATTCATTTTTATTCTTCATAACGTGAACTTTGGTACATTTTAAATATACTCCCGCTGGTGTTCCTAAATTATAACTTGCGTCCTATAAGCATTCATTCCATGGCACGACACTTTTCCTGGCAAAAGTGTAAATATTTCATATTTCCGTCACTAGTGGTACTTTGTACTGCCCCGCGACACTGCTAAGTCCAAATTCTTCAATAAAACACAGCACGTTAGTGCTCTCTCTCTTGTTTGTGAAGGGTATATGCACGAAACGAGGTAAAGAAGTGTTTTATAGAGACTGATATGTGTGGGTAAATGTCATAGAAGGGAATTTTGTTCTTTTATCTATCACATTGTAACCCGCATCTAACGCAAACAATGAAATTTAGTAAAGATTTCATTTTTATTAGTGTTTTAATTCACTTGAAGTCTCCATTAGAGGTTGTATAAAATGCATTGTTTCTGTATGGAATAGGTGGGCCCTAATCATTCCCAAGTACCCCCATTCTGACTTCATTGTCACCCCTAGGCTAGCATGCTAATGACTCCTCCCGTACATTCTAACTTCCATTTCAACAGATGCCGGAGTCCTTGTGGTACATTGTTGTGAGTGTATCCTTCTTGTTGGAATGATAGAACCTTTATTGGACAGTTGAGTTGCATGTTTTGATACCTCATTTGTTATCTTTATTTCGTGCATACAAAGAACTGAATGTTTTCCATTGCTGATTGCCCAGGGTGAAGTCTTCCATGATCATGCATCTTGACTTAACTCCATGCATAATTTCAACATCACAACCATTCTAAGGGTATGACTGCTCACTGGAACCATCAAGTTTTTCAAATTACCAGCAGTGACTTGTAGCTAAAGTATGTATAATAGAAGCAGAAAATGTAAATTACAAATTTGTCTGGATTTTGATGACCTTCCCTATATGTAATGAACTTGACATACCTGAATATCATAGCTAATGACCCGAAATTACCGGTTATGTTTTCCTATACAGATTTTTAATTGAATTTTATTAAGTAGCTCCTCTAAGCACTAATGATAATTTGGAATTAAATCTAAATATAATTTTCAATCATACATGCTGAATCATTTTTAAGTTTCCTGTTTTATGTTAGGGCATAACTAGCTGTTTGATATTCCGAAAGGATGTTACATTTAAGCAAAAGAGTATATTTTGTTGTAGTGTTTTGACTACCATTCCATCATGAGAGTCAACAAATATGGCTGGGGAAACAAATGCATCCATTTTTATGCTATGTCTATGTATATGCAGCTGAGTCTTAAAATGCCTGATATGAATTTACCCTTTGGTGTTAAGTAGTGGATTTGAGCTAAAAGTCATATATTTTTTCCTTCCATGGAAATACATTATCAAGGGCTGGATTTGAAGATCTTTAGTAAATGAACTAATGGCTAATACTCCTTAATCTTAACAATTTTCCTCTTCCTCCTTCACAACTATTCTTTCTTCAACCTGTATCTTGTTGCCCACCTATCCTGGAAGGTAGATGTGAATTGCTGTGTTAATATCCGCTCCAAAATAATGAAATTTTCTCTATTGTAAAGGGAAATTAGGAAAATAAGTTCTCAAATCTGATAATTCATCTTAGCTTGCCAGCTAAATGCTTGCAATCCGATCAGAAATGAAGTTTATTTAGGGTGGCTAGAACACGGCTTACTATCCTGAGGGCATCGGTTCGAGTCCCAAAAGTCTCAGAAACTTTTCATTGGTCTAGTGACCCCTCCATGGCTGCTGTATGGGGAGCGCTTAAAGTTCTGTACTCCATCAGAATTGGATCTGAGATTTTTTCATTGATGAAAATGGTTTCTAGGCATTTGCTCATGGGCCATCTTAGCTGGCATCTTCACACCAGCTTCACCCAGTTGGATGGGGCATTAAACATGGGGCCTTGGGTGCTCTTCGTTATGAGCAGGCTAATGTTTTGATGGGTTTCGCTCTACCCTTCCTCCCTTTGCTGTCTCTACCCTATCTCCTCCTATCCTAAATGGAGAAAATGACCTTAGCTCGCCTCCCCTGAATAACTACTCCACTGCCTCACTAATCTTATGCTCGTAATGAACTCTATCATTATTTTTTGGATGTATGGTAGTAGAACGGAGTTGCTTTTCATTTTGATAATTGTCTTGTTTTTTTCCTTTTTCAAAAACAAAAAAAAGTACCTAAATGATGTCATATAGATGAGACTATTAAATGTGAATGATAATAAATTTGACTATATCCAGCATTGCATGGTGGAACAGAGTTTCAGGGATTAAAGTTGTACTCTCCACTTACGTGTGCTTATACACAACTTGTGTTTCAACACCTAAGGTACACTGTACATTAACACTTTTGCTGCGGAGGATGCACCGGTGCATCCACCTAAATCTAGGCCCATAAGTGAAGGATGCACCCGTGCATCCTGTGTCTTTTCTTTTTCAAATGCGCCATGGTTTTTCTGTTTTCAGCTATGGCCCTCCAATTTACTTCCCACTCCTCCTTTGCAATCTGAACTTTGTCAAAGTGCCCAGTACACTGCTCCATCCATCTGATGGCAATTATTGACTCTTCAGTATCTTTTGTTAAGTGTATACTAATTCAGATGAGAGGTTTCTCTCCACCCTATGTCCACTCCATGATAAATTCCTAACCTAACCCAATTACATACTCTCCTATCCTAAAATGGTGCAAATGAACTTAGTTGTCCCTATTCCCTATCCCCTTGATATACTAGTATTAATTTATTTTTCTTCCCAATTGACAGTATGCAGTGCTATACATAGAAGCTTACCTAATGCAATTGCGCAAGGCACGACAAGAAGGATATACAGTAGGTAATGCTATTATAGATTTACAACACATGATGATATGTAGTCATTTACATTGTAAATTCTCATCAATTAAGTATAAAAACATTCTTTTTGAAAGTGGCAAGGAATTAACTTGTTTTTTACAATCTGGTAAATGTTTGAAAAGTTTTTTGCACTTAGAGCATGCACATCACTATTGCCCTCACATTCTAATTTGAGATAAAAGGGAGACATTTCGCAAATAAAATCATTGCGGTACTGAGCAGCATTTTCACGATATTTGTGTTATTTCTGGAAAACGAACAATTTTAATGTGAATGATTGTCTTCATGCATTTTCCTTAGTAATTTTCCCGCACCATAGAAAATCCATCGTTTTCTTTAATATTAAATAAATATTGTTTATTGACCATTGAGTTTCGAGGGAGGATGCCTAAAAAATGAACAGTGTTATGGACTAAAGAAACCATAGAAATAACATAACTGCAATTTTTAGTCTAAGGTATCCTCAGCGTGCAATTTTCTTCTGCAATTATATCATGTTTTCCAGATATTTGCTGCCAACTCCCGAGGAAAAAATGTCTTCTCCCACTTTGAGATAAAGTAAAAAATGCATCGTCTTGAGATAGAAACCGCCCTTAGCAATTTTCTACCGCATCAGTCGATTACACTTCAAGTTGCTGTGCGGTAGCCGTGTGGAAGGGGAGGGTTTGGGATCATGCAAAGACTCGAATTGGAGGTGCAAATTGTCCGTCGGCTATATTCGTGTATCCTCCTAGACGAGTCGCGTTCCAACGTCGCCGCTGCCGTTAAGACGCCGCGTATGTGACATTTGGGCTTCTGATCTGTGCTGCGGATGGCGTCGCGCGCAAGTTGTCAATCCTATTTCCGTTCCGACCGCCGCCTCTCTCTTTCTTGCCTCTCCCGTTGTAGGCGTTCGAGAGCTCCAGCTCTGATTTACACGAAGCAAGTTTAATTGCGCTGTTTCCATAGCACAATACGTGCATTCATTCGGGTGATGATGGATCGCGAGAACGAATGCTAGCAGCCTTACGAGCTCCTTCTCAAAAGAGGATAATTAAACACGTCTTAATCAATCATAGGATTCGTTTGCGACTGTCATGTCTACATCTATGTGGGTAAGATATTAAGCGATGTGATGTGTTTCTTCGTATGAGATCTGAATGAAAAGAGGTTTTTAGATGCACTCGTGGGCACATCTATTGATAAAGCTTTAAAGGCAGTTTTACGCAAGGGTTGTCATTGCGCAGAGGAAATTACTTGGTGCAAAGCGAGGAATTTAACGGAAAACTTCTAAAATGCAAAAGATCCTGTACCGAACACATTTCTATATCCATTCCTTCATCAATGCAGTGTCCATGATATGACGCACCTTCATATTGTGGACTTCATTTCTTCGTATTATACGAATTCGCCACTCGTCGCTTTCATTACTCAGGACTGCACGCTTCATGGAAAGGAAAAATCGGAAGGAGATCCATTTGGACATGAGAATGCATTTCGAAATAGAGGAAGAGGTCTTTTGAATATAACGCAACAAGAGTGCTCTTCTTCAATGGACCCGTTAAATACTATGAATGTAAACAACTCTCTTCTCACCTTTAAATATAGCAGTGGCAGTTGAAGTGTGGCCGATAAAGCGTGCCCGTTACTTCTGCATCACGCAGAGAGTGAAATTCGTAGAAACTGCATGAATTAACGAATCGATATGGACCGATATTTACCCTATGGTCGCTCCTGTCTTTGGGCGCTTTAGATCTCGAGTTTTTTTTGTGCTACAACAACTAAGGTTGTTCTCAATCCTAGGACGAACAATATCCATGTCCGAGAATGGCTCGAACCCACGACTCTTGGGTTGCTAGGCCAGCTCGTTATCCACCTAATTATCGCGGCCGGTTGGGCATTTCCCCCCTCAATTCATTGCTTAATAGAATGCACTTTTTATGGCACATCTCTCCGTGCTTCAATCGCTTGATACCGATTTGGAGGCCGTTCTTCACGTTGCAATCAACTTAAAGCGTTTGAATCAGTGTCAAATCGTAGAGATTGGATGGATGTAAGCTTGGAGATAGGACATGGACTATTTTTCAGGCACACTTTTAATGCTTACGGAAAGTTTTCCTAGTGATCCGTTGCATGCCACGATGCAATTTTCTCCGCGCATTCCTTATTGCATCAGACTGCGCAATGTCAAGCATCGCGTGGAACCGATATTAGATGCATCACCTCTTTCGAAGTGAGTGAGAGGGAGAGTTCGTGCGAGGCTTGAGCAATGGGGGAGGTGGGAAAACAAATAAGATGGTATGGACGTAGGTGATGAAGATGATGATTCCTCTTCCACGAGGGTGCCTTAACGACAGTGCTACCCATGCCTCCTTTTCGTTAGCTCCTTCCTTACATCCCTTTCCCCTAACTCCCTCCCCCATTCCACCTTTCCCTCCTACTCCCTTCTCCCCCACATCTTGATCCCCACCACCGAATCCTTCGACCCTCTCCCACTCTCTCCTACGGCTCGCCTCGGGGGGATATACTCCACTCAAAGCAGAATAGAATCTTTAAGCGGCCGGCCTCTAGTCGGTCGGGGGGGGAGGCGGGCTTTTGGCGTCGTGTTTTGTCGGCTCCCGAGAGGAAGGAAGCAAGGCGCTCGACGTAATTATCGGCCCGGCGCGGGAGTTATGTTCCCCTGCGATCAGTTTTGGGAAATAAGTGGTTAGAGAAGCAACCGCTTGGGAGTGCGTGCTCGGTTGATTATGGATTCGTGTCCGATCAAGGATTATCCTACCGGAAGGAGGCAAGGAGGAAGACAGCTGTGCCACGTGATCTTCTTTCCTGTCGCCGGTTCCAGCTGAAAATGACGACTCGTCTCCTGAGTATTGTGCTGCAGAGGGAGGATAGCAATGTGCCTTGGGGCTTCAGGCTGACCGGTGGAGGGGATAAGGTCACCTCGCCACCAGTGTCCATCCTCAGAGTAAGTCATGCTAGTTCCTTGTGGCAAGCGATGTCTCCCACTCCCCCGGTTTCAATTTGATTCAGGTCGTAAATCTACGAATTAAGTGTTTTTTTCAGTCAATCAACAAGAATAAAATTTGACTGCGGCAAAAAATCTACGAGTTGGAGTATTTCGTTCAGTATCATGACACGATTTCAATTAGATTCAGATCAGAAATATTTACGAATGAAGTATTTCCTACAGTTCCTCAACACGTATACAATTTGACTGTGATCAGATATCTACGAACGAGTTGTCTTCAATTAGGTTATAATCATAAATCTACAACTGACGTATCTTCTTTCTGCTTGTTGTCTCGATGTCGTTTATTTTCTTGCCGGGTTTGTTTTTGCGTCTCTTTCGTCTAAACGACCCATTCAACCCGAGTTTTAGAAACCGTTCTGGGAGAAGGGATGTCTTGTCCAATTGGCCAGGTCGTTGCGATTCGTCGATTGGCAATCACTACGAATGGTTAAGGCGTGTGCTTTCCTTTTGTTTCTTGGCCGAAGTAGGATCGAATTATTTCTTTCAATTTTCGGACACGATTTCAATTGAATTGCGATTTGAAATCTACGAGTGAAATATTCCTGTCCACTCACGATGTTGATTATTTGCTTCATACAACTCCGCGGCAAACGACTGCTTCGTGCTTGGTTTGTTTGGTTTTTTATGCCCCTATGGTATATGCGACCCGTTATATCTGAGTTTTAAAAAAGCCATTCAGAGATAAGAGATGCCTTGGCCAATTGGCAGGCTCTTTGCGATTTGTCTATTGGCAGTCTCTACGAATATTCCAGGCGTGTTCTACGTGTTTGTTATTTGCTTCTTGGCCGATGGCGCCAAAATTTGAACTCGAGCGTCGAGAATGCTGTTTACGTCTCTGATTTTCTTTTATCGTGGGCTAATATAAAGAGCGTGTTTAGTGAGGCATCGAAGCAGATTTTTTTTGCCAGCGCTGAGTAGTATTGACAAACTTGATGGAGTTTGGGATTTTGCTGTAGTGTATGTAACAGATTTAAACCGAAGAAGGATTATTTAAATACGAGAGTCCGCTTTTGTCTTCGGCGTTGTATTTTGAACGTCAGAGTATACGATAGCGATATTTTTCTCTTCATGTTTTCTATAATTTCACCCACGTTTGAGCACGATCAATGATGTATATTATTGTGTTCGAGGTGGAGGTTATGGATATTTTTTTTACCGTGACAATCGGTTCTTCACTTTCATCTAATAAAACTTCTTTGCGTTCTTTTCGCTCTTACCGTTAGGACGCATAATCAGCTGTATCAGTAGGTACTTATTGATAGATTTAATCGATATCCTATTTCTATTAAGAGAGCCACCTCTTGCTTGGTGAGAGCAGCATGTTCTCTGTCGTAACAAAACTGATGTCTGCATTGCCTCAGCGTCATATATTATTATCCGTGGTCCCCTTGGCACCTTCCGTCAAGAGCAGGCTTATGTCGTAGCCGGGTTTCTCTCCATCCTTCTTCATCTCCCTGATAAATTCCCTCTATCTAATAAGACATTAATTCTCACTCACTCAGTGATTCAACCCGAAGGTTGGTCTTTGATGGGTGAGAGTATAGTTCACCCCGTACTAAGCCAATGGCGAGTGAAATTCACACATTCAGGGTAGTGGAGACAATTCCTTTCCCTGGGCCACCTACGATTCCTACGAAGTTCTGACACGCAGAAAACCGAATCGCGAGGATTTAGGGTGGAGGTGTCCGGAAAGGCTCTTGCCGGGATTTGAACCCGGGACCCTCCGGTCAGTACCTCAGTGCTCTATCCACTAGGTCACCACAACCCCCACACTAATCCTAAATGGCGATAATTACCTAAACTCTAGATCGCCTCTCCCTAACTACAATATCTTGAGCAATGGGCTTGTATTTCCTGAGTGTATATTTGCTTGGTTTGTAACTAGACTTATTTAATGTAGTGCACGCTTCCAATTCGTCATCAGTGAATGAAATTATGATAGCTGCACGTATTATTAGATTCATTTGCAAACGAAATTTGATTGTTTTGTTTTTCTTTTCAATTCTACATTAGAGCCAAGTGCCCCAGAGCCGTATGTGGCTCGTGATCCGAATTTTCCGACCCTTGGTCCAGCAGAGTAGAATAATTTGTTCGAGCAGCGGTCAGAGCGACGATGACACTCGAAGAGTTCAATACATAATATTCACCTTCCTTGTGTCCCTTTCGGCTATACCAAAAACACTTGTCTGCCATGCTGTCGCTCTTACATTGGTACCTGCTGGTATTTATTTTACTTTCCTTTACACCTTAATGCATCTAAAAAAAATCAGGGCAGCGATTCACTTCCACAATATGCTTCCCTTGCCACTTTAGCTTGTTGCATCAGTCTTTATTTAATTCTCTGTACGTGGTTTTTAGACTTTTTGGACTAGTTCATGGCTTTTATCTTGAGACATGGTGGCCTGATGAATACAATCGTCGAGGGGAAACCTTGAAAAGGGCCCGGCGACTAAGAAAAGGGCCCGCATTTTTTTGCAGATAAAAGGTGATAGGGACTAGAATTTCGCTAAAAGAGCATACGAAGGTGTGAAAATATGTGTCAGAAGGGAAAAAGGAAGTTGGAAACAAGTGAAATTAAATGTTTATTAATGAAGACTATTCATTTCTCAAGGGCCAGGGGCAAATTCTGGAGGGGGGAGGGCCTTCCGCCCCTCCTGACCCCCACTTCCGACGCTGCTGCAGGACACTTAATGCAGATTGCCTGAGATTTACCTGGATAGAATAGAATGCCTGGATAGATGCCTCCCTCATTGATTTTAAGTATATCGTCATAATTTAGTTTGTTAACATATTGTAGCGTGCCAATTATATTACATGTGGTTTAAAGTGGTGTTATTGTTAACAGATTAGCATGGGTCCGTTCACAAATACGTCTGAAGCCTTCGGTCCCTTTTTCTATTGCACAGTACAAAATATATATATATATATATATATATATATATTTGTAGATCGTCAGAATAGTGTTGATAGCTAGAGATCTCATAAACAAATAGGATTTAAACGATTCAATTATCGGGTAAGAAAATCCTAGTTTATTCATTTTAGTGAGCAGTACTTTGCCTTGGTAAAAGCAATTGTAACAAGGAAAGTTTTTGCTATCAATAGCAATACGAATGTCTTCCATTATCCTTATGAGAGCTGTCTTCATGATGTGGCCACTACGACAACCATATTGATATTTATCTATTAATAATTTGTGGACAGAACATCAACTGTGGCGTTATGAACAAATGTTTCAAGGTGTCATACGCCTTTATCAACTGCTCATTGAAAGGCAGACACTTGGACTACCTTTCATCTGGCTTCTATTCAACGGCCTATCTGGCGTGGGTGACCAAGGATTTCTTGCTCCGCTCTAATATCCATCTAAAGGAAATATTCCCCTTGGAATTTTTAGGTATGCATTCAAGCTTCCTGAGTAATTGGATAGTTTGTGGTGAAATGTCTTCAGAAGGTGAAATGTAGAGGATTTCGTGGATCGTACTGTAGGAAAATGAAGCGATAAGAGAGTGAAAAAGAACTTTTATCTTTAGCTAAACTCCGTGCAACATGTTCAACCAGCATTCGAACTTCACGAAAAAAAGAATTGATGAGTTGAATGGAATCCCGAGAAAAACAGCTCCACCCTTGAGGAATTGAATCGAAGCAACTCAATGCGTGACAATGTAATCTGAACAAATTTGAAGTATATTACACAAAACGCGACGATATCTAGTATTGACTGAAAAGAGAGTGTTGTAGAAATAATTCTAAGTATTCGCTTTTCCCTGGTTGGCATTTGTAGCCACGAAGCAAATGGAGCGAAACACAAACGTACCAAAACACTTCCCCTCTCATTCCTTCTCTTTCGTCATTTCCTCTCCTTGTCTCTCCATCACGGCTTGTGACCCAACACTCAGACTCTCACGTTTGCGGCCACTTTCGAGGTGATATGTAGATGTTGACGGCGGTACACTTCGCAAGTCTTGGCAGCCGCTGGAGATCCCAGTGGGCGTGACACTCGCCCATTTTCCACCCTCGCTTGCAGCCAAACCCTTTGTTTACAATTGCTGTACCCGGAGGAGGATCTTTGGGGGTTTTTTGTCCGCAGAAATATCCGTTTGAAAAGGAATTCACTCGAGTTTTCGTGGCCTCGACTGCAACGGGATTCACACCCTGGTTTGCATAATCATGCGAAACGATCTAGGGGAACAAACCCCTTGATAAAAAACAAAGGTATCAGATATTCCCAATTATACATCCGATTTTTGCTGCGCGGAATTTGTTGGAAAGGCATCTACCTGGTATCGTTTGAAGATTAATAAAAAGAAAACTGAGATAATGGCATCAGAAGAAGATAAGAGGCCAATACCAATATTATACTCACGGTACAAAAGCTTGAAGAGGCGAAAGAGTAACACCATCTTGGATGTCGAGTATCCAAGATTCACAGGAAGGAAATAATCAATAGAATAGCGCAGGCAAAGAGGGAGCTGGGAGTGAGGCGTAGAAGATAACAGGATCAGGGGAGGCAAAGACTGGAAGCATTTGAGTTGTGGTGTCGTAGAAGAAATATGAAGACTAAATGGTTGGAACGAGTAACAATCGAAGAGGCCCTGGGAAGAGCGGAATAAAAGAGATGTCTGCTGAAAATTTTACAGAGATGACGAAACATCTCAATCGGACGAATTTTGAGACATGATGGTCTGATGAAGACAGTCGGCGAGGGAAAAGTGAGTGGGTAGGAAGGCAAAGGAAATAAAATATCTTGTGCTTTCCCGTCCCACTAAATTAAGAAATTTCTCTCGGGTTTCCCATCGGGTCAGGTCTCCATGTAGGCCAATGTTTCGATTTCCGACTCGTGTTATCGTCCTCAGGACTGTTAAGTGTCTCTTCCTCGATTTTGTCGCATATTTATGCATTCCATCCCGGTCAGGTGTCTCATGATTGGGAATTTGAGAAATTCCCAAACACGAGGGGATGAATTTCAACCGGGACTCTGGGTACTCATTGAGCAACAGCTGGAGACCAATTTGAACGCCATAGAACGCGTAAGAACTGAATTCAACGATGAGATTGACTCCCAGAATCCCTGGAGGCAATTATAGAGCAAGTAGTGGAGGTTGTTAAAGAAATTACGTGAAAATTAAGAGATAAACTGTTTGGAGAATCTAGTGGAAAGTTGCGTCCAAACAAGCCCAGGAGTTATGACTTTTAATATGGAAAACAAAATGAAAACCTGATCGTATATGATGGTGTTACGTATCAGCTTCTCCTTAATGCAATGGGATTAATTTGTTATTATCTGCGTTATCTACGATTTCATGCAAGGAAAACTGGTTTTACTGTTTTCAGTTTTTATGTCCAGGGACAGTTCTGTGTGCTGAATAATTCTCTCTCTCATGTAAAACTTGAGTCGAAATAAATA
The DNA here is from genome assembly GCA_933228895.1 of Platycnemis pennipes. Lineage (NCBI taxonomy): Eukaryota > Metazoa > Arthropoda > Insecta > Odonata > Platycnemididae > Platycnemis > Platycnemis pennipes. Next base: position 44,495,315 of record OW121854.1, on the reverse strand, counting down.
ATCCGCGAATGACGCGCAACTTTCGCAATTATCTGTTAGGTTTCATTGCATTGCTCTTACTTCTGTTGTCGGCTCTTTCATGTTTTGAATTCCATAAATATATATTCGGCAAAAATGGCTACATGCCAGGAGAATGATTTTCTTATTGCGCAGATGAATATTCCTGGAACTCGTTAGAATTGTGTTTGGAGCCAGGAAAGTTGCAAAAGAATTGCTCCCAAAAAGTGGAAGTGTTGTCTTCGGCCGGTGTACTTCTTGCAAAGGTCATTCAACACGACACGGTGTTCACGCTGTCCCGTTGGATACGATGATTGTGATCTTTGAGCAAGAAAGAGAACTGTGACGCCAGCCAATTCTGCAGTTGACATCGCTCTGAGGTCACACTTTTGACCAAGGGCGAAAGATCTGGGATTGACGAATCCTTTTCCGCGTGAAGTCTACAGTTGAAGTGGGAATTACACTGTTTTCACAATATTTCATCAAAGAAAACGATTTCAGTGCTTCTTATTTTTAAATGCAATGATGATCGTGCGCTTTCATTGAATTTATATTTAAATGTTGAGTAAAGTTTCAAGAAAAACAGAAATACTCCGGAGTTCACTTATGTTTCGCCTGTAACTCATAATAATAACATGTAAATCTACAGAGTAACCTGGAAACCGTCTGAAGGGTCTACGTCAGGGAGTGTATTATCACTAAACATTGACTAAGCATGTGCTCTTATTGATACATTACTGATGGTGTGATATTGCCTTAGCCGTTGGAGCACCTAAAAATTCTCAAGATTACTACTAGTACATTGCTATGCAATGAGAGAAATGAGTAATTCATTCATGCACCAGGTGCATGAAACTAAATGAATAGTTGTTCCGAGGAAACTTTGTGGTATTGCATTAAAATAATTTGTTAAATAAATAGTATCTTCGACGAATGGTAATTTTCATTAATGGGTTAGGCTTTTGTATGACTTTTTTGTTTTGTTTCTTTCGCTATGGTATAATTTCCAGTATGTTGCAAGGGTGCAGTTACCATGATATAATAGAGTCAAGAATTTTGTTAGATGCATTACTGACTGGACTACTTACTTGAAACTTACGTATGCATTTATTATGTTGTCTCTCATATCTTGTTGCTTGCGGAAAAAATATATTTTAAATCGACCCGCGCGACAATCCATCTAATCTTGTTTTCGTGATCGAATGAAGCGAAGCACGCCGGTGTCATCAAAATTCTTCGAATGTCAGTCGAAAGCATCTGCTTCAAATGTAGGTATTTGAAATATTTGGTTTTCACTTAAACTTACGTCCTGTTCGCGATAATGATTCTATTCCACGTGCTGCATTTTTCAAGAGAATTTTTTGTCGAAACTGAAGAAGAAGTTGCATTAAAAGTCTCCTATTCCTAGACCCATATTCAGCTTCAGAAAGGGTTAATACTGGGTTTATATCTCAGGGGACTCTGCAGCTGATACGTACTAATCGGTGATTGGTAAGTGACGAGTCCGCCGTCTGCGACATCCCATTACACCTCACTGAAGGCGACTTATACTCTCGTTCCAACGTATTACTTTTTCTCTTCGTTGACGTGGTTTTTGACGCACTTCGCATTGAGCCACGCTCCCAGGCACTCATTTTTTCCCGATCCTCTCTTCCTCCCTCAACCGTTGTCTGAAAGTGCTGAGAAGAGGGATTGAAGAGGAGGCAGCGGTGGTGTGGGGGCGTTGTGCTTGGCGGACAGCTGGGCAGTGTCCATCTGGGACTCTGGAAGACTTGGCACCTCCTCCATCGTGTTTTTGCGGGGGATTCCCAGATCGGCGGGCCACCACACCCCTCTAGGATAATTATCACTTGTATTATACCGAGAGGGTAGCTTTATCCGGGGTGGAGACATGGTTTCGTATTGGGTAGGAGACTGGGCTCCGAACCGGGGGGTACCCGGTTCAAATCTGGGTTAAGTATCCCCGGACACCCCCACCTAAAATCCGTACGATGTGATTTTCTGAGTTTCAGAACTTTGTGAAAGATTGTAGGTTGCCCAGGGAAAGACGCTGGCTCCCCTTCCTTAAGTGTGTGAATTTCACACGCCAATGGGTATGGGGTGAGCTCTATCCTCACCAATCAAACCAACCTTCGGGTTGAACTTGGAGTGAGTATCCGGAATAGTGAAATAGTTTAAGTTCTTAAAGACGTATCTAGTATGCATTTTCAATCCTAATTCGTACAATCTCACAAGGGTTGAAACTGAAAGTTTGCAGTCTAGCGGCTTGAAAAGGGAGGTAACTGGACTACGCCGCAAAAAATGAAACAAAAACGTCTGCGGCGCCGAAAACCGAGACCATGAAATGGTAAGCTGTTGCTGGAGATGATGGAAAATGAAAAAAAAGAAAACATCAGAAAATTGCGGCCTGTGGAACTGTGAAACACGATTGTCTGTTTGACCAATCCTAAACTCTCAATTGACGGGCTTACACTATCGTTTTAAAGTACACTTAAAATCACCAGTTGCTTTAAAGCTTTGAGTTAGATATCAGTAGATGAGTACCTTACTTTAAGTCCACCTCCACTTAAAGTGATACATATCCCCTATTTTAAGTGTGCGTAGTCAGTTGTTTCCATTAAATATGTCGTCAAGCGCATAGAATCACGTTGAGGAGTCAAGTCTGGGATACTAAATACATTAAATAGATAAATGTACACACAATTATACATCTATTAATTAAATAGATATATACACTCCCTGAGTCAATTCATGAATATACAGACGCATGTTCATGAATCGAGTAGTTGATGAGCAAATCGTAAATCATCGTAATCGTCGAATCAAAACATGAAAAATTAAGTAATACTAATTAATCTAATCTATCTAATGAGTGCAAATAAGAAAATACCCGGTATTGCAATTTTCACGAAATATCACGCATAACGTGGCGTCAATTCATTCACCTTGGTCTATTATTAAATATGATTCCCCAAAGGTTCTCCAGAAAGTGACGACTCTTCTTCTAATTAGTTATTCAAAAGAATTAAATCATGAATACAAGCGAGTCGTTTACCAAGCGCTGGATTATGTGTCCTCGAATGTTTTTCTTCTCTTATTTTAGTTATTAAACCTGAAGAGCCGTGATCTGCGGTCAGCTTAAACCTCGCTTGAAGTGCTAGTGTAGAGAACGTCATGAATTTAAGTTAGCTTAAAGCAGACCAACTTTGAGGGGGTCTGTAAGGTAGACCCGGTAAATCCCACGTAACTTGAAAGTTTCGAATCCGCTAGGGCCAAATCGTAAAAATTCCGATTCAATTCGCTCCTCCAACTCCACAATGCGATTATTAGAAGGGATTACAATCCCAATAATTACCTTGTAAGGGAATATGGAGGAAATGAAGCAGTATAAATGCTAATGAAATAATGCAGTATAGGCATAGGCAGCATATTAGGCAAGGGTGTCAGTGGATGGTTTTTTGAGCAGCTGATTTCCAATAGGGAAGAATTAATTATTATTGTTGTTGAATTGCAATAAATATTCAGTTACCTAAAAGTATCGATGCTTTTCTAAAGTGCTATTTCTGGTATCCACGAGTAATCTTCAAAATTTTCTTAATTAAGGAGCTAAAATTTAATGTTAGGAATTTTCGCAGCTCACAAAAAATGTTTCTGGGTTTATCAGTTCGTTTGTTTATTAGGGTAGAGGGTAAGTAGGGTCTTACATACTGGAACATAAGGAGAAATCGGCTAAAGTTTGTTTCTGCCTCCCCAATTTTCTTTCGAATATCACGAAATTTACATAAACATTTCCGAATACTACGTAGGTATAGTATTATACTACAGTAAATTGCGCAGAGAAGAATTCAGCGAAAATATTTTCTTAATTCAACTCTTCAAATACCAATGTCTCTGTTGGTTTTCGTATAACTTCTGATAATATCATAGTGAGTCCACTGATATTTCGTGAGAATAATACCGATTTGACGTTCAAACGGAACGAAATACAACTGATCATGGAAGGAATGCTATTTCATGTTCAGTGTACGACCGATATTCAAAAGTTCTCGATTTACGTTAAGAATCTCACGGATTGAAATCCATGGATAAATATATGGGAAATTTTGGAGTTTAGATTCGTGAAACGGGCGTTTATGATGAACTGATGAAATGGGTCTTGGGAAAGAATATAATACTATAGACAACTTTTATGCTGCTTTAGGCGTTGTTGTGTCGTTCACTATGTCGTTCACTATGCGTAATGTCACATTCAAGGTAAAATATTAACGTTTAAGAATAGTAGCAGAAGAAAGGATTTTGTAAGAGGAATTTGGAAATGTACCACAGTTTAATGCACGATATGGACAATACAGTCAAATATTGAAGACGTTGGTTGGTTGTACCTATAATGTGGCGCTAATCGTGGAAGAAAATAATGTAGCGATATGGGTTAACAATTGAAAATCAAGGAAAACGTACTGAAGGGTTGTAATGGGTTAGGTTTTTTTCGGTCGAAACTGAGTTTTCTTTCAAATTTTCTTTAATTGGATATTCGGTAGAATTCCTTAATATCATTAAATTCAAATTTTCAGCTAAATAGAAGTAATAAAAATATTTTAAATACCGTTATATAATTAAACTTTTGCTGACAGGCGCCACTTTAAATATCATGAAAACTTTAAATAATAATATACGTTTGGAATTCAAGTCAACTATTTCCTGTTGTTTTGGATTCTGGTGACTGAAGGTATAGACGCTAGATGCATTGTTTACTTGATCACAATAATGTGGCATTTATTTTTATTAATAACTAGCTGAAGTTGCCCGTTGAAATTCAACGGGAGGGAGAAATATAATAAATATACATTGTGCTAAGAAATTTTAACATTTTAATGAAGGGGCGAAATATGTGCGGAAGGGAAGAAATAAGGGGAGAAACTTTTGATATGGAGTTAGCTTCAAGTCGGTATTGGAACCTTGAATATAATTTAATCCAATGTAAACATGTAATTACTGCCTGAACTCATGCTTGGGCCTTTGAAAAAATATGAATATTAATTAGTAACTTTCAGGCCAGATGAAACATGGTATGTAAGAAGGGGAAGTGCATACGAATGTCTCTCTATTATTGACAATGAGGCCAGATTCGGGTTTTTGGGAATGTTAGGACTCAAATCTTCGGCAAAAAATTTTTCTGTGGCCTTTCATATATGTTATGTTTGTCTCAATTCTCCAACTTCATGACAGTGGCGTCAATGAACTTCCTACGGATACGCATCAATGACTTTAATTCCAATTAGATTAACTTCTTGAAACTAACTAATTCTTGAAATAACCTCGTACAGATTTTGAAGAATGGAAAAGACAGGCCTCGTATGAGATTCATGGAACAATTTGTGAAGGATGTAAAAGAGAGGAATTACGTCAATATGAAGAGGTTTGCTGATGGAAGAATAGGGTGGAGACCTGCGTCAAACCAATCATAGGATTGTTGACCGATGATGCTGAAATCAGGTACTTATCGCTCGGTTACTTTGTTCATATATGTTCACACCTTATACGCGATATTTGATGTATCACTACAGAACAATTTTTTTCATCTTGCTACTCCTATTTTTGGTTTGACTTCGTTTAGGTTACTTATCACGTTCTTGTGTCTCAAAATACAAAAATTTTGAAAGCGGTCCACTTCGGAATACGGTATGAATATATAAAATATTCACTTTTTGAACCCCACAGAAACTGTCATTTAAATACTTTTAGTTTTACCGAATACACACCTATTTAATCTGGGAGTAGCTCAAAAGTTAGCCCGTATGATTTTGCCGGATGAAATAGCCGATGTAGATTCAAGAATCAGCTGCGATATCTTTTTTAATAACTTTCAATACCTTCACGAAAAGAGCAATACAGTTTACGGCATCTCTTTTGGACGAACTTTTAGCATCATTAATATATGACATGAAATATCATTAATAAACAACCCTCGGATACGTAATGAGACATTACGTTTCAATGGGATTTGAATTTCATTCCCTGGTTTATGTTAAACTATCTCAAATCTCTAGCAATTTGAATTTATGACGATTTCGAAAGCGTTCCATGTCTTCTCTTCACGTCCCAGGTTGGTTCATATGCACATACCCGTAAAGAAAAAAAATTCACAATTTGAACACCGATCGAGCATTCATTTAAATACTCCAAATTTGGACCGAATGCAAACCTTCTAAATCTGTGAGTAGCGCTAGCAGTCAGCACGTATCTTTGTGCGCAAAAATATGGCTGACTTTGCTTTGCGAATAGCCAACAATGCCTTCAGTACCTTCCTATGCATCAACAATGTTTTCATTTCAGAGACGACAGTGGCAATGGCCTGAGCAACGCTCGAAAAAGAACAGAAAAAAACTAAATTTCAACATAAATAACACAATGCCCATAAATCTGGAGAACAAAGAGTGAATCGGTTAAAAGAATAAGAAAGTTTAAACATTTTCCCATTAAATACAGAAAGAATAAAAGAAATCGACTAATGTTTAGTTATTTTACTGTGCGAAAGAAAAATCTCTTGTGCTACCATAAATTGAAAAAGTCCATTTAAACCAATGTAAATATATAATTGGCGCCAGGAATCGAACCCTGGCTCTGAGCCTTTTTTTGTATAGCCTGTAGCACTCTCTAGTGTATACACTAGAATCTCACAAAATTTCAGCTCAATCGGTTGAGTAGTTTTTGAGGAGATGCGTATCATAAATCTGGCAGACAGACAGACACCAATTCACTTTTATATATTAGTATGATAATAAAGCTGAAATTGAGTTTTCCATGAACGTATCTGGAAATGATTAACCCTTTCCTGACTGCCAGGAGCTGAAGAAGAAAGTAAAGTAAAACGGTAATCATTTTCAGCGGCGGCGAAACTATTTAGGGAAATATTTTTAAAACCTCTCATTTTTTATAAATAAATAATGATAATAATGACATATTTTGAAGCCAAAAACATTTGTTATCTATTGGGGAAACAACATTCTTTGTTCCTCTCCTATCATCAATCATATCATTAAATTAAAGTCAGAAAAGAATAACTGTATGAAAGAGTAATATTAACATTTGCATTTCGTAACTGTCATAAAATACTATATTAATTCTCTAATAATTGTTATTCTAATTATTTGTTTTACTGACACGTCCAGATTTTTATATAAAATGCCATCATCACCTGATGATGACATTTTACGTTGCGTGTATTGATTTAATAAAGTTACGCCCAAAATAACAGATATCATTCGTCCAGACAGGTCGTAGCTTTTTTCAAAGCCGCTACCTATATTTTTCTAACAATCGTTCAGCGGTTGTTCCTAATCACCTGAATGATGTTTCGGCCGTGGCCTCCAGAATTTCCGGTTTCTCCTCCAGGAGAAGCCAATTAGTGCCCCAAAAAAGGTAAATCACTCTAAAAGTAGCCTCAAATTTGCCATCGAATCCCGCGCGTATGGCAACGGATGCAGTGAGGCGACTTGGAAAAGTTCCAAGCCATGCGCTCCCCTGAAATATGAATGAAAACCGTGCCAACTATGCGAAATATTCCCTCCGACGCCGACCGTGAGGAGATTATCTATATTTATCTCCATCTCTCTCCCCTCCCTCTAAGTTCTCAAATGGCTTATTTTATGCCATGCTCGTTTAGCTCAGATTTTTGCCGTCTGCTGCTGAAGGAAAAAAAATGGGAGAGAGGTTGTAAACTCCCCCTCTTTCTGAGATGAAGATCCAGAAGATCTCAGGTTCGTATCACGACAGTGGCAAAGATTTTTGATCTTGCAATCCCGGTCCCTAATTGAGGTCCCTAAAGAGCAGTACTCCGTCCATCAAATAAGACGTATAAACCGTGGACCCCTAGGGGCCTTTATTTAACAGTAGCCGTGCTACATAGATTAGAACTCTGTCACATATTCTGTTTTTCCTCTGCTGGTTGGGAGTGGTGAAATGTCGAAACATTGTGATGATACCGTTCTAGAGTGCTAGGTGAACACAATAATAACAATATTAGTTTAAGGGAGTACATTTGTTAACGAAATGAAATTAAGTGATATGTATCAAACTACGATAAATTCACTGGAAAATATCAGCTAATGTCGGAATATATACCCGGGTCTCCGAGTTGGTGAGCTGGCTAGAGAACTTGGTGACTAGTACTTTAGCCATATTGTGAGCCCAACTCCCCACAATAGAAGATTTTGGTGAAAATTAGTTTTCTGGGGACTAATTTCAGAATTTCCACTAGGAAAAAATCCACCTTGACTGGGACTCGATCCCGGAGCCCCCTGATTTCCGGCTAGGTGGAAACGTACAAGCCATGGACACCTTGGGGCCTTTATTTAACTCTAGCTGTGCTACATAGACTAGAACTCTATAAACTCTTCCTTAGCTTAACTGGTAGAGCTCCTGCCCGTAAGTCAGGGGGTTCTGGGTTCGAGTCCCGGTGAAGTAGGATTTTTTTTCCTTGTGGAAATTCTGCTATTGTGCATTTCTGCCGGTGACTACGCTGAGGTTTTCGCTACTGGTTCACAATCCTTGAATGATGGTGATTTCCTTATTGTACATACATACGAGAGTAACAAGATGATGATTGTGGTTTTAATTGAGAGAAAGCGTCACGTAGATCTTAAAATGAAAAAAGCGGGAAAAAAAAGGAAATGGAAGTGTCGTGGATGTAAAGTCCGTTTTATGAGAGGCTCGTCATTACGTAGCTTGATGGATGGAGTGATGCGCAGAGAAAATTGTACCATGCATAGCAACCAATTATATAGAAAACTTCCTAAAACAGCTGTGCGGAAAAGAGCCACTGCTCTATTTTTTACGCATTCATGCATGGAATTTCCAGGACTTGACGCTGCATTAGACTGCAAAATTAATTGCCTCGAGAGAAATTACCTCAAGAATGAAGGTACGAATGTTTATGGATAGTAAAAAAATGAAACATATTCTTGAGGAAGGTGAGAGTCTGTGTTGTACAATAGGAGTAAGACAAAATTCAAGAAAGAACCAGCGTGATGCAGTTGTCTCACGCGCCGAGGCATGGAGTGTGAAGAGTATAATTATGCAAACATTATTACAGGGAGATACCTATGCGTGAAAAATTGATAATAAAAGGCAGAATTTTGAAACGTGGTGCTGATAAAACTTTACATATACAGCTAGAAATATTTTTACGCATAAAGGCTCTCACAAATGCCTCCTCAGCCACCTTCACCCACAATATACACCATATATACCACGTATGCCTTTTGTCGATCAATGCGTGGTATAAGTACGTGGCATAGTGGTATATATAGTGTATATTTTTTGTGTGAGTGAAGGTGGCTGAGGAGCCATTTGTGACAGCTTCTATGCGTAGAAATATTTATAGCTGTATGTATGTAAATGCTGTAGATATGTAATGTTTTATCAGCATGTTTTTCATATCAGCATATTTTTGCAGCATGCAATAAATTTGTATCTGACGCGAATGAATTGGTCTAAGGGATGAATGCTATTGCCATTAGGGGAGGCGACCGCCAATTTATGATGGTTGGGTGTTTGGGAAAAATTTGGAATTCAGGAAGTGGAGGATGGATGAAGGGAACCCTTCGTCGGATCAGCCGAACCAAGGGGCCCGCAGTTTTACGCCCCATCCGACGGACGGAGGGTTGAACTTGAGTTTTTTTTTTAATTCTTGCATTCCCCTTCTTTTTTTTTGCCCCCGGAATTTCGGAAGTAATACAAAATTTGGGACAGATTTGCGTCTGTAGGATACTTTTGACTTATCGTGTATGGTCCCTACTGTGTTTTCTTTAAGTAGAACCTCGCTGGGTCCTTCCGGGTGTCGGCTGCTATCTCGTGTTCTTCCTTGAATGTGGGTGAATTTTAAGTGCCGAAACTCATCACCATTACCTAGTTTAGAGAAAATCGTTACCCATTCTCAGTCCTCTTTATGGGAGTGAAGAGCTGTGAAAGAGAAATGAACTCACGTGGGTCATGTAGTACTCAAATCGTGAAAGTTTGCCAAAGTGTCATGTTTTGTCTCGCGAATGCTAGGCTCAGAAACTCTTAAAGTTGGTTTATTTTGGCCGTGTTTCAAGACGGCCGGATCTCTTTAAGTATTTACTTAGGTTTGAGAGAGCGTGCAGAGACTTGCAGACTCTAGGGTGAGGATATTTAGACGCAGATCACTGTTTTTCATGAGTTCGCCTGTCGAGGATGATCTACTGTCAGGGTTCGTATGTGATGAGGTCTGATTATGAATATCTGGTACACTCACGGATACCCACATAAAAAACCCGTCCCTCCTTTGAACTAGTAGTCTTGAATTAGTCCTAGTTTTTCTATTAATAATAACGAAATTTATTCTTCAATGAACTGTAAATATTATCAATTAAAATTACGAAGGATTGATAGCGTATATAGGCATGGTGTCAATAAAAATTGTATGGTATATAGCAAAGTTTATTTTCGGAGGGTAGTCATGCTTTGTTTGCGTTGCAGTCTTGTATTTAGAGCGGGAAAAATGAATTCTTGTATCTCTCAGTCTGACAGTTGATCCAACTGAACTTCTCTATCACAAAGGAATTTTTTTTTTGAGTTGAGGTCAAATTAAAAAGCAGCTATTCTTTACTGACATTTTGGAACATAATTTATTCTATCATCAGGGCTGAAAATGCAGTGAATATCAACTAAGAACAACAACAACGCCACATGCATACATACATAATAGATCAATACATCAATATCGGCAACATTTACCTAAGAATAAATATGTTGTTGACATAGTAAACTGTATCTGTGGTAACTTTTTGGAACTTCTTCATATTGAAATAAAAAAGCGTAACTTAGTTGTCCCACATATATGGTTTAATGAACGACCCGGGTTTCGTCGAGGATCGACATCATTACCTGAAAGATGTCGATCCTTGACGAAACCCGAGCCGTTCATTAAATCATATATATGGGACAACTAAGTTATGCTATTTTATTTCAATGTTGTTGACATTTATATCGATGTATATCTATTGGATATGTGGTGTTGTTGTTCTTTGTTGACCTTCACTGTTTTCTCAACCATGACGATGGAATAAATTATGTTCCAAAACGTGGGTATAGGCTTTTTAATTCTGATCTCATCTCGTTAGAACTAATCCCTTTGAACATTGGAGGTCGATAGAATGAACACTGAATTTGTCAATTTCGTCTATCCTGTTGGTGTAGTGTAGTATTTCCACAAATATGGCCGCAGCGTCAGTCTCCAACTCATGAGCTCTTGAGTGAGCTATTGAAAGATGAGTAGATGTTTGGCGTTATGCTCCTTCCACACACCATCAAAATGACTTCCAGGGAACCCTGCGGGCGTAAGTGAAAGGGACACGACCACTGGACTTGTGTCCGACAACATGGAATTATTACGAATTCCAAGTTGGTCGTGAGGGTGAGAGGTCGTCCAGGGCGTTTTGTTTATCGCGTCCCTCGGAAGTCTTCGCCTCTCTCCTTTCGACCAGCTGATCGCCGACACGGCTGTTCCACGGAGGGGTAAACGAAGCGACTGGGGTGGCGAGTGGTGGTCTCAGGGAACGCGAGAGGGATGCTAGGGGAGCCGTGGGATCTATTCTGGGGCGGAACACAATACCGCCCCGCCCGCGTTCAGGGTCGTCTACTGCAAACCGCTTTCACGAACTCTGGTCAAGCAGCTCACGAAAACGTTTTGGTCGGTTGTGGTCCGCCTCTCCGTCATGCCATGAGCTACGCAAAATCACCGTCGTTCATTTATCACCATCGTGGGTCAACAATCCTGAGATTGGTTTGACGAAGCTACCCACTCAATTTTCTTATCGTCTAGCCCCTTCATATTTGCATAATTCTTCTCTTTCACATCCTTGACTAATAGCTCTATGGCGTGGAAATATGAGGTTTAAGGAAAGAAGATGGAGATAGACTTAGGGCTTTTGAGATGGAGACGGATTGAGAAAGTAAGTCGGGTCGTAAGCAGGACGAACGATGAAGTGCTAGAGTTGGTATCAGTGGAAAGGAAGTTATTAGAAAATTTGTGGGAAGGCAGAAGGTGTGGATGGAGAAGGTAAAAGAGGGCGAGGCTGTTTCGAAAGACGTGATTGAGGGAAGAATGTTAGGTAAGCGAGATATGGGAAAAACGAGGAGAAAAACGAATGGTTTGGGTAGAATGATGGGAGGTAGGAGGTATGAGGGGCTGAAGAGGGACATCGTGTGGAATGTAGGCGTCCTGGGAAGAATTGAATGCCCATTTAGACCTACATTCACCGGTAGAATACTAATAATAACAATAACTTTTGCCATATATCTCATGCGAGACCTTGTTTCATTCTTCCATTCACTTTTTCGTCGACGATCGACTTAATCAGGCCATCACGTCTTAGGGTATGGCCGATTAAATTGTCCCGTCTTCTTCGTAAGGTTTTCGTTAGACTTTACTCTCACTATTTTTAGAACCTCTTCGTTAGTTACTCGGTCAATACATTTTATCTACATCATTCTTCTGTAGCACCACTATTTGAATGCCTTGACTTGTGAGCCTTAACTTCTCTCCTGCGTCATCATCTACGCCTCACTGCCATGAAGAAGCGTGCTCCACATGTATGTTCTAATGAATTGTTTCCTTAGTTCCATGCTTGCTTTTTCTGCTATAAGTCGTTCATTGACTATCTTTATACGGTGGAGGCGACCGTTGGCGTAGATAATTTTGCGCCTTTGACACTTGTTTTATTTATCCTAGCCTGAATGAGAAAATATAATCTGTAGTTTCCAGATGTCCGTGTACTTAAAGGCGCTTTAGACCGGGAGGAAAGGTGAAAGGATGAGAATGGTTGATTAAGGAGGAAAGTTGGAGAGTAACCCGAATGACTGAGTACTGAACTCAAAGTGCTGTCATACAACATTCAAGTAGGATCCGGTTAAACCAATGAAAAATATCTGCCACCTCCGGGATATGAACCCGGACACTTGCGGCGGAGTTCCAGTATTCTAGCTTTACAAGAACCCTACCCTCTGATGAAGTAATATGTCTCCTCTTCCCCCAACCCAGCGCTCTTCAACAGGATCATAATTCATATGAGTAGAATTAAAAGAGGGCATTAAGTGATAACAAACTTCATTGGACAAATCTTGGATTGGAGAGTTTATTTCTTGTAGGTAATTTGATGGAGATAGGTGCTTTTTTATGGAACGGTTGGAAAAATTCAGTTAAAAATTAGGTTTTGGGTGCTCCCACCGCTAAGGTTACATCACACTATCTACGTTAGCTTAATCCTTAGCCTTGAGTGAGACAATCACAAATCCCGTGGTGTGATTGAAACTCACTATCTTTGGAATGGCGGGCCGGCGAGTTTCCGACCTGGTGGCCACGGCCGGCTAGTGGAAGGGTGGAGAGAAACCTCTTGTCCGTATTAGCCTACTCTTATCGAAAGGTGCCAAGGAATCTATGACTTAACCTCCCATCCGACGGGTGGAGTACTGCACTCAAAGTACTCACCACAAAGAACTCAAGCAGGGACCAGGATACCATAAGTGGAATATACAATAAAAATGCTCCACCAATGGTAGGATTTGAATCCGGGCCCCTAGAAATGGGACGCCAGTACTCTAGTCACAACAGTAATCGAATGTTCTCGTCCATTTCCACCCCAAAATGAGACCAGATCACTAATGATATTTCATCGCACATGTAGTTTCTTATAAAATAATCAAGGTACATATTTTATTTTTCGTCATTTTATAGTTATTAATGGTTCTTTTTCTCTATTAATTCTTCTAGGACCGATATATTATCAATGTGTTTTATCCAGTGAATGAATAAATTGCATCGATATACCCACGTTTCAAATGCCTCAAGTTGCTTGCATGAAGTCTCTGTCAAAGTATGAGATTCAGCACCAGTAATACGGAAAATTTAGCAAAATCTGAATTTGGTGGATTTTTTTCTTTGAATGTACATACATACATTTAGATAATTTCAGGAAATTACATTTTTCCGTTTCCAAAATATCGATCGCAATTTATCAGCATGTAGCCCCCAGTGTGTCCACGAAGTCCCGCAGATCTTTTTATTACGAAGAGAGAAGGATTAGTTTTCAGTGCGTCTCTTAAAGTGAATGTTCTCCTTGAAGCAAAGCACCACGTTTCATGACCGACATCCCTGATATACGGCGCAGCCACCAGGAAAAACTCCCTGACGAGCTTTGAAATCGTGCCGAAAGCTTGGAACAAGCTTGGATTAGCGGAGCTTTGTTGCCACCTTATGTGCGAAAGCCTATAATTCAAATGGCTCCTAAAAATCATTTTTGTTATTCGTAAATCTACTGTTTTATGTACTTCCGTTTCACTGCTTCAAAGAAAACTTTCCGCCTAAGGATTTACGTTTAAAAAAGCTCCTTGAGCGAAGTTGTTTTTCATGTATCTATTACCATGATGAATGGCGTTCATAAACTCTTTGGTTATATTTCACGGAACATCGTTTCGACAATTTGTTCAACCGCTTTAACTTAGCATAAATTTGCATATTTTTACGTAAGTTTGCATAAAAGTCTACTTAGCTGTCCAGTTCTTTTGTAATGCTCATTATGCAGATTCGAATCTAGTATGTATTGTTTAAAATGTTATGGTAGCCCTTTGCTGCGTCCTGTCAACAGATTCATCTACATCTGCACGATACCCTGCAAGCCACCGCGAGGGTGTGTGGCAGGGGGTGAAGATCACCAAGCATGCACTACTAACATGCAAACTAGCAACTAAAGTGTCTCATGCAACTTGATTGTTAGTATCTATAGTATTTAAGGGGTTAATACATGCATCATGCACTACAGAATACTCTAAAATATTTCCCCTACCTATCCCTTTGCCATGCTGCCTATTCTGTTCTCGTATAGTACGGGGGAAAAATGCCATTTTGAATCTGTCGGTACGACAATCCATCTCTCTAATCTTATTTGTCTGGTCGAATCTAGCATAATACGCTGTTTTTTTTAATATGTGCCTAACATCTTCAGTAAAGCTATCCGATTGAAATTTCTCTAATAGATTTAATATATACTTTAACCTATGCTCTGATAATGATTCCAACCCTAATTCTTTTATTAATTCTGAAACACTACTCAACCTATCGTAACACCTTTTAACGAACCTAGCTGCTCTACGCTGCACACTGTCTAGTTCTCAGATCAAACCTAATTCATTAGGATCCCATACTCAAAGTGTAGCCTAACTAGTGAAAATTCAGCGGCATCTCAGCTACAATATTCTGAAAAATCAATGGTCGGCGAATGTACTTGATTGGATTTGGACAAAATGTCTCAAAACTACTAATTGGTTATATCCCTCACCTTTTCATTGCACGTTTTACTCTACCAGTTTTGACCTCTTCCGGTCATTGTTTGTAGGTAAGGCCAACGTTACTGCTCTTTACCATCTTATAGCCTATTTTGTTGTTTTTTTTTAACTTCAAGCGAACTAACGGCATCAAGAACTCTATTGAACTAACCCGTAGATTATCTTTCATTTATTCCCCTCCCAGCGTCAAGCTTTGACGTCAAAAACCTTTTTATATCAATTCCTGTTAATTACGCATGTACTCTTTTAATAGAAAGCTTATTGTGGTCGTCATAAGAGAATTCAGTTAATTACTAAAGCTAATCCTTAGTCTAAATTATTTTTCCTTTCCCTCAATGCCTTGCGATAGCTCGTCAATCTCACTAATCTTAGCTTTGGCTTTTATGGATCATCTGGAAGCTAAATTTTTTAATATGAAGCATTCCCTCTTTAAATCCTTTATGCACTATTTCAGTCACGTGAATGATGTCGTCAGTCTATGGACAGAGAGTATAAGACAATTGAACCGTCCGTAATTGAACCTGACCGTACTCAATTCGCTAACCCCATCAATTTCATTATCTATGGAAGTAAACCATAACCAGGCAAACTTCTTGTATATAGCGTCCACTCTAAATTACTCAAGCTTTGTATGCATCGGAAAAATAGATTTGCTGATATTGTCATAAATAATGATTCGAACCATCGCCACTCCCATAAAAATGGCTGCATTTTATTCAATTCTGCATCGTTTGCTTTCCTAGCCTCTCTTCCCCAAGGAGTTTTCCACAGAAGTCACTACAATTCAGCACATGGCTCATAGTAATGGCCACAGCGATTCCCTTGTAGATATTCCATTTAAGCGCTCACTCAGAAAAGTGGCTAATACAGATTCCACTGCTCTTTTCCCGACCCACATGCCGAACACTAAGTGGGCTAAGTTTCCGTTGGTTTCAAAATTATCGCATAAACTCTACTAATTATTTCTTAAGAATTAGTTTGAAATTTTATTTCAAAATCCGGTACTCTCTCTGGAACTCTTGACAAGTTTTTGTTTGATTCTACTTACAAGTATGATAACTGTGACAAAAGTGGTGTGTACTTGTACACTGTGATACTCCTGGTTGTAAATACTTTTTATATCAATGAAAATAGAAGAAAAATGAGTGCACGAAAATCCGAACACTTGAAATAATTTGTAAATGGTGATAACAAGTCTATATTCGTAAAAAAATCTAATTGATTTTGACCAAATATCCAATTTATCCCCAATCATGTTACATGTTTGAAACAAGGGTATGAAACTTGACTTCATGGAAAATTTTAAAATATAATCTTATTTATTTCACATGACGACGACCTTTTGAATGGCCCTCTCCCACTTTTACTCCGTACCTTTGTCTTCACCCAGAAGTCCGATAATTTTCCCTTTACCCTTACATCTCCAGTTTCTTGTAAGTTCCATTTCTTCCAAAAGCCTTCCCCCTCATGAACGGTTTTGCCTCTTGACTATGACCTGAAGAGAAATCTGGCATTGGCATTAGTCTGATCTTAGAGAAGGGCGCCATAAGGTCCACGGTTTTACGTCCTCTTCGACGAACGGGGTGCTGAACTTGATGTAACATCTATACTTATCATTCAAGTAGGGACCGGTGTTTCACTGAAAAATGTCTGCCACCACCGGAATTCAAATTCGGGCCAACGGAATGGTATATTAGTGGTATAGCAACTACACCAACCCGATCCCCAGGAGAAATGGTCTCTTAATACCCACGTTGACCGGTAGGCAGACTATCGGTCTGATAGAGAATGAATTTGAATTTGATGGGTGGGTGGGGGCCTTATTGAGCCCCCCTGGCACTTAGACCTCTTTAGATCCATTGCGCCAACCCACATTTAACCTACCCACCACTCTCAGACAGGGGACAAGATCACCACGGTAGAGGTATGGGGGATGGTCTCCCATCCAACCTCTGTACGGGTCCAACGTTTTTTAACTTCGGTGATCTAACGGGGACCGATTAGGCCCTTGCCTGGTCTGGTAGAGACTACTTTGTTGATAGAGATGGTGGCAGTGCGCTAGAAAGATCCATGATCCAATTCTAAGATCCCGGATCGCAGTGCTAGATGGAGGTTGTGAAACTCAGAAATCATCGATCTTGAAGCTTTACAGCGCAATAAAATCCTTCAGCTGGTATTTGGCGTCAATCGAAGTTTGACTGGATACACGCTCATTTGGTGCCCGTAGCAAAGCCATCAACCTCGCTGCCAATCATACGTCAACACATTCGTAAGCAAAGAGATGTTGCCCTGTGCCTGATTTTCCTCCTACTTGGCAGGAGAAACTCCCGGTGAAAGATATTGGGCACTATTTAGTGTGCTCTACATTTATATCTATTTACGTTCTTATGCGCAATATTGCGTCACCCGTCGCCCTCTCTTGTCTCAACCCAAACTGATCTTCCACTACGTATTTCTATTCGAGCTTTCCCACCTTCCTTTGATGACACGTAGAAATTCATTTTTGACGTATAAAATAAACTTTAACGGCCCTCAAATGTTCTTTTCGCTCTACTTTTAGTGGAAATCTGGATTAACACTGATATTGCGACGTATTGTGAGCTTTCTGCTTCAATTTAGTACAGATATCTATGAAGCCTAAAACTGATACTACGGAAATACTCTTGATCCTTCTGACTTATTGTTTTGTTCCTCGTGATATTTAGTAATCATTCTTAGTCGGTAAAAAGGTAACCCTGCCTTACTTCATATTCTGGGCAGTGATAAGGCTGAAATCCTGGATTACCTGTTTTTGCTAGTACTCTAACATACATGACGAATATTGCATGCCATTTCTCGGTATGAATAAAATGACGTTTGTTAGAAACGGAATAAAACGAATATACTGTTAATATAAAATACCTTATGAATGAGAATAAACCACTATAGAAAAAGCATGTGTGAAAAAATGGAAAACCAACATTAAGTCATAACTCTTGTTCCTTCTATGTTATCTTGCCTAGCAAGGACCTGTTCATCAATATCAGTCAACACTCCTGAAATGGCTTGACGCCGTACTCCATTCTATTCTCCTATCGGTTAATCACTTCATATTCACAATTCTTCTCCTTTAATTACATCATTATTTGCTCGTTATATCTCATACGAGTCCTTCCGTTGCCATTCTTCCCATTCATTTGTACCTCGACGAATTCATCTGGCCATAATTTCTGCAGGCTTCTGTTTTTTCCCTCTCTTCTAGGGACTTCGTCGTGTACCACTCGGTCGATTCATTCCATCTTAATCATTCTTCTGTAGTAACGCATGTCAAATGATTACAGCCTTGACTTCTCTGCGACTGTTATCGTCCATGCCTTACTGGCTTCTCTGATAACAATACTCTTTCATCCCCTCAAGCTTTTGTTTTCCAAGTTGTTGTATCCAAGTTTTCCAGTCTTGCCCTCTACTCTCCTACTGCATACCATTTACCTTTGTTTTCTTTTTGGGGAACCTGTTCAATTATGAATATTCTATGTATTCATTTATCAGCTGGTTCTCTAAAAAGAAAACTAAGGTAGTGGTTTGAAGTAGGAGAGAAGAATCTGTCAATAAATGAATATGATATGTATAAGGTGGTGGCCTAGTGTTATTTATAGCCTAGTGGGTAGCTTGCTGGGCTACATACGGAAGGGTACCGTGTTCAAGAAGGAAGAAGCATTTCTGTCCCCGTACAAAATCTTTAGCGTGTGAATTTCACTCGAAAATAGCTTAGTACGGGTTGAACTCTACCGTCACCTTTCAAATTAACCTTATCGTTGAACATTCAGAGTGTGAGTGACGGTTTATTGCATAATGTATGTAAAATATTTGGAGCCAAACTTACGCTTGGTTATTTAAACTTCATTCAAGCAAAAGGATGATATACTGATATTTTCAGATACGACATCGCTTTCTCTATAGATTTTTCTCATCATATGTACTGCGCTTGTGACAGTAGTATGCAATGGGAATTATCTGAATGAGATTTGGATTTTTCAGAAAACCTGATAACTTTTTCCCATATCCCAGGGACGCGTAGCAACGCTAATGCTGGGGAGTTCGTATGAGAGGTGTGGGGGAAACTAGATAGCTAGACGCATAAGTGGAATAATTGTAGGAGAGATTTAGCTTTTTTAATTTTGTGTGATCTAATTTTTATTTTTAATTTTTGTGAGATGTGTGATGTCAATATATATTGCTATAAATGTCAATATATTTCTATAAATTTGAACTGGTGAGATTTTCCAGGAAAACGGGCGTTAAAACTGTTAATGAAAAGCCTGGTTTTGCTTGGCTACAAAATGATTCGGAGGAATAGGATAAGAATGGGTTAGCAGCGTTTGAGATTTGGGCCTGAAAAATGAGTGTGTACGATTGACTTAATGTAGAATTAATCAATTGAGTGATTTTCTCCCATTGGTTAGGGCAGACTTCGATGTAGTGTCCCGACTCTGCTTCATATTTCATACATTAACCAGCTTTTTCTCAACACTATTTCTCTCTTCAAGTCAGTATATTTCCTATCTCTCTTTATGCTATCCTCAATGTCTTTTATTGCTCTTCCTCGTCCTTTACATAACATTCTGCCTTCGATAACGACCGACAGAATTCTGTCGTTCCTATCTACGTGATATGCCTTCCCTTAATTTCTGTCAACAATATCCCAATCATATTCGACATTCCTTCATTCCTCTTTGTTTCCGCCAATACACTTTCTCCATTCTCCTCCACACCCACATTACTAAAGTTTACAATCTTTTCTCTTCATTCTTCTCTAGAGTCTCTAACACGTGAAAATCCACGCTCCATATCAAGTTCTTCACTAGCAGTAGAACTGATCGGAGCGAAAATAATGGCCTGTAGCTCTATGTGTTCTTTTGGTATTTTATGAATTGATACTTCTATATAAAAATCGATGGCTACTGTAATTTAATAGTCATCTCCCTGTAACCAAAACCATTTTACATGCATGTTAGAGCTATTATAGTATTCGAATCATGCGTTAGTAGCTAAATGAGTTTGTTTCGATATCTTGTCCCAAGGAAATGTTTCTATGGTGCGCCGCGATCGCTGTGTGCCCCGTACCCAGACTCCACATCTCACAACTATTTATTCTCATTTGCCTCTGTACTCCTTAAACTGTACGAAAGTTTCTTCCAGGAAAGTTACCTTTAATTTTATGGAGATAATGGAATACCTTGGTATTTTTTCTAACCGTGATTATTCTCTGTTATTGAGGCAGTTTTCCCATGCCGTCCTCAGTGGCGATTTTGAATTGAAAATTAATTAAAATGGCTAACTAGGACGACTCAACTTCTTCCCATTTAAAGGCTGAGGAATATTTACGACGAGGTGTACAGCTCTTCTGCAAACTCATTTGACGTAGAATACTAACGACTTAGCTTTCAGCCCAATGGCAGGCTCCCTCGACCAGAAAACACAGCGTGACGTTTTCGTGTACTGTTTGGAATTGCATTATCTTCTGTTAGACAAAACATGCTTGCTATGCAATATATCATTTTTGCAAACTATGTTCAAGGTATAGCTCAATATTAGCACATTATTGCAT
This sequence comes from Platycnemis pennipes, assembly GCA_933228895.1. Taxonomy (NCBI): domain Eukaryota; kingdom Metazoa; phylum Arthropoda; class Insecta; order Odonata; family Platycnemididae; genus Platycnemis; species Platycnemis pennipes. The sequence goes on along the minus strand of OW121854.1, from coordinate 44,474,371 downwards.
CAATCAGCGTGGGACGTGTGTAGGGAGAAATAGACAAGTTTAGAGCTGCTTAGCGCGGGATAAAATTAGTGTATCTTTGGACTTCAGTGAGGTAGAACATCGAGTAAGATGTCGTTAAATTTTTCACACCAAGTACTATTTATATATATTATGTGATATTAGCCATCGTATTGTTGAAATTATTGAAAAATCGTAATAAAAGATGGAAAATTTGTGTGTGAAAATGAAATATCGCGGTGTATTAGTGCTAAAGGTATTCTAAAGTAACGCAGACATATACGGAACAGTGAAGCAGGTCATGGTAAAACCAAAAACTAAATTGTTATTTGCTTATTTAAATTAATAGCACATTAGCAGCCTATCAGCATAAGAAAAAGCGGACTATTCAACGCGCTGTAAAGGTTAACGACCGTGGCTCCGACACAACCCCCGCCGAAATCTTGGAGGATCAGGAAATAGCAGATAATCCGTTACGCATTATCCACTGAAGGAGTCCACATTTGGGCCACAAGTATAATGATAAAATTAAATTTGGGTTTAAAAAACTATAATAGTTTAGCGGATGGTTGATATCGTATTATTTATGATATGAAACCTAAGCATTAGCTAAATTCATGTCATGAAAGTTTAAAACCAATTAGTATTCCCTCATTTGAACCGATTCAAAGGCAAAATTTTAACTAAATCAGTCATTATTCTTCATCAATGAATTCTGAAATGCCTGTCCATTGGTTCGTTCTACTCACTATTTCAGTGACGAATCGGCTTAGAGATGTGCTGTAAAATGCATCGTTTCTCTACAAAATTGGATTTGGATTGGTGTGTTTAACGTGTCTTCACAGTTTAATTTGTAAAATAAAGTCTTGGGTTGTTAAATAAAACGATTATATTTTCCAATGACGGATCGTGTCTTAAATGGACAAGGAGTAATACAATTAGCCCAATGAGACTCCCCGGAAGGAATGGGGTTGGTGTGGTGCCTAGAGCACTAGTTTCCCATCCTGAGGGCCCTGGTCCGAATCCCGGCTAGTCCTAGGTAGACTTTTCATTGGTATACCATTCCCCATACGAGTACATCGTAGAGTGCACTTCGAGTTCCGTACTTCGTCCGTCGGATGGGGTGCTAAGCCATGGTCTCCTTGGCGTCTTTCGTCAAGAGCAGGTTAATGACAACGCCGGGTTTCTCTCCACCCTTCCTTCGTTCCATGAAAGATTCCTACCTCTATCCAGTTACCGATCCTAAATGGCGCGAATTACCAATTACCTCCCCAAAATAACAACTAGGTAGGTACTATATCTTTCTCAAGTACTGTAAACTCATTGCTACAGCTGATTAAAACCATTGAGCGCGAATTTGAGTGATTTTTCTAGTTTTAATATAATATAACTTAATAAGAAATAATAATTCTTTATATTTCCTTTACATTTTGAAATTATATTTATGGCTCCCTAATAATTAATGAAGTTGAACATGGGGTGGTTTGCCTCTTCAGCCTTAAAATTGTGCCAATAGTCATTGCGGTGTTACCTCAGTAGTTGGATGACATCATCATCACCAGTCAACAATCCTGAGATTGGTTTGACGCAGCTCTTCACTCGATTCTGCTATCATCTGATCTCGTCATATTTACATAATTCTTCTTTTTCATATCCCACTTCTTGCTCTGTAAACCTTTTACTACACCTTCCTTCGACATTATTTCCGCTCAGTTTTCTCTCAACGATTGTCATCATGAGGCCATCATGTCTAAGGAAATGGCTGGTTTGATTGTCTCGTCTTCTTAAAGTTTTCAGCATATTTCTTGTCTCCCACTTTACGTAGCACTTCCTCATTTGTCACTCAGACGAGGCATTAAATCTTCATTATTCGTGGATCACCTAAAATAAACTGGTTCTTCTACTTCTTCTTTTCTCATTTAAATGACTGAAACGTTTTCTCTGAAAATGTCATTGATTTTAGTTTAGAAATTCTTTATTCCTGATAACCGAAACTCGGTGTGTGTTGAATAAGAATAGAGTACAATAAATTCATTACATTCAACAACAAAATAAACAAATTAAATGTAAATTACATGAAAGCTTGGGTGCCTCGAATTAAAACCTGTGCTGAAGCAACCCTCGTTGAAAACTTTAATCTTGCTTAAAAATTACGTAGTAAACTGCATAGTACTTAACATAACATTTCATTTACAAAAGTAAAGTGAAAATATTAATTAGATCCGCGGTTTCCCCGGGGTCTCTACCCACCCTGCTGGCGTCTTCAGGTGATATCGTATTATTTATGTGTTTGAATCCCGGCTATTCCTAGTTAGACTTTTCATTGGTATGATTTCTTGATCCCCTTGGCGTCGTCCAGAGCAGCCTAATGACGACGCCGGGTTTCTCTCCACCATTCCTTCGTTCCATGAACGATTCCTACCTCTACCTAGTTACCAATCCAATTGTAGAGTGCATTTCGAGTTCAATACTCCGTCCGTCAGATGGGACGTTCCCATTGTACCGTGAGAAAGGATAAAGCCTTGGTTTGTCTCTGGTCAGAACCTGAACTCTCCAGCAGGATTGCTTGAGAAACGGTTGTCGCCCAGAGGCAAACCAACGTGAAGGTAAGTCAAGAAGCCCTTATCATCAATGAAAGGATTGATGTTAGAAAAATGATAATGCCATTACATTGTGAAAGTATCGCTAATAAAAATAAAGAATACAGAAACTCCCGATTAACCGTGGGCGCATTATCCGGGATACGGATTATCCGTGCATCGACAATCAATTTATTGTATCGGCAGTTGTCTCTAAGGTAAGTAAACTTTTGTAATTTTCCTCCAATCGTGACTTTCACTACGGTTCTACCGACTGGTCCGATGTCTTACGTCACGCTTCGTGCCGCCACCCGAGGCTTGCCAACTTTTTTGCGACCGGGACAGCTCTACTGGATTCTTTTTTGTCATAAAATGCTATTATATACATTGACGATCTTTTCATTGACAGATTGTGTTATTTTCTTATGGAGTTTGTTTATTTTGGTGGCGCACCTTAGATAAATGAATCCGGAGATAACCAAACAGGTCATTTATCCGTGTTTCCCGATTATCCGTGCACCCTTTACCAGTCATTAGCACGGAAAATCGAGAGTTTATTGTAATATACAATATCTCAGTGTGTTCGCGCTCGTGGCCGTAATGTCCCTAGACAAGTAAAGAGCCCCACAGGGGGTAAAATAAAGAATGGAGGCTGGCCTTTAACGGAACACAAGAATAAATTAAAGAAATACTGTAACAAAAAAAGGTGAAACAGAAGGAAGTAGCTGGGCGTGCGCTCCGCATACCTTGGTCGCCGACATCTTCCGAGGATCTGCACCATTCATTCACTCACACATACACACGCCGTACCGGCAGGCCACTGGTCCTCTCTCTCGTTCGAACAGGTCTCTGTACAGGCACTAGCCCAATCTCTCTCTTCCTCCCTCTCGAGCGCCCTCAAAGGGCCAAATCATAATTACAAAACAAAATGGGTCGCGAACGCTTGCCGCGGCAACAGAGAGAGGGAATTCAAATGAACAAAAAAAAGTGGCCAGTCCTCGAGCGAACATAGTGTGTTATAGCAAGATATTCAACAGAGAAAGAATCGTTCGTTGACCGGGACTCAGGGGGTCCGGGTTCGAGTCCCGGTCAAGGCGAACGATTCTTTCTCTGTGGAATATCTTGCTATTGCGCAATCCAGCGGGTAGCTCCGCTTAAGTTTTCGCGGCTAGCTCACGAGCTTTAAATCTCAGTGTGTTTTGCCGTCGCATCGGTTCCACGGCGTTATTTTTCTTCCGTCTGGATAAGGGCTTCGGCATCGCATTCTTTTCCAAACGAGCTAAGTGGGACCCCGGAGATATTTCTCCACTGCACTTTCGCCGCTGGGGGGGGGGGGGGACCAACTCTCCCATTTCTCCCGCAGACTGCTGATGCGGCTCCGGTCCGCTCGGGGGCGGGGTGCGTTCTTGGGGAGGGGGGTGGGGGGGGATTTCTATTTTTAAGTGGCCTCCCCTTCTCATCGGAACCGCCCCACCACCTTCTCATCCCTCTCCCCGTTCCTCCCCGCACTTTAATTCCCGTGCCACCCCCTACTCTCTCTCTCGCCCGCGCGGGAAATTCCCAAGCGGAAAGGGGTGGGGTACCTTCGCAGACAGGAGAGTTGGAGGCGACGTTAGGGGAGGACTTCAGCCCCGCTGTCAGTGGCTCGCCTTCGATGCGGTCCATTCCCAAATTCAAAGCAGCGACGACTTCTCGCGAGACGCGTTCGTACGAAGAAATATGCCGGTTTCCGATGCTGGGAGCTGTCAGAGGTTATAGTAAACTAAATTTTTCAGTATCGAGGTCGGTCATGTGGATCTCAACAAGTGCTAAACCCAACGGTGTTTGAAAATCACGCATAATTATCATTAGTCATCAATCCTCAGATTAGTTTGACGCAGCTCTTATCTGAGTTGTTCTATCGGCTAATCTCTACATGAAGGGAGACATAATTCACTTAGTACTTTTTCCACGAATTTATTTTAACCATCATTTTAACCGTCATCATCAGGGGTACAATCTCCAGATCCTCCCCTTATGATGACGCGCTAACGTCGAAACCGGTTGGGTTAAAATAAATTCGTGGAAAAGTACTAAGTGAATTATTTCTCCCATCATGCCGTCATTCCACAAAGTAGAGCCTGCAACAGTTGAAGTTTTAATCTCTTCATATTTACGTATTTCTTCTCTTTCACATCCTTCATCACTTGTTCAATATATTTCGCATGAGACCTTCCTTTGCCATTCTTCCCGTTCACTTGTCCTTCAATGATTATCTTCATCAGGCCGCCATATCTCATGATGTGGCCGATTAGGGTGTCCCATCTTCTTCTTAGGGTATTCAGGAGACTTCTCTTTTCTCCCACTCTTCTTAGGACTTCGTCGTTACTTACTCGGTCGATCCATTTAATCTTCATCATTCTTCTGTAGCACCTCATTTCGAATACTACCACCTGAAAATCTCACCTCTGGAATAAAAGGAAAGGTGCCTTTCAATGTGCCGACTGTGGTTTCCCTAAAAAAGATCTTTTTCTCAGAAAATCACGCAGAGAGAAATTCGCATCAGAGTTAGAACGCAAATACTCTAAACATATATGTATATATAGATTATTATGCCATAAAAAAAGGTTTTCGGGGGGATCGGGTTGGTGTGGTGGCTAGAGTTCTGGCCTCCCATCCCGAGGGCCCGGGTTCGATTCCCGACAGTGGCGGATTCGAGAGTAGCGTTCAGTGGAAAACCGGTCCCCACTTGGGTGCCTAGTGGAGGGCATTTCAAGTTCAGTACTCCGTCCGTCGGATGGATGGGACGTTAAGCCGTGGTCCCCTTGGCGCCTTTCGTTAAGAGTAGGCTAATGCCGACGCCGGGTTTCTATCCACCCTTCCTCCGTTCCCTGAAAACTCCTACCATTACCCAATTATCCACCTATCCTATATGGCGCAAATGACCTCAGCTGTCGGTCGCCTCCCCTAAATAACCAACCAAAAAAGTTTTCCCTTCGGAAACTGTTTGAAACTGCTAAATATTTATCAACGTGTAATCACCATATTACTATTTCTATTTGATAAAAGAAAAGTGTAAGATATGAATAATGTAAATTAATTGGACCTAGATTGGAAGGTGAAGAAGAATTGGATTTATTCGTGGAGGTAAGAAATTTTTGGAAACCTTTTTAAAGATACGCGTGTGAGAATTTCTTTAGTTACAGTAGGCCACGCTGTCGTCTCCAATTTACATGGACTAGTGCAGTTTAAAATATTCGCCCATAATTTTATGTAAATTTTTATATGTTGCCAAGAATTTTCATATTCTAATTTTAAATTTCATAAAATGCCCTAATTTGTATCTGCAAACTTCATACCTTTCATCATTTGTCCAACTTCCCGTTCTTCTCCTCCCTTTAACCAGGTTACCCAACGTTAATTTACTTTTCCTTCCTCTATTTATAACCAAATTCCTTTCATCAACTTCTTTTCCTCGCCTGCCAACCCTAATACTTCCTCGTTTGTCGTCTTTTCCATCAACTCATCTTCTCCATCCTTCTTCATGCTCACTTCTCAAAAGCCGAAATTGTATTTTCATCCTCATTCCTTGAAATCCACGTGTTGGCGCCAAGAAAACATTGTCGCCATATTAGAATTGTCACCCATTTTGTCCCTACGCAACAACTCAGTAATTAGTTCTCCCCTGTGGGTAAACGCATTTTTTCCGCGGTGACTCTTCTTCGGCCTTCGCTGCTGCAGTAATCATTTTCCTTCAACGCACTACACTATGCTATATATTGCTCGCCTTCCATCGGTTTATGATCTCCTACTTTCAAGTCTAATCTGGCCATTTATTTCTAAAAAATCTTATTATTTTACTTACCTTATACTTATAATGCCTAGTGGGTAGAGTGCTCGCCTTCAGACCAGATGGTACCGGGTTCAAATCCCGGGTAGAAGCCTTTCTCGACACTCCCACCCAACATCCTCGCGAGTCGATTTTCTGCATGTAAGAACTTTCGGAGGAAATCGCAGGTGGCCTAGAGAAAGGAACTACCCCCCTACCCTGAATGTGCAAATTTCACACGCCATTGGCTTATTTTGGGGTGAGCTCTACCCTCATGTATCAAACCTACCTTAGGATTGAACACTGAGTGATGTTTATAATGATAATTGTGAGAGAGCTTGATTGGGTGCGAAACAATGACGAAATTTTTAATATAATTGCATGGTTGTGAGTACAATCCAATTCTCTCTGGTTGATAACGCAATCCTGTTGATAGTTCATCCCTTGCCACATACCCTTACGGTGGATTTCAAGGTATTATGTGAATGTATGTCGTATGATATCACTGTCTTAAATTAATGAAGGGCCTTGCCTATTCTTAATGGGAGACGATTTTCCTTTGAACTTTGCTGGGGCTGTATCCTTTTTCCCTCATCATACTATGCAAGTGTGCTGAAGGCTAATTCCTCCACTTGCTCTAGTGTATGACCAATTTCAAATCTAATCTGTTCAAATACGTTCTAAAAATCTTATTTATTTAGGTTACTAATATTTATCAACCCATTTTCTACAGTATACAACGCCTACAGCTATAAATAAGATATCAGTGGATAGGATTTTTACCAAGGTCTACAATAGAATACTCAGTTTACGTTAGACACATGGTTTGTTTATAATTTAAGATTATTCGTAACGAAACGAGAATGCCCCAATGGAGACGTCAATATTAAACAACGAATAAGAGAGGGTTATTGTCGGCAGGAGACACATTTATTTTGATCGCGCAAATAAATAACTAATAAGGATTATTGTAAAGTGTAAATATGTTCTGTTTAATTAACTGTCGTCGCTATTTTGTGTGCATACTTCATCTACTTCTACATGCATATTACCCTGCAAGCCACCGCAAGGGTGTGTGCTAAGTGGTGAACTATTACGAGGTATGCATGAGCAATCAGAGAGAATAACGTTACACTTGTACCATGCAAGCGTCCAAAAAAAATACAACTCCATGCATACACTACTTACGTGCAACAGAGAGGCACAATGCTACCACCTCTAGGAAAATAGTAGACATGCAGTAACGAGGTACGTGAAATACTAGCTGTAAATTACGCTAAATTGTTGCTTAAACAAAGTAATGTACTTGTGTATTAGTTAGTCATTTCTATAAATAAATCTCATTATTAACTTATATATTTTCGGGAACGAATGAGTTAGTAGTGTTACAACATATACACATGAAATAAAAACTATATTCTAATTTCTGCATCAATATATTCAGTACCAATTCTGAATTCTCAACGTACCTTTGCTGTAATGTATTATTGTCTCTAATTGTTCGCGGAACATTTCTCTGAGTATTTCATTTTAACAACCCAAAAAAAGACTAAAACATTTTTTGGTGTGTGTGTTGGGGGTGGTTTAATGTGTGAAAGTTTCTCGCAGGTGTACTGGTAGAATTAAATTTGAGAAAATTTGAATAGGCCCATAGAATATTGTGAAATATTCGAGAAGTAATTGTATGTTTCCGTATCGTATAACATCTTAAATCAAAGAAGCTTCTTGTCTACCCCATACATACACGAAAGAAATGAGGGATATTCGGGGAATTATTCGAACCAACAAAACATTTCCGGAATTCAGTAGCCCCACGACATATACCACGCTCGGAAGACCTGCTTGCCGCGCCTCCAACAAAGCTAACGCTAGCCATATGTCTTCTGGAAATTCTCATTATTTCTTGCGATTAATCTACGCCCCAAGGCTCTCACACAGGCGTTTCTTTCAAGCCAACTACTTTTTTTCTCGGGGCGAGAAAGATGTAGTACAGGGAAGATGCCAGCGGATTGCGTGGAGGTACCCGTGAAAAACAAGTGAAGGGGAAGCTAATTGGAAAGAACTGGGAAAACCTACTTTCCGCCGGATATTTCTTCTCCTCCTGGTGAAGTGGACTGCTTTCTGCCTTTATATCTAGAGTGGTGCCCCGAGAATGATGTGCTATCTTAGATAGTACCCCTCAAGACGGGAAAGCTCTGAGCTGTGCCTCTATTTGGATGCGCGTCCACGCATAGTAAATCAAACTTTATCTCCATCTACATCGTACCCTGTGCGCCACCATAGGGGTGTATGGCAGACAGTGACTCCATAATAGGTATGAATTATTAATTAATTAATTATTGACGATTAAACAATCACATTGCTAGTGACAACACTGTCGATATCACTGCTCAAATATAATTTAGTAAAGGAACTGGTTGACTGATCTTGCAATACAGCCTCAAACTTACATATACTCAGATAAACTCATCAAAAAAGCAATGCAAATATTTCTAGTTACGTGAAAAACATTCTGGGAGATATAATCAACAATTAAACTCATGCATTTGTATTTAGACGTCCATACAGACATGCAAAAGAGCTAAAATCTACACTATCTATTCTAAATATCCTCACAGTAACTTCGATTTAATCCATTATTGCTCATGGTGTGTATGGAAAGAATGACATTAAAATCTCTCCATCCTATTTTGTATTACTCTAATTTTGCCTTAATTATCTTATCTTCTTTGGTATGTCGAGGTATATAAAGTTTATCCCAATCTATAAATGTTCCCAGTGGTAAGTTAACTTACGGCGTAACAAATTTCCGTTAAATTTCATATTTATCCAATTCCTTCCTTCGTTCGCTAGGGTTTTCACAGTTTATCTCGATGTTTTCTCGGGTGATGCTGTGATAACTTGTGAACTCACGAACGAACAGCCGAAAAAATAAAATTATCGAGATACTTGATTTCACGTTCCGTTTTGGTCTCCAGATATAAACTGATTCTTAGCAAACGTATTGTGATACTTTTATAACACAACGAGGGTGCACTGCTTAAAGTAAGCAGCAATATAGCAAATTTGTTCAAAGACGCTCTCTGACAGCGAAGCCGTTGAGCGTACCTCACATATTCGTTCTCCCGTTGAGCAATTCAAGCGTCGCTGTCAACTCTTGTACCGTAGCACATAAGCAAGTTCATCGCTAAACCTCGAGTGTAAGGCTGGTTGCTGATTTGTAGGGGTAAACATAGGGTGTAAAACTAGTTGGTAGTATGAGTGAATTATTTAGGTTTTGGTGTGACTGTTTGCTTGAAATTAATTTCCTGTGCATGATAGTGTAAGTGTTGTAAGTTGGTCAATGATGTGGAATAAACCTGAATCCTACTTAACCTGAAAATGACCCGTTAGTGTTGCTCTCTTACTAGGTGGCATCAATTCCTGTGTAGAGAGCCACTAGCAGGTGGTGTGGAAACATATTATTGATATGGATTTTGGAGTTTACGGATCTGACGGATTTCGGAGGAATTTATGCATTTATGGTGGAAATATCATTGAATTGAATCCCTTCGGAAAGGAAACGACAAGTTCAGTTATTTGGATTAGTTTTTCAAATCTCCCTCACCTAAGAAACGAAAGGAAGCGATTGATGATAACTCATTAAAAACAGAAATATTTATTCAGACGGACGAAAAATGTTTAAAAATATAAAATTATTTTTATAAATGGCAAAGGAAGTGGAAGGTTTCATTAAAAATAAAACACACAATAGCTGTACTTATTAAATTATTTCCAAAGTGTACGGAATCTCTGAATGGATTAATTAAATTCCCATGAGGAGTAATGCAAACTGATTCTCAACATAAGAACCGTGAAGAAGAGCACATTAAAATCGCAAGTCGAGGTAGCACTGTATATTAATTAATAAATTAGCCCTATGCCGACCTTTCGCTGGAAAATGAAAATTATGCCGAGTGAGATATGTTTGCGAAGTGGAATTTATTGAGAAAGCGATTCTTTGTAATGCTGATCTTTAGATATCGGCGCTCTTGATTGCTTATGTCAATTGTAAAAAACACTCCGCATCTCTGTAGCCTTTCGCTCAAATATTTAGATAAACCGTATGCTCTCCTTCCTCTGCAGGAAATGAGGAGGAACATGCGGGAAATTTGATGGTGTAGAAGCCAGGTCGGTAGCGCGACGAAGGCTTGGCAGTCGATAGTCAAAGGTACAAATCCTCCCGCCTAGGGTAAGACATTGAATTATGAGCGTAAGTTAGGCGATGTGTGTCCACCTCATTGTGGCATCCTCTTTTTTTAAACTCACTGAAAATGCGAACAAATTTAGGAACAGACTAATCTGCCTCTTTTAGCAGAAGTTGAAATTCTGCGAGAACAAAACGATGCTGAGAAACTTTCAACGAAACTTTAACCAGAATTAGGTTTCTTAATCCTTCAAATTTTACCCTAAAGATATTTACTATTATTCTAGTGCATCGCCGTTCCTTCGTGCTAGGTGGTTTTTAATAATTGGGTGACATGTTACCCCTAGGTAAGAATGTGATGTACTATGTAAGAATGTAGTGAAAAGCTCTCGGGAATTCCACGGGGTTTTTTGTTAAACACTGGTTACTGAGCACTTAGAGGGTTATTACGTTAAGGAATAGCATAAAATCGGACTCACTAGGGGCGTTTTTTTCTTAGTCTCTTCTTCGCGCGCAAACCAGCCATTTAAAATCATACTACGTATGCATCCCACTCGGCGTGAGAAACCTCACTCAATTTTCAGAAAATAAGTTAGATCCAAAGACTCAATTAGAAGGAAAAAGTAATACACAGCTTCAACGACATTCTGGTCATCTAGTGCAATGGAAGCTAATCTTTTCCGCCATGCGTTCCACTTCCGATCCCCAGAAAAATAAAATTCTACTAAGTTACAGAGATAATTTAAGTATTTTACTTTTTACCCGTATACCTATAGGCAAATGAGTACGTTGAGCACGATTAATAATTCCATTTACGATATGTTTGCTGGACTTTTAGGAGCGTACTCAACTGGCTTGTCGCGTGTCGCGTTCCACCGGTTTGGAAACACTTGTCTAGGTGATTATTTACGGGAAGGATAGTAGTGGAAGTAGATTATAGGCTAATTATCCAAATAGACATGCACGTCAATCAATAACGGAGCGGGCATGTTACTGACCTGACCTAGACCTGACTTGTTACTGACCTGAGTGTTTGACATGTAATTCAATAACTAACCCGAGTCCTAAGTCATCCATAGTCTTAGAAGATAGAAGTGGGGTGGAGGGGGACTTATGAACTCCCTGCATCCTAAGTAACCCTTGTATTTTAGAACTTGCCATACCCTTGTACCCTGCCAGATCTCTCGAAAATGACGTCTAAACCGCTTGAGGTCAACAAATACCTACCAGTGGAATTCTACTAAGTGCTGTGTTTTGTTTTAATCATGTCACGGTTCCACAAATTAAATCCGTGTACGATTACCTTCATTTATAGACATTAGTCATTAGCCATGTTCCTATTGCTACAGAATACAAATGTGGCGATGAAACTTTAACGATAAACGACATTAATACTTGGCAACATTGATGCCCCAGTCTGGATTCGAACCGTGACCTCTGAGTTGCCTGATTAGCTGGTTACCGACCTTGTGACATTGGTCAGTGGTTTACAACAAGGAGTGGCTTGAGCATTATTATAGCTCATGTATTTTAAAACTCTGAGTTATATCAAGGAGTATCCATATACGATACGTTTCCGGAAAGTGGCAGCTACGTCACGCGTGTGATGGAGAGGGAATTCCTGTCCGATTCGGTGTGTGGAAGACCACCCACAAAAGTTGTGAGGAAGGAACTTGGCGGTTCTTAAGCAAGGGTCGAGAAAAACTTCCCAGACAATTCGTCAGGGAAACCCGACAAACAAGTGTGTCTTATTATTTTGTTGCCAAAGTATTGCTTTCTTTTGTTACGGTCTCCTTCGCAAGTTTATACGTACACGGCTCAAGATTTAGGGACTCGAACTAATTTCACCACGCAATTTAGTGGCTGCGATATTTATTTAAAAGATTTCCTTGTGAAAACAGCATATAGTGGTAGTAATTCGGGGAGGAAACTGACTGCTGATGTAATTTGCACCAATTAGGACGGCTGTGTAATTTGAAAGTGGGAGGAATATTTTAGGAAGAGGATGGGGATAATCGTAGAAGTTCGTATTCCACAAATCAGCCCATGAAACCTTTGTCTTCAAGTTTTTACTGTGTTCATCACATGACTTTTAGAATGTATTGGAGAAGGCATCTACATGCCAGCCTATGGGTGACAATGAGGGTACTTGGGGACGAATAGGCGCCACCTACTCCTTACGAAATAGTCTTAAATAATTAACTGTAGCGTATGCAGCGAAGATCGGCTGGATTTGTATAGGGACGGTATTATAATTACATAAGCGTAAAGTCTATTTCATGAATTAAAATGCAAATCACTGTCGGATCGTAGGTTGAAATTTAGACTTAATTTGTAAATTAAATTCCAAGATATTATTTTCACTGATGACGTTAAAAATAATTTGCGAATTATAACTTATTATGATAGACTGGACCATAATCATAAACTTAGAGAAATTGATTGCCGAACTAACATTCAAAATGTCCTTCTTTCCTGGTACAATTAGGTACAATATGAATAGCTGTAAATATATCCAATAGCATAAATACGAGTATATCAATGGATAGCATTGGTATTTGCATCATTGGAATAAGGACTTTAAGTTAATCCAACTAACAGTTTTATATTGCATGCTTGCTTTGCCATTTTTATCTTTTTAAATTGTGAAGTTTATACTAGAGTATTGTTACTAATCCTTTTTATGCATGATATGTAACGCATGTTTGGTTTGAATGCACTCCCTGCCACACACCTTTATGGTGACTTGTAGGGTATTACGTAGTTGTAAACGTAGAAAACGTTGAATTTTACTCAGCCTCTTATGGAGAATGCATTTGTATCTAAACAGAAATAACAATATAATCGTACTTAAAATTCAAAGCAGCGGCGTCGGTTAATCTCCATAAGGCTATTTAAGGGAAGTATTATTGCATTTAATTCCCGTGAGAACTAATTTTATGCCTAAAACTCGGCTTCGAATTAAAGTATTTAAACTACACTTGGCTCTTTTTCGCTTTTTGTGAATCTTTTTCTGTTGCTTAGATGAATTTTAAAAATGCATTCAATGTTTCACCTTGCTACTTTTAGTTTTATCAGGTGCAAAAACACTTCAACCGTACGAGTATTGCGATTAGCAAGCCAATGTGTTGTTCCTACCATATGGCCGATGGCTTCTCAAATAAATGTGATATCTACTCCAGTGCAATCTAACATCCTTCATTATTCATCAGCAGTTTCACTGGAAACATATATTACTACCGCCTTTATCATTTTCATTTCAAGCAACTCTGTCACAGCCTCGCTATCCAATATCCCACTACTTGCGTTTTCTTTGTTTACGTCAATTTTTTTTCTTTGTTTGAATCAATTTTGTTTTCTATATACTGCCATCATGATCTATTACCAACATAAGATAATTCTTCCAGGAATTCTTTCCACCGAGCCCGAATCTCTTTTATGGATATAGCATTGGCATTAATTTATCTGCTCAGTCCTTAATGCACGGGATTACTTTGCACATATTACCAATGTATAGCATTCTAATTTTCGCGTAGATTACTCCTAATTCTATATTTTTTTCCATTTCATCGTAATGCCCTATTCACAATGCTTCCCTTGCCTTCTCTGTCTCTCACCTAATTTTTTAATTCAATTCTTTGTACTTTATGTTGACTTGCCTTGAGATTGACGTGAGAATGATGGTAGAATCGAAGACGAAACGAGTTTTAGTTTTAAGTTAATGCAGGTGGAAGATTCAGAGAGACATATGAAGGACATAATATTGAGGCATAGGTGTAGGTGGAAAATGTTTCAGACAAAGGAGGTGATAAGGCACAATACATTTCACTATGGTATGTCTTTTTAACATAAAACATCTATGACAAGTCATTGATATTCAGCGTCTTTTTTAACAGAATTATTACATTACTATTTTCTGGTCTCTTAAATAATACAGGCTGTAATTACGGATAGATCATTCCTGTCCAGATCCAGATAATATCCGGTCCAGGCAGAATAAATGTAGGCAAATTATCAGGCAAGATGTCCAAGACCGTAGAATTGTTAGTAAATGACTGGCGATGAATTGCAATTTAAGCTGCAGTATCTCGAGTTTTTCCCATAATCCTTCATAAAATTGAAATATTTTAGATGATAGTGGTACTCCCACCTATTTATCTTGAATCGAACCATTACAAAGTGAGCAATACGTATATTGCCTTTAAAATAATTTTCTTTTATAGTAACATATCTATTGTTAAAACATACTACTTTACCATTACTAATGCAAATTCCATTACCATTACTATTGGGCATTCTAAAGGTTGTCTTGATGGAGAATTGTAACTCTGACTTTATTATTTCTCTCTGCGGATTATCAAATTTCCTACCCTTTTAATTTCCTCTAGAATACCCATTCTCTTCCTCACTTACCCAAAATTCTACTTCCTGTGACATACTGTAGAATCTCAACATGGTCACGAATCAAACCTAAGATTTGTTTGACGGTGCTCTCCCCTCGAGTCTCTTATCGGCTAACCTCATATTTACAAAATT
The DNA here is from genome assembly GCA_933228895.1 of Platycnemis pennipes. NCBI lineage: Eukaryota > Metazoa > Arthropoda > Insecta > Odonata > Platycnemididae > Platycnemis > Platycnemis pennipes. The sequence continues at coordinate 44,459,265 of OW121854.1, read as the reverse complement.
CTTCTTTTGTACAATCTTCTTACTTTCTCCGTAAATCTTTTACGAGGCTTCTCCACGGCCTCGTAAGAAATTTACTCTTCTGAGTAATCCAATCTGAGGATTGATGACCAATGATGATTATGAGTAAATTTAATGCGATGACCTTGGAGTGAATTTAGATCATTGTCTATTTAAAAATTCAAAATTACAAGTAAATTTGAAATCAATTATAGTGAATAATAATGGATGGGGTGAAAAAATATGTTTAAATTATCATGTATAACAATCCTGGCAGGTATTGCAATGGAATCAATTTTTGTATGGTGTGTGAAGAGAACTCTAAGTTCAAGGCTCCGTTGTATTGGTCGTAATGCTGCGGACCCCTTTTTGAGCAGGTGAATGCCGATATTGTGTTTTTATCCACCCGTTCCCCTTTATCTTCCAGTCCAATATCTTCAACACTCCCACTGATCTGAGGGTCTTTAAGTGCGGGATAGGTTTGAAATTTCATGTACCAGCAACTTCTTTCTATTCATAGTGTCAGTTTATTATCTTACGAGTCTTGTCTCAACTACTTTCCCGTATCACATTCTGTTGTGTCCAGTTTGCTTCAGCCCAATTCCTTTCAGCAGTGTGCTTTCCACCATGAAGGAAGGATTGCCAAGTGAAGAGTGTTGTTAGTAGTGTAGGCGTTTCGGGCAGTCTCAAGGGCATGGAGCCAGGAATGGGTGGAATTTTGGGGGTGTGGAGAACGGAAAAAACTCCTCTTTCTTGAAAAAAATCCGGCCTCGCTTTTCAGTGTTCGTGCCGCATTCTCCTTAACGAGGTAAAAGCAAAACGAACGTTGTAGGTGTGTAGCTTAACTACAGGCTTCCAAGTCTGAATCTTGGGTTCGAGTCCCGGTAATTTGGTGTAACCCTACTCTATTCCACCATCCACCCTTGTAATTCAATGATTTTACGCTGCATCAAGTCGTGAAATTAATTGCTTCAAGTAAAACAACCCTCAGAAAAGCGCGAAAATCGTACCCTATTAGGGATGCAATTACCATCTATTTACATATACTTCATCATCATCATAAATCATCAATCCTCAGATTGGTTTGACGCAGCTCTCCACTGACTTCTTCTATCGGCTAATCTCTTCATATTTACGCATTTCTTCTCTTTCACATCCTTCATCACTTGTCCCATATATCTTACTCGAGGCCTTCCTTTGCCATTCTTCCCGTTCACTTGTCCTTCAACGATTGTCTTCATCAGGTCATCGTGTCTAAACCTATGGCCGATTAAGTTATCGCGTCTTCTTCTTAGAGTTTTCAGCAGGCTTCTCTTTTTTCCCGCTCTTCTTAAGACTTCTTCGTTTGTCACTCGGTCAATCCATTTTATCTTAATCATTCTTCTGTAGCACCACATTTCGAATATGTACTTACCGGATTAATAATTGCGTAATTTGACGAGTACAGATTAGATTAGCGAATTCGATAACTCTGTATCCATGTCAAAACTTGATCGATCGGAATCGTTCCATAAACAGTATTCCGTCACTTCCTTGTCAATTCACGTTTTTCAAATGTATGTACGTACGTCTGTGAGGAGGATATCACCGAGACAATTTTGTTTGTTTATAAATTAACTATTCTAGCGGATCATTTTAGAAATCTCTTTATAGCAGCTATTTTTCGCTATGATATGCATACTTAGGGGTAAAAATGTCGTTCAAAAGTCGGAATATAGTTTCAACGACGCAATTTTCAAAATAAAATTTAATGCCAACCCATCAATTGAGCATGGCATTTCCTTTGAAACATTTTTTCGGATTTCATTGATTAGAGATAGTTAAGAGAAGACCGATAATCAGCCAATTCCTTCCCATAGCACCATAATCCGATTGAAACAATCATTTTAACGACACTGGTTAAAACTTTAGCGCGTAAAACGCTTATTTCTAAATCCTCATCTCAATTTATCGTTCAAATTACCTTTTTACGCTATAATGAATGTCACAAAGTCTTTCAATGAACATTGTTAGTGTAGGGGTTTAGTAATTGGCTTCCCATCCTGAAGACCCGGGTTCAAGGCGTGGCAGTGGCAGGATGTTTTCAGTGTAATCTCGGCATCTACTAAGTTTATTCGAAATGAATAAATTTTTTAAACAGGTCAATTTTCCATTTTTAGTGATAATAATTTATATCCTTTTCATCGGAACCTCTGCTACAACCTCCTTTAAATAAATAATATCATTTTATTGCAATTGTTAAAGTAAAAACTTTTCCCTCTTATGTTCTATCAGACCCTGTGTAAAGATATGAATAACGAAAATCATAGCTTGAAATACTATTTTATTGTTGTGATGATAAAATATATTCTAAAACACTATTACATTTAATTAGTGCTCAAATGTTAAAATAGGACATAATGCTACGAATAGATTATTGTAGGAAACATTTAAGGTTTTAAGTTGTTTTGAGTACTTTCTAAGAGCCGAGCTTTCTAAGACCTTTTTAACAGATACTTTGAGTCAACGAAGGTAGTTTACAATTCTGAAATAAAATACTTGTAATATCTACTTTAAAGGCTTTGGGACAGTATCACCATAACGTAATACTTTAATCCGTTTCCCTCTATTTGATCTTCTTTCGGGAGTCGTTTACGTTAGTCGTAACAATTATTATCATTTTACCAGACCCAGATAACAAGTTATAAGAAATGATACTTATTACCGGGGATCGGGTTGGTGTGGTGGCTAGAGTGCCCGGGTTCGATTCCCGGCAGTGGCGGATTTTTCAGTGGAAAACCCGGTCCCCACTTGAGTGCCTAGTGGAGGGCATTTCAAGTTCAGTACTCCGTCCGTCGGATGGGACGTTAAGCCGTGGTCCCCTTGGCGCCTTTCGTTAAGAGTAGGCTAATGCCGACGCCAGGTTTCTCTCCACCCTTCTTCCGTTCCCAAAATAGTTCCTACCATTACCCAATTACCCACCTATCCTAAAAAGGTGCAAATGACCTCAGCTGTCGGTCGCCTCCCCTGAATAACCAACCAACCGATACTTATTACCACTTTATACAGGTTATAATCATAGGTAAACACATTACAGAAAGTTCATTACTATTCATTCATTCATTTACTATTTGGCTCATTATTCACTATTTTTTTAGTAGTCACGTAATAGCGGTACAAATTCACACTCTACGTCCTTGGATGTGGGTTATTTTCCACGCCAGTTACCTCCCCCTATATTTTTTTAAATTTTTATTGTCCTCCCCGTCTTTTTCAACCTAATTATTTGACAACTTGATGCATGAGTTTTGCGGGGCAGCGTGTTTTGTTTCGTGTCAGATAACACTGGACGCATTTTATTTTGTTTTGCTCATCTTATGTTAAAAGAATTTCATTATTAATTGTTCTATAATTCTATCTACCGTGAAGTCTTTGATGTTTAAAAAAGCGTCGATGCAGGTTGTTCTTCTTGTGGATCATTTTAATGCGTCTGCTGCCTTATATCAAATGTAATTGCTGTTAATGACTTAAATCAACCTCTGCTTGATGCACGCGAGAAATATTAGAAAGTCATGTGAGTTTGCGATAGAAAGGCAAAGAGTTAGGTATCTACGTCTAAATTATACCCTGTAAATCACCGCAAGGGTATGTAGCTGGGGTTAACCACCAGGCATATTTTATCTATTAGAGAGAATAAGATTACACTTACTACCACGCAATCATGAAAAAAATACTACCTACTCCGTGCGTATATAGATATAGGTATATAATAGGTATATATAAGTATCCTAGAATGTTTTTTAATTTTTTGCGTAATTATAGTTTAATCCAAAGGATTCCTCTGTTCGTGCGGCCGTATGAAATAGTAATAATGCCTGTTTTATGTATTTCTGCAAGACCTTGGTCGAAGTAAAGGGTTACATTTCAGCTGAGCATAATGGTGGGGCATTGATCTTATTAAATAACTAATTAAATGATCTTTCCCTGGGAAAGAAACTCATGGCGTTCTATTTCTTTGGGCAGTAGGATTTTTGGACTCTCAGTAAGAGATTTTTCTCCATCCCGCAGGACTCTTGTCTTTCATTTCCGAATGATATTGATTCTTGTGGTTTGAATCTGGTGTTTGTAGATTAATAGATGATAATTTTATAAAAGAAAATTATTTTGCCTATACGGGACTATACGGGAGCTCGTGAGGTAAAAAAACGTAACTATACCCCACAAGTTGATGGTTACCAAGTTCTAAGTTTTTTCAACTTATGTTTCCCTGAAAAAAACAAGCTTTGTGGAAAATATGACCGTTTGGACCTATTTTTATATTATTGAATTGGTCGTGAATTGAAATCTGTCGTGAATAGACTATTTCTCTATTTTTGGCAATGTTATAACTAAGAACTCACTTGGAGTTCGATCCAGTTAGTGGTCTGATAAATTAAAAAAAATCGTAATTGGAAAATATTTTTAACACTTGTTGGTATACGAAACGGTGGTATTACCTGTTGAATTGAATGCTTTTCAGTTTGTTGTGAAATATCCTACCTCAGTATAAAAAATTGAATCATCGGCAAAAAATGACCTCTTTGCAAAGAAATTGAGGATTTCATACTACTGTTTGAACGAATGCAGTTGACTTTCAAACCCTAGATTCTCAAAATCCCACCCTCACGATTTTGTGGTCATGAAAATGAAGCAGGACTTACCTGCTGGAAATGTTCTCATTGAATAACAACCGCACTTATAACGGTGTTAAAATTACTTTTTAAATGAAATATATTACCTACATTTGTGCTGTTAATTGATTAATTAGTTAATTAATTGATAGTTTTGATGGTTGAATTGTACGGTATAGAGATGCCGTCTCTATTGGCTGTTTAAAAACTTCGCATGAACCGAACGCTGGGGTCCATGTCGTGAAGAAGTTTACACTTTAGCCGGTAGGGTCCGCTAGTTTGGGGAGAATTTCTCCGTGCCTTCCCTAAGGTTCCATGCTTCACCGCCAGAGGATATCTACTTCTCAAAGGGAATGGGCGGTAATTATAAAAGTAGATGTAGGAAGGTTTTGCTGTCTTGCATTAAATAGTAATAACAGTACCAATCTAGTAGTATCGACGAAAAAATCCCATATAGCTGAAGTTGCAATATTAATTTAAAACGTTATAATTAATTATGAATTGACTAAAATGATCCCTTCCATTCCTATCCTAATACCTTTCCTCCCGGTATGAAGCGCCAATTAGTACGGAAACAGACTTGAAAACACCCATGAAAGTGACTAAAATATTATCCGTAGTATTTGGTATTTTGGATAACAGGTACCCAACAAAGTTGGTTTTAAAGAAATACATATTCACAAGTTTGGTTGCAAATTAATATTTATTTTGCTTTTTATTGGAACTAAAATCTGGAAAATAGTGCAAACAATTTTTTTTAACTTCTAGCTGGTAATTTTAATCTATAATATCGTTGACAGTGTAATGCTTAAAATTTAATAATTTTATGCACTTGGGGACGATCACTTTACTTAATTGACTGTGGTTTCAAGTCATTAAATTCAACTGCCGGAAATGATATTCGTACGAGTTATAATTATTAATATGAGTTAGAGTTAATAAGTATAGGTTAGGTGAGGTGGGTAGAGTTCTGCACTTTCATTCAAAGGGCTCAGGTCCAAGTCTGGAGAGTTACAAAGGTTTTTCAACAGTATATCGGTCCTTATTGTTTACTGTATGGAGAGAACTTCAAATTCTGTGCAGGACATTAAACTGTGTACCCATTGGCACATACCGATGCCGGGTTTCTCTCCACCCTTTCTCCATTCCCTGAAATATTTCTGAGTATACCCAAAAACTTATCGTAATTGCTTTGAATTACACGTGGTTGTTAGTCGCCTTCCCCGAATGGCTTCCAAAAGTACTATTTGAACTCGTACGTCTTCTACACTCCTTTTGTATCCATAGGTAGTCGACAGGTCAAATCCGAGTACGTGTAATAGCGCCGATTTCCAAAAATACGGCCTATTACGAATCGGTTTGGCAGGTTTGAAATTATGTTATGAACTTTGTATTTGAAATAAAAATTGGACAAATTTGGTGAAGCAAAAATTAATGAAGGCATCTCTGTAGGCCCCTGTATATGAGAAGAAATACAAGTGAGAGCAATAACGAGAAGAATATGGCAGCTCTGATGACTTACATGATACCAAAGATTGATTTGGATTATTTGAAAAATACATGGTGAAAGAAGTCTGACCACTCGAACGTTCTTATGAATCAGTTGCTGAATGCTGATAGAAATTTGATCTGTAATATGGCTATCTAAATTCAATTCTTCCATTTACATTCGCATTTTTTCTGGAAAACCTCTCAGACGGTAGTAATGAGCATTTCGAATCCTTCCACTTAAACATTTCCGGAGTTCAAATATTTCAGAAAATATTCAATAATTTCAAATAAGTTTAGGTCTTTATTTCTTAGTTCCATTGTATAAATATTTAGAATTTGAAATTTTAATTTCCAAATCACGACATAACTTATTGCGATGAAGAAATATACTATTCGTTATTTTTATGTATACATACCACTAAAATACTATAAAGATTAGCCTGAACCTCTTGGGACAACGTTTTTAAATACTGTAGCTTAGTGGAATTTCTTTCCTGTGCCATATGCACCTGTTTAAAATTGATATAACATGATATGGTGCATCATAGTACTGTTTGTATACAGTTGATGGAATAACAATATTACGATTGTATCTCATACGACTTATTTACATATTTTAGGTAGTACTGCATAGACGCAGAGAGGCTGGGTACTCTTCGCCGGAGGGGCTGTTTACCGCAACTTTCCTCCCAAACCCCACTAAACCTCACCTTTCACAGAATGACAATGTACTTTTGGTTCTCTTTAGCCTGAGAGGCTTGTTACCAGATACCTCGTTTACATGCAGTGATCGGACACCATATATATTGAATTAATCAAATCACAGCAAAATCGACCATAGCAAAATATCTCCAAAAACACAATAACAGCATTCACATCAAGATCAACGTCAAGATAAATAATCAAAATATCAAGATCAGCATACGTAAATGCAAAATTAGGAATTTCTTCCATGACAAACGTCCATGCTTGAGCTCCATCCATATTCAATCCTATAACGAATAGTTGTACGCATTCAAGATTAGATAACCAATCATACTGTAACTGAAATAAACTTACTCATCAGCCAAATTGTAGCAAAACTCAAACAAATGAACAACACAGGTAATCACATCATTCTCATTTCTGGTTAACTAATAGCAAACTCATTAAAGTACATTTAGTAAAATTCCTCCATTTCACTCACACATTTGTAAGCGATGGTTATATAGGAGTGTTACCACTCATTATAGGTGTATCCAGGGCATAGTTGGGATTAACGATTAAAATTAATCGTTAAAAATATGGTTAACTATTTAATTTAATCTTTAATTTTTAGAAGAGTTAACTTTTAACTTTTAGTCGTTAAAATTATGCATCAACTGATGCAAAACTAACTTCAGTTAATTTTTTCGTTAATTTTTGACGAATGTTGACCTGTCCGAATATGGGCACAAAGCTTGCCCAACAGACAAACGGGAAAAGAAAGCGGAATCGAAGAATGCAAGGGTGGTTGTTTAAAAATGCAATGATTTGGCTGAGACTAATACATACAAACAAAAGTGGGGCTTAGGGGAGTGACCGCCAAAGTTTAGGAACACGCCCTCAGACGAGAAAACACGAAACCACGCGAAGACAATGTCCTGGGAGGGCTCGTATTCCTTACTCGGTGGCATCATGTCGTCAATACCACATAGTTGAAGCCGAGAAAGGTGGGTCACTTAAAAACCTATGACGGATAACGAGGGGGAAGGGTTCGTTCAAATCAACGTATCTGTTACAATGCGCCTGTCTACGTATGCCCTACTTGGCAACCTTGTCAATACATCAGCCCCCAGTGAATCGAGTGAAAAGGTGTGCAGGCACACCCCCAGCATCTACTGTAACTAAGTAACTAATATAACTAAGCCGTTTCCACTGAAATTTTACAAAATTGTGAAGGGAAACTTCAATCGCAATGTGGGGATCGATATCAAAAACTAGTCGTAAAGAACTTTCTACCGCACAGAATAATCTTTTGCTGCAAATTACAGACGCACCATGGCTCGTCTGAAAGTCTTACGTTCACGACAACTTAAAATCCCGGAGTCGGAGCTCCACCTCAGAAAAATCGCCGAATCCTTTCAGGAGACACTATAGGAAGCCTGACCAACAACACTCTGGACACTATGGAATTACATCGAAAATCCCCAATTCAAATATTTTTAAACAAATGGATATGGATGGAAGAAACCTCAATGTCAGTTTTCAGTGTTCGCTTTGTTTGTCAAAACAAAAGAAACATCAAGGCCTCTATTACCACAATGACCAATTTGCCAAAGTAACTGAAAAAGTAACTATTAACGTAAAATTTTTTTTTTTTAACTTTAACCAGTTACTTTTTCAAAAAGTAACTTTTAACGTTAACTAGTTACTTTTTACAGAGATTAACTTTAATCAGTTATTTTTTTTATAACTTTCCCAACTATTATCCAGGGTGGGTTTGGGGTTGTAACCCCCCCCAACCCTCCCATTAGTAAAAAAACGTACAAATGATGTGTTTAACACATGGTAATAGTGCAGTTATATCACACACTTTATATGCTAATATTATACTACACTAAAGAGTATAATTTAAATCTCCTTTGTAATTAGACTTCTAAGTATGGTTTTCACCCAAAGTGTGTACCGTAAGCGTGTAGTACATATAAAATTAATTATATCTATTGAAATTAATTTTTTCCCAAGCCCAGTTGCACTACCATTACTCATGAGATTATAATATGAATAACATACACATTATTTTATAATATCCTCGTTTTTCACTAATCGCTCAAGTTATACCAGGTTTTTACATAATATAAAAAAGAACAAAGTTACACTCATAAGGCCTTAACCTCGCAATTTAGTGGCTTCATTAAAAAACAATTTTTAAAAACTTTGATTCAAAAAATGCAATTACTAAGGAAATTTCAAGGCTCAGGACACCTTCAAAACGTCATTTTAAATGTATATTTTTCAAATTTTCCGGACTCCAGTTTACATGGGGGGTATTCCATACCCCCCGGTTGTGAACCCCCCCTTCAGACTCTTCTAGATACGCCTATGCCACTCATGTATAAGCATCTTTTACCTTCGTAATCATAAAATGTTGAAAACATATTAACTAATTCTTTTCGCCATAAAAAGTCGTGGTAATATTTAACCAGTCGCACCTCATAGACACGTATGTCGGGTCACTTAATTTCTAATGTCATTTCGATTAACCCTTCCTCATGTCATTGTCATGGTGGGATTGGGGCTTGCGTGTTCCCGTGACCCTTAGAGCTGCACTGGCGGAAGCAATGGGGTCGTTTACCATGTTTTTTTTTATTCCCGAATCTGATAGAGTTTGTAAAATAAAAAGACCCGTATTTTTCCGTTTTTTGATCCGTCAATTATTTCCCGAGTTATAGGCGTCGAAAAACTGATGTTTTTAACCCTTTCGGAAAAGTGGGCGTGGTGCAACCTCTGACGTATATCGACTTCGTCCAATCACAACTGAGCCCGCGAAGCTACTTTGTCTTATCGCAATGGGGGGGACACAGCTGGCTCTCCCAATGGGAGCGATTACGACAGCATCTGTGCGAGCAGACCTTCCGAGAATCCCCTCCACTCCCTTCCCCTCCCCTAAAAGCAGTCAAGGACGGGAGGAATATGACGTCAATGTTATCACATCAGCATTTTCGGTGGGCGTCACCTTTTGCTTATATAAATTTTTGATTTAGGAGTGAATGGTTGCGGTTAGAAGATTAATTTTTTCGCTAAAATTATTTTTTCGTTTCCATCTAACGATTTCGTGCACAAAATTGCGATTTCGGTTCCGAGTAAACGCCCCCATTAATGCTGGTCCAGGTAGGGTCACCTACATAGAACGAAGGGCAGGAGTCTGACGAAAGGCAGGAGTCTGACGAAAGGCAGGAGTCTGACGAAAGGCAGGAGTCTGACGAAAGGCAGGAGTCTGACGAAAGGCACTCCACGTATTGTACTCGCAGCGTCTGTTCCTCAGTGAGGCGGCTATGAGAAGGCATCTGATCCCAGTGGGGCGGCCTTTCAAGTGATGGTCTCATGTTAATGACACTATTGAGGCAGGAAGAGGGACTCACCTCAATTAAACTCTCCCAGAACACAATGGACTTGAATTAATAGAGAATCGAATCCTGGCAACTACGGTGTCGGGGTGGAAATGAGTGGGGCGGGTGTTGTGCTCGGCAGCAGGGGAGGTAAGGACTTCGCGGTCGTCATCTCATGAAATCCTTCCACGGAAAGTAAGACAGCAGCAACGGCAAAAAGAAACCAGAGAAGAGAGCAACAATGCTAAGAATCGGGCTGTGAAACCTTAGGACAATGTTAAGGACGATGTTTCAGGGAAACTAGAAAACATCAAGCGTGAAATGGAGAGGGGAAATATCGATTTGTTGGATTAAGCGAAGAAAGATATATAGACAAGTGGGACTTCTGGAGTGAAAGTTACAGGCCTATATACAGCGGAGGGGAAGGGAGCAGGCGGGTGAGTAGCAGTTGTATTGGATGCTGCATTAAGGAAAAAAAGTAATGTATGTTGAACAGGTGAGCGATAGAATATTGGTTATCAAAATCAAAGCGATGCAGACGAATATAGTCGTAGTAGAGATTTACATGTCTGCAGGGGGACATAAATAGGAGGAAGTAGACGCAGTTTATGACCAGTTGGAAGAAGTAAAGGGCAAAGAACCTGATAGTTATGGGAGACTGGAACGCTTTAGTAGGGGAAGGAAAAGACGGGAGTGAAGTAGGGGAGTATGGGCTGAGTGTAACGACCGCGGCGAGAAAGCAGTGGAGTACTGCAGGAGGAATAATTAGTTATTACAAATCACAACTTTGGTGAACACGAGCAACTTTAATCCGAATATTCATGATTCATTTAATAGTTCGCGGCTTTGAAAGGTATCGACTATACCAACTATACCAACCATACCAACGATACCAACCGATATAATCGCAATGCTAATCGATTTCTACATTCAAATCATTCAAATTGGCAGTTGTGATGTGTGTTGTTATTATGTTCATGGTTGTGAATAATATGATCGAGTAAAGTCAACTCGGAGGCAAGCAATTGGGATGAAATTGATCTCGAAGCATAATGTTTTCATGAAGTTTGTCACCATAGAAGCTTACTTTAAAATTGGAATTTACGATTAACGTACGGTTTGGGATCTTGGTACGGTGAGTAAATTTTTGTCTTTACAAAGCGAGACTGCTGAAGAAAGTTCACGAATTTTTTTTTGATCTTCCTTCCATATAGTCTTGATTGAATTCTTAAAATAAGAAGTGACAGTATTTATTTATGTTTCCAGGCACTTTATATGATTAACGTTTTGGGACATTAGGAATGAGCTAATGAAGATTCAGATCACCAACTTTGTGATGAATGTGAAACTGTTTTGGGTATTTGTGCCTTCCTCAGTGCAGTGATGACTTTCGGTGAGATTTCAAAGAACTCCTTTTTCAAAAAATCTACTTTATATTTGAGTGGACCATTGTTCCTTTCAAAGACTTGTTTACTTAATAACCAGATAAACCTTTTAAAATTTAGTGCTATGCAAGTAAGCAAGATCGATTGCAGCTGTTGATTCCCATGCCATGTGGTGTGACTTTGGCTTATGTCGCGTTGGATTATACCTACCTGAAATGTGGAATCGTATTTCAAATGTGTCCAACATAGGCTAGTGAATGCAATAATTGAAATTTGAAGTAGTGCCAATAAATATAAAGCTGTTTTTGTTTAAAATCGTACATGGTGCTTTCGAGTTGTTGCTGAAATTTATATTATGACGATTGGTTGTAGCCTTCACGTTGTGGAAGTCCATTCCGTCATCTGTTCTATACTATCTGAGGTCGTGCTAAAATATCATTATTCTTTTAAATATCAGTATTCTTTACTCTTTCATGCTAATAGGTATATGGTTGTATAATTGTTGGCGAATGGTTGGGTAACCGTTGGGCCATAACAATTGGATCCTGCGGAGATGAATAACAGTTGACCAACCGTTGCACGTAACCGTTCCCCAACTTTGGCCCAACTGTTGGTGCTACATGGTATTGGTGCAAGTCTATTCAAGTTGCAAATTCATAATGGTTGAATTTAGCTAACTGCTCTTTATAACACTCATATGATGCCTAGTGATGCCACTTCAGGGGTTCATTTCTTCAACTTATCAGCTTTCAGTGACAATTTGTATTCCCATTTTAAGGCATGTATAGTCATAAGTAATTATGTGGAATGTGTAGTTTTTCAATCTTGGTGATGGAGTGCATATTCTTCGAATCTCTTTGACTGAAATTGTTTTTAGTATTAATTTATGTACCCATTCCCTAGGTTATATGCCCTAAATTTAGTTTACCTTGAAATTACTTTTTGACTGAATATATGTATATACATGTATTTCTTTTGGTCTTCTACATCTGCTATAGATTTACTTTGTTATTTACTTTCTAATTTGATTTAACCCTAGTCAACCTTTCAAGCACAAGGCCAAAATTATTCAAACACCAATCCTCTGAAATTGTCATTTCACCATTTTATGTTGTCCCAATGCTGGACTGACGTCGGCAACCAATGCTGGACTGACATTAGAAGCCAGTGTTGTTTTACCACTGGCAAATTTTAGCATTCCAACATTGGGCCAGTATCGGTAGCCGGTATTTTGGCCATTGTCAACAGCCCACATTGGGCCTGTGTCAGCAGCCAACATCAAGCCGACACATAGCCGACATCAAGCCAACACATAACCGACATCAGCAAGTGTTGGCCAAACATCACCCCGGCACTGGGCCGACATGACCCTGACATGGCCGACTTCATCTGGCACTAGCGGACATCATGCCAATGCTGGGCCAACATTGGCAGCCAATGTCGGTTTTCCACCGGCAAATGTTATCATTCTCACAACACTGAACCAATGTCAGCAGCCAGCATTGGGCCGATGCACAAGCAACTTTGGCCAGTGTTGGCCCGACATTGGGCCAGCATCAAAATGCTGCTCGAGGGTGGAGCAATTTAGGTAGTGTGTTGGAGGAAAAAGGGTATAGCAGCATTGAAGTGAGGAGAATTCTATTGACATAAGAAGCTTTTACTCATAGGCATGAATTAATGACGGGGCCTTGAGTAGGGATGTAAAGAAAAGACTAGTGAAAAGTCTAATATGGAGCGTGGCGCTCTTTGGTGCTGAAACCTGGGATTTGTGGAAATATGAAAATAGACTTATGGATTTTGAGATCTGGATATGAAATGGATTGAGAAAGTAAAGTGGGTCTAAAGGAGGATGAACGATGAAGTGCTAGAATTGGTAGGAGAGGAAAGAAATTTGATAGTGGAAAATAGGAGATGTCAGGAAGTGTGGATGGAGAAGTAATTTAGGGCGATGGTGTTATGAAAGACATGGTTGAGGGAAGATTAATCTTGTGGGAAGAGTGAGGAGAAGAAACGGTAGTTTGGATAGAATGATGGGAGGTAGGAGGTATAAAGGGCTGAAGGGGGTCATTGTGTGAAATTAAGGGCATGGGAGAATGAAATGTCCATTTAGACCTACCTTCACCGCTAGAAAAGTAATAATTATAATATCGATTAAAATGTCAATTATTAGAAATATTTATAATTTCTGTGCGCAGAGCCTAGCCTTGATGTATCTATTGGGAATTTTCACGCCTTATTTTGTTATTTATATATGTATCATTTTGTACTTAGATGCGCTTTAGTGACTTAACATGCTTTTCACCTCATTTAACCAGATATAGGGCAAGAATCTTTTGTTATGCAATGTTCCGCATGGTGGTACATGGCATAACATGTACCGCCATAAGTGGTTTACTTTTTTTAAATTTTTATTTGGCGAAAACAATGGGTGTTGAGCTGCGGATTTTAGGGATAAGATTCAGAGGCAGGGCAAAGGATTACTTTTTTGTGTGATTTTTGCCATTCTCTATAGTATGAATACTTACCACTGGAAGCACTGCTCTGAGAATTTTTATCCATACTCTAATAGTACTTTTAGGCCTGATTTTATAGTGACTAATTTATTTTGGAGTTTGAAAACGACTGCAGTTGTGTTTTTTTGGTAATATTGCTCAAATGAATTAGTTGCTTATTTTGTAACAATAGATTGGCTCACCTATAGGTTTTGATAACTGCTGAAGAACCATACTGTCTAATTAAACTAATGTTTAATCTATATGGGTATGGAAGGGTCTTGATTATCTGGGTCAAATTTGTGGTATTCACGGTCACTTGACGGTATCTACTAGATACTATCTAGTCACCGTGGTGCTACCTATCATATTCTTGGGTATGATGGGTCCTATAATATATACATAGGTATTATCAGTGATTTAGTACATGCCTACTCTATTCTTTATCCACCGAAGTCCACCAGGACTCCTTTAATCTCCTTGGGTACTACCTACTAGGAGCAGGGGTTGGCATCGATGGCACCTTAAGATACTCATAGTTATTATTATGGAAATACAGGCAAATTTCGTTTAACCATGAAATTTGCCTGCGCATAGCTGTACAAAATGTTTCAAATATTTCTAAATTCTAGCAACAAAGTGCTACTCCATGTTTAAGAATGATTTAAAAAATGCTTACAACATGACCATAAGCAATGTCGAAATAAAAAAACACCTTTGATTTTCTTTAAAAAATTTAATTATTTCACAGGCATATGATTACAAGGGTCATAACTTGGACAGAAAAATTAATGCTTCTGAGTTGTTGAAAATGATCAAATTTCACAGTTTACTAACAATTATATCAAAAAGGTTCTGCAGAATTTATTTTAGTCATTGTAATGGATGAATTGAGGTTATATCTTTAGTGCTTTTTGGGTAAATAGTTGGTGCCCAAGTTTGTTTAGTAATTTTATTCCATTGCAAAACTTACCAGTTTCATAACTGTGGTTTGTCTTCAGGTAATTTTAACAAAGACGGCTTCTTATACCTATATTATGCTCATGGGGGTAAAGGCATAGTGGACAAGTATGACACAGAAAATCCTACCAGAGCAGGGAATCAAACCCAAGTCCTGGGTATCACAGGCTAGTACTCTTAAATATCTACCACACCAATTCCTTCCCTGATTTTACTTGCGAATAAGCTTTTGGATATGTGGTCAATCCCTTTAATCTGCTCCTACTTACACAGATTCATTAATTAACCGGTGCCAGTACATCCTGCGAGGTGTCTTTTCCAAGTCCTCAAAAAGCCATAATCGTCCAAATATTATTCTAAAATGTTTTCCAATCATTGTCCTTGTAAGTCTAATGGCATATTATCAGTGGCATAACTTGACCTTTGAAGGCCCTGGGGCGAAATTTTGAGTGGGGGCCCTTCGACACGTATGTAACTTGAACTAAATATTTACAACCAAAAGTATTGCAAATTTAACATAAAAGCAGACATAGGGTAGACTGGGGCTATTTCGATCATTTTAACATCATTGCATCATAGCCAGAGTTTGAACTATTTGGAGAACAATTGGTTTGCACCTTCTTCTAGTTTAGCCAATGCTCAAAAGAGTGCGACGAGAAAAATTTGTAAAGTTAATGAACCTTGGGATCTAGAGTAGTTTAACTGATGTCATAAAAAATATCGAAATGCCAAAAATAACGGGGCTATTCTGATCACTCAAGGAGCTATTCTGATCATTTTAGTTTTTACATATATAGCCATATTAAATATAATATAAGAGGCGAAGATAGAAGAAGCAAAAACCAATGCCAAATTGGAAAACTAAAACTTGAAGAGGTTAAAGAGTTCTGTTATCTAGGAAGCCGAGTAACCAACGATGGACGAAGCAAGAAAGAAATAGTGAGTAGAATAGCCCAGGCAAAGAAGGCATTCTTTCAAAAGAAGAATCTACTTACAGCAGGAAATACAAGCATAGAAGTAAGGAAACAGTTCACCAGAACATACATCTGGAGCATGTTTCTTTACGGCAGTGAATCATGGACGATGACAGCAGCAGAGAAGAAAAGGGTGGAAGCATTTGAAATGTGGTGCTACAGAAGAATGCTGAAGATTAAATGGATCGACCGAGTAAGTAACGAGGAAGTGCTAAGAAGAGTAGGAGAAAAGAGAAGTCTGCTGACAACTCTAAAAAGAAGAAGGGAAAACTTAATTGGCCATATCTTAAGACACGATGGCCTGATGAAGACTATCATTGAGGGAAAAGTGAATGGGAAGATTGGAAAAGGCAGGCCTCGTATGAGATACATGGAACAGGTTGTGAAGGATGTAAAAGAGAAGAATTACGTCACAATGAAAAGGTTGGCCGATAGAAGAATCGAGTGGAAAGCTGCGTCAAACCAATCCTAGAGTTGTTGACCAATGATGATGATGAATATAATATATTTATTATTCGGTTTAAGGTGAAAACAATTGAGAGTAAATTAACACAAAATGGCATTGACTACGTGTAATGTTTCAAGTTCAAGTATCAAAATACATTTACCATATGGGCACCGGGTGGTGCTGCTGAAAATGTTGCAGCCACGTCAAGGAAAGTTCTTCGTTTGTGTAGCCAGTCTCCATCATTATGTCAATCGTACATTGTGGCATGCTCTCTGCATGCTCGGATCTGTATCGAACACATTTGATGATCACCATCGGAGGAATATAAGCCCCACTGGCACTGCAACAAGCGACCTCAGTAACATTTTCCCTTCTCTCTACACTAGTTAATGCTACTAACTCCTTTGTACATTTCTCACTGACAGGTTTTTGACGGCTTTGAGGAGGAATCCCATTTCATCCATGTTAAAAACAATGCTTGGTTGGCATATCATCTCATTGTCATTTTCTTGTGGAAATATTTTCCTCATTCATTGCCCTTACTTTTCTTTATTCTTCCCTAAAGTGTTGATAGGTTACACTGTGCATCTATGAAGTCCCTGTGGAGCTATGCACTGATGAGCTATGCACTATGAACCCTTCACTGATGCTAGTTGTGACCTTTTCCATACTTCTTCCTTACATTTGCTATATGTATCCTTCTTCTGTAGTTCTGAACCATTTGCCAAATAGAATGAACCCCACATAGATCAGGAATTAGGCTATAGTAATTAAATGTTTTGGAATAATGACCCGAACTATGATCGAAATAGCCCCTCAAGAGATAAGAAAAGCCCCGCAAAAAGTGATCAAAATAGCCCCAAGAGTCATTTATTTATTGTTTAATTTATTAATCAGAAGTAGATTGTAGTAGGAACTTAAGTTTATCCCAGGTCATGTTAGATACACTCAGGATACGTTAAAGAAATATAAGTATGCTCTAAGTTGAGGAAGCCACACCTTATTTCAGTAGGGCAGAAAGTTATGTACACATCCAAGAATTGATTTGTGTGACTACCTTAACTGTTTCAGAGGAATGCCCCACTATTAATACCGCTGATATCTGCTCCACGATTCGGCTACCACTCACTAAGGAATCACTCTTACGACTAACGTTGATTGAAACACTTGCACCAGTACTGGATTTATACAGCAAGAGTTTTTCTTAATTTGATCGAAATAGCCTCGTGATCAAAATAGCTCTTGTCTACCCTATATTATTAAGATTACTTGTATACAGTCGTAAAAGGAACAGAGTATTTATATGATTTTTGGGGGCCCTCAAAACTCAGACTTTAATGCATCACATTATTTAACCATGCCTAGTTATGCCTCTGCATCTTATCTCTGCATTGTTTCTCGGGTTTTCCTCCGCGTCAGTTGGCTTGTTGATAACAGTTTCGTTGGCTCTCCTGCCAGCATCTTCAGGTCAAAGGTGTCGGTGTGTGGTTTCTGCCTTGCTTATACCGTAGGCTGGCTGGTCACTAGATACATTTGTGTGACCAAGATAAGGAACTGTTTACCCAGGCCCGAAGACACCATTCCGCAAGACCTATACGAAGGAGTATACGAGGTGCCTTGCTCCTGTGGAAAATCCTACATTGGAGAAACCTGCCGCTCAATGAATGTACAGATAAAAGAACACCAGAGGGCGATGAAAAATAAGCAATTTTGACTTTCCACCATCGCCAAACACACGTGGTCAGAACCTGGCCACGACATTAAATTTGAGGAGACAAAACTTTTAACAAAGGAGTGTGAATACTTCCCTCGGAAAATCAGGGAAGCCATAGAATTCAAAAAAACACCATTGAATTTCAACAGAGAGGACGGATACCTCCTTCACAGCACCTGGAAGGGACTCATCTAAGAGACAGCCAATCAGAGAGCAGCACCCAGCCAGCCTATGGTATATAAGCGAGGCAGAAACCACACGCCGACACCTTTGACCTGAAGATGCTGGCAGGAGAGCCAGTGAAAATGTTGTCAACAAGCCAACTGATGAGGAGGAAAACCCGAGAAAAAATGCAGAGATCAAACCATCACCGCGGAAACCTTTGTTCTAACTGCATCTTAAGTTGTTTTATCCTTCTTACAATGGTCATCACTCAGAACCTCATTACCTCTCTTAACCATTCTTCTATTTATATTTCTATGTACAGACTCGCAGCTGAGCTTAAAGCCACCGAGTGCGTCCACCGGGTTGCGGATGGTGGGTCGACCTCTAGATATAGATGTTAGCTGTGAGATAAGCGAGTTTACTCGTCGAATAAGCAGTCGTGGACAAAAAGCGACAGCATTCCGAGGGGGTAATGGTCTATCCCTGGGTAAGATAGGCCTCTAAATAATACAGAATCTGTGAAGATGCCGTGACTTGGCGACGGGAGGCTGCCAATAATTACGCTTATCATCACCCGGAGGAGAGGGCTGCAGCTCTTCTTCACATGAGTGAAGGTGGAGACCACAGTGGTCGGTACAGCGACACTCATTTCACTATAGGCGTGGTAACATTTACTTTAACGGCTGTAGTACTGCGATGTGGAAGGCAAGGGGAAACCACCACATTAATATCCCGAGGAGTCGCAGCTACTCCACTCTTTTCTTTCTTATCAAGATGTGATGGAACCCTCTCGAGTAAAATATTCCGGAGGTAAAATAGTCCCCCATTCGGATCTCCGGGCGGGGACTACCCGAGAGAGTACATCAGTCAAAGGTGATACACTTTTTAGGGTAGTAACATGGAACGTGAGATCGCTTCGGACCTTTGGAAGTCTGGAGAACCTGAAGGTGGAAATGCGAAGAATGGACCTCGATGTATTAGGAATCAGCGAAATGAAGTGGCCCGAAGAAGGAGACTTTTTGAGTGGAAGCTACAGGATTATACATACAGGATCATTAAATGGTAATGCTGGAGTAGGGATCATACTCAGAAAGAGTGCCGGAATGCATGTGAAGAGCTTCCTGCAGTACAATGAAAGGATAATAATGGTGAAGATCGAGACCAAACCTGTAGATACGGTGGTGGTGCAGGTTTACATGCCTACGACGGACTATGAAGATGAAGAAGTGGAAGACGTCTACGAAGATATCATGGTTGTTATAAAACAGGTAAGAGGAGAAGAAAACGTAATTATTATAGAAGACTGGAACGCTATCGTCGGCGAAGGTCAAGATGAAAGAATAACTGGAAAATACGGATTGGGAAACCGAAACGAAAGAGGAGAAAGGCTGCTGGAGTTCTGCACTCAACATAAGTTAGTGGTTGCCAACACATTGTTTAAAAATCACATCTGAAGAAGATACGCATGGAAAATGCCAGGAGACAGAAGAAGATGCCAAATAGACTACATTTTAGTGAAGCAGATTTAGAAACAAAGTGAAGGACTGCAAAAGCTATCCTGGGGCAGACATCGACAGTGACCATAATTTAGTGATGCTGAAATGCCATCTAAAATTCAAGAAATTGAAGAAAACAAAGAAGAATATATGGCAAGTAGAAAAACTAAAGGAGGCTCAACATCAGCTGGCATTTCAAAAAGCAGTGGGAAACAACATAGGAGAGGACCTGACTGAGAAACCAGTAGAGGAGCATTGGGAAAACATTAAATGTGGACTACAGGAAGCCGCAAAAGAAGTTCTTGGAAGAAGAAAAGTTGCCAAGAAGAAGCCATGGATCACGGAGGAAGTCTTAGAATTAATTGAAGAAAGAAGAAAGTACAAGAATGCGAAAAATGAAGAAGGGCAGCTCTGTTCCAAAGGAATAAGGAACGAAATAAGTCGCAAAGCAAGGAAAGCTAGAGAGATGTGGTTGAAAAATTTATGCTAAGATGTACAAAGCAACCTTGCACTTGGAAAGGTGGAAGCGGCCTACAGCATAGTGAGAAACCACTTCAAGGAACGGAGCGCAAGATGCAATGCCATGAGGGACAAGAATGGAGAAATTTTGATTGAAAACAAGGACAAAGTGAAGAGATGGAAAGAATATCTGGAAGAGCTATACAATGGAAAAATCTCAGCTCAAAGGCTATTGAAGAGGAAAGCGAAGTGGAAAAAGATGATATGGGGGCATCAATATTAAGATCGGAATTCGACGCAGCAGTAAGGGACCTTCGGATGAATAAGGCCTCAGGTATTGATGATGCCCCTGCAGAACTAATTTAAAATGCAGGAGAGAAGACATTAACTCATCTCTACAAAACCATCTGCGACATGTATTCTACAGGAGAAATTCCAAGGGACTTAGAGAAAAACATCATCATTCCTATTCCCAAGAAAAAGAGAGCGGAGAAATGCAAAAATTTTAGGACTATAAGCCTGACGACACATGCATCGAAGATACTGTCCAGGATCATCTACAGAAGAATAGAACGAAAAGCAGAGGAGTTCCTGGATGAAGATCAATTCGGATTCAGGAAAAGTAAGGATACAAGGGAAGCAATATTGGCCCTTAGGCTACTCATAGAGAAGAGAATGGAGGAGAACAAACCGACTTTCATTGCATTTGTGGATTTAGAGAAGGACTTTGACAACGTGGATTGGGATTCAATGCTTCGAATTCTGAAGGGAATTGGAGTGTCCTACAATGACCGAAGAATTATACACAGTCTGTACAAAAACCAAGTTGCTGTGATTAAATCTGGAACCAGCTGTGAAGAGGCAAGAATAAGAAAAGGAGTGAGACAAGGCTGCGAACTGTCTCCCGTAATTTTTAATGTTTACATCGAGAGAGCCATAAATGAAGTCAAGGAGAAGTGTTCTGGAGTGAGCATCCACGGAGAAACAATCAGTATGCTACGATTCGCTGATGACATAGCTCTCATAGCAGAGACAGAGAAGGAGCTGAATAAGATGCTAACAACCATGGAAAGGACTATGGCCAGATATCAGCTGAAGATAAATAAGAAGAAGACTAAGATATTGGTGTGCAGCAAGAAAGAAGAGGCGAAAACCAATGTCAAACTAGGAAAACAAAAACTTGAAGAGGTTAAAGAGTTCTGTTACCTAGGAAGCCAAGTAACCAACAATGGACGAAGCAAGAAAGAAATAGTGAGTAGAATAGCCCAGGCAAAGAGGGCATTCTTTCAAAAGAAGAATCTACTTACAGCAGGAAATACAAGTATAGAAGTAAGGAAACAGTTCATCAGAACATACATCTGGAGCATTTTTCTTTACGGCAGTGAATCATGGACGATGACAGCAGCGGAGAAGAAAAGGGTAGAAGCATTTGAAATGTGGTGCTACAGGAGAATGCTGAAGATTAAATGGATCGACCGAGTAAGTAATGAGGAAGTGCTAAGAAGAGTAGGAGAAAAGAGAAGTCTGCTGACAACTCTAAAAAGAAGAAGGGAAAACTTAATCGGCCATATCTTGAGACACGATGGCCTGATGAAGACTATCGTTGAGGGAAAAGTGAACGGGAAGATTGGAAAAGGCAGGCCTCGCATGAGATACATAGAGCAGGTTGTGAAGAATGTAAAAGAGAATAATTACGTCACAATGAAAAGGTTGGCCGATAGAAGAATTGAGTGGAAAGCTGTGTCAAACCAATCCTCGGAATGTTGACCAATGATGATGATGATGATGATGTACAGCCTTTCTGGCATTTAGAATAATGTAATAGTACTATTTTCCTCACTAGCCTCTGTTTTTCTACCTATTGAAATGGCTAATAATATTACTCTTATGGCATCTTTATTGCCTAATTGCTGCTTTAACATTGATTCCGAGAATCTCTATTCTATCAGTTGTTTTTAAGACAACAGCTTCACTCCTAATCCTGGGTGAATCTTAAGGTTAAAAGTTTCAAATTGATTTGGGATACCTGTTTCTTATTTTTTCCTATTTGTTCATGAATTCTGAGTGGATATTATCTATTCCAGCAGCCTTTCTTTCCTTCATTTCATGCAGTGCTTTTTCTGGCACACAGAATAATATTCCAACACCCTGGCTGTAGAGGAGCCTGGCTGTAGGCCACCTTCCATGACTAATTGATGCTCCATAATAATGTGCACATATCCATATCATCATTATCATATGGTTGTACCACCCCTCCAGCTTGCATGTATCTCCATGGTTTCATTTCTTAAGTTGCTTTTACAGCTTTGAGTTATCTGATTACGTATTCAATTTTGTATAAGAGGTACTTCCTTCTCCATCTTTGCATAACCTTTTCCATCCAGTTACGTTACTCTTCCCATCATATTGTGTTTGTTTCTCAATAAAGTTCACTTTTTAAACTAATTTATGTAAGTTCTCAACAAGTTTTGCAGCTTGTATTGTAAATTCTTCTCTCTGATTTGGAATTTATATTTTTTCTATTTTTATCTCTCATCCATATTACTAATCATTTTTTCAGCTATCCAAAACTCCTTGACCTCTCTTGACTTTCCAGTCAGCTTTTACTGCAGCTCTATAATTAGAGAAGGACCAATGAGATTTGAATGTATAGAGCATAGTCTTAGAAAATCTCAGATTTCTTCAAGTGTCAGTTGCGCTCATTTTGTGCTCCTGTTTGCTGTATTGCCAAAGTTATCGCTGCCTTTTACTTCCATACTTCTCTTAAGGCAGCATGTTAGTTACATTTTTAACCTCTACATGAACCCCTCTTCAACTTAGGAACCTTCCCTCCTGCAACAAATGAAAATGCTCGCATCCAATTCAAAAGTGACCGAAGTTCATTTGCAAAGATATTTGAATTTTTGCATAAGTTTTGTTCCGAGTCTAAATGTGCTCCTTGTTTAGCAGTGTGGAATGATGATGCTGTTTCATAATCATGTCCAGCCTTGCATAATCTAATTAATTCCTCCCTATGTTGCCAATTGTATTTGTCATATGTATCTGCATCCTTGGAATTTTAATCCTATTTTTCTTATCACTCTCCCATTCTCCTGCAATGCTCAACTTTTCCTTCTTTTATTTTCTTGCTCAAAGCCATTACCCTGGGTTTCAAATCCATCCATAACATTAATAACCATTGATCCTTAATCTGTAATTATAATTACATCTCATCCATACCTGATTCTCTATTATTTATTTAAGTTGTGGTAACATATCATTAACTCGTAAAATGGGACAGCCATTTGCATATCATACACTACACCCTACTAGATTCCTAACACCTGACTTGACCTCATCTGGTCTGATCCCATCACCCACCTATTCACTGTCTCTTTCTTCATTTCATTTCCCTTTCTAAAGACCATGCTGTATCTATTTCCCTCCACTACTACTTGATAATCATCACTACAGTTAATGCTACTGTCCTTTGATCTGTGCTTGTATTATCCTGATACACCCGTATCTCTTTTATTTATTTTATGTGTAATTCATTATAATATCCAGCCCTCCATATGTTCCTGATACTCCAAGAGTTTAATTTGACTATTTCTGTCCTCTTATTAGTGGGTTTATCTGCTGTTCTTATCAGTGCTTCGGCAAAAGGATATTGCATGGTGACAACCACAGTTTCCACCTTTCTGGCCACTGAGCCCGATGCCTGACTCATTTGATTGTAGCTTGGTTTTTTTTAGTTGAGAGGTTATATACATATCATCAGATTTCAATGCCATTATATGAATTGCCGCCAAAAATCATTCCAGAGAAGGCCAAATTTATTTGTGTATTATAGCTAGAATGGGGACGAGTAGGTATGAAGTAGAATATGGTTTAGAAAAAAGTAAGAAGGGAGTGGAAACAAATCATTAATTCCATGAGCTTGAGGGAAATATTTGTTTTATCATACCAAATATGAGATGAGATGTGAAGTAAAGCTTGAGATGAAATTTAAATTGTAGATCAAGGTGCAAAATAAAAAAAAGGGGCAATAACATTTCTGGACCTTATCCATTGATATTATAACCTCAATGAAATTATTATATTCTTGTAAACACAATTTTAGTATGTGAAAACAAGTCTGGCTGTAGGTTCTCCTTCATCTCCAACATTAGCAGACATTTTTATGGATAGCATATTAACAATATTCCATATATTTGGAGTTCATTGTCTTATTTTTGAGGGGTTTTAGCCTTCAACAAGTTAGCAAAATCCCTGAATGCTATGCTAATGTCACCATAGAAGTACATCAGTAATATTTCTCCAGCTGATTGTCATGTATGACACTTTGAGTATATCAGTAGATTGAGAAAATTTTTACATTATTGTAATAACGCGATAAATGAGACACGATGGCCTGATGAAGACAATCATCGAAGGAAAAGTGAATGGGAAGAATGGAAAAGGCAGGCCTTGTATGAGTTACATAGAACAGGTCGTAAAGAACGTGAAAGAGAGAAACTACGTTAATATGAAGAGGTTGGCCGTTAGAAGAATCGAGTGGAGGGTTGCGTGTAACCAATCCTAGGATTGTTGAACCTTGATGATGATGATGTAATAATGGCTGCAAATGAGTTCAGTTTTTAGGAAATTTTACAGATTCCACTCATTTTTCTCAGTTGACACTTTTTTAAGGTGACCTAACTATGGACTATGGAATTTTTTTTGTGCTTGTCATTATCCTCAATAAGTATCCTATCAGCATGAGTTTATCCGTAGATCGTTCCTGCTTTCAGTAATCCTTATTTTGGAGTTGTCTCTGACATTTTCTTACAATCCTCTTAAATTCTAAACATTTTCAGCTTATCTTCAAGCTATGTATTTAATGCCTGATTGCTTCCAATGCTTATTACTACATACTTATTAGCAGTTGATGGTGGTTATAATATGCATATGTGCTTTTGTTTCACTTTTTGTTGTGGGAGAGAATGGTGGAGACATTTTTCTTGTTATTAGGGGAAGGTTGGGTTGTTGTTGTTGATGAGATTGTTGTCAAGAGAAGTGTTGGTTTGTGGTTAAGAAATAAAGTTGTGCTGAGGTTTCTTTTTATTCCTACAGAGGGCTTTCCTTTCCTCCCCTGCCAAATTCAATTCCATTTCCTTCAGTTTCTTTTCTATCCATTATACTCTCCCCATTATTCTCTGCTCCCATATCTCTATATGCTCCAATTTTCTCTCATCCTCTTCCTGTGACGACAAGTTGCTGAGCACAATACACAGCAGCATCATATTTTTCATCAGTCAATAATCCCAAAGCCCATTTGACATTTATTTGCCAATAAATTTGCACCATACCAGGTGAATTATTCGGCAATATGTTTGGTTTGACAGGTACCAATATTGGGATCAATATTGGTTATAACTAGGGATGGGTCGGTTCCACATTTTTTCGGTTCCGGTTCCGGTTCGGTTCTTAACTTCGGTTCTCGGTTCCGATTCTCGGTTCCGGTTCTTAATTTACCACTTACTTTGCATTGCTCAATGGTAAGATAAGGTAATCAATAATCATTTTCAGAGACGGAATTAGAATAATTCGCGACTTTGAAGCATCTAAGTACATATTTCACCAGGTTTTAATGTGAAGCCTCCACTTTCAGAGTGTGATTAGGTTTCAAACTGGTTTTCGCGCCAATTATTTCGGTACCGATTATTTTTGGCCTCGGTTCCGGTTCCGATTCTAAGCTCAAGAACCGGTAGAACCGAGAACCGAAGAACCGAACCGACCCATCCCTAGTTATAACAATACTCGTATATCCCACATGAGCACACCACATTATATTTAAGAAGAACATCACAAGGTGCATGCTTATTCATAAAGCTTATGGGTAAGTGCTCTGGTTTTTTTATTGAATGAGAAATAGAACATGGTGATGAAAGTATTTCTTTATTATTTATAAGTATATATTGGAAGTGTTTGTAAAAGAAATTTGAAGTGTAAAACTGCCTAGAAATTAATGCGAAGAAGCAGCATTAATATGTGTTGTTGTTTTGGTCACTAGGATACACCAAAGCTTATCTCTTGATTGGAGATAGGCCAGCAGAAAGTATAAATTGCTCTACAATGCAATATTGGGTCAGATATTGTTGATGAGATTGTGGGTTTGGGTGGAAAATTGATGTAGGTCAAGCGGACTTTAATCCAATTTCCAATGGATTGCCCAATAAAATGGATTGTGTTAAACGAACTTAAGATTGATTTGACTCAGCTCTCCACTTAATGCTCCTATCAGCTAGTCTCTTCACATTAACATTGTTCCCACCTACATTCTCCACAACTTGTTCCAAATATCTAATGGGAGGCCTTAAGTTTTACTCTCTTTCCATTCACTTTTCCATCAATCATTGCCTTTATCAGGCCATCATGTCTGGCCATGATATGTCCAATTATACATATGTATTATGCATGTATATCTGGATGTCCAATATACATACAGATATACATGCCATGGATATGTCCAATTAAGTTGTCCCACCTTCTTTTCAGATTTATCAGTAGACTTCTCTTTTCTTCCACTCTACTAAGTCTCTCTGCATATAGTATTCAAGAAATCTTTTCTTTCTGTCTCTATTTAGTGTTCACTTCTGTAATTCCTTCTCATTATTAGAGATTCCTCTGCCACTAAAATTTGTCGCATGACAAGGTAACAGCTCATTTTCATTTCAAATGTTCCAATAATAGTGATTTTAGCTCAGAGACTTATCTCAGGATGTTTGTACCACTCCTTTGGATTTCCAACACTACAGTAATCCTAACTGAATTGCCATTCTAGTCGGAGTTCATCACTTTCTGTGGTAACTCAAATTTTTCTCCATCTTTTCATTTCAGGATTTTATATAATGAGGTAGTAATCATGATAATCAATTCATAAATAGATTTTTCAATTAACAATCCTGCACTACCATATCGGTCTACTAACATATGTTATGCTAGGTATCATATCAGCATATGTACCAGAGATGTAGGTACCAGAATATTTCAGGTATAGTTTAGTCTGTTTAGCCTACTCTTCACGGACAAAGTAGGTACATGGGTGGGTGTAACGTCCCACCTGGTGAATAGAATACTGAGCATGAAGTAATCTCTATGATGCATTCAATCTGGAGCCACTATTCGGCTGAAATGAGCAGTTTTTACACTGATCATAACCCTGAAACCTCCAAAAACTACAAAATAATTCTTTTTGCACCTAAAGCAACATTTAGACTTTCAAAAATCAATGCTTTTATAATTTTTAATCTCGGTTCCATGTGGACTTCTTTTTTTTTAACAGAAAAACCAATTTTTTCCAAATTTCTCAAATTCAATTGATCTTTTGTCGGCGAGCAATGTTCACATTCCAAGTTTCTTGATATCTCCGTACACAAGGTACCATTGAAGGTAATGGTGAAAAAAATGGTCCGTTTTTGAAATTCTTTCATGGTGGAATTTAGCCTAGACTTGTGAAAAAATGGAATTTGGAATTTATATTTACAGTGACTAAAAGCTCTTGTTCTTGCAGAATGTTCATTTAAATTTACTTCATTATCTTTCTAATGGCTTCTTTAACATGTGTACATCATGCTGCAGCTTGTAGTAAAATAGTCAAAAAAGGCGTTTTTAAGCCTTGCACGAAAAGCATGTCTGCATATCTTTCAGGGGCAAAATTTTCCCTACGAAAACAGGGAATGGATTTTGACTCATGCAGGTTGACACTATCTATGGACCAGTTTTCGCTGGAATCGGTGATGGTGAAGAAAGGCCCATTTGTTAATTTAAAATGGAATGTCATATTTAAATGTTACCACATTTCCGAATTTGTTTGGACAGGGTTAGTGCGGTAACTATAGAACTTTCTTCTCACCCGAATGGCCTGGGTTTTAACTATACCTATTCCAATGCCCGAGATGAAACCATATCAATATTTATGTCGAGGACTAATGGTGGGAAGCACTCCTACCCATCTATCACAAGAGAAATTGATGGAATGCATACATATTTTTATGTGAACCTTGAATTGCGAGGGAAACATTTATTAATTAAATAAGTTTGGCAATTTTCCACAAAGAAATCTTTACTTCGACCGGTTTCGATGTGATACATCATCATCAGGTGCACAAATCTCAACAAAGTCCAGTATATATACAAATGAGGGGAGGGACCGGGGGGAAAAAGGAGTGAGGAAAGAGGAGGGGAAGGGGGGCCTAAACCAAGGGTGACAACGGAAACTCCTCTACCCCTTTTTCCGTTGTCACCCTTGGTTTAGACCCCCCTTCGCCTCCTCTTTCCTCACTCCTTTTTCCCCCCGGTCCCTCCCCTCATTTGTATATATACTGGACTTTGTTGAGATTTGTGCACCTGATGATGATGTGTCACATCGAAACCGGTCGAAGTAAAGATTTCTTTGTGAAAAATTGCCAAACTTATTTAATTATGTTATTCCACCATATAACGCCTGAAACGACTCTTTTTATTGGAAACATTTATGTTGCATCAATTTTCATAATCTAATTATCGGAGAAAGAAACTCCTCGGTAATCGAATCGCCTTTTGAAAAAATAAGTACAAAATTACTCTCTCGTATGTCAACAAAAGCAGTAAAAGAGTTGACGTTGATGGTGTTTACCATCCTCAGGAGCTATATGATACCCTAACATAATGATTTCAAATGTATTAATAATAAGCGGCTTAGGAGATCAAAATTATACGAAACTAAATATTTTTCCTTCATAAATTATTATTTATTTGATGGAAGGAAAAAAGTTATCAACTTTGCAGTTTCCACACTGCCGTTTATTAATCACGACCATGGTTTCGTAGCAAGGTTACATCATCACCTGATGTAGCTTTGCTACGAAACCATTAAGTCATGATCTAAGATCGTGGTCGTGATTAATAAACGTCAGTGTGGAAACTGCAAAGTTAATAACTTTTTTCCTACTGTGATTAACTTCCACAAAGTTTTGCCTGAGACTGTGTCGTATTTTTATTCGAAGATTACACGAATTGTCGAGATCGGATTTACCATTAAGTAGATATCATTGTAAGCCCCCATTGAAATCCTTACTGGGCTGATTATGGCAAAATTTTAAGCACGGCTACTATTGTCTTTAAGTGTATTTTGACGAAATTTACCTTAGCAGATGAATTGAGGCTATGATGAGGAAAGTGGAAAAGAGATTATGCCAAACATCGCCATTGAATACTGAAGTGGTTGAAGTACTTTGATTTCGAGGAAATTTACGGTTCGATTTGCAGTGTTCGAGGTCAGCCTTTGTAGGACGCGGACTAATTTGAGTTGCAGGAAGTGGAAACATGTTAGACTACGTGATTTATGAAAGAGCTGGCGATCGAGATTTGAGGAAGGCATGTAAAGTGAGTTGTGACAAGAGGGAGAGAACTGTGTGTTGAAAGATTAAGGGATGGAGAAGGTTTGCTAAACGAAGGAAGGGCACTTAAGACTCGAAGTAAAGGAGGTCGGATACTTAGGTTTAATGGCTGTGCTGAGTGATGAGAAAATGTGTGTGGAAATGAAGGCCGCTTTTCCGATGTAGACAAATGGTTCTACTCCAAAACCGTCTAAAACTGTACCTCTAACTGCCTCTCGTCCTAAAAGTATTTGTTTCTAATGTTACTGGTTCAAATGTTTCATAATAAAGATAAGTTGACCTTTATTGTTTTAATTATCAAGTTGGATATTAGTTTTTGTTATATATTCGGAAAACGATAAATTAAATTTTCATGGAAGTCTATGTTTCGGCCTCATTCTGTGACACTTTCCTAGTTGAATGTTTCGCTGGCAAATTGGAAGCGTTCAAAAAATTAATGACAAGATGGTACATACTTGGATGCCACTCTCCTGCGGGATTCAACCAATATTGCTTGGGATGGATATCAGATAGCAGATGAAGCAGATAGACTTACCACCTCTCCAATCCATTACCCAGTGACGTCGGGACATCTAATTATTAATTGTGAAAATATTATATAAATTCAATTGTACCTGAAGCATAACCACCATTTGACTCTATTTCCAGGTGAAGAAAAGTAATCACTGCAACTTTTTTAAGACGACTCTGCATCTTAGTGCGTTACTTTTGCTTAGACATTTTGTTAGAGTGAGCAGTATTTTTTTACCCACGTACAAACATTCAGAGGAGTGGAATTTTCCTGTGATTTTTACACACGCGGTCTCGAGCCCCCTCACACTTTGAATAATCCTAACGCAGCTTTCAAAGGCGGCGGTCACTCTGAGCACTTGGTGGGGGCCGGAGGGTAGTTGTCTAGAGGGTGTGTGTCTAGCGACGTCTTATTGTTAGAGCAGCAGAGGTTCGGTAAGGGAAGACCTCCGGGCTCACCGTACTCTCATTACCCACACAAAATGTAGGTTCAAAACCAGTAGGTTAGAATGTACTATTGGAGACATTGGCATGCTCGCCTACGGGTGACAATAAAGCCAGAATGGGGGTGTTTGGGAAGCCCCTCCTACTCCGTACAAAACTTTGCATTTTATAGGATTACTTATGGAAACTGTATGTGTATTAAAACATAAATAACCATGAAATCATATTCAAATTTCATCGTAGCGGCGTCAGTACACCGTAAGTCTATTCATGCATTTCATTCCCCTGGGTGTTAATGTAACTACTGAAACTGATTGGAATTTAACCTATTTATGCTACATATTTGAAACTTGTTTGCGTGTTTACGCACTTTCCTTTGCTTATTTTACGAATTTTAAACACAAATGCCATTACTCATACGACACAGGTTGTGAAGGATGTAAAAGAGAGGAATTACGTCAATATGAAGAGATTGGCCGATAGAAGAATCGAGTGGAGGGCTGCGTCTAAGCAATCCCAGGATTATTGACCCCTGTTGATGATGATTTCATTATTCATGTTACTCTATTCTAATTTTTACAACGTGAATAACAATTTCATCTGTACGAGTAACGCGATTAGCAAGCCTGTTTGTCCGTACCTATCACGATGGCACTGGCTTCTGAAATCAGCTGTGATGCCTTCTCCAATTGATCCTAACCTCCTTGGTCCAATAGGGTCTTTGCGACTGTCAGAGGATGACGGTAGGGAGAGGGACAAGTGCCCTGAGAATGAGACTGGGTTAATACCCGGTTACGCTCCTCCCAAAAAGTGATACCAGTACCACCCTGTAGTTTCACTTCTCGACGTCCGTCCTTCCCATCTCGCAGGTATGCCCTGGCACGCTCGCTTCCCGCCACTTGGTCCCAGGGGACATACTGCTTGCCGTGCACGACCGCTCCACACGCGGCCTCACCGCCGCCCAGGTGGACGAGATCGTGTCCTCGGCCGGCAACTCCCTCCAGCTGCTCATCCAGGAGGCTGGCGGGGAGGTCAACGTCGGCAGCCAAGCCCCCAGGGCCGGCCTGGAAGCTACGCTGGACATCCCAGGGCCAACCGTCTACGTGACATGTGAGGACGGTACCGGTGGACCCGGCGCGACCATCACTCCAGAGATCCACGTCTCCGCCGGAGCTTGCCCAGACCCTTACGACATGAGCGGCGGGATCAGGGTGTACCCTCAGATGTACACGGCGGTGGAGACGAGGGGCGGCGGGGGTGGGAGGCGGGAACCGCTCAGTCCCTCCGGTTCGGAGGATACGCTCTCCTCCCGGGGTCAGGGTCACTCCTCCAGGGTCCATGTCATCGGATCGCCGTCGCCGCAGGTGGTCTCCTCGCCTCAGCAGCAACACCCACCGTTCGCCATCAAGGTGACCATGACGATGATGCCGGTGGAGTATGAGGAGGTGGTGGAGGAGGATGAGGAAGAGGAGAGGGTGGCTGCGGCGGCTGGAGCTGGAGCAGGGGAGGGGAAGAGGTTGCCCCGGTCCATCTGGAGCTACGACGACATGGAGGCTGCAGCTGCCCAGGAGGCAATGGCACAGGGCCCGCGGCAAGATAGGTGAGTGAAGGCAATTCATTCCTTGATGCGATATCTTTTCTTAAAAATCAGTCCAATTCTGTCATAGTCCCCGGTATAAGATATAGCAATTAGGTAATTGCATCATTAGTTTCATCATAATCATTCACCAATCCTTATAATGATTTGGCGCAGCTCTCAAATCGAGAGCTTTTCATTTTTACGTAATTCTACTCTTTTCACTAAACGCTCTATTTATCTTGCATTTTCCTCTCCTACTCTTCCTGTTCACTTATCCCTCGATTATTGTCTTCATTAGACCGTCATGTCTCATTATGCGGCCGATAAAGTTGACCCGTCCTCTTCTTAAGGTTTTCAGCGGACTTCGCTTTTCTCCCAGTCATCATAGGGCTTCTTCGTTAGTCACTCTGATGACCCATTTTATGTTCATCGTTGTTCTGTCACATCATCAGACAACAGTCTTGAGATCGGTTTGACGCAGCTCCCCACTTGATTCTCCTATCAGCTAACATCTCTATATACATAAAAATATTTCTTCTCTCATACAGCCTTCAGCACTTGTTCTATATACCTCATACGAGCCCTTCCTTTGCCATTATTTCCGTCCATTTGTCTCTCGACCATTATCTTCATCATATTATCATGCCTTAAGATGTGGCCGATTAAGTTGTACCTTTATCTTCTAAAGGCTTTCAGAAGAATTCTCATTCATCCTACCCTTCTTATCACTTCTTCGTTAGTATCTCGGTCTATCCACTGCATCTTCATTATTTTTCCGTAGCATCTCATTTCGAATGCTTCCAGCTTTGACTTGTTTCCTCCCTCACTCACTTCCAACAACTACACCACACCCCCACTCCTCCCCCCTCACCCTTTCTCCTTCTTTAACATCTTACTTCCCCCCCCCCAATTTTCCCAACGGTTTTGTACTATATATACCACTTATGCTTGACTTACTGTTCACCTGATGATGTAGCACTGCTACGAAACCATGGTCGTGTTAAATAAATATCTAAGTCGAAGCTGCAGTGTTCAATCCTTTACTCCCAGTATGATTGACTTCCACAGAGTATTGCCTGAAACTGTGTCGTTGTTTCCGCCCGTTATTGTCCTTGTCCTACCCCTATAACAAATAGTGCTCCAGATATCTTCTGATGAATTTCTTCCTTACTTTCACGCTTACATTACCAGTTATAATCATGAGTGTATTCATATGATATATCTGAAATATCGCTCCAGTTCTCAGTTTTACATCCCTCTATAACTTACAGTTAAGGCAAAAGCATCGTTTTTGGACTCATTCGATTAAAAAAACGCGCTTAATGAATCTAATGAAGGAATGAAGACAAGAACATATGGTGGTAATTAGTGGGGGAATAGTGACATAGAAAAGTGTTGAAGGAGAGGCGAAGTGGTTCCCGAAAACTTAGCCTAAACGGTAAAACAACTATGAATCCGGCGATACACGGATAGTGGAAGCAAAGCATGATAACACGGAAAGAAAATACTAGCCGAATACAAAGAATAAACTAAATAAACAATAAAACTGAGAACTGGAGCGATATTTAAAAATATATCAGATGAATACACTATTGATTACAACTGGTAATGCAAGCGTGGAAGTAAGGGAGAAATTCTTCAGAACACACATATGGAGCACTATTAGTTATAGGGGTGGGACATGGACGATAACGGCAGGAAACAAGTCAAGGCTGGAAGCATATGAAATGTGGTGCTGCGGAAAAATAATGAAGATGCAGTGGATAGACCGAGATACTAACGAAGTAGTGTCAAGAGGAGTAGAATGAATAGAATTCTTCTGAAAGCCTTAAGAAGATGAAGGCACAACTTAATCGGCCACATCTTAAGGCATGATAATCCGATATTTTTGTGGATTTGGCTCGTGTATTCATTCCATATTATTAACCATGATCTAGTCAAAAATTCTTTACTGTTGAATGCGCTCTGACACCGCTAAAATAAGGAATTGAGTCAGTCAACCAAGAAAGATGCTACTGAAATGCAGCGTGTGGTGATCTAGGAAGGTTAAGGCCATTAACAGTAGAGCCAACGCTATGAGTCGCGATCGGCGCCGAAAGCACGCGGTTCAAATCTATTTCCAACGTCCGCGGGATCGGGAGAGCAATTGCCGAGCCAGCCTCTCCCTCTTCGTTGTGGCCGCACCCCCAAGTCGAGAGCACCTTTAATTGCGAACCCTAGGCTCTCGGAGGCATTCTTCTCTACTGTTCCGACGGCCAGACACTATTGAAATACGCCGAACGTGAGTCAGGGAGTCCTTATATAACTCTTCGGAGATGGATACACAAGTGTGGTGGATGAAGGTTGGTTGGAATTGCTTACGGAGGGAGTGATGGAGAGAAGGACGCAAGGGCTGTTGTATAATAAGGGAGGGAGTATATTTTTTACCCTTAAGTTCTTAAGTTACCTTTGTTGTGTGCTCTTGCGCGAATATTCTTGGATAGCTTTCGGAAGAAGAGAACAGTGACGTTCCGGAAAAGATGACCAGTTTATGGTCAATTTTATTTCCTCTTCTTTTATGAGATTTCTTTATCCGGTTTTATTATTTTCCGAATATTTACCTCGTTTATTATTTACCGGATTTTTCCGATAAATAATAAACGAGAAAAAATTTGGACTCCATCAGACACCGTTTAGAGGTCGCGCAGGAGGTTCTAATTATTAATAATAACGATTTTCCTACAAAAATAAATATTTATCTAACTTCCACATAGGCCAAATGTCACTTGGACTTGTCCGTAACGTGCTCATCGTATTTATTTCTATGCTCAGAGACAACTGCTAACAAATGTTGCACTTGCTGTTCATCTTCGGCTAAATTCTTACGCTTAAGGAACTTTGTGATATACGTAACCCGTCTGTCAGCCGTGTTAGTATCTGCTCTGATTTTCATTGTAAGTCCTGCTAGATAATTTTCATTCTTTATCCACAAATCTGGATACTGCGCTAAACGCGATTTGTTGATATTAAGGGAATCAAAAATTAATTTCGAGGAAGCCACTTTAGAACTTGGTAGAGGATGTGCCTTTGCCTAGGACTCTTCTTCCCTTCCTTATCAGTCATATTTTTCAACACGCCTCCTCTTTCATGAAATGGAGCATTTGGATAAAAGAGCGAGTTCAATAAGAACCTCTGACAAGTACCAAAAATGTTCTACGAATCTATCATAGGCTGCATTTCAGTGATTACCGCTTTCTTCTGACCTAAAAGGAACTTAAGGCCATAAAGTGGCGCCTTCGCTGCACAATGCGCTCGGCGCCTAACAAACCCATAGTAAATGATGAAAATACACACACGGAAGATGATATCGGCTGTCACATTGAAGGGTTCGCTGAGCATTCTAATTTTGATGCAATGCATTAATGCTTTTGCCATCCACCGAGCTTTTGGATCGTGCCTGGCTTCTTGAACGTGTTTCCCCAGTAACAACACCGCCATCTTGAAGTAATTAATTAGCCCATTTATGATTCCTTCCAGTTACTTTAATGAGCATTCGTAAATAAATATAATCCAAATAATACTCTGCTGAATTTTTCGAAGTGAATACGAAGTATTCCTCCTTTATTGACTACCAACAAAGAATTGCATTATTCCCCATCACACTTAATTATTCGAATTAAAAAAGATCAGGATAATTGAGTTCCAGATTGATGAAGCAGAACTTAATTCACCGCAATGCACTCTGAAGCTGTTCATTTTTGCGTTTACTAATTCACGTAGAATTACATAAATCACACCTTTACACACACACACCACACACTTTTACATCATTTTATTGCATATAAATATCACTGTTTTCAGCACGTAAAATCTAGTCGTCCATGTTTGAGCGCTCAATTTTATTTTTTATTTCATTATAATAACTAACGGTGTAGAAGTACCAATTTTATAAAACAATTTGTAGATAACTATTTGATTTTATATCGAAAACCCACAGGTCGTTGTTAAAAGTATGGCACTCTGTTAATGTCGAAGCGAATAGCTCGACTAATATTTGAGTGGGATCATTTGTGTCCTTTAAAGTGTCAGCGTCGTGGATGCATAGTGCTAATAAGATTCAAAATGACAATTTTAATCATTTATTTTTAGTAACCGTGATCCTTGCATAATAGAATATGAAACGATTACACTCAAGGTTCATTTAAGCCATTTACTTAGAAGTGACCAGTTTCACATTTTTATAAGTAACGTGCAATTTTTATGATGAAAACAAATTGTTTTCGGTAATTTGTTAAAAATAAACCTGGATTTCTCTACTTCGAAATTGGAAATTAGTAAGGTGAAAATTAACTTATCAGGTACTAAAATAAGGACAACTGCGCTTTATGCGGCGATATACTCGAGATAGAATTAGGTACAAGTGCATACAGGATAACGCACAGGGCTAACACATATTTAATGCCATGCCACTACTCTTTGAACTCGCCTCCTGCGTGAAATACCCATACAACCGACCGCGGGCCCCTAGAAATGATATAATTACTTATTTAAAAATATTTATTTCTATGCTCAAAGATAACTGTTAGCAGTTGTCTAAGAGCATGAAAGTAAATATGTACAATGAAATTGCTGTAGAGAGTTTGCAAGTGACATTTGGTCTGTATTGTCATCGCTAAAGAAAGTAACATTCTCTTTTATTTCAATATGAGGATTTTCATTGCTATACCCCTGATCCCAATACACAGCGTACCTACCTACCGCGAAGAAGACCAAGAACTCCGTTTTACCCTTCCCCTGTCGCGAACACCATCGAACGAAGACGTCATTGGGGTCTAGTACTTCTGGAACCCTGTGGACTCACCTCCCGTGTGAAGCACTCAAACCACACGACCGACAGACCTCTGGAAGTTAGATAAATATGCATTATTTTGAGGAAAATCGTTATTTTTGATAATTTGAAGCTCCCGCGCCACCTATACACATCCAATGGGGTTAAAATTTTTCCTTGTTCATTACTTACCGGATATGAACCAAGAACCGATGAAGCCGGTGAACATTTGAAAAGTCCCGATTGTAATCACCCTAGCTTTCCATACAGTACTCCATTGGAGAACTAATTACCAATGAAAAATCTCTGACACTTCCAGGATTCGAACCTGGGCCCTCCGGATGGGAGGACAGCATGTTAGTTACATTTGCCAAACCCGATACTCGTTGTTTCTTTATGCTGAGACCAATCTTTACTACATTTAAATCGTGGTTTCACTTTTTTCCCGCGCGTTAAGGTACCACGAGCAGGAGATGAAGGGATCGGTATGGAATGGAGAATGTTTGGAGGGAGAAATTCGGCATCGCCCTTGGTTTAAGCATAGCGATAAAATTAAATTGAAATTTGAAGCTTTCACGTAGTGGAAGGATTCCATAATAGCAATGAAAAAACGTTGTGACTTCCACAATTTTATTAAACGAACGACCGGTTTCGGCTGTCAAGCCATCCTCAGGTACATTAAAATTATTATCAGCGGAACACAGGTTTATATAGTCCGGGAGTGCTATGAGAGGGAGAAGGGTGGGGAGGAGGGAGGGGGTTGGCCGAGTGTGGGGACGAGGGAATCAGGAGGGTTGTTTGGAGGGGAGGAGGGGTGTGGGGAGGGAGAAGTGTTTAAGGTGATGAGTAATAAGGGGGATGGGTTTGGGAAGGTTATGTCATTGAGAAGGTCTTTTCTATTGAGGCTGATCTCCCGAATCTCCAAGGCATCCATCTTCCTTCCCTTTCCAGTAAAATGCAGTAATTCAGGCTGAAAACTGCTTCGGTGCCCCGTCTCCAAGAGGTGTCGGGCGAAGGCTGACGAGTCATCTTTGTTCCTCCAGCATGCCTTATGTTCTTTCACTCTGCATTTGAAGTTACGTCCCGTTTGGCCAATGTAAATCTTATTATTACTCATCCTTATTACTCATCACCTTAAACACTTCTCCCTCCCCACACCCCTCCTCCCCTCCAAACAACCCTCCTGATTCCCTCGTCCCCACACTCGGCCAACCCCCTCCCTCCTCCCCACCCTTCTCCCTCTCATAGCACTCCCGGACTATATAAACCTGTGTTCCGCTGATAATAATTTTAATGTACCTGAGGATGGCTTGACAGCCGAAACCGGTCGTTCGTTTAATAAAATTGTGGAAGTCACAACGTTTTTTCATTGCTATTATAGCGATAAAAGCCAAGGAGTCTAGGATTTGTCTCATTTGGCGGAAAAGGAGCACTGACCTTCGAATCCCTAGAACATGAAATCCATTTTGGGAATATATTGAAAAATATAACGCTAGTCAAGCCCGGATTCTAAGTACATGTGGCGGCGGTATTACGTTGTATCAATTATGCTTCCGATTTTTTTGCGGCATTTTTCTTCAGGTATCGCATCAGGATCAATAAAAATAGAACTAAGGTATTGGTGTGCTGTAAAAGAAAAAGGACAACACCAGTGCTGAACAAGGGAGACAAAAGATTGAATACTTTAAAATAATATTGCTATTTGAGAAGCCGAATAACCAGCAATGGACAAAGCCAGAAAGAAACGGTCATTAGAATAGCCCATACGAAGGCGGCGTTTTAACAGAAGTATCGCCAGAAGTAGATGAAAAACAAGCTTGTAACTCCAGAAACGATTAAAAATTAAATATTGGACGATAATAACCCCTAAAAAGTCATCACTAAAAGCTGTCGGAAACTTAAGTTTTATTGACATGTATAACGTCAGATGTAAACAGCTATTACCCATACACATATGGAATCACTGATTGTGAGTTCCGCTTGAAAAACCAAGCTACTCTTGATTAACTTAAGAGAGATGTATAATCTTTAATTTTTCCTATTAGAAAATGTCTTTCTCGTAGAAGACACGACATATTATTGTTGATTAACACAGTAGGAGTATTTATCCTCACTTTATTTTAAATTGACTTGTTTCACCTGATGCAGATGTCAATTTTTCCTAATGAATTTCGCCCAGATTTTCTCTGTGAATCCCTAACAGCCAGATTTAATGGTGTTCTGGCTCTCTTATATACAAATGCAGATGCAGGGATGCTCGTAAAACAGTCACGTAATGTAAATAACATTCGGCTGCATAAAAAAGTCGCTCACGAACACGGATGCATTTTGATCATGAACGTATTTCATGTTTTCCCACTAGGAAGTTTATAAATAGATGACTTCACTTTTTAAAGAGACGGGGAATTAACGTGAGACAAGTGGTGCTTTTTTTAGTCCAATTTACTTCACACGGAAGTGTGTCGCAATGAATGTCTGGGTCATGGTTTCAATTACGCGGCGAACAAGTTCTTTTACTCACTGCGCCTCTCGTAACCTTGAAGAAGAGTGGAATAATCCATGTTGCCTAGCTTCAATTTCATAATTTGTGGTAATAGTTATACATACGAATTTAATTTACTATTTGACGATATTTAGAGCAACTCTTCATTAAACTTGGATAGTTAAGTTTTTTCTATTAAGCTTAGATTATCTCGTGGTAAAACATGTATCCCTTCAGATTTTATCATCTTTGCGATAAAGGGAAAGATAACAGCATTTTCTCTTGAAGAAGAAAACGAGTGTCAAAGTATGTAGTCAAAAATTATGTTTGCGAATTTTTCTCAAAAATAAACGCAGTACTACCTCATTAGGGAAAGAATTCTTTTTCATATAAGGGTGCCCTTTCTACAAATAAAGAGTCATCGAATGCTTTCTAACTATCTCGTATAATCCTTATCGATAATTAATTCCTTTTGACGTAACATTATCACTTGAATGACCGTCCCACTGGGATCTCACGCTTTTTATGGCGTCTCTGAGAAACAGACGGTGTAGGAACTATATTTAATCCGGTTGTTACCTTTTTATCCACATGTACCGAGTGGACCAACCATGAGTAATTTTGATTGTCTCCGCAAGTTGTCCAAGGCTCGGTCAGAGGAACACACGAGCTCTTCCCATTACATCAAAGCAGTAATATTAGGTTAATGAAGGATTATATAATAAGACTACCTTTCACGAAGTGGGATCGGTTTGGTGTGGTTGAAAGGGTACTGGCCTCCCATCTCCAGGATCCAGGCTCGAATCCCAACAGCGGCAGTGAGTTTGCATTGGTATGGTAAAATAAAATTATTAGATTTTAAAAATTAACATCGTGGATATATGTTGCCAATATACTGGGTATACATTTCCAGAAAAGCATTCAGGAAGGAAAGAGAAACATATCTGGCACGCTTTTACCTCCAATGTTTTTCGTTTTTAAGACCGGCAAGGATGAAAGTCAAGAATAACTGTGAAGAACGTGAACCGGAAAAACATGAAGCAGCTGGCAACGAAAGAAGTAGGGTGGAGGACACGCTAGAGGAACCGAAACTAGGTTATAATCACAGCTTTATTCCCAAAGCAAATTTACATGCTGTTCCAATTCCGGTTAACTCTTAAAACGTGTGATTATAATCATAGTATGACTTTTTAAATTGGGTTGGTACAACTTATAAGAATTTCTGGCCATGTGAAGTATGTTTATTTGAGGCAAGACTATTGAGACAGAGTTAAATTATTACGGGTTTATACAATTGGATTTCACCTGATACTTGTATAATAATTCAGAAGTCCTGAGATGAGCGGGAGAAAAGAGAATGTTTATGAAAACTATGAAAGGGGGCGGGACAGCTTAATCGGTCATATCTTGGGATATGACGGCCTGATGAAGACGATTGTTGAGATAAACGTGAATGAGAAGAATGGAAACTGATGATCCCTTATGAGATTGAGAAAATAGGGAAGTCTAGCGGTAAAGCATATGGAGCAAGTAGGAAAAGATACGAAGGAGAAGAAAAGAACGTATATATGAAGAGGTTAGCCGATAGGAAAATCGAGTGGAGAAATCTTATCAATCCTAGGATTGTTGACCACCTATGATGATGAATAATAACTTGATGCGATCATGATAATAATATCAATGTGATTATGAATTAATGATGAGATGATGATAACATGCGTACCTATTTGAGCATGAATGATTTTTCCGCATTAATGAGAAGAGCAACCATTTTTCTTTCGGCTAGTTAAGTTTAGTGTTTCGTGGAATATCGTTAATTTCCCAAAATTATTAAGAGTCGTGGAAAATTTCACGTCCTGAACAAAATCGATACAAATAATATTGAACACAAAGTTGAGCACATATCTAGTATTTTATTGGTTTACCTATTTTGGACAAATGCATTGTTCCATGGGAAACACCTCTTCAGTTTCATCAAAAAGTTGGAAGAACTACGTTAGAATGAAAAATTTGCACGAAAAAAATGCATGAAAATTTGACCTCGAGCCACGACTTAGCACATAAAGACTAATTAAGAAGCGTTTTACATATTAGTGCGTATGTGCAGTTCATGTTTCATGATTATTTATTCCCTGCCACGCATCATCGAGGTGTTGGATGGACCAAAGCATCAAAAATATAAAAATTGAATTGGCATATGTAAATCTGTAGTGAAAGTTTAATGGTAACCTTAGTATATATACCTCTTATAAATTCGATATTAAACTTTCTCTTTTAATGATACATTTGTTTTTTATTATAACTACTGTAACAATGAACACATTTGTTCTGTGTTATAACAATGTGTTCCGGAACGATACAGAAGTTTTATTTCTTGAGAATGCTCTGTAAAGGCTAACTTACACCATACTCATGGGAAGACCCTCTTTGGGTAAACCTTTCAACATGAGAGCGGCTATCAACTCATCATCTAAATGTTTTCTTATTGGTGTTAATCTTAACCGAATCGCCATAGATATATTTATATAATCTTGCATTGACGGAGAGTCCATGTCCAATTGGACACGAGGTGACTTGCAGGGTAATCCGTGAATGTGGCCAACCTTGTCAGCTCGCGAAGTGTCCGATCCGTCGGAAGTATTTTCGAATCCAGTCTGCCAGTGTTTAAATAATTTCCGCCTTAGTTCCAGTGTGCCATGCTCGTCTATTTCCTACTCCTGCCCTCCTCCCATCACATCTTTACCCTCCTCACAATCCTTCGCAGCTCCTCTCCCTTTCTCCCCTCCAACAACCCCCAGAGGAGACGTTGCGAGAGTTATTTTCGGACACGGGCGGGTGGGGGAAAGGAGGGAGGGAACCGCAAGTGGAGGTTGGAGGGGAGCCTTAAGGGAATGACCGTGTTAGAAATCTGAGGTTGACGTCGTTAAAGCCTTTATTTGGCGAGAGAAGTTGCGCGAGAGGCGTCTTATCCGCGGGCAGTTCAAACATATTAGTGGGGAGGAGATGGTTATCCTGTGAGCCGCGTGCTCGGA
Source organism: Platycnemis pennipes (assembly GCA_933228895.1). Taxonomy (NCBI): domain Eukaryota; kingdom Metazoa; phylum Arthropoda; class Insecta; order Odonata; family Platycnemididae; genus Platycnemis; species Platycnemis pennipes. The sequence goes on along the minus strand of OW121854.1, from coordinate 44,416,710 downwards.
GTGGCGCTGATGAGCCGTTGGTTCTAAAGCTCTGTATTTATATCTAAGTACAGAGCTTTAGTTGGTTCTGCATCGCCCCTAGTAAGAAGCTGTCGCGACCAAGAAACTAATTTTCTTTTCGCTCATGTTTTCGTTCCGCGTTGGATCGCTGTCCTCAAACGAGCTAGGTACACAACGGGAACCTTTTTGTAAAACTTTTCTGGGCGCAAAGAGTTTAAACTAACGTATGCTTTTAAATGCCTCATCGATCCGTCAACATTTTGGTTGCCAGGGAGACGTGGGAGGGGGGTGAAAAGTCTAATTGGAGCTGAAGGGATGCCCATTAATTTATCATTCTACCCTATTTTTATTTTTTACCGAATATTAATACAAATAATTAACTCTTCACCGAGGAATTCCATTTTTCTGCTTTCACATCACCATGCAATGAAAGAAAATCCCGTGTTTGAGGAAATTACAATGTCTAATTTTCTCTATGTTCCCAGTAAAGATTACTTGCGTATACTCTGTTCGTGTTCAGAATCTTCTATTGGAATAATGCTTAAGAAATAGAAATCACTATTTCCCTATGGAGTTCTGCCTAAAGTCTTCTCGCATTAAAATCACATTATGTCATGGTCTATATTTGCGTAGAAAATTTCCAATTCATGTTAAAACATGTGAGTGTTCTTCTTTTATACATTCCACGGCCTCAAAATATTTCTTGACTGAAATTTAATTATGCTCAAATCGGTAAGATCCGCCAGATGACTCGTTATCGTTGGAGTTGCGAATAGGCAAAAGGTTTCACGTGTGATATAGGTTATCGCTAAACTGGAACCTTAGAACGAATCAATGAAATGATTCTTAACTGAACCCAGCGATCAATGAATACTGTAGGTGCCCAATCTATATATATAAAAATGAATGTATGTGTGTGTGTGTCTGTATGTCCTTTATGCATTACTACACCATTCATCGGATCACCATGAAACTTTGGGAAGTTGTTGAGCACATTCCCGAAAAGAGGACTACGGAATCGATATTTAAATATCGATACTTTATCGATATAATACAGCAAAAGTATCGATAAATCGATACATAATTGATACAAAATTGAGGTGTTTTATTTAGTTTTTTAAAAGGAATGTATCGTTGCAATATCGGTACTGTATCGAATGTATATAATGTGTTTGTCCTTTATGCATTACTACACCATTCATCGGATCGCCATGAAACTTTGGAAAGTTATTGAGTACGCTCCGTGAAGGTTTCTACAAAATCGATAATTCAATGTCGATACTGTATCGATATAATATCGATAAAATATGGATACATCGATACATTGTTGATACAAAATTGAGGTGAAATTATTTAGGTGTTTTGTATCAAAGTTTTATAAAGTATCATTACAATATCGATACTGTATCGATACAATATTGATAACTTCATGCATTACCACAACATTCATCCAATTTCCATGAAGCTTTGGTTAGTTGTTTTGTTCACTCCATGAAGGTTTGCACAATATCGAGAATACAATATCGACACTGGAGACGGGATGTGCATCCCATTGAACTTGCAATTCATTGAAACACTCACGTGCAACATATTCAAATCATCCGGCATGGGACAAATATTTCAGAAATGCCAACTTATTGCTTGGGATGAATGCACAATGGTGCACAAAGCATCGCTCGAGGCTCTGGATCGATCATTGCAAGATTTCCGTTGAATCCTGAGACCATTTGAGAACGCATTAATATTGCTTGCACGACATTTCGGGCAAACATTACCTGTAATTCCTCGATTGACACTAGCGGATGAAATAAATGCTTGCCTGAAATATTCTACTTTGTGACGACATGTAAAGACGTTAAAATTATATACAAATATGCGTGTCCAGCTGCAAAACAATCGATCAGCTGAGATATATTGTATACCCATAAGAATTGTGAAATTAAACATACTTTAAACGTGCGCTTTCCATTTAACCAGATTGAGCCACAGCAACGCGTGGCCGGGTCAGCTTGTATATCATATTTTAAGAGCCATAGTGCTGGTGGTACTCGGATAAGATTTAATGGATTGCCAGGATTCAAAATGACATAAAATGTGATGCCTCCAGTGTATAATTAAAAGTTGAAATACTTTTTACTTGAGTTTTGAAGAAATCGGGAGGACCTCTTAGACAAAACTGAAGAGTCAAAAAAAATATTCTTCAAAAATACCTCTTGCAATAATGAGCGCTGTTTACAGTCACCATAGCGTGGAGTTTGCATGGTCAGGTACCAATGGAATTTCAAGAAACAGAACGATTGAATAAAAATTTTCTCCAGTCATAAATTCAGCGAGGGAGGAAAGACACTCGATAAGAAACAAGCGGACGAAGAGCGCGGAATCTGATTCCTGAAAGAAACACAGACGCACTCTGCTCGCGGGAATATTTTCATTAATTTTCGCGAATGCTTTCGTGTCAAATACGAGTGCCGAGAGAGGGAGTGAATACAATCGTAAACTGCGTAATTTAAGCATTATTTCCTCAAAGGGGTCCGTAGAAACACGCATACGTATTCCAGCCATCCCGAAGAGGCTTAACAGTGAAATATCTTCGCCATAAAAACTGTATTAAACTGGCGCGTATCCCGGAAAATATTACTACCCTGGACACGGTGCTAACTTTAAGTTTAAATATTGGGACGCAAAAAAAGGTATTTTTGTCCTGGACACTTCGAGTGCTAGTCGCTGAACTCTTGTCGCGTTTCTTTTGAAAGTAAAATGGAAGGAAGCCAGGGATACAGCGTTTTCCGGAGTAAACATTCATATAGATACTGCTAATAGCGCATTCGTGTGTTTAGTCGCCTGGCGCTTACGTCGTCTTTCACTTTGTTGTTCCGAGGTAAATATTTCTCTTCCTGAATGGCCCAGTTGTTTTCCACTTTAACTCTAATGATTTTTTTTCCTGCACTCATGATGGGAAATCAGAACGGCTTTTGAGAACAGCAATACCATAGATTAATAAGTAGGGGCAACCTTCATTTAGAACCACTTAACAAGTGTACGCGTGCATAAGAGCCAAGGAGATGTCAGTTGCAGCAAAAATTTATAGCTAGCATTTTTTTTGCCACTTTGTCAAAAAAAGTAGCATTACACTATTAGCTACAAATGAGAAATGGTAGCATCTACAATACACCTACTCATAAAAAGTAGCTGTCAGCTTCTCTTTATTTACCCTCTCAAAATAGTAGAGTTTCAACAACTTCTTAAACTATCGTGTTTCTGTTGAGCTGTACGCTTTTTAAACACAAGAAAACAAATTTAATCAAGTATCATAGAGCCATTATAAGAACATAATAGGCATTGTAGTTTTCTATACTAAGTTCTCCATCTTTTATAATGTTGATAGGTGAACAGTCTCCCTTTGACCTGATATTATGTGAACAGCAGTATCTATGGCATCTAATAGCAGTGCACTCTTAAGTAGAGGAACCATCACATCAACATATGTAATGCCCCAAAGCAAGTCTCATGGTAAATTGTCAAATCCAAACATTGTATACTTTTTGGTGAGAAGATGATTGCTCATGCAAAGTGATAACATTGGTAGCCTAAGGGTAAATATTTAAAAAGATTATAGAACAAATGACCACCCGTAACATGCTAAAATACATTTCTTTTCACTTTCAGCAGAAATTCTGTCTCGATATTTTACTGATTTTTACTTCTTGTGGAACTAAGGCCTCTATTGACTTCAGAAAACAGGCTTACCACAAGCACACGGCATCAGCCTTTTGAGCACTAGATATCAGCTATCTTTCAGAAAGTAGCTGAAAAGTAGGCGTTGAGCTCAGCTACAAGCTAGTGAATTGTATGCAGCTACTAAATTTACAGCTGCTGAAAAAAGTAGCTGCTACTTCCTGTCCCTGATTTGAGTACAAATGGTTACTGATATTACATTAGAACAGCGGAAAATATGAATCGACTGTGTAGGTACACAGTCGATTAGTAGCAGTTTAATTGATTAATTTCTTTGGCTCTATACGATGTAGGAAATTAAGTGATAATGCTTTTTTTCCACTTTTCCACTATAAAATTTATTTAACGAGTCGATATGTTTCGCTATACTGCAGCATCATCAGGAAGTGCAGTGTAGTGAAACACGACGACTCGTTAAATAAATTTCATAGTGGGAAGTGCAAAGCATTATCACTTTATTTCCTACAGTAAATTTCCGCAATGTATCGACCTCCAACATTAATTTCATCTGTATATGATGCGTTGGGTAAGGTTATTTCGTACCGTATTACCTCATTCATTAATATTGTGACAAATATCCATTGGGTGGGATTCTAACCCGCGATCCTTGGGTTGCCAGGCCAGCGCATTACCGACCTGGTTGTAAATGTAATGTCAATTGGAGGGGTGGACGGGGACCTTCTGAACCCCCCTGGCACTAAGCTTTCTATAGATCCATTGTGCCAACCCACATTTAACCTGCCCGCCACATGCAGACAGGGAACAAGAGCACCGCGGTAGAGGTATTGAGGAGAAGCACCCATCCGACCTCCGTCCAGGCCCAGCGTCACTTAACTTAGGTAATTTTACGGGAACCGGTGTTCCAACGTGGATAAACCCTTGCCCTGAACGTCTTGGTTACCGCATCCCGTCTATTGCATCCAGATTGCGAGGTCAATTATGTGCCTATCGAGTTTGCGTTAATGGAATTCATCTAGTCGGCCATTGATTTAAATTTGTGTGTGAATCAGAATGATTGCAATTAAATTTCTCTCTCTCCAAAGTTCTCTTCATATTGCATTTAGTTATTAAATGTATTCGTTTCTGTGTTGCTGGAAAAGAATAAGGTAAATCGTTGATGTTTCTCAGGTAATTATTTTAAGTAATTTAAATCTTTTAACCACTCAGTTATTTGGTATGGTTTCTAAAAGATTGGTTTCGCCTAACGAATTGTAACTTTTTGGCTTAACTGTCTAATTTATTTATCTTGTTGCCTCAAAGTTCATTGTCCCTTTCGCGAGACCGACTGTTGATACGGCACGTGTTCACACCCACCAACTGTGAAGGATCGCTGGACTCTGGTTCTATTTCACGCCCGCTCATAGTAGCCACTAATAACAGCTCACAGCGTTTATTTTTCCGTATTTTGGTTCCCAAGGTTGCTTTGAAATCCGCGAGCATCTTTTCCGCCCACCAGAAATTGAATTTTGGAGAGTTTCAAGGTTCGCTGTCTTTTGATCTCGACGCTTCTCCCATAATTTACGGAGAATAAGTTGCAGCGCAAATTACGTAAGTAAAGGCGTTGACCGCAAAAGTTCAAATGTTCAGTGATACAGCTTTTCACCTCACATTCAAAATTCTGTTCCTGCCGTAATGAAGGTTCTCTGTGTCCTTTCAGTACTTATCGTTAATATCTAATGTTTCGCCGCACAAATTTTCATTTTTCACGTTTTAGCTGACGTCCGTAACATGAAGACCACCCATGGAAACGAGCGACAGCGTTTAGCGCGTTGCAATTCTTTCACAAATGTTTTTTAGATTGATTTGCGAGCGGTCTGGTCCTTTAGTCATTCTAATTCGATGAGTCGGGGGAAAATTTCCAAAAAATTAGAAAAATCCGCTTTTCTACATTTATCTACATTTGGGAGTAAATTTCCTGTAACGTAACGATGGTTGTACACGTTTGATTTACGTGAATCTCACTTTTTCAAAATAAAAAAAATGATACTCTTGAAAAATGTTTGCAAATACCGAAATTTGTCCATTGAGACTAATGCTTCATTGTAATTTTGAGATTATTCAGGACAGGTTAGTGTTTACTCATTTATGCTAGTCCATCAAGTTCCCGGCAGATTATTTTCTACGATAAGAAGAAAAAATTATTTAAGGCGATACAGTTTTTCATGCATTTGCATTTTCTCATATTTTTATAACTCAATTGAATCCTTTCATTTCATATGGCTTATCTATCGATAAATTTTGAAAGTTATATCAATTCGTACATTTATCCGTGCGTGGAGAAATATTCTCCAGAATACGTTAAAATTTCCGTTACTCTGATAATACACAGGCATATTCTTTGTAATTTTCTTTACAGATGAAGTATCTTAAATCTAAATGAAAGAGTATTCAACGCTAAACATATCCGAGGGTTCTACGTAAGTAACAAAATTTTCATGGCTGAAGTTTCCTTTCACCTTCTACTCGCAGGATTCGAGTGAAGCACTCGATTTACAGCAAAAATAAACCCAATGGAGATGGATAAGTATACCCCACAATTCTAAGACAAGATTAAAATAATCATTTCCATGGCCAGTATAATATATCTCGTATGGCTGAATAATCAGATGCTATAATAACTCCGGAGCGAAACACAGCCAAATATCTCATTTATCAAGGATGACGCGTCATCCTTGTCGTCCATCCACTATAGCCCTCAAAAACCCAATCGCACGTCTATTTTTATCGCTATTCCGAAAGCCTTGAAAGATCAAATGCAAATAATAGCTCAGGGTCACACTTTTAGCCATGTGTTAAATTGGATCCAGAGAAAAAGAAATGTAGACGTCAGCAGTAGTAATCAATTGAAAGATTTGTTTGTCCGGAGTGTTTTTTGTAACGCTGGGGGTAAGCAGAGGAGTCCCTTCCTCGTTCTTAAGCTCGTCAATGAGTCAGGTGTTATCTAATGACAAAATCAATTGTTTATTAGAACAATAAGAGAGTGCGTTATTTTTGAAAACACCAATGTGGTGGCCTAGTGGGTAGAGCACTGAGCTACTGACCGGAGGGTCCCGGGTTCAAATCCCGGGCAAGAGCATTTCTGGACAATCCCATCTAAAATCCCCGCAATTCGATTTTCTGCGTGTCGTAGGAGATCGCAGGTGGCCCAGAGAAAGGAACTGGCCCCCATACCCTGAATGTGTGAATTTCATACGTCATTGGCTTAGTACGGACTGAGCTCTACTCTCACCTATCAAAACCAACCTTCGGGTTGAATTACTGAGTGAGTGAGTGAGCCACCAAATAAACGATTATTAAGTGGACGTAATTATATTGCAGCATCCATAGGAATCCCAATCGATAAAGATAACACATTGTAATGAACAAGAAAAGTAAATAACTCATTTGTTTATTGGAATAACCAATTATTTTTCTTAGGTAATTCATATAGAATACCAACAATTATCGGCCCTCACCAGTGCATAAACAAAGTAATATGTCTCAAGTAGCCGATAGAGCATGATACAGTACAAGTATGTATATGAGATTAAAAGAGGAAAGTTAGGAACCATTTACAAATTAGACATCCTTATATATTTATATTAATTATTGACCCCTTAGGCGATTCTACTGGCATTGTCGACCACTTCGCAAAGCTGGTCTAATCCCGGGAAAATCGGTATTTCCTTGACGTTGACAGGAAACTCTTGTGACAAAAGTGAAATTCATTGAAATACAACGCCCTGAGGACAATGGCGGAGTTAGCCATTGAAACGTCGGCAGCAGAATACTTGACCCGGTGGAAAACCCACGTATAGTTCACAGCATCAGTTCGCCGAGAAAGAACCAAGTCCTATATATCTGGTGATAGCTCACCTTCTGCCATAACCCTCACTATGGCTTTCAGGTATTTTAATGACGTAGATCCCATCTAATTGGTCAGTGGATGTAGAAGAACCACTGAAAAATATTCAGAATAAGGGATATACCTACTTATTCCATAATATTTCCTGCTGTGTCATACTCCCCACTATGCGTTTACCCCGTAGAATTACAATTTGAAGGTCTTGAGAAGTATTTTTCATGAAAATGAAGATCTTAAGATAATTTCATCATGAAATTTCTGGCAATTACTGAAATTTAAACTACGACTGGAAATTTTAAAATGTCTGGTAAAGTTAGAATCGGAACCGCGTTGCGAATTGCTATTCTTACGACAACGTTCGACTCGAGGCCTCTCATCCTTGCATTACGGCTTCCCGAAGAGCACGAACTATAGTAGCCCAGTGGAAAGAGCCTCCCTCCAATTTTTCCCAATTCCCCTGCCTGTCCCCTACATCCTAATATACTCTCCCATCCTATCTTATGCGTTTGGTACTTGGTTGATTCCTACAAGCCATTTCGGGAGTTTTGGTCGCCGGCCAATGACCGCGATAGGATTTGGAACTGGCAAGGTGACGCGGCCGTCGTACGCCCTGGAAACCGTTCGCGTATTGCCGACAGACATCCGCCCCGCGAATGACTTCTCATTTGCGACGTGATGTCGAACTCATATTTCTAAATGGTGAGGGCTGAACTGAAAAAGTCGCACGGCGTGTGGGTTTCATGCGTCGCGGTATAGGATCAATTCTTTCCTCTGAGCCGCACGTGACTTCCACAAAACCCTGGCACTTAGGCATTCATTGAGAGTAGATTTAAACCAATGAGGTTAGAGTGTACTGGAGGAGGAATTGGTATGCTAGCCTATGGGTGGAAAGGATGCCAGAATGGGGGTGCTTGGGTAGGATTAGTCCCCGCCCCCTCGGCACAAAATATTGCGTTTTATACGACCTCTTATGGAAACTGCATGTATATTAAAACATGTATAGCGATGAAAGCGTATCAAAATTTCGTCGCAGCGGCGTAAATATAGCTTCATACGGCTATTTAAGAGAGATATGAATGCATTTAATTACCCAGGAGGCCAATTTTATTATTAAAACTGAGCCGATATTAATCTGTTTCAACTATATACATAGTTGCGTTTGCGCACTAGCTACAGTTTCTTTGGAAATTTTAAAAATATAATCCATTATTCATTTTACTGCTCTAATTTTTTTAGTTTATATATTTTATTACTATTATTATTAGTTTTTTATATTTGAAAAACAAATGCCGTACGAGTATCGCGAATAGCTAGCCGGTATGCCCCTACCTACCAAGATGGCCGTTGGCTTCTCAAATCAGCTGCGATTTGGTTCCAGTTTGGCGGAGTACACTCTCTCCTCCTTAGTTTAAACTGAACGCACTCAATGGACCTCTCGCCAATTCTGAATGCAGAATCTCCTATTTGGCCCCAAATGACATCTTACCCTGTGCTACCACGGAATCGGAATACAGTTAAAATTAGGCCAATTTTTAATTTTGGAGGAGAGTGACCATTCGTCTTTTCTGACTGAGTCGTCTTTTCTGATATCGGTCGATATCTGGTGTGAAATAGGTTTTGGGGGAGTGGAGGAAGGTTGGAGAGAAACCTGCTTTCGGCAGCAACCTAATCCTAACGAAAATCGCCAAGGAGTGCATGATTCAACGTCTCATGTGACGGAAGGCGTACTGAACTTGTATTTCTCTCCACATAGCGCTAGAGAAGGGACTGGAAAACCATCGAAATATCTGCATCATCCGGAATTCAAATCAGGGTCCTCAGGATGGGAAGCCAGTGCTCTAGAAACCACGTCAACCCGGCACCGTAGCACGAATTCATCAGATTGCAGTATATTTCATTCACGAATTTATCAGACTGCGGCTTAATATATAACACTACATACTGAATTGGTTATTTGATAATCTCCTGATCTTTTCCCTCCTCCTTTATCGTGAAGCATGAAGGCTAATATGACTGTAAACACGTAGTTATCCGTGACCATAGCTTCAGTCGAACGAATCTAAGGAATAATTGTACTCGCGCTTAAAAACATACTTGTTCCTCGAAGTTTTGTGTTTTGGAAGGTAGCCAAGATGTTTTGCGTTTTATCATTATCACTTTTATCGCTACCCCTCAGTCCTGTGTTCTTCCTTACTTGCTTGCTTACGAGTTCCTAGTTTCTTATGGTGGCGGTATAAACGTGCGTAATTCGTGGATGAAGAGCAAAATCGATCAAATTATTTAGGCGAATTATTTTTTATCGTTGTGAATTTAATACTACCACTAACCTGTTGCTATTTACCGCCCACACCACAACTAATTGCAAGAGGAAAATAGAGAGCAATAGCGGTCTGTTGCCAAGGCGCCAAATAATGGAATATTTAGGTGCTCAGTTGAAGAATCTTATTTAGCTGCCGTTTAACCGTATCCTTATTTCCCTTTCTGAATTTAAAAACTTGTCCACACAACTGTTCATCTAAGGTTTTTGAAGTCTTCACCCGCATTTGAACGCTCTTCAGAACGGGAAGAAATGGAATAGAATGGAAGACTAGGGAGGAAGGGTGGAGCGAAACCCGGCGTTGGTATTAGCGTGCTCACAACGAAAGACGCCAAAATGACCACGGCTTAACGTCCCATCCGACGGACGGAAACCTTTTTCATATGTGTTTTCAAGTCTGTTTTACACACTAATAGGCGCTTCAGACCGGGAGGAAAGGGACAAGGATGGGAATGGAAAGGAAAGGAGGAAGAATGGAGAGAAACCCGGCGTCGGCATTAGCCTGATTTTAACGAAAAGGTGCCAAGGGAATTGCGGTTTACCGTCCCACCCGACGGACGGAGTTCTGTACTTGTTCTCCACGAAATACTCAAGTAGGGGCCAGTTTACCAATGAAAAATATCTTCCTCTGCCGGGATTCGAACCCGGGCCTTCCCGGTAAGAGACCAGTACTCTAATCCATAACCAATCCGGCCCACAACTGTACTTGGGAAGTTAAAGCACACCAGGAAAAAGAAAACCTAACCAAAATTCAAGCAATTTTGAGCGGAGATTGAAATTATTTAATTATCCGGAAACGCTGAGCGTATCCTTAAAGGCTCTATTCTATTTCGTGAAGAGATCTACCCTTTTATTCATGTTTGCACTTTTAAGGGAGGAAATCGCCCCTGAAACTCCACTACCCTCTCATTTTCGCCAATCTTATTGGCAACACCCGATTGAGAAGCTCAAATTAAACGTCGCAATAAAGAGAAGTTGGATGTAGAATTCTTCTTCTCTTTTCTCCGTGGTGGATATTGTCCGTAAATTTAAGGGGACAGGTTTGTTGTTGGAGAATGGTCGATTAGGATGTTGCAGGGTGTATCTTTTGCAGTCGCTCCACGGAGGGAGTAGAATGGAAAAGCGGGAGCTTGGCACGTTCTCCTTCTTGTGATGGCCGATGGCAAACGGAACCCTTTATTCAATGCTTTCAGCGTCCAAACGGCCAATCCCGCCCACACTTAACCGTTCCCCTTTCACACTCTCTCCTCTCCTCAGTCTCGTGGCCTCAATCTTCCCTTAATCATTCTTTTTTTCGTGTCGCATTTAAACTCTCCGTTTAGTCTCCCCCTTCTTTCCCTCCCCTCTCTTCTCTTTTCTCTCGTCTTCCTCCCACTCCCCTCCCCTCTCGTCTCCTTCCTCACCTCCTTCCGCACACGCCCTTCTTTTATTTTCTCTCGTATCCCTTTTTGAACTGTTGAACCGTTTGAAACTTCTCTTTTATCGTGCAGCTTTCGTGGTCGGATTTAGGCCCCACGAGATTGTTATCTCGGTCCGCTGCGGGTGATGGATTATCCACGTACAAGCATCTCCTAGGGTTAAAGTTAATCTCTGTAAAAAGTAACTAGTTAAAGTTAAAAGTTACTTTTCTGAAAAAGTAACTGATGAAAGTTGAAGCTAAAAAAAGTAACTTTTACGTTAAAAGTTACTTTTTTAGTTACTTTGGCAAATTGGGTGCTGTGGTGATAGAGGCCTTGTTTTTTTGATTTTTTGTTTTGACAATCAAAGAAAACACTTGAAAACTGTCATTGCGGTTTCTTCCATTCGTATCAATTCGTTTGCAAATATTCAAAGTGGGGATTTTCGTTGTAATTCCATTTAGTTCAGAGTGTTGTTAGTCAGGTTTCCTAGTTTATGCTGAAAGGATTCGCCGATTTTTTTGAGTTGGAGCTCCTATTCCGGGATTTTAAGTTGTCGTGAATGTAAGAATATCTCACGGACCATGGCGCCTGTAATATGCCGTAAAATATTGTTCTGAGCGGTAGAAAGTACTTTAAGGTTAGTTTTTGATATCGATCCCCACATTGCAATGTGCAGTATCCCTTCACAATTGTAAAATTGCAGTGGAAACGGCTTAGTTACATAGAGCTACAGTAGATGCTGGGGGTGTGACTACGCATCCTCTATCGCGATTCACTGGGGGCTGATGTATTGACGACGCGATGTCGCCGAGTAAGGCATACGTAGATTGGCGAATTGTGATAGATACGTTCGTTTGAATGAACCCCTGCTTCTCGTTATCCGTCATAGGTTTTCAGGCGACCCTTCTTTCTCGGCTTCAACCATGTAGTATTGACGACATGATGTCGCCGAGTAAGGCCTTCGAGCCCTCCAGGACATTGTCTTCTCGTGGTTTCGTATTTTCTTGTCTGAGGGTGCATTCCTAAACTTTAGCGGTCACTCCCCTCAACCGCGCCTTTGTTTGGATGTATTCGTCTCAGCCTATTCATTGCAACTACCCTTACATTCTTAGATACTGTTTTATTTTCCCATTTGCCTGTTGGGCAAGCTTTGCGCCCAAATTTGAACAGGTCAACATTTGCCAAAAATTATCGAAAAAAATTAACTGAAGTTATTTTTGAATCAGTTACTGTATAATTTTAACGATTAAAAGTTAACTTTTATAAATATTAACGATTAAATTAAATAGTTTTACACATTTTTAACGATTAATTTTAATCGTTAATTTTTTTAATCGTTAATCCCAACTATGCTCATTACTGACTTCTTACTTGTTGACCAAAGGTTGGTGGTGAGCAATTTAACATCTGGAAACAGGGCATTTATCAAAGTATATTATTATTGGTACCAGGAATTCGATTTCATTATGAAAAATATATGACCTGTTTGACCGTTACATAGAGTATTGGGGATTGTGTTGTAGCATTGTCTAAAAATGAAGAAGTGTTAAAAAATTGAAGCCGTTTACAGAAATTGAATTAGTTTTTTGAGGACGAAGCCATTGCTTGGGGGTTCCTTCTTTCAAGTCAAATTGAAGTAGCCTAGAAGAATTTAGTTAAAATGAACAGTAAGTGGATTTAAAAGCAAATTGGATGAGAACATTATGTCGGCGGAACAATAAACTTGAATGAAGACTTGGCTGCCCTAATCCATGATCCCAGTTTGAATCCCGTTAGTGGAAGATTTTTCAGTAGTATTCCGGCCACTATTTGAGTAATATGCGGAGAGCACTTTAAGTTCAATACACCGTCCGTTGGGTGAGACGATAAGCCGTGGTTCCTTTGGCGATTTTCGTTGAGTGCAGGTTAATGACGACGCCAGGTTTCTCCTATCCTTCCATCCTTTCCTAAACAGATACATTTTTCCAAATATCAATTCATCTTTAATGCCCCTCTTTAAAACACCACGATCTCTCATTACCGTGTAATGAGAGATGTACCAAGTGAAAGAGTTGTTGGTTCATTGATTGTTTGATAAACTGTTTTTCCCATTTTGACGAATTGAAAATGTTGCGCCTATTATTTAAGCCGATAAATATTTGCATCGGTTTTTTCTCTGGTGGGAATGGTGATAATATTTCGCCAATTCCTCCACTTGAACGAATCGCAGTTTTATTTTAAGACACATGGGGAAGCTACTTTTCAAGGATAGATGAAGTTTATTGTGACAGTAATTATGTTTAGTCTGCGGCGATGAGCAGTTGGAATAAGGAACGTATTTCTCTGTTTGTACAAATAAAAGTATGTCTAATCATGACACTTAAGAAAAAAGAATTTACCATACGGAAAGCAAAGAAACAGAGTCATAGTACCCCTATGTCACTGATGCTCTGATATGACCGGTCATCGGTCGATAGATTCTATTTACTCCAAGAAATGACCTCGTGTGTAGCATCTACAAAACAAGCTGAACTTTATCAAGAAAATGAACGTGCTTGCAAAATTAGCATATTCTTCGACATTCTCTTGAAGTTGATTAAAATGGTAGCGAAAACACTTATGATGAATAGGTGTGTTAATATCCCGAAATTTTAAATGCATTCCACTGCAATACATACGTACGATCAGCCATGAGGTACGATCAGCTATTTCGGTATTTTCTGCCGCCATCTTACCCGATTTGATGTTTAGGCAGGCCAGCTGTCAAACTTAAATAAAGGTTGTATTTCAAGCTACGCGTTGGCATAAAATTTTAACATTGAGTATTCTGTGACCAACTTGTTATCATTCAGTCAAGATAGTTTCAAGTTTTCATCGCAAATACTTTCAAAACAATAAATATTACCACGGCTGATTGATAATATTCTCTCTACAAACCGTTACAATAAAGCAAGACGTATGGCTGTTTATCACATATTCAAGGGAATTTACTCGTCTTACCTCTGTTTTTAATTCAGCATTTGATAAGAATCTGAGGCAGAATCATTGAGCCTTCCTTAGAGTGATCGCTATCGTTATCGATGAAGCGCACACCTTTAGAAACACTCTACTCTCCGCAGTTGTCCTAACATCCTGCTACTCCCATTCAGATTAGCGTTATGAATGGCCAGGCAATATTTGAAGAAATTCAAATACGCTTTCGTTCTCCTGAGCTCAATTAAAATAGAACGATGATGCGGTAGCGCGCGCTATAAAAATCCGTGATGGGGCCACTGAAACGACCTGGTGACCATCGCTTTGAAATGCATGTTTATTTTTACCGGAAAAATTTTCCAGAAGTTCAAAGGTATCTACTCCATTTTTCTGCGCCTCATAATAGCTCTTTTTATTTGTCTCCTTAGTTTTTAGATAAACATTTTCATTAAATGGCCTATGTATAATCAAACTTAAAGTTGAAGCTGTTTTTGTTGCTCTTTGTCTTGCAATCTATCCCTTTTATTTTATCTTCATGTTCTAACTAGAGATGTGCGAATATTACACACTAATACTTGAATACCTCGAATAATAGTAAGTATTCGACATTCGTTCTGGAATAATTATGCTGAAATAATTCGTTATTTGAGATCTCGAATAGATAGACTAATTACGCGTTAATTGGCGTGTTGATGAACTACATCATATTAATTAAAAACAGGACAGAAAATGGTGCATTTACACTATCTGCTCACTTATCAAGGCTTATAAAAGTTAATGTATTCAGCTGTCCATAGTTGGTAGAAAAAATATTTTATTGCATGGTTAACATTTTAAAACTAGAATGAAATTTTTGTTATTTTATCAACTCGTAGCTTTTTACTTCATTTGGCAACAAATTAATTTGCAGAATAACATCCAGCATATCAGTTGCAAGTCTGTTATTTTAGGTAATCGAAATTCGTGATTTTCGAGCCATTTTTTATATTCCAATTCGAGAAATCTTCTATTCGTCCTGTCTCTAGTTCTAACTCATGAGTGGGCCAACGTCTGAAGCGGAAGAGCCAAACCTATCCCTCGAAACAATTTAAAATTTATTCGAGAGCAACAAATATATTTTTACAAATAGGAAAAACATTAAATGCATGTAATAGCATTAATTACATCTCAATTAAATTTAAAAAAAAAACAAAAACTGCCGTCATTCGTGTGAACTCCGAATTTGAATTTCCTAAGAAAGTGGTGTCAGTAGTTCATAGATGAATTTACTGATGCTAATATATGGTGTTATGGATAAAACAACGTTAGTTTTATTTTCAATATTACTTTAAAGTGCCACGGGCACGTATCCAAAGAGCTACATGCGGCTCGCAACCCCTGGTCCACCCTACCGTAGTAAACTGGAGTCTTTATTATATTTTAAACGTTTTATGAAAACTCGTCCGCCTTAAATTGTAATTTGCAAATCAATCTAATATCCGACATGTAGTTGTAGAGGTTTGAATAAAGCGTAGGGGAAGTCCGTGTAATTTGGACCGCCTAGGTTCCATTGCATATAACTCTGATTGCACTGCAAAAGCAGCATCTTTTCATGACAAACTATACACAATGAAAATGACTCTGATAAGTATATAGTTAATACCTATTTTTTTCTGGTATGTCTTTTAAAAAATGTTTTTAGGAAAGTTTTAGTTCCTTGTAATTTGGACTGAGGGCGTGTAATTTGGTCCAGCTAATCCAATGTGATAGAATTCCGTTAACACCTTGCAGCTAATCGTGTAATTAAGACCTGAACCCAAAATTACGTTCTGTCCTGAGAATGCTTTCAGGATAACATGTTTTATTTCTTTTTACTTATTATTTACTATGAATGATTTGCCAACCTTTAATTTGATCAGTATTCTCCATTAAACATTATGTTTATATGTACCAAAATATTGTAGTTTTTGTAATTTTAGCAACATATGTTAGCAAAAAATAAAACTGTCAATGGATTGAAAAATTATTCAATAGTTTTCTTAGGCTGATGGGATGAAATTAGATTAAGTTTTGAGTGTCTTAAAGAAGTCATCGCAGTAATGACTGATTTTTGCCTGAAACTAATGATTCGTGCATCGATAATTTGACCGGAGAGAACTTCCGCACACTACGCATTACCTAGGTGGAAAAAAAGCAAGTCATTTTCTAAGCGTAAGTAGGCACGGATGGATTTGGCGAGGCAAATCACGTCGCGACTCGCCACGGTGTCCTGCCCTCCCGCCGCCCCCGGGAGCGACAGGCGTTGCGGGAAAGAATTATGACCTCCCCCCTCCCTCTCTCGCCTCCGCGACCAAACGCACCCGGCAGATGCATAATTCCCGCCAATGTCCGCGTTTCGCAACCACACTCTTTTCCCCCGAACTACTTTTTTTTTCTCGCGCATTGGGGAGCGGTCTCTTGCCCGCGGAAGCTTCCTCCCCGCTCCGCCGACCGCTCTATCTCCCGCCAGTGACAGGTCTCAGTAGGCGTCGAACAGCGGTCCAGGAGGGGTGTTTTGAGGGAGGAGGAGGGGGAGAGACTTCGGCCCCGCTTGGTAGGGCGGAGGAGGACAAATGTCCGTGGAGAGGGGTAGGAGTTAGAGTGGTGAACCCTCTCTGACCATCGTCTCCAGAAATAGAACCTTTAGGTTTCCTCCACTGCTCAAGGCATCGTGTCCGACATGTCCCCACCCCATGGAAAAACCTGGCGATTGGACGCCTCCCTTAAACCCACCCCTATTTCATCCCCTCCATCTGCCCACGTCGCTTTCCTTCCACCCCCTTTTTCTCCCTCCTCCCTCTCTACATCACCGTCCAACCCTTCTCCTCCTCACCCTTTTTTTCCCTCTATTTTCTTCCCCATCCGTGTCTTTTTCTTTCCCTTCACCCAACACGCCTCTAACGACTGCCGCCGTAGCGCGGGGATAAGCACAGATAAAATGCGAGGGAGTGGGACCCGGTTGTCTAACTCGCTCGTAAAGAGGGATTACGCTGCTATACTGGTATCGCTGAACGTCCTTTAAAATGGTGGAAATTGCGACGGTCTTTGTCGTTTCGACTGAGGAATTAGCGCTCCGCGTCAGTTTCGAGAAAGTTCAGGTTTTTATTAAAACAAGCATAGGGAAACATTGTAACTTTCGCAGTTTTCAGGATGGAGAGTTAAAATTTGTTACCCTTTTAAGATTAAAATATTCAAACTCTCTTTGGTTTTGCAACGTGACAGATAAGTAATTGTAAACGGTGTCATAATTGCAATTTAATCCCATATCGTTGTATTACTAACAGTACCCGTCAAAAATCGCCGAAAAAATATATGTAATTTATTTTTGATGCCTTCCTCGAGTGGTACAAAAACTAATGTGTCCAATTGCTGTGCACAGCGCTAAGAAATATAAAATATTCTCGGATAGATTATTTCTGCAAAATTATGAATTCGCTTTAATTTTAAGTGCGCCGTCAGACCTTAAATTTGTAAGTTTTTTTCTTTACATGAATTATTGATGTATCCCTTAGATTCTTTACTTACATTAGAGTTTTTTTTCGCAGCTTTGTTTTTACCATTATTAGTAAGCATGTTTCACTCAAATTTCACATTTTGGTACCTCTGTCAAAATAGTTAAATGCATTTTGCCTTTCTGCTTTCCTTGACTCTTTTACTCAGTTTTTTAAACTTTCTCTTAACGATTTCCAAGTGCTTTAAAACCACCAGAGTGGTTATTATATAATCACCAGTGAGGACTTAGGAACTTTGATGTTTCTGAATGTTTGGTGACTGTCATATAAGTTTTTGTTCCTCCTCGTAAACGGTTCGCGGTTGCTGTAACAAAATAAATGAAAAAATATAATGGTACATACTCGGTACCAGATTTGAGTACTAGAAACATAATTAGGACTCATTGGTATGTTTTTATTATTGTCCTGGGGTATTCATGGCTCTTATCCGAAGTGTCTTGGTAACAAGTGTAATGAAACAAATAATTTTTGATAAAGTTCAGAGATAAGATGGAATCTCCTATGTTTGCCGTTAATCACGATCAACAAGTACTCACGCAATCGCAGTCACGGGGTATTATTAAAAAGAAAAGGATCTGGATCCCAACTTATTTATTTTAGTGAAACAGCGTCGCTACTTCAGTTCATCAAGAGAAGACATATCTGAATCCCTCTGAATAATAACTTTATCAATAACTATTAAAAGTCCTGAGACCACGCCAAGAATTTCTCTGCCCCTTTCATCAAAATTAAAATTAATTGCGTATACTTCCCCTGTAACATATCAATATGATATTCTTCAGCCGGTATGCTCAGAAAGTCAGTTAGTCAGAAGTCAGTTCATTTAGCCGGACTCAAACCCATTTCATGGGAGGACCGCATGACTCAGTCTCTTATATTTTAATTTCCTTCTTGATTTACCTTAAAAACCATTTGCTTCTTCACCTCTTCCCAGTTTAGAACCATCACCTTTGGAACGTAGCCGTCAAAGGACATTGTATCGATAAATTTAGCGTCGCTTTACCGAGCAGTAATTAGAGCTTATAATAATGGTCTGGAGAGGAGATCTGATGTTTGTGATGAGGAGGTAAGAATGAAAACAAAGTGAGTTGGCAGTTCCGAGTCAGTCGCTTCTATTTTGCACTTTCCTCTGCAGGAGTTTATAATAAGAATCTCCCGGGCATGTCTATTGTCATGAAGCGAATTTGATTCATTTTGGTAACAAAAGGAAATAAAAGGCGAGTGGGCTCAGATTATGTGAGCGCTCCTCAACTAATTATCGGGCTTAAATGTACCGTCATGTTGTGGTGGTCATTTAATGAGCAGTGGCGCAAATTGGGAGGCCTCAAAAAATATTTTGAAGTAGGCGAAATTGACTTCAATCCAGTTGATTCTTC
The DNA here is from genome assembly GCA_933228895.1 of Platycnemis pennipes. Classification (NCBI taxonomy): domain Eukaryota; kingdom Metazoa; phylum Arthropoda; class Insecta; order Odonata; family Platycnemididae; genus Platycnemis; species Platycnemis pennipes. The sequence goes on along the minus strand of OW121854.1, from coordinate 44,397,556 downwards.
TATCTGAAATTTTGCCAACTACTCTATTCGTATTGTGCAAGCAATTATCTTACTCCTTAACAATTAGGGTGGTTGTGCTCATATTTTTTCCTTCGCGTCGTCTATCTAAATGACACCTAATCGAATTCTCTTTAGCCCCACATCCCTCAAAACTAATTTTTAAGCGTATTTTTCTTTTTTCTCAAAACTTGAAACAAGTGGAACTTCACCCACCTCGGAAGCACTATAACTTGGGATGGAAGAAGCTCACTGGACATCAAGCGAATAATAGCACAAGATAAGGAGGCTTTTATGAAGAAGAGACAATTAGTGTGCTCAAAGAACCTACGGCTACAAACAAGGAAGCACTTCATAAAAACATTCGTATTGCATGGCACTGGCGTAGTGCGGCACTCTATGGATCAGAGACATGGAATATCGGGAAAGCAGACCAGTGCAGAATTGAAGCTTCGAAACATAGTGCTAGAGGAGAATGTTGAAAATTAAATGGACAGGTGAAGTGAGGAACGAAGAGGTGTACAGAAGAGCAAATGAAGACGGGACGATATGGAAAATCCTACGGCAAAGAACCAGATGCATTGGACATACCTTGAGGCACAATGAACTAGTAAGAAATATAATAGAAGGGAAGATTGATGGGAAGGTCCCGCGAGGAAGACCAAGGGACAAGTATATAGGGCAAGTAAAGAAGGACGTGAAAGAGAAAACATATCAGGGCGTGAGGGAATTAACACTGAATATGGCAGAATGGAGGGCTGCAGTGAACCAATCTTAGTATTGAAATGCTGATGGTGATGATTTTTGTTTACCCCTTAAATTTACATTAGTGTCTCATCCATAGGTACTCAATCCGACATGTTTATTGTTTCCAATTGGTTCTCATTTGGGCTTATCCTATACAGCTTACCGTTGAATATATTCATTACTCATTACGCTATTAGCAGTTACTTATTTCGGATATGAGGGACCGACGACTAAGGCCACTTACGCCATCAAGAAGAGCTGGATACTTGGGTAGGTATAGGAATTATTTGGGAAACGAAGAGAAACGCGGAATAAGCCTTCTGTTAGCAATAAGACAACACGAGGTCCTCAGTTTAACGCCCCACCCGGCGGACAGAGTGTTGAACTTGAAGTTCTCTCCACCTGGATTTAAAAATGGGACAGGTATACCAATTAAAATCTCTGACGCTGCCGAGATTCGAAGACATTACTTCTCCCTAATTCTTGTAAGTTCATCTTTCCTTGGTAATTCCTTGCCCCTCTGGGATCAAATCCATTGATATCCCAAATGGCCCTGAAAATATTGATTTTGAAAGAATCTTAAATTAATACCATTTACATTATTATAGTCATCATATTTAATAATTCAAGCTAAATATTTCATAATGATCAGTAATGCTATTTTAGGATGGGTGGGTAGTTGACGAGAGGTAGGCTTTTTCAGAGAACGTAGGAGTGGTGGAGAGTAACCCAACGTCGGCTTTAGTTCACTCTTAATGGAAGGCGCCAAGGGGTCCTCGGATTACCGTTCCATCCGACGGACGGAGTACTGAACTTGAAGTGCTTTCCTCACAAAACTCATTTAGGGACCGGTATAGCAATTAAAATTCTATACCACTGCCAGGAATTGAACCCGGGTCCTCGAGATGGGAAGCCAGTGCTCCAGCCACCGCACCAACCCGATCCCCAGCAAATCAAAGATATGCCTGGTTTTTCCTGTCATAGATCTCCTGCTTTCACTTCCATTTTTCTGTTGACTTCGTTTGCTTACGACCAATCTTGATCCCGTACCCCAATTTCCAATCAGCACCCCAGACTCTTCGTTTCAAGTTTGTCCTCTTTACATTCCCAGTTTCCCGTTCACCTGAAGAAGATGGCAAACTAAGTCGTCGAACCGTCGTCGGTTTCGATCAACACTGTCACTCCGTGATATGCCGAACTCTAAAATGCTTCGTCTCAAATGTTCGCTGGGGAATCCCGAAGTCGTTTAAATCCACTTACATACGCAGCCCCATCCTCCAAATCCTAAAATTGGAAGGGAACCGTTTTGCCATCCCTCCTGCAACCCCCTTCTGCCCTCTCACCCCCGACACATCCCCTTCCGTCTTCCTGAGCGGTGTGATGGCAATTGCCAGTCTCTCCGCACTCCCTGCCACCGGCGCGTGGGCGGGAAATGTGCAAAAAAAGCGCGGCGGATCCGCCGGGTGGAATTATTATGCGTGGGCAGACGGACTGGGAGAGTGCCAAGTATAATCATATTCCACGGTCGATTTCTTTTCGCTACGATAAGGAGAAAACTCACCGTAAATAGACTGAGCCTTGCTGAAGCATTAATATGCTTCTAGTCAGAACAGTTTGTGTATGAAAATCACTATGGTTTACACCCCTTGATAAATTTTATCACTTCATACTCCCAGGGATTTAAAAAACCCAAATTATAATATGCTTTTAAAATAAGAAAAAAAATTGATCAATTAACTAATGTTTCACGTGGACAACAAAATGAAAGTTGGCCACTCAAATATTTCGGCAATTGAATTCATTTTTTTCAACATGAGTGGTACCACTAGGTTTCAGCAATTATCACACTATTAGGCTACACACACTAATTGTGAATGCTCTGCGAAATTTTAGGAAGAATATGAAGAATGTAGACGGTTTCTTTCATCAGACGTTTTCATTTAACTACAATTTTATCAGGCATAATATACATTAGTGAGAAGTAAATGGTTCTATAATTTTCCTCACAAAATTTATTTCCTTTCTTGTTGTGTTTTAAGGTCTGTACCCGCAATAATAGGCTTCGGGCTGGAAGAAAAGGTGTAAGGGTGGGAATGGAAGGTAAAGATGTTTCAACGTTTCATCGTCATTATCTAGTTTCCAGTTAGAAACCAGCGGGAGAAATTTTTATAATGAGAAGTTGCAAAGTCATTTATTTAGTATGCACATATCACCAGTGGCGCCACTAACGATGGGTGGGGGGGTCAAATGGGCCCTGCCCCTCTCCCCCTTTAGCTCTCGCCAAAACCCACATTGATCTCTAATTGACAAGTCACAGTCACATGGTAGCACAAATTGGAAAAATAGGAAAAACTCTTTGCATCATTTTACTTGAGTATGACTAGACCAAAGATAAAAGAAACGCTCTTTTATCTGTGCTGTGACACATAACTAACTTAGCATGGGCCTAACAGTTTATGACTATTTTTGTCTGTAAATCTGATATGGCTACTTATGGGATGCATACATAACTAATATGGCCTACTATGTCATCCAAAAAATCCATACCTATTAAAATAACATTTTTGTTACAATTTGCACAAGATCGGGCAGATGACCTTTATCCTATCCATGATCTTCCTCTTTAGTTCATAGCAACCATTCTTCCTTCCATGATAAACTCTCTATAATTTTCAACTAAAAGAAGGACATTTTTCTAAGCAGAAGATGTAATAATTCCAATTTGTAGCCGTTTTTCAGTAATATGTTTGGTCGTTTACTGAAAACCATTCGGTGATTGAAAATTAAGGGGGATCGGGTTGGTGTGGTGGCTAGAGTACTGGCCCCCCATCCCGAGGGCCCGGGTTTGTTTCCCGGCGGTGGCGGATTTTTCTGTTGCAAACCGGTCCCTACTTGAGTGCCTAGATGAGGGCATTTCAAGTTCAGTACTCCGTCCGTCGGATGGGACGCTAAGCCGTGGTCTCCTTGGCGTTAAGAGTAGGCTAATGGCGACGCCGGATTTCTCTCCACCCTTCCTCCATTACCTGAAATGTTCCTACCATTACCCAATCACTCACCTATCCTATATGGCGCAAATGACCTCAGCTGACGGTCGCCTCCCACGAATAACTAACTTGAAAATTAAGTCAGAGACTTTAGCGTGGTAAGCCCTCTTGAGGGCACTCACTTAATGGGCTTCGCATTTTATTTTCCAGGAAGCAATTAAAATTTTATACGTTTCTTGAGTCTTCTTAAATCACTGCGGGACGCTAAGACTTGCGGTTTGGGACCACTATATATCCCCATTTATCAAAGCTGAAACTTTGTGGCGCTGTTTACGCCTCAGCACAAAGTTCTAGTGTCCTGGGGTAAATGCTGTCCGTCCCTCCGCCTTATCCGTCATATTTATTTTTGATTTTCGTCTAGCTAATTTTGGCCTTTTAAGTTCTTCCCTGTTTATCATATTACTGCGCCAACTAATTTGGAGTTGGACAGCTAGTACGCACATTTTTACAAGTAGCGCTGTTAGTTTGGGACAGATCATTCCAAGGTTGATAGCAAGAGAGATGAAATGTTGGGGCAATAGCTATCCATGACGTTGAATTAGGAAATTATCACCACCGATTATGGAAAAGAAAAAAATATTTCAGCTTTTATCATAATAAATAATTTGCAGCCAAAGACTATGTTTTTTTATCTCGTCTTATGCCATTTGCCTAAATTCATGGATTATTTGAAGTACCGGGGTTTATGGATAGTTGGCGTATGTAAACCTGTGACGACAGTTTCGTTCATGTTGAAGTAGGTATCGTCAGGTATGAATTATCCGATTTTTTTCAACCTCAGCTTGGGCAAAACTTTCGCTCAAGTTGCAATAAATGAATTGACAACCTTAAAACTCCAGTTCCGTATACGTGATACCGTGGAAACCTTCATCGAGATTCATTCATTCATTCATTCTTTTTCAATCCTAGCATTTGAAATCATCATTTTCAATATTACATCAAAGATATAGTCTAAAATTTAACGCCTGTCTTGGTAGCCAGGTCAGTAGCTTGCTGGCTTGGTAATCCAAGGGTTGCGGGTTTGTATTCAACATGATGCAAGGGTGTTTTTTTTTTAAGGATCAATGGCATAGATGGTGAGATATAAGAGAAATACATTACATCAAAGACAACTTCAAAGATTTGTTGCTTCTCTGAGCAATTCGTGACCAGAATAACATAAAAACTTCTCACATCATGATGCCTTCATAAAATAAAATTAACTTAACATGAACATGACATTGCACAAATTTGATTTATACAGATCAATGAAACAAACAGAAATAAAAGAAAGATGTTAGATTTTTTTCATTTTAGGGTTTAATAATATCTGCATTAAATACTAATATGTAAAATGCATGTCTGTAGTACTTCTTAAATGTTTCTTTGCATGTTGTATGGAAAGTGGAACAGAAAATGTGTCCCGCATGTTATTCAATGAAATCCCTCCATAGGCAGGTAGTATAAGTATACTTGAGTGCATGTTTGGTGACAAATCACCCCCTGCCACGAACCCTCGAGGTGGCTTGTAGGCTATTCAGTACGTATAAATATATAACTGAACCAGTTGGAGCGTATAAATACACAAATTCTACCGTTATTAAGCTTTACACTATGATATGATTGCAATTCCCATCCTTGTTAGTGTGGTTAGCTTGTGAACCAGTCACAATTATAGTGAAGACGTCACACATATACAGCCAATTTTCGAATGCTATAAACCTTAAGAAATGGTCTCGACCTTGACTTGGTGTTCTTAGGAAGTAAAGTTCACAGTGCTGAAGTACACTGCAATCCACTCACTAGAATAGAAACCTGTAAAAATAAATGTTAATGTTCCATGTGGAATTGCAGTGTAATCTTTACTTATCCTTCCCGAGACCATATACCCTTTATAGCTTCGAAATTAAAAATAGCCCGGTGTCATTTATGGACGTCTCGTACGTAACAGATGCATAATTTGGCTGTTTGCGTTTGAGGGCTGATGACCTTCGCGTCGATTTTCCTCTCCCTAACAGCCTCTCGCATTGTTCCCGTGCCTAGGTTGACCCTTTGGCTGTCATCACTCTCCTCTGTGGCATTCCTGAACCGCCAACCCTACCCACCGCATGCCATTCATTCTCACCCTTTTCGTTCAACCCATCTCGCTGGCCCCTGATATTCTCGGTCTTGTGACTCCATCTCATCTTCCTGCCCTCTTGAAGCCACTCACGTGCATATTTTTACCCCCGCTGCGCTTTGATCGCCACTAAAAATTATATCAATCGAAATCCCACAGTACCTATTTCCTCACCCTCCTTTCGAAAAATACTTTAAACATCACGCCGGAACCACAAAGAGAATGAATATAATTAAAAGGGAAATATTTATCAATTGAAATTTTAAACTCTGATTAGGGAGCATAGAATTTTATTTCTCTTGATCCACAAAAAATATTCAAAATCTTCAGCCAAATCTATTCCAGGATACGAAATCATAGATTCCAAACTTTGTCGAAAGATATTTCATATGAATGTATCACTGGGTTCTTTAACATATGAACCTGAAATATAACTTAATTTGATTTGAAAATTGTGCCGCAGTGTAAAGTTTTGCATAATTCTAACTATTTTTAAGGTCTGAATATCCCTATCATGCTGAGATAAAATTCTATTGTCTGTCATTCATTGTAATTCCTCAAAAGTTCAACGTTTCGTTAATAAACACGTTTCGAGACAGATAAGAGACACCGTCTTATATACAATTAATGAGAGCAGTTTATGGTTCCCTATCATCCGTTTATGCACAATTTATAGCCATTTTACAAAACATACACATATTTGCAATTAGTTCCGGAACCGAAAATAATTTATTAAACAAAATATATTTTATTAGTAGAAATCATATATGAGACTATGGTTAAGGATGAATGTATCTCTTTCGTTCCGAAAATAATTAATGTATTCAGACATGTCACAAAATAAGAGTGATGCTCGCATATTGAGCTTCAGAATGCTTTTTTAAATCGGTATTTCTTAGAAATAGAAATTACACTTGATAACATGAGATGGATGTTAATTAATAGTTCTTTTCCATACTGACTGTGTTATTTCTTGCCAATTTAAAAATATGCGTAATCCATATTTTTTTAATGAACTAAGAATTAATTTTAAAAGTGGTTCTCATACGAAGATAATATCCCTGATGCTGGGATGGAGGTTCGCGGTGGCTTTTCATTTAGTATCTCCCGTGTCCCCCACCAAACCTCAACTTCGCCTCTTCCTCTCCCCTCTGTTCTATCCCTTCCCATCCTCGCAAACCCTTTGAACCCCTTCTGAAAACAGGAAAAAAAATCTCCTTCCTCTACCCCCTGTCTCTCCTCCCTCACTCCTCTTCCTCATCCTCCACCTCTTCCTCTCCTGGTAGTCCCTTCCTCCCCCCCCCCCCCCCCCTTCTTCGCGGCTCCTCCCCCTTTCCCCCACCCCCTCCTCCCGAAAGCCTCGCCCGCAACACCTCGAGGAACACAAACGGGTGGTCTCAAGTTCTCCCAAGGTTCCATCTCTCCTCTTTCCGTCCCCTGAACCCCCCACCCCATTCGGCTCTCTTCAGTCTTCTGCACGACTCCCCTGCGTAACGTTCTCGCGCGCAAGTCGGCGACTCTGCGGGACTCCGCGTGCTCGGACAAGACCTTCGGACATTTCGGCCAGCAGTCCCGAACTGCGGCCCGTATACCGAAGGGGACTTCGGTCTTCTCTCTCTCTCACTTGCTGTCTTCATGAGGTCTCGGTTCCAGATAGCACTCCACCGCATCAAGAACTTTGAAAGACATTCTTGTACTTATTGATGTGGTGGTACTCATTTTTGGCCCCTGGCTTTTTATTCTTCTGGTGGTGATTGGGAGGAAGAAGGGCACAAAGCCCTTTCACCCCTAAGGGGAACAGTAATAGCAGGATCCTGGCGAGACTTAGCAGGAACGAGCCGAAGAGGCAAGGACTGGAGAATGAAATCCTAATGGTTACACCTGAGGCGTTTCTCGCGACCAGCCGGGGCTGAGCTGTCTGGACTTGCTGTTACGTCGCTCGTCTTCTGATAGTCGGCTGGACTGAAGCTTTCGCCTGTGCTCGCGAGTTATTTCACTCGTGTGGAAGAAGAGAAGTAATAGATTTACTTGGCTTCTTTGACATTCGATGTGTTGTTCCTGTGGAATTCTCGTTCCTACGTCTACTGGAAGGTGGCGTTGAACTTCGTCCTCCACCATCACCCTCATCTCAGCTGGAGGTAACAGGTGTCCTTCCTTCCTGGAGACGATAGGAGGAGAGCTCAGGGGTGGGAGTGGGGAATATCCTACCCCTATGGTGGCGTATTAGGGGGGAAAGAAAGGCGAAATGTCTTCCAGAGGGAGCCGCCGACGATTGTGAACGTGGGGAGGACTTAAAACCGGCGAGATATTTCGAATCGGCCGCCGTGGTCACCGTGTGCGAACGGAGATGCGGTTGACGTCGCCCGCGGCGATTCCTCCTCCACCTTCCCGCGCTCCGCCGGCTCCAGGCACGGTCTCTCCGCCACCCTCCGACCCGTCTACACTTCCGAGGAAGGGGTAAAAGGAAGAAGGAAGGACAGAGTCAGGAGAGGAGGAGCCTCACAAGAGTTTGAGAGAAGGGGATTTGGGGAGGTGTGTATGATATTCGTTGGTGCACCCCTGGAAAAGTTCCAGGCCGTGTGTGACTCCGTAAGCTATTATTAAAAGATCCCTCAAGGGAGAAAGGGTGGGAGTTTCAAAGGGACATTTGCGTGTCCATGTGTGTGGTTTCTTCAGACTTGTCTTGTAGGGAATGAGAGTTGTGGAAGACGGTACAGTGTTTTTTTTATTACCTTCTCCATCTATTTCTTCCTAACGTTTTGGGACGCACGTGTGACTGCTTTTCTATGCCCGAATTAGTGCGAGGTGTAGCAAACCTTTGATGCCGGTGAGTACATTCGGAAAGAGACTTATTTCGCCCTTTTCGCTGGAGAAATAAAACTCTCAGTGGGGGAAAAGAGAAAGAGGGATCGGAAGGAGTTTTGGAACTGGAGTTGGGTGAGAAAATAGGAGGAAAAAGAGAGGAAGGGTGGGATTTATTTTTTCCTAGTCTCTCGCTCGACCAAGGTGGTGGGTGCCGGGTGGAAGAAGTGGGAAGATTTCCTTTCTTCGCCGCTGGCGGCGCCTCTCGCGAGTCGAGCAAGTCCCTAGCAAGGGAAAAGTCACGTTTTTCCCTATCGCCAGCTTCTAAAAATCCGTGAAAGAAGACAAGGGACGTTAAGAGAAGGTGCGGCCAGGAAAAGACTGGCGCAAATATACACACATCGAACTCTTGATTGAGACGAGCACGAGAGAGAGAGTTTTCGGTGTCCGAACGAATCTTGAAAGACGAAGAATTTTGAAAACGAGAACCCCTCGCCCACTACGACAAATCCCAACGAACTTCTGAACCCCTGACGCGATGGCCACTGAGGATATGTCTGACGATGCCGCTCCTTGGAGGTAAGAATTCTCCTGATCCTGAGGGAAGGAATGTGTGTTCTGGAGTGATATCTGTGCTAACCTCAGAAATTTTCTCTTCCCATGATGGAAGCCCGAGTATTTTACGCATCTCGGTCTGTGCTCTGTAAAATTGTATATTGGAGCGGCTGATTGCCGAAAACATCGCAAGTTGTTTGTGTGTGTGTTCGTGAATGTTTCATTTAGATTAGAACGAACCCATTAATGTGATACGTAAAAAAGCGTTCGCATTACGGGCGTAGCTAATGAATACCCAAACTCGTGGATAATTCTAAAAATATTTACAAGGCCGGATGAAAATACTCGTGTGCCTGGGACTAGTCCTCAGGCCTTAGTGAGCACATCGCTGGACTGGAAGGAATCTTGTGAAAGCATTAGTGTACTGAAAGTGTGTAGACCTAGAGTATTAGTTTATATCTCACCAACCGTATGTTTACGTCCATGTTAATGGTTAATGCTTTCATGACATGATTTCTTATCTTACCTTCTGTCCATAATGCAAAAATACAAAGCTCGTTTTCTTCGTTTTATGGAGTTAATTGTTGAACGACAATAGATAGGTTAAAGTTATCGTAAACGCAACCTTTCCTACAGATATATCTAAAAATAGTATTAGAGAGATTATCTTACCCCAAAATCAGCTTAAGTAATGTGTGCAAGAATCTCCTGCGTTTGAGTATAAAGGATATTATCTGGGTGAAAATTGCAGAAAGTATGAATAAGTATAAAGTTAAATATGTGGCACAGTATTTAATATTCCTTAATAACGTCTTCCGCACCAAACAATCACACACGCAATCATTAATTATCATAGGTGTAAATATCCCAAATTTAGATTAATTCGCATGCAATGGAGTGTTTATTGATTTGAAACCATATATGCTCAATACTCCTTGCTTTATTTCTTGATGTGAAAACGCTCTAATTTTATTGCCGATTGAATTAATGCTTTTTACTACTCTTCTTATTCACTTTTATCTCCATGATGACTTATTCCAAACCACTGGTTACGTTTCTGGCTATTAGAACCATTAGGTTCGCTAGCTGTCCATAAAATCCTGTTTTCTGTGTATTTAGTCATGTTAATGAGAATACTCGTGAAAGGTAGTTAATATACCTTTGATTTTATCAATTTCAAATTCAGTAATAATATTTTTATGTCAATATCCAAGTTTATTCAGTTGCAGACGGACATATATGAAATTAAAAGTCACTATTTCAAGTGGAATTTATAAGGTATGGCATAGAAAAGAGGTTGAAAGAGTTTCTTAAGTGTATACTATTATTAAGTTGCATGTCACAAAAATATCAGAAGAAGTCATTGAGTAATATTGAGTAATAATTAGAGGCTTTTTGACTCGGTAAAGATACGATTTTCCCGAAGGTTAATTGTTGCATGATATACAGGGGTAAGTAATAATGCAAAATAGCCCAAATTTCCTTGAGAGCTACTTAAGAAATTCATTTTTAAACATTATATTTGTGTTCTACTTATTCATTGCCTATTCAATTTATAGTAATGTTATTATAAAAATAAAATGTAGTTATTACTGTGCCAACTACTGGTGTAAAATAATAAAAAAACAATTATAATCATTTTTGACCAGGCACTGTTTTGCTTCAGCAAGCAACGTTTTCCCAGAAAGAAGGAAATCTTAGGGTGAGTCAAGGTTAGTTTTCCAAAACAATTGACGACTCTCTCACTTCACTTGGATATAGAACTCAGCCAAAGCCTCGCTTGCAATTGCGCAGTAGGAAATGCGTACTGGTTTTTGCGCATGTGCCGGTTTGTCGGGTTCCACTATCAATTCCGTCCTTGTTTCGCAAGTAAACAAATCGCTCAACAAGCATCAGGTCAAAACAATTAATGAATCCATCAAGTTCATCGAGGGTCTCCGATTCATATCTTACGTTTTCCTGTCACAATTAATTCATCTCTCACTGTGGAACTCCGTGTTCTCTGCAGTCTTATTTTGCGATATTATTCATCATTAACATTAAGACATTTCTCATTTATTCTTCATACTATTTACTAGTTGCCATATATGACTCAAAAAACGACTCCAATTAGGGATATTAACTTACCTATGACCTTGTTTTTGTGATGTGTAATGGGAAAACATGAAGACTTAATGACATGAATGAACAGAATTTGTGTTAACTCCTATTGTTCGTGATGATGAAAGAACCATGTAATATCATTTTCAAACTCAATGAATTTTATAACGATACAAACTTGTGGCAACATAGGTAGAATTGTTAATATGTATTATGAAAAAGGTTTTAAGGGTTTCTTTCATCACCTTGAGCATACAATATTTTCTCAAAAATACGCCAAAAATAATACCTAACGTAACTCATATAACGTAAATAGATTAACACTCCTGTAATCATGATCGATATTTCCTTATCTCCGAAGAAAATGTCCTTGGTGATTATTGATTGGCCTTATGTTGTACTCTTCTGTAAGTTGAAACTATAGCTCAATAAGTATCTAAGTGAAATTAACATGGTGAAAATATTAACACTTGTTAGTCAAGTGATATTCGGGTGTTGAAGAAAATACCGGCATCTAGAAGGAATATTTGTTTGGGTTGTTGCCTGCGAAACCTTCTTTGTTGATATCAGATACAAATTTCATTCTTCACTTTTACGCGCAGGAGATGTTCATATTCCAACGAAACACATTGCATTGCGGGATGGAACGTATTTAAGTGGCAAAAGAGTCAGTGTAGAGATAAAACTATTCAAGTACTTTTAATGCTAATGAAAATATTGACGTTGGTACATACATTTTAATAATAGCTATCGTGAATGTTTATAATTTGTAAGAGACAATCCAGGTGTATATAGTGTAATAATAACAAATTTCTCATAACAAATAATGGAAGATCCGCATCCAAGAACAAAGTAGATAATAATTGTAATGGCATTTAAAATAACATTTAAAACCAGAAATGACAGTAGCGATTCCCAGTTCAGAGGACTCGTTTCATTGTTTATTAATGGGAGGGAGGGAGGGAGTGCTCTCAACTGAAGAAGGATATCATGTAAAAGATAGGTGTAGTGAGCAGGGGTTTTATGTCAATGCAAACATACCTTTCTTGCAGCATTATGATTAATCATCTGTTATTAATGGAGAGATACCAAAAGAATGGTTCAACTCGATCCGTAAAAACTTATTGGCAGAAATCAGCGGGCATGATCACTATTTGGAATTTGCTATAGATGTTGAGTATGGCCCGTGTTTTTTAAAAATCTATCTCTGACGTGACTGTGATAAATGTTTATTTACATTTCACTCGAGCAAGAAAACCGGTGAAAACATATTTTATTCGTGATAATACTGTTAATTCATATAACATGGTCCAGCTCTCCAATCAGAAACAAGATAGAGATGGTAATAAAATTATTTAAAAAATGCCGATCTAATGTGTTAGCCTTAATATTTTCTGGATTATACATGATTATTCTTGATTTATTTAGATGTGTAAGAATGTTGTTCTACATTAGCGTATTGCTGAAGTTACGTCTCAAAAGAATTATCGACAGTTATCAGAAATACAGTAGCGGAAAAGAAAAGGGTGGAAGCATTCCATATGTGGTGCTACAGAAGAATGATGAAAATTAAATGGATCGACCAAGTAACGAGGAAGTCCTAAGAAGAGTGGGAGAATAGGGAAGTCTGCGGAAAACTCTAAAAAGAAGTTAGAACAACTTAATCGGCCATATCTTGAGAAACGATGGCCCCATGAAGACGATCGTCGATGGAAAAGTGAACGGGAAGATTGGAAACGGCAGGCCTTGTATGAGGTACATGGAATAGATTGTGGAGGATGTAAAGGAGAAGAATTACGTTAGTATGAAGAGGTTGGTCGATAGAAGACTTGAGTGGAGGGCTGCGTCAAACCAATCCTAGGATTGTTGACCGATGATGTTGATATCAGAAATATTGACAGTTATATCGTGATAATATTAAGAATTTGAGAAAGGACGAATAAATATGTGAAAATAAGAGCACTAGATGTCTTGACAAAAACTAGTTTACGTGCGTTTATTGAATGAATTTAAAGGTGTGACTAGGTAAACTATGCGTTGAGAGGCAAAGGGAAGAAGAAAGAAATATAGTACTTGATATGAAAGGAATACATTACCGTACTTATTTTTATAATATATTTTCGCATTCATATTGTTTACTGGTATAAATGTACTTGAAACAATATAAATTCGTTTGTTGTAAAATTGGAATGTTTAAGTTGGTGAAAACATACTGCGGAGATATTAATTATCTTGCTTTTTGGTGTAGTGTACCGTTATTTATTTTTAAAATGTCTGCCAGGATAAAGACATTAGTCGCCTGTTTACTCTATTATTGGTGAAATTTTCATCCCAAATACCGCATTCTCACCGACTAGGTCGACCAGGACTTTTATCACTGTTAAAAAACTAAAGTGTTTTCTCATTGATCCTTGTCTGGCGTTCACAGTTGGGCGATATATTTTTCTTGCGTATTTAAATAAGAAATACAAATGTTGAAGTAACTTCAATAAATAAAAAGACTGATAATATCGTATCTTAACTCTAGTCTAAATTTTGAATAGTAATGTGGAATTGTTTGGCATCCTTTAGCTGGAATTTAAGTTAGTATTATGGAGTAATGTTTTCTATTGATGTTGTAATACTCCATTGCATCTGTATCGCCAAAACAATGATGGTATATTGACTATTCTGTGGTGATAAACGGTTTAATTTATTGTGAAAAACAGCATTTACAAATTTACACCAGAAGCCATACACTGAAATTACTTCGGACAATAGTAGCCGGGAAAAAATGTGAATTTTTCAAAATAATGGTGAATTATGGTAACGGATAACATTCTGAAGCAAAGAAGCACTGAGGACTTGATTGTTGGATTAGTGCCAAGGCACAGGGGATCTCCAGATCATTTGCGGTTATCTGTGTATCAGATGGGGACCGACATGATTTTAGGTGCTCAAGCTGCTAATGTTTGATCGCACCGCCTAAATTAATGTATAAATCCTGGGGCAAACGCAAGGCTCAGGTCGAATTCTAACCCACAATGATAGGGGTTTCAGGCCAAAATGGTACAGAGTCCACTACTGCCGCAGACAGCCAGACTTTAGCAATACTCTATATCGAAATGTTACCCTGCAAGCCACCGTAAGGGTGTGGCAGGGAGGGAATCGTCATCAGGCATTCATTATCAATCAGAGAGAACACTTGCCAACTTACATGCTTGCAAAAACCAACAATACACAGATTATACAGTAGTTATATGAAACCAAGAGGTAAAATGCTGCTACCACCCAGAGGAAAATAATACTTTCATCATCGATTCACCTCACCCTAAGGGTGGCCTGAAAGGGTTCACTTCTGCAGATGTAGGTGAATACTGATGATCTACGGCGTTGCTTCGATGCATAGGGAAAACCTCTACATGTACACGATACGCTGCTAGCCACCACGACGGTGTGTGACAGGCGGTAAAGTTGGTCAAACATACACTACTTTCATGTCGCGGAGAAAAACCAAGAATTCACGGATTTCAAGTTTTAGAAATATAATGGTTATTTCCTGCAGTGATCAGCACATCTATCATTCACTCGAAAGGCGAGTGGAAGTTGGATAAGCCAATCCACTCTAGATGGTTGCAATTTGTAAGTTCTATAAATTAAAGTGTTGGGATACTGACCGGAAGTCCTGGGTTCAAAGCCAGGAGAGGATTTTGGACATGTTCAGCCAAATCTTTACTGTGCTTTTTTCTGGGTACATGGTCTTTCTGGGAGACCGCCGACGGCACAGGGAAAGGAACTGCCTTCCCCATTCTGATGTGTCAATTTCACATGCCGTTGGGCTTAGTATTTGATGAGCTGTACCCTCATCATAAAGGCCTTTTGGTTGCACACAACTTTCTAGTTTTAAAATAGAGATGATCCAAGTCAAGATTACAGATTTTTCCCTACCCTGATGGTCATCTTGACATCAAGTCTCGTACACGCTCGTACTCTTAAAATGAGAGTGATCTAGAAGGAAAATACTCCTTATTCTCAGGTAGGAAGGGGGTGGAAATTGGAAATTCGAGATGTGATTGCAGTCCATCATCTCGGAGGTGCTGCTTGGCCCGTCTCCGCTGACGAAACAAAGCCTCGTGTATATACGCGACCGTTATTATTTCAGCTTGCCTTAATTGCGTCCGCACTAGATGGGGTCTTTTGTTTTCGGGTTTCTGATGGCTCGTCCCCTCCGATCGCCCCGCCTCCTACACTCTGCTCCGAGAAACCCGCCCCTCAGCTCCCGGCACGCCCCATTTAACCCCCACCGCACGGGGTTGATGGTCGCATTCTTCACTGCTCATGTCTCCGTGTCTGCAATCCCATCTCTCGTCAAACGCTGCTCAACTCCTTTCCTTTCTTTTCTCTCTCGTTTCTTCCTAGCACGATCGGTGGGTCCTCATTCATTTTAAACTTGGATGGAAATGTGAGAGGGGGTGGTGTCTGGTGTTTTTGATGCGATCCCCAGACAAGACATACGAACTATTGTTTATCCTCTCTCTGTCTCATCCCAATATTACTTTATACTTCCGGGTTCCCTCCCCCAACTTTGTACCGTCATTCTTGTTAGAATGATAATAACTGGACTATGAGAGGTAATTAAAACCTCCTTTCCCAAGAATTAGCGAACGTTCATGAGCGATTCCCTTAGATTACAGTAACTTCTCTCTATATTTTGTAATTTATATTCATTTTGCGATTGATAAATGCAGTATGGACTATTTAATTTAATTTTTCCTATTAATTCACCATATCAGTATATTAAAAAGTGAGCATTAAATTTGAGATTAAATCATCATCATTGGTCAATAATCCTAAGATTGGTTTGACGCAGTCCTCCACTCGATTCTTCAATCGGCCAACCTTTTCATATTGACGTAGCTCCTCTCTTTTACATCCTTCACAACTTGCTCCATATACCTCATACGAGGCCTGCCTTTTCCATTCTTCCCGTTTACTTTTCCCTCGACGATTGTTGTGATTAAAATACTGCCATTTTGCTGAAAAACTAGTGGCCGTATTTCCTAAAAACCTATGGCAGCAAATGTATATATGGATTATCTACTCAATGTTTAGCACTATCATTCCATAATTATATATCATTAAATATTCCTCAAGCTTTATAGAAGAAGTCTGCTTTTAGGCTGCAATAGGGGTGGATATGTTTTAGGCCCATGCTACCAAAAGTTACATCTTTGTTGCATTTCATCATATCTACCATTCTATAACGCCCCTATTGTGTACGTCTTGTGGGTCATATTTGACTTCTCATTTGAATCATTGATGTTCAAGTAAAATATTAAACTTTAAACTTAAGTGGCATTGCAAATGACCATGTCTTAAAAATGAATTCGTGAAGGTATTCCACAAATTTGAGTCACTAAGAACTTCCTTCTATTCTCATATAAATTTAAGGACAAGAATAAAAATGTGTCAATACTTAAAAATGAACTTACGTAGGTTGTAAGGCGTTCCAAGGTGAGGCCATAGCGTGAGAAATATTTCAGAGGCAAAAACAAGGGCTAAGTAAATAAATATATCTTACAATCATGTAATGATACACATATTACCATGCAAAAGAATGTAAACTGTAATTTATTCACAAAATTTCGAACTTCATTTAAAATATTTCTGTTTTGTGTGAGAAGAGAAATGCCATTTGCCCTCTTTGAATGCTTATAATGATCATTATTCAAATTTTGAGAAGAGTTATGGAACATATTTGTAATGCAGGTATCATTTCTGAGGTAATCTCATAAGAAGATCAGATTCGTTTTCCTTTCTTAGAAAGTGTGTTATTTTTTTAACCTAACATATGTAATTTTGTCATTTTTCATGTCATTTGATGCCGATTTATAGAGCTTTCTTCTTCCTTTTGAATGTTGTGTAATACAAGAGATGGAAAACTGATTTTTTCTTCACCTCCGTCCACAACGAAACCAGAGCAGACTCACTTCCCACTGCCAATTTAACGTCAGTTGCCAATCTGCCAGCCAGGCTTAGAAGTTCTAAACTTTTGGTTCTTTATCTCCTCAAATTCATTTACTTTTTCCCTGCCAGTCTTCCATCTTTCCGTCTCTTTTTTCTCCTTCTTCTTTCCTCAGTAATTACGTAAGACGCCGATTCTTTTTTGTTATTCGCAGAACTATTTATCTCCTTACCTCCTCCCACCTTGGGTGATTCATCTTTGAGGCGTTCGGAGAATCTGGGTGAATCACGCGTTCCCCTTAGGGTTTCATCTTGTGGTCGCTCCGTTCTAGATTATACAAAGGGAGGAATTAGGGCGGACGCCGTTGTTTTTAATTAAGACTGAAGGGCTTGCAACCCGTCAAGGAACTATGCCGTGCAAATATTCCAGACCCTAGAGAAAAAAAAATGTCCAAGAATTCTCCACTTTTAGATCTAGTGCCAAAATGCTTGCCTCTTTATCATAATTAGAGGAGGTAGCTCAGTACGTGGAGCGTTGGACCACCGACCGGAGGTCTCGAGTTCAAATTCGGTAGAGGTCTTTGGACACGTCAAGTGAAACGCAATCTTTGTGATTCTATGGTTGCCAGATCTTTCTGGAAAACTAGGTGGAACAGGTAAAGATACTTTTCCACCCTCTACGTAATACCCTGCGAGCCACCACGAGGGTGTGTGGCAGGGGGTGAAGATCACCAAACATGCCCTACTGACATGCAACTATTCTGAAGTTTAAAATTCATTGGCCTTATTTACTAGTGATCTCAACCTTTAAGAACGACCTTTCGGTTGAGCACTGGCATATAAACTCCAGACTTTACAATGGCTCTTGCAGCATGGATGTTGTGCTTTGTTATCATTGTATAAAAGAGAAGTTGAGCTACGAATAATAATACATTTAGCACTGCTCCCCTTTTCATGCAGGTATTCGGGGGAGGCAATCGGCTGCTTAGTTCATTGGAGTATTTATGATAGGTATGTGATGGGTATTGGAAATTCTTAATTCATTTGCCTTCGATATTTGTTGATCACAGAATGCTATTTAGTAATGCTATAACTCTTCTTTCCTGAGTATTTCGTCTATGCACTAAGGTTCTATCACCAGTTATTTTCACCCCAAGATATCTATAATAATCAGTGAACAAGATTTTATCATTATTTTCTAAAGCAAGATTTTGCAACGCCATTGTAAAACAAGGTACGCTACATTGTCAAGAACATGATTACACACGGATGCGAAGTATTTAAGAAGCCAATAAAAGGACGACGAGGAAATACATTAAGTGCCACAGAAATGGCTTTAGATGTGGGTTGAGAGACCATTAAGGATTGAGAGAGTCACCAACGATAGATTGTGCCAAATTATAGGAGCCAGCCATAGTGTACAAAATGACAATGCTTTCTTCCCGTCACTATTTTCATCTTAAGAATACCGCATTCTTAACCATTATGCATTTTTTTCTATTTAACATATCGTCCTTAATGTTCAAAATATTTCATATTTATTCGTATTTTTGATGGTGTTTAATATGTACTCCTTTTTTCTTAAAATGGTTCTTGGGTAATTTAGCTGAGGGAATATTTCTGTCTGCTTCGTTAATAGTATCGTTAATATTTTCAAAAATATTCTGCTAGAGGTTATAAGTAGGGATGGGTCGGTTCCACTTTTTTTCGGTTCCGGTTCGGTTCTTAACTTCGGTTCTCGGTTCCGATTCTCGGTTCCGGTTCTTAATTTACCACTTACTTTGCATTGCTCAATGGTAAGATAAGGTAATCAATAATCATTTTCAGAGACTGAATTAGAATAATTCGCGACTTTGAAGCATCTAAGTACACTATTTCACCAGGTTTTAATGTGAAGCCTCCACTTTCGGAGTGTGAGTAGGTTTCAAACTGGTTTTCGCGCCAATTATTTCGGTACCGATTATTTTTGGCCTCGGTTCCGGTTCCGGTTCTAAGCTCAAGAACCGGTGGAACCGAGAACCGAAGAACCGAACCGACCCATCCCTAGTTATAAGTATTTTTTTACCATTAGAATTGGGAGTGGAAACTCTTGTATTGTCTTTTAACCAATATTTATTCATCGTGCAGCCATCATAAATAAGTATAGTCCCTCGTAGGGCTCAGCAATGAAAATTTTATTAATTAGGTACTAAGTAAATTTGATTTTTTCTAATAATGATTATTTAATATACTTATTATTAATTATGTATTGTAATAACCCCTGCGTATTGACGCATGTGAAACTTTTTTATACCTTGAATTACCTAAAACCATGCTATATTATCATTGCCCAAGCCTTCTCGCCTTTCCCGATATCGGCTTGATTTTTGTCGAGAAGTTTCAGGTTTTCATTTTATCGTTTCTGTTTTGTCATACCTACGTGCAAATGCGTCCCATTAGCCCTTATTACGTATTGCAGTTAATATTCATTGCACACTTGAGAAATATATGCATTATACTGCTGCTAGCGCTTGACTATTGTAATTAATATTCTTACGCCGAATGTGTCCACTCTCAAACCCTTTTCATTTTTTAATCCGCACCAGTATTTCAACGTCCAAACAAGGGGAATGTCGGCATCTATCCTACTTTGAGATATTCTCCTAGGTAGATAGATAGATGGATTTGTGTTTTTGGGGTGCTTCGACGGCAGTGGTCATTTTGCACCTCCTACATACCCTATAAAACAAAAGTTATTAGAATGCTGAGTAGGTATGTTATTGTTTGCCGAATTTTTATACCTTAGGTAGTACTAAGCTTCATAGTAATTTCATCAAGTCACTTTCATTGAGAAATTTAATTAAATTATTCATCCTTTATAAACAGTTACCTAAAATATCAGGTAGTTCTCCTCGTATATTACAGATTTCCCGCGTTTTCCGATATTTGGTACACTCCGTCAACGCTCAGAGGACGGTCACAATCGTCGCAGAACGGATTTTTTCCTCTGTAAAAAAGGAAAACTCTTTCTTCCTGAAAACTCCTTCTCCTAGGTAGTACTGTACATGCTACGGGTGAATGATAGCCAGGGTATCCTTGTTAAAAACAATGCGTGTCTGGAACAGAGAATGATATATAGTCGGTTCGGATAGGTACTCCTGGTGGCATTTTCAAGGCTGTTTCTTTCCCAAAATGATGCTAATGAACGTTATACTGGTTTGCGTTTTTCTTGAGAAAATGAGAGGATACTTTTCAGTAGCGATGGAATCAGTACTTCATCTAAATCTACTTAATACCCTGCAAGTCACCGCGAGGGTGTGTGGCAGGGGGTGAATATCACTAAACATGCACTATCCATGTCCAAATAGGCTACTACATGAAAAATGTTAGATAATAGGGTCCCGTGCAGCTAAATGGTTTGTAACTACGTAGTAATAAAAGGATTATTGGCCAAAATGGCATTTATCTACACGTACCTACTAATCTGCACCTACCCATCATGCTTGGGTTAGTAATGTTAATACATGCATCACGCACGACAGACTACTCTAACAACATTTCACCTTCCTATCCATTTGCTATGCAGCCTATTATGCTCTCTAAAGTTGCGTGGAAAAAATGACGTTTTAAATCTATCAGTGCGACAATCTCTCTGATCTTATTTGTCTGGTTAAGCTTATATACATGATGTAAAAAATACCGCAACGAATTGATACAAATTCCAAATTCTTCAGTAAAATTTATATTTTATCACATTCTTCAATAATTTAATTTCAGATATCTCATTCGTAACTAATCTACAATAGTTTCTCTTATTGCGTGGCAAAGTATTATTCTATGATACGATCGTCTCACCTACCACGTAGCCAGATGGTTTTCGGCCGGGTGAGAAGAGGGGAATGATTTTTTTCCCTTCATTCTCGAAAGTGAGTCGAAGGTGATGCACCGCGAAACGCATTGAGAATGGAGTGAGCGAAAGCCTTGAGGGTTGTCCTACAATCTGTCTACAATCTTAAATTTCAATCCTTTATTTTACATTTCATATTTATCAGTTTTCGAACTTCCGCGTTCAAATTTCAAATAACATTAATGGATTTAAACCAAAATACCGAAGGAAATTCCTGCAGAAACGCAATTTGTAAAACCTTAAGGGGCCTTCGAATCGGAAGCTATGGCTAAATTGGAGCTTACTTCTTGGAAATGTTCAAAATTGTTTCACGTGGAGTCTTTACATGCGACTATGGGTTCTTCCAGATAGGATGTATTTTTTCTCCGTTATTTTTGCCTATTGTGGGAAGCATCAATTGTTTTGTCGTAACTGTTGATCTGATGAAAAATCGTCGGAGATATGATGGAGAATATTTAATATTAAGATCACGCAGCGAGGTTTGAAAGGAATCGTGTAAAACTCTTCGCGTACATTCAAAATGCAAACATGAGGTACCTCTTTATTTATGTGTTTAGATGGAGGACACTACGGATCAAAATTAACGGCCATCTGAATGGTTGCATGTGAGGCATTATCCGAATATTATTCTTGTCGTCAATTCTGTTGCAGAAGGGGCGTGTTATTATGGGTTTAGGAGGCGTGAAAGTTTTCACAGACAAGGGAAGATGCGTATTAACCCGGAGGCGGGTAAATATTGGTAGAGTTTCAAAGGAACCCGGAAGTATTTTGCCGTCCGTGGTGCCGATGGATAAGGATCATCTATTAATGTCGCGATACTCTTGCTCGAATTTTTCTTTTCCCCTGGCTCTTCGCGAACATTCTCTCCCCCGCACCCGATTTTTTCACTTGTTCCCCCTTACCCACCCTCCCGCGTACGTCCTTCCAGACTTCCTCCTCCCCCTTCTCCTTTCGAAACCCCTACCTCACTCCTACTTGGCGCAAGGGAACGACCCTTGTCCACGTGTCTGGTCAATCACTCACGTTAAAATTAGTCCGCGCGGCCTCCATTTCTCTTCTCTCTCTCACCCTCTCCAGGAAAAATTCTTTTTGCCTGCTTTGTCTCCCCCCAACCCCTCCCGTACCCCCTCGCCGAATTCGCCTTCCGAGACGCAAGTTGAGATCCCCCACCGAGTGGTATTTTCCGCGAAGACCCGCCCGACGACTCGCCTGCACTTCATTGATTCGCGCCATTTTTCTTCGCGAGATGACGTCATGAGATGTATTCATCCGCCGCCATCCTCGACGCGAGCGCCGGATCAAATACCACCCTGGATGAACTTTTTTTTTAAATGTGGCTCAGTTGCGAAGCGAATAAAATTTAACGATCTGGTCCCGCGAGTGCACATTTTCTCATCGCACATCGTTTCGTTCAGTTCCTGAATAGAGTTACGTCCTAGTGACGTCCAAGATCCTTTCGACGAATGCAGGCGCTTGCGCACTTTGCGGTTGGTACGAAGTCAAAATCTCTAATTAAGAAAGATAGATGAGCCCACGAGGGAAATCATTTCTGGCAATTACTCAAGCTGAAAACGTTTTTATTTTTCTTTGCCTGATGAAAACCTCTCAGCCCAGCTTATTTTACGATCCATCAATTTTATGAGTGAACTTTAAGGGTTGTTAATTTTTAATACAATGCTCTACACATCTTTTGTGATGAATAATAATTGTTTACATTCGTCTACGACAGGACTAGAAGATGATTTAACTGCACACGCATACCTAAGCACTATAAAAGCTATTTGAAAAGCACTCTATTTTTATCCATCCACGCCTTTTGTTATCCGCGGCTTTTAAGAAGTCCTAAAAGTTAAATATAAAACCCGTTTTTATAATGTTATCTCTTAACGCACGTATTTTATTGTCCTTGTCCGTCATTAATGGCTGCCGCAAATGTTGTTATTACATCAATCTACTTACCTTTTATG
This sequence comes from Platycnemis pennipes, assembly GCA_933228895.1. Lineage (NCBI taxonomy): Eukaryota > Metazoa > Arthropoda > Insecta > Odonata > Platycnemididae > Platycnemis > Platycnemis pennipes. The sequence goes on along the minus strand of OW121854.1, from coordinate 44,374,417 downwards.
GCTCGGTCTAATGCGATGTTCATCAATATGTAGGGGTGAAGCTATATTCCTCCCGAAAAAATATTTGTTTTCGTTTGTCGTAGCCATAAATGTCATACCTATACAGATATGAAGCCAAATTAGTGGTATTGACTAATTAAGATTGTCAAGGTATCGGTGCCAAAATATATCGGTAATTATATCACCGATAATTTCCTTGATCAGTGGTTTTCTTCGACTTAATCCAGTTCACAGAATACGTGATGATACGTGATTTCGCCCAATGATTTGGGCGAAATCTAGTCTTTACAACGAAAGTGAATACCTTCCTAGATAGAAAATATTTCGATAGAATCATTCATGTCTATTTTTTCTCTTGACGACTTACTTTTTGTGGCAATCATTAAGGTACGGAATCGGATCATTTTGCGGATCATTTCGTTCATAATTGGTCGCCATTAGCGAGCAGACACTGCCACGCTGCGCTTACTGCCTTCGTAACTGCGTTAGTAGCGGACGACGTGTTGATATTTTCCGCGCAAAATGCAAGGTGAGAACGCACGTAATTCTAGCTTGTAATGATGAATCCTTTCATGTCTCCGGCGGTGAATGATGGGTCGCGAATCGTTCTCCCCGCTGAGCCGCAGCTCTCCTTATGAGCCGATATTCTTTCAAATTTTCGGAATTGCCCTACTGGTGTCTCTCGACACAGTCTGTTGATGCCATGCACATTCACATCCGGGGAATCGGTCGCCTAAACCTCGTAACTAAGCTCTCTAGCACGAAGACATCTCATGGCTGGCATGTTTGAAAATTATCCTTCGGTAACATGAATTCATTTTTTTTTTCGCGGAAAGCGGTGAATGTGAGATGTGGCGTTAAAAGATTTACGATGACGATATCCGGTGGTGGCAAACTTCTTGGGCTCTCTGCGCTGATTCGCTCTCTACTTCTCTCGCGCGGACATTTAAGAGGCGGTACACGAAAGGGTACAGCGACTTGAAGAGCGCCATCAGACTAATATGAGCTGATAATAAACGCTCCGAAGACACCCTTGGCATCAATTTGAGTCGGATTGAACCCCCGCGGATCAATTTATCCTCCACATAGTTCAACGACCTCCTGGCCCTTCCCCGGAACTTATTCCCACCTTCTCTTTCAATCCTTCTTTTTTTCCTCCTTCTTCCTCTCTCCCCTCTCTTTCCCCCCTCGTTTTCGCTCTCCACGGATTCTATTTCCTGCTTCCACCTTCACCTTCTCCCGTCACGGTCATATCCTTCGATCCAATTCCTCCCTTCTTCGGTCGTTTTCTTCTTTACAGTATTCTGGTTTCGGGTAGTGTTTAATTTAAATGACGAAATTGATCATAGCTGATGATCATATCTCCCAAATAAGGTACAAAAATGACAGATATTCCACAGAGAAAAAATCATTCTTCTTGATCAGGACTCGAATCCAGACACCCTGACACCCAGGCCAGTTGCTATACCAGTTGAGCTACCAAGACGTCTATAATTTCAACAATTATAAAGCCTCTATAATTTCAACAGAAAAGGAGGACGTCTTGGTAGCTCAACTGGTAGAGCACCTGGAAATTAAAGAGGCTTTATAATTATAAAGCCTCCATAATTTCCACAGAGGAAGAGGACGTCTTCGTAGCTCAACTGGTAGAGCACCTGGCCGGAAATTAGGGGGTCCGGGTTCGAGTCTCGGTCAAGGCGAATGATTTATCTCTGTGGAACATCTGCTATTGTGCAATATCAGAGGCTAACGCCGCTAAGGTTTTCACTTTGAACTTGCACAAAAATGACTTTGAAGGAGCTAAAACTGCACATCAACACTGGATTACATCTACATATTGGGAGACTCTATTTGTGTGGTGGATATAGTACTGACTTCCAATCCCGATGGCCCGAGACATGGATGAAGAAGATTTTTCATTGGTGCACCGGTGTCTGCTTGGGTGCTCCGCGGAGTGCATATCTAGTTCAGTACACCCTCCGTTGTGTGGTACCGTGTTCCCCTTGGAGCCTTCCGTTTAAAGCAGGCTAATGCTGATGCTGGGTTTCATTCTATCCTTCCTCCGGTCCTTAAAAATTTCCTTTCCATAGCCAATTACTCACCCATTCTAAATGGCGCCTTAGATGTATAGAACTAAATGAATAGTTTAGATAAATAGTACCTTAGATAATGGTCGCCTCCCCCGAATAACTACTACTAACATACTGATGCCTGGCTGTCGTGTATGGTGATCATTTCCATAATTTTTCCCCGTAAGCCCTCCTCATTTATCTCGTACATGAAATTCCTCCTGCTCTTGTCATCTTTGACAAATCTCATCCTTCAGTTACCTATGTCCTACATTCACGTTTTCTGTCGTAATGCACCACGCTTTGTTTTGGAGGGATGGGCTTGCGTGTTCCCGTGACGTCTAGCTTTAAACTGACGGGAAGAAATTACTCCTGGTAGGGTCACATGTAGGTGAGCGTAGGAGCCTGAGGAAAGGTATTTAACCCACCGTCCTCGCAGCAACTGTTTCTCAGCGACTTCGAGGAGTCTTACCTGATGACGTCAGAGTTCAAACACTATTGAGGCAGGCAACAAAAACGGCCTAAATAAAATTTTCCCTCTCCCCAGCACTAAACTTAGACCCTTAGTATAATAACTAGTACCTAAGCGGAGCTTAAGGCTATATTCAGAATCTCATCTACAGTCTCGCTTCTACTCCTTGGGGCATCAAATCTCTACTACGAGTAGATTTGGTGTACAGATTCTCCCTGCCAAATTGGTATTGCTTCTCTACGTGGCGCTGAAAAGTATCTGTATACCGCTTGGAACCAATTTGAGGAGAATTCTTGTACTCTTCCGAACTCTTAATAGATAACTTATGACGTGTATAGTGGAAGTGAGACTGTAGTTGAGGAAATGAATATGACCTAGCATTTGCATTGCCTGACCAATGCGTTACTGACTTGAGGCGCGGTGATGCGGACATCTTTCGCATCGTCGATATATTTATTAAAAACACTTAGTAAAGGCCATGACGACTCAATCCGAACATCTATCGGTGAATGAAGAACCATTGAATATTTGAAGAAATGCAATCGCGATTTGATTCTCCTAAACGATGTTAATTAATATCGACATCGCGAACGCCCGACGTTATAAGATCTGTTATTCGGTCCCTGGTGAACGCGAGTAGTACTATACCTAAGAGGACAACATTAGTTGTCGATAATTGTTAATTTTAAATATCTGCCCCTGAGGTTAAATCTTGCTACTTAGCCTTAGCTTAATCCTACGAAAGGAGCGACATCCAAACGAGTAATCACTGTTAGTCAGAAATAATGAGATGGGTTTGACGTCTCTCTCCACTTAATTCGTCTATCAGCTAATTTCTTCAAATATACTTACTTCTTTTCCTTCACGTCCTTCATCACTTGTTGTGTGTATCTCACACGAGGCCTGCGTTTACCTTTCTTCCCGTTCACTTGTCCGTCTTTAAGACCATCATATCTCATGATGTAGCCGATTAAGTTGTTCCGCCTTCTTCTCAGGGTATTCAGAAGTCTTTTCTTTTCTCACATTCGTCTAGGTCTTCCTCGTTACTTACTCGGTCGATCCATTTAATCTTCATCATCCTTCTCTAGCACAACATTCCGAATGCTTCCGCCCTTGACTTCCCCGCTGCTCTCATCGTCTATACGTCACTGCCATAAAGAAACATACTCCAGATGTATGATGTATGTACGTTCTCATGTTTTCTTACTTCTATGCTTGTGTTTCCAGCTGTAAGTAGATTCTTTTTGTTGTAGAATGCCCTCTTCACCTGGGCTATTCAACTGAATATTTCTTCTTTGCTTCATCCATCGTTGTTTACCGGGGTTCTCAGGTAACAGATATCTTTCACCTTCTCAAGTTATTTGTTTTCGTTCCAACCGAGGCAGGGTTTAAATTACAAACGTCCTGACTGCTGGCATTTGGCGACCAAACCTGACCGTTCGCCTTCACTGCCGTGGTCGCGATAATAATATTTTCGTAGACAATAATAATATTTTCCACACACCCCTATCGTTACTTCCAGGACCGAGGTCACCTTGCTCTGGATTTCTTCTATCAACGTATCAGAAAACAAATCAGGGGTCTCGAGTGAACAGCGAGTCGGCCACAAAGAGCGGCCAGCACTATGCACTGTGTTCGGGTAATTTACGAGCATTCGGGAATAGGGGAATGGGGGGATACTTTCTGGACCATTTAACCCGGGGCATCCTCCGAGACCACTTTGTCTGGGAAAATTTATGTCTTGACTCCTATTTTCGTCCGGCCAAAACTCTGTGGCTTTGCGATACCGACTGTGCGCGTGGGTTTTTGCGATATTTCCATATGGCCAATAAGAAAAGAATTCAACTTGAGGTGGTTGGCCCGAGACGATATTTTTTCAAACTGCATGATTTTCTCGTCTGTTCTCGATCCTGGCTCCAGAGTTCGCTCTTATATCATAACTTCATGCTAAAACTAGGGGTACCAACTTGTCAGCTGTCCATGTCCAGAATATCATAAATTTGCTAGTAAAATGTTCGGGAAATTACGGGGACATTTAGTTTAAGATGAATTTGGAGTGCTTATTACCCAAGGAAACTAAGTGAAAGCGGTGATTTTCACTAGGAAGTATTGAAAGAGTGTTCATTAACACTGAAAAGAATTGGAAATTTGTCCCATCAGTGGGTCCCTAAATAGCAAGAGATTCCCGGCATCAATCAGGGAACATGTGTTTAAACGCGAATAATTCCAGAAAACTCCCGGAATTCCTGGAGGGGTTGTTGTCTTACCCTAGTAATTTTTTTTTGGTCCTCGTACATAACGTTGTAGCTAGCCTCTTTAGGCACGTTGATGATGCGTTGGTCTCTCTACCAGAAGCTCAAGCGTTCCAGGAGCAAAATCCCCGATAATATGTCCGGGAGTAGTAATCGGCCCTGTAACGCGCTGGTCAGGGGGTTCAGGGGTGTCAGGGGTCGGTAACGGGCTGGTCTAGGCTTCTACCCACGTCACGGTAAGGTAGTGAATTTTGTTGAAATCAGGATAACCCAAGGTGTTGACTAAATGTTGTCGTCATAAATTACTTTGGTCGTGTGGTACACAGGGCGTGGAATGAGTGGATACCGGTAGTATGTTTTTTCTATGCTCCCATAGCCCGACGTCTGAAGTCTTAAAGAAGCACGCACTACCGATTTGGCCTCATCGATAAAAGAAAAGGCGTGAGCTCCAAAGAACGAAACAGTTGTTTTTTAGACGTGTAAATAGTGTGAAAGGAAGGAGGGATGGAGAAAATATACGCTGAATGGCACGATAAAGAATAGGCAGCAGGAAAAACAGGGGTAGTATGAATGAAAAAGTGACTTGAGCAACGGTTTTAGTCTGGGTCTTGGGAAGGGATGCTCTTCCTTTTTCTTGCAAAGTAGTCTATGTCTCGGGAAACCAAAGCCCAGATTTGTGACAGTGGTAACGCAGGTAGCAGCCTTATATAATGCCGGAAAACTATTAAATGCCACATTACTATATTTATAAATACTGAGAACGTTCATGCTGAAAGGCTCACTGTTGACAATAGCTGTAGATGTTGATGACTTTGTATCCGTGGTGGTTACGCCTTCTCAAGTTGTACTAGTTGTTTAAAAAGGGAAAAACGGGATTTCCCATCATTTTTGCCTAAAAAGTTGTGTACTAAATCTTTAAAACCTGCGTGCATGCCCTGTCTGGGAGTTGGAGGAACTGGTGAGAATACATGTGAACCTTGTACTACAAAAGCAGGCAGAAACAAACGAAGTTAGTAATGATGGAAAGTCTGGAAGAAATCAGTTGGAGAAAAGAGCAGACTATCAAGTTTATTCCACAGGGGAAGATCAGGTTGGTGTGATGGCTATAAAACTGGCCTCCGATCCCAAAGTCACGGATTCATATCCCAGCTGAGGCAGAGATTCTTCAACGGTTTACCGGATCCTACTTGCTATGGGAAGAGAAAATTTAAGTTCAGTTCTCCGTCTAACGGATGGGACGTTGACGGATGGACGTTCAGTTCTCCCCATGGATCAGGATGAACATTCCTGATCCATGAGGAGATTAACGTGAACGAATCTCCTCATGGATCCCTTGGCGCCTTTCCTTAATATGAGGCTAATGCAGACGCCAGCGACAACCAGCCCTCAACTAATTCCTCCTTAAACTTCCTCCACCTTTTTTACTCCCTGACCACTATCCCCGAGTATTTCTCCCTTTATCCTACACCCCCGTGGAATACGGATTTGTAGCTGTGAAAAATGTTATAATTTGTCTTTTTTGAACCTGAAGAACTTTAATATAGCGAAGCATATTGTATAAAATAATATTTAATCCTGTGGAAGTCTTAAGTTTTATTTTCAAGTCCTTCCATTCATAGTATCATGCATTGAAATCATTTCCTAGCTTTTTTCTGCATTCTGTATTTTTACAAATAAGCTTGTATATTTTGCCTGGTGAAATATATCGCGGAATAAATCGACATAATCCTCTCAATTACAATTTGGTGTCACACGTTTGACAAACTGATGTATAAGTATTAAAAACATGACTGCCCAAATGTTGAATTCATTTTCAACCAAATGTGGTTAGGAAATAAGGCCCGAAGCCACAATTTTCACTCGTACTAATTATGAAAGAATCAGAAATAGGTATATATGATGTGATATATTACAGTTGTCAAAAAAACTTACATTCCTGATTATATTTATATTTAAATTTTCATTAATGAATCGATTAAATGACGCAAGTATTTGATTGGCTCTGTCAAATAAGCGCACAGAACTTACTGTTGTGACTCCGCAGGATCTAATTCAGTAGAGTCCTTCCCATTTTGGGGAGTTCAAGCCAACTGCTCTTGAATACTGATCTACCCGAAGTCTGACCTTGCTCTCACTTCTCGCAGTCACACAGCGTGTACACAATTTCATTTCTTGAACGTGAAGTACGTTTCTGTCGCCGGTTGTCATCCAACATTTCCCTCCACCTTCTCTCGTCTTCTGCTTTGAAACTCCTCTTTCTCACGCGCGTGGATGAATCTCCTCAAGACACTCCGGAACTCAAATGAGTGCCTCGAATAAAAGTCTCCGGGAAGGCGCAAGCATTGTTGTTTGCCCGCCACTGTTTACCGTTGTCAGGCGAAGATCTTACTCATCACCTCTTTATTCGCGCGCGTAATTACTTCCCTCTCGACTCTCCATGTGGATGTGTACAGCCGCCATATTCCCTCGGTCCCATTTAACCCGTCTTCGGGGATCTCATTAGAATCCGTTCGTGCGTGACTTGATTGTTTATACTTGCGCGCGTCTGGTAACGCCGTTGATCCTCTTCCCTTTGCCCTGCCAGCTGTGCTTTGGCAAGGAGGATAATTCAAGACGTGGCGTTTGCTATTTTTAAAGCGTATGACCTGGTCTTACGGACCGAAAAAAATATATTCCCCCCTTTTCATCGGTTTAAAGTTTTGGCCGAAAGAGAGAGTGCGTGCGTTCCTTTCATTGTTCCACTCGTGGACATGTCGCAATATCTTTAGTCGGCCAAGCTTGTCGTCTGCGTGCCCATTCTTTCTTTTCTTTCTAAGTCTGCTTATACCTTCGATTATATATGACATTAGAATAGAAATGCATGTTATCTCATACCCGTGCAGAATGACTCCCAAATGAATGATTGCCCCGAGCATCATTCTGTTCTTCGAGCATTTGGGCTACTATTCGGTTATTTCAGAGGTGCAAGGAAAATTATACATTTCACTCAAGAATTATTTTTTTGGAAATGGAAAAGGGTTTATTTTGGTGTATTAATAAATATTTAAAAAAATCCTCTATTGTCAAACTCGTTCCTAATTTCTCCAGTAGCTGAAGGACTTTTGAAATACGAGCCTAAGGCCTGTGCATTAAATTCAGTTACGCATGTTGATAACTCATATCAAGTATAGCCACAAAATTAACCATATTAATGTTTTCCCCACAGTACCATATAGCTTCCTAACTGAGATTCGTACCTCACGAATAAAGTGCTTGATTATGTGTTCGATTTCTTTAATTAGTCAATTTAAAGTTGGCAAATAGTGATTTTTGGCCGTTGACAGTCAACACTTGATTTTTCTGTAGAGAAAAAGGTTAAGTGTTGTATGTACATATTGCGCATATTACGAAGGCGAAACTAAGGTACTTAAATTACCCTAAAAAAAGTGTTTTAATAGTTTGTATACGTTTATAAGGACAGAAAATTTGAATGATCACGTGATAAAATTACCATTCACATAATGTTTATCAGCACAATAGAAATAATGTTTATGGCAATTATGTAGCTAACCAAATTTCCTCTATCAATTAAGTCGGCGACGCTAAGTTAATGTCTTCTTTTCCGTTAATTCATATATTAACCAGCGTATCATTACATCATTCTTGTGGGTCCATGTTTTTCAATCTCAAAGTGCTAAAATCTGTAGCAAACTCTGAGGGAACAATTTCTAATTTCGTTTTTTTCCTTACTGCCCTTTCAAAATTAGGACACTAATAGATGGATATAGCAACGCTCTTTTTTCTGCACTCATTTGACAACCATTCCCTTACTCCAGTTTCTGGCGCCATGTTCTCGTCACTTCTGTCCGTACCCGTTCTGGAGATGAATATCTTCCCATATCATAACTCATGATACATATTTGATCTGAAACTCTTATCCATTTTCCTTAGCTTTCTCGTTGGCTTTTTTCCTTTCATGTCTCTGTTTGGGTTTTTATTTTTTTCAAGTGTTTTCAATTCTCATCATATTGCGTGTGCCTTAGAAGAAGTTGAGAATATATTTTTACGATATCCACAGCAAGCTATTCAACGTCTACTGCTTTAAGATTATCATAACTTCCGATCTTATTATTCCTACCACTCTGGTTATTTGTCCTAAAGAATTATGACAAATGATTTATTACGAACTTTTACAAACCACAATAAATTACAAACTCACGACCCTTTATTGTGGTTTGTAAAAGTTCGTAATAAATCATTTGTCATGATGAATTTCCACAAAGTTACGAGTGAACATTTCATTTATACTAAAGAATTATGGTTCAGTTGCTTGGAATTTACTTTTGTCCCTATCTTGAATTGCGTACGTCTCTGAACCAAAGATAAGGATTGACACGAAGTATTTAAGTATTGTTATAGTGCTTGATAAAATCAATTTTGCTCTCAGAATATTTTCCCGTTGCGTTGAATATTTTTGTTTTTCCTAAAGAAAGGTGATGATTTTTGGTGCTGTTGAGTACCTCCTGTTTTCAAGATGTTGCACCTTGAGATGATGTTTTCGACTTATGATAATTTCCAAAGCGACTTCTATCTAGTTCCTTTGTATGTTGAGACTTTTTCATGCACTAGTAGCGGCCATGATCACATTAATTTTGTTCATTTATATCGAATTCCGTGAAGATGTTGTTCGTACCTCCTATTTTCTTCTTGAACTATTCTTCACGTTGCTTGCATGCTTGATAATTGTTCATTCATCGGAAATTTTGTTTCTTTGATGTTTATCAGTGGTAGGTACAATTCGCATCAAGAGATGGTCACTGAAACATTAACAATTACATGTACTAAGGAACTTGACGATACATCTCCTTTGGCCATTAGTCATAACCAAAGCATACACTGTCGTCACATTTGGGAGTCTTAAATATTTTTCGCAATTTTTGGTTTTTCTTGATTAAACATGCAGGCAAGATGTGAAGTAATTAATTTCGGTGATATCTATGGTATGTAAACGTAATTTTGCCTTTGCCTTTTGCGTTTAGTTCTTTAGAAATATCTCTAGATTCATTTAAAAAAATTGCTAAAAATTATGGTACCAGGAATCGAACCTTGGTCTCCAAGGTGATAGCCGGCTAACCTAGCCAATAGACCATACATAACGATAATATGGAGGCAATTCCTATTACTTAAGTGTTTAATACTAATTTAGTAACTATGTTACTTAATAGGTGTTTACTCAGGAAGTCTAGTGTGGCACGACTCTTAAAATGCAAGACGTCAATGCGCAATAGAGATAGTTCTTGTTATTTAGATAAATCTAGTATATAGCAACATATGGGTGTTCGAGTGTGGGTATCCAAGCTAAGTGAAGGATAAATAACACACCCCAATGTTACGATACCGTTGTCTTGGTAATCACTAATTTCGTCTTTTACATTTATCCCTACGGCCATGAATGACTATAGTCGTCGACTTACCGTATATACCCACTCCATCCCATACGGAAGCTATTCCATACAGTCATCGTAATTGAATCGGTGTGAGTAATTATAACTATCAAGAATTTTAAAAGCAGGCAGAAAACATCATATTTACTTTATAATACCCATAGGTTTTACTATTTTACTACTATATATACCTACTATTTTATTGACCTATAATTTCACAGAAAATCTCAGTGGCTCGAATATAACTTTATGCAACGCACTTCTAATAAACAATTACCTTTGCCTTCGTACTGTGAAATACTCAGGTATCCCTCTCCAGGTGTGTTGCCTACATGTTTTACCCACTCGACAGCATTTCATACTGTTTTCTCCTGAACTTGCTGCCTTACTATGTGCTTTCCTTCGTGCTGTTTCTCATTTCAGCATATACCTAATAAATAATCTCGTTAGTTATGCAAATCGAAAGACATTTCTGACATTTGGGTGATGTGTTCTTTTCTCCTTAAAGCTCTGAGATCGACAAGGACTTCTCTTGATTTTGCTTTTCATTTTACTGTCAGAAATTAGTAGACGGCAGGTAAAGGTGGCAAAGTCACTTAGATAATGGAGTTAGTTATTCAGGGGAGTCGACCGACAATTGAGGTCATTTGCGCCATTTAGGATAGGTGGGGAATTGGGTAATGGTAGGAGTTTTTCGGGAAACGGAGGAAGGGTGGAGAGAAACCCGGCGTCGGCATTAGCCTACTCCTAACGAAAGTCGCCGAGGGGACCACGGCTTAACGTCCCATCCGACGGACGGAGTACTGTACTTGAAATGCCCATCAAGTGGCGACCGGTTTTCCAATGAAAAAACCGCCACTTCCGGGAATCGAACCCGGGTCCTCGGGATTCTAGCCACCAATCGGATCCCCTTGGATATTGGAGGTCTTTATTAAGGTAGGTAGAATATTGGGTAAGCGAGCACGAGGAAGGAAGAGAAAAGTTATAATGGATATCATGAAGGGGGATGAGAAACATACCGACTTGATGAGAGGCAGTGTAGTGTTGGAGCGAAAAGTGCATTCAATGTGAAGAAGAGTAGGGGCACTTCGTTAAAACCTACCATGACCTGTATAAATATCAATCTATCAGCAGTATCGTAAAGAAGAGTAGGAACACCTACTCTAACTGGTAGAAAAACAACAACCAATCAAGACTATCTACATTTTTCAATCTAACCGTATCGAATCATTTTGGCTCAGTATTCGTGAAGATATTGCTTTCAACATTTATCCGATGTTTATCATATATTATCCTTAATATTTCTTCATCTTATCCTCGTGTACATAAATATGTTCATCGTAGAAAGTGTTTTGATCTGAAATCCGTGTACAATGGTTGTCTGAGTATGACTTATTGGATGGACATTCTCTTTCGTTTTTGATTCAGGTGCAACAACTTGAGCATTCAATGTAGTATAAGTACAACGCCTTATCTTAAACAGTACCTTGGTCGGATGAGCTCTAATATGGTGGCCTCTCCATTCGTATATGAGGGCTGTTCATTGCAAAAAAAGCTATCCCCATCCACATATATGTGCTGCCATAATATGTAAATATTATGGCTGAATAACAGAGTTTGGTAATCTTTTCTTATATATGTACCACGTTGGGATTAAAGTATTTAACAAACCTTACTGTTGAGAAGGCCAATAGTAAATTACGCAGTTAAGTGAATGAGTTGTTAAATAAGTGGTATCAATTGAGTAAAAATTGGTTTGGTTAATCTTTTTTATTAGTAGTTTTACGAAGCCACTGAATAAACCGTTTATGAGAACGTCTGTCTTAGTTAAACCTCAGGAAAATTGCATAGCAAGAATGAAAATTTAATTGCAGAGACACGGAGCCTTAAATTCCTTACAGTGCAGAGTAATTAATTTTATATGATCAATAGATATTTGGTATTTCTGAGTAAAAATTTCGTGTAAGGTAAACAATTGAAAATTAATGATTTAAGCCATGACTTATTGTCCTTACCTACAGTTCTCTCATAGTGTGGAAAGTAATGCCATCGGGACCGACATGACACGATGAATTCGTGCGTTACGCAGTGATTCCCGTTTTAAACGAGCGGGACACGAAACTTATCGCAGCGTGACCGTCCGCGTCACGGTGGACGGAGAGGAAGAAACCTTTCTCGCGCCTCCGAGTTATGCTCTCCCGCGTGTTCAAGATGGCGTCGACGGCGCTTTTGAGTTCACGGACGAAGATAGAATGAAGCTTTAGCGATCTGATCCAAGGCTCCGTTTCAAACCGGGCTAAATATAACGCCGAGCCTTTTTCCGAATCGTTCCCTCCCCTCGGCCCTTCCCCCTTTTCCACCCCTTTCTCCCGATGTTAATTTTTTTACACTCGTTAAACTCTCCCTCTCTCGCCCTTCTTACCACTGTTTTTTTTCCTCGCCGAACACGTGATCATGCCCACGTAGTTAACCACCTCCGCGGGGATTTCCCCAGCATCCCGATTCTAGTCTGGGACCAATAAGCTCCCTAACTCTCGTGCCTCAAACCAAGGCTAGTTCTGATTTCTATGCGCATGTCCGCAATGTTACCTTTTTAGTTTTCAAATTGACGGACCACGTGGTGCGGACGACAAGACAGATTGATTGCTACCGAGCCTCTAGGAGTGCTGTTCCAGAACTTTCGAAACATTCACATCTTCACTATTGCTAAAGTTTGTATGGAAATCCCATGTGCATCAGAGGCAAAGATAATAAAATGTTCGTGAAGATCGAAAATTATTCGTACTTAAAATTGCGTATTGACTAATATGTAATTAATTAATAGGTGTCACGCAAAACAGCTGTAACTAACAATAAAATTTAAGCGAATGCTGCTCAATAAATGTATTTGGTATCAATTCTGCAATTGGCATCGACGACCAATCATTTCTTTTGATAGCTGGTACTGTGTTTGTCTTATGTTTATACCGCAACCATGCTAAAGCAGCGAAAAATTATTTTACGTGTCTGATTTTATTACGCATTGTAGGGGAATCCTTGACGCTATTTTTTCTGATGCAATACATTTGCGACGGTAACAAATGGCTTTAATGCGTCGTATTTCGACTAATAATACGTTCACGCACGATATTGTATCTTGCCTATAAATGAAACCCATCGTTAAACACGGTAGATGAAGCACTTACGGTTAAGAATGGGCTATAGTTATTATTACGGTACCTTAGTCAACAATATTTTTTCGGAATTTTCTTCGCAGAAAGGAAAAGTTGCGAATATTTGTATTAGTTTACAAAAACTGCACTTTGATTGATTCTTTAAAGCTAACAGCTACATATCAACAACAGCAAAATACAACTATCATACAACAGAACCTGTGCAATGACAGTACGAGTTTCAAACGACCTTGATAACTTTAATAATAATAATAAAGTGTCTTTATTCGGGCGAGGTTGTGACTGTAAAGTCCCCTCTTCCACCTAACCCATGTATGTAGCATCGTCAAGGCCTATTTACAATGTGATCAGCCATTGTGCAGTCTGATGCACAGGAATATGTGCAGTGAAAATTGAATCGTGCGGAGTAACGACTGATGAGAAAATGTTTCATGTATGAGCGAATATCCGTACATGCGTATAATTACATGTGATATAGTGTACATAAAAATTGTAGCCAGGCATGCATTGACACCCAGTAAATACTCCTAGCATTTTCACTGAAGGTTATATCGATCATTTTATACATGTACATAGTATCCTGCAAGCCACCATAAAGGTGTTTGGCAGTAAGTGAATTAACTCCAGACATGAATTTAAAATGAAGGGTCAATACATTGTGTTGTTTGCAAAACTACGCGTTCTTTTAAAGAATTCAAACTATATTGAATCCACGGTGGAATCATATTCACATTTACTGCTGCTTCTGCTAACCATCTGGATTTTCCAGGGAAGTTAGGAAGTTTCACTTGTACTTCTGACTCAATTTTCCGCTGACGTAATGCTGAACACGCACTGCGCAAATCGATAGTGAATATTTATAGCTACGTCCCAATTAAGCGAAGAAGTGTTTAAAGCAATTGTAGTTATCGTTTCACGTGAAGAGTTATACACCACACACAAAAAGCGTTCAAAGAGTAGCGCTCTGCTTTTAAGGTCGTTTTACCAGATTTTCTGTTGCCTCTGTATAGTATGCTGGATAGAAAGATGCGCATTGAAAATAGCATTATTTAAAGCAGCAATTGCATGGGAAACGTCACAAATGAGTGAACGACGGTGAAGAAATATTCCTCTTGTCAACAGCTCACTGGCTACTTGTACCTAAAGGTTGCTTTATGCGATGCTTGTTCTTGAGCAGTATGATGAATGGAAAAGGCACACTGGAAACTGCGTAATGCATGAGTTTTTTTTATAAGTTCATTGAAGTCTTGGCCTACTCTATTTTTATGCATTCATCTATGCATTAGTTCATGCAACCATCGAGTTTTACCACGATAAGCCACTGCATCAAGATGTGCAACTTATTGCCTTGTGTAATGCATTTTCTTTAGACACGGGGCACATGATACCCATCTTCAACACGTTCTCACCGGGAGATGAGATTTCGGGCGGAAGAGAATTAGAAAACAATGAGAAACTGCCTGTCCGTCCAAGTGTGCGGGCGACTGTGACGTCAGACGGAGTGGTTGCTCTCAGACTGCCGGGCGACTAGCACCTCCATCCCCTTCTTCACCTCTTTTCCAGTAACAGTATCCCTCAGGCCATGGAACCATTAGCACTCTTTTCCGCGTCCTTCCTCCTGAGCCTCAGAAAACCAAAGAGTGATGGGGCATGGCTGTATGGTATCCCTTTCAGCTCGATCCGAAGGGATCAAAGGGAGGCCTTTGAAGAATATCTTGCTTTCTCGAATAAAGGAGGGTCCAGCTCTTCCGTATCCAGGCGTCCCTCGTTATTTGCATCCCAGTGAAGTGCAGTTTAAGTGCCCTCGGATCGGCAGCTGCAATGAATCCCGCCACCCATGCTGGAAGTAGGTTGTTTTTCGAGGAAGTTGACCGGCTTCTCGGGTCATTTCCGCCATTTGGGATAAGTTGCGCCTATTTGGAAAGAGGTAGGGAGAGGAAGAAGAGCGGAGAGAAACCTGGCGTAAGCATTAGCTTAATCTTTCGACGAAAGGCGCCAAGGAGTCCACGGTTTGACGTCCCGTCCGACGGATTGAGTGCTGCACTCAAAGTGATCCCCAAAAAGCGCTCAAGTGGGGGCTGATGTAACAGTGAAAAATCTCTGCTACTTCAGGGATTCGATCCCAAGCCTCTAAGTGGGAGACCAATACTCTAGCAACAACAGCAGCCTGATCACCTCCTGACACCCGTTTGGCTCTTTCGAAGCGAACATTCCTAAAAAGTCTACTGGCGCGCAGCGGCGGCGCGTTTACTACGGAAAAAAATTAATAAATTGTCTGAATAGGTATCCAATTGCTGTGGTGGCTGGAATACTTGCCTCTCATCCTGAGGACCCGGTTCAAATCCCGGCAGTGGCAGAAAAATCCAAGATGGACCCTAAATTGAGTGTAGTGTGTAGAGCGTCCTACTCCGTCCGTCGGAGGGGACGTTATGTGCGGGTCTCTTCGAGTTTTTTTACTGAATATACGAATCTTATGTAGCACAAACTTGTGCAATTATCAGAGAACGACACAAAATAAAAATCGAGCAAGAGAGAACATACACCTTATGTAAGTTTCGAGAAAAAAAATCAAGAGTTCAATTAAAGTGTCAAATAGTAACGTATGCATACAAACTCAACATAAGTAAGGCGAGGTACCCAAATAATTAGTTTATGTATTACAGGAACTGTTGAATGGATCGACTCTTTCTGCTGGAGAATTCTGATGAATAACCATTATTTAATTTTTAATTTTCCGTGTCTGTTAAAAGCATTCAGTGTAAGAAAATCATATCTATTCAATTTAAAAGCATTCTGGTTAGGCGCACGTTGATTTAGCTAATTTCCGTGCTTTACTTATCTAGCGATGGAAATAAAGTGGGTTTCATATCCGCTATATTCCTATCATATATATTTTTTAGCCTCAGAATTTTCAATCTAGCAACCTTTCGTAATAGGTATTGAAGTATCTACGTTAGGGCTTCTTGAACTTAATCTTATGATGACCTTCTTACACCCGAGAAAAGTTTAACCCCTAATAAAAATGTAGCAATGTAACAACACAGCGTAGCCAAGCCGTAATGTTAGCGAATATCTGACATTATATCATAATACGCACTTAG